>JAPXFY010000025.1:37860384-37895384 GCA_030674185.1 Monoplex corrugatus | reverse complement strand
CTACTCAAAGATCTGTTGTCAGTTATTTGTTCCATGTTTACAAATGTTAGTGCTTTTGAGTGTAAATATCGACACCACATATTTTGTTATAATGTGGTAATTCGCTCTTGTACACTGACATTGTTAGTTCACAAAATGTGCACTTTGTCATTGTATTTATGAAACTTGTTTTGTGTCTTACAAGCACTGTCTTCTTCTTCTTCTTCATGTCTTTTTAGTCTTTTTATTATGAAGATGTACTTCGGTGAGAATTCGTGCACATGTAAATAAAGTTAGGGAACCACCGTCCTGGTTTATGTGTGTTTGAGTGGAAGAGTCCTCCATCTGCCTCTGACCTTGCAACAACTATATCCCCTAAGGCTAAACTTTAACCAACTCCGGTCCGGACGGGGTGAATAACCTCCCTCCCTTCTTCTCCTCCCTTCATCACATATATATATATATACAATGGATAGATCAAACTCGTATACATACGTCATATCTACTAGTCTTTATATGTCATATCTACTAATCGTTATATGTTTTTCAAACAATATAGTTTAATTTATACGTTTTAGGTTTTAGTTGTTTGTTTGTTTTAAATTGTAATATTGGGGAAAATATTGCTTGGAAGGACAATGTTAATCATTGCACCCATCATCTGACTATTTAATGGTAAAAACTCCTTGGAGGCATCCGAGTTAGTGATTTTTTTCAGTTCTGCTTTTCTCTTTGGCTTGAATTATCCTGTTGACCATGGTTCTGTGTTGGGCACATAATTATTTGTCTGTGGCTAGTCGAAAGCGTCTTGCGCCAACATTGCTCAGCTTGACACTGCTTTTGTTCAGTCTGCTTGATTTCAATGGACATCCATGGAATATTTTTTTGTTTTTTTTTTTTTTTTTTTTGTTAAAGGGTTTGTGATATGTTTGTACAAAGTTCATATTAACCCTTTGACTCCCTCACCCTGTCCACCAAACTGCAAAAACTTAACCCTTTGACTCCCGCACCCTGTCCACCAACTGCAAAAACTTAACCCTTTGACTTCCTCACCCTATCCACCAGCTTCCTGCAGGAGGAGTCAAATGGTGAAGTTTTTGCTTTGCTGGCATGGCCGACAATGCAGGATGCTGGTGGAGAGGATGTGGGAGTCAAAGGATAATACACATGTCACTGTTACAGGAAAAACTGAAAAATTATAAACTCTAAAATTTCCTCAGTGTAAAGTTTAATTCTACTTTGCCTTACAAAAAAAAAAAAAAAGCGAAAAAAGAAAAGAAAAAGTCTTTTCTGTACCAACTGGGATGTGTCGTTCTATTTCGCCCTCGTAAATCCAAACACAATCTATTGTTGTTGAGGTTTGTAATAATGCAGGTTTGATTCTTTTGCTGATGTCAGATGAATGAAAAGATTCTAGTTTCGTGAAAACATTGCAGATAATAGGTGCATGTTCTTCCTGAACACAGTTTTATGAAGTTATACCAATCATTCAAAATTCCATTTGTTTCCTCTAAATAACACCATATTATGATATTAGCAGAAGCACACTACCTATATTCTTGAGGAAAAGTTAACTGATTTTTTAGTGGGAAAATGTATCACATCACATTGTCGTTTGCACACAAGACGGAAGATTCCAAATTTGTCATAGGATCAATTATAACTCCAATTTATACCAGGAAAGTATCAAAGTATCCTGGATTCCAGGCTTTTTTCTCTGTGATGTATGTGCAAATGAACGGCAATGCTACTATTTGTACTGTGACTTGTGAAAGTGAACCATGACAGTTTAATTAATCATACAGCATGCTTTTAAAACAAAATTCGTCATCTAGTTCACATCACTAAGAATGGGATGGGGATGGCATTCTTTGACTATAAATGGACAGAGAAATAAGTAAATGACAGATAAATAAGTGATTGCAGATGATGTAGGTCTACCAGATAAACATAGAAATATAATAGAGAGCTGTAATCGTTGGGTGAAAACAAGAAAACAACACCAGGTCACAGAAGAGAGCACCATATCTTAACATTGTTTTCTTGTGTCACTGCAGGTTGAACTGTTCTCTTCCGTTCCAGCAGTCCACTGATTACTTACCATAGGTGCCTAAAGACACGACTTGATCGGTTGACAGAGTGTAAAGGACATCCCAGTCGGAAGCTATATTCCATTCCAGTCTTTGATTTCTGTCTGAAGTGGATATTGAACTGGCAAATATGTAGCATGAAAAGGACAATGTGAACATCATTTCAACCTTGCCCTCTCTTTCAGCAAAGAGTCTCTATTCCTTTTAGCAGCCCGCTTCACCTTCTTAGAGAAAGCACAATGCCTGAAATTAATGACTGCCATACCGGGAATAAAGCAGACATGAGCAAGCTGAAGATAGAACAGTTTCGATACTGTATTCACATTTGGGCGGAAGTGTGTAGAGATGACTTTATTTCGGCGTTACCATTTTTGACCTCGATGAAATATGAACATAGGGATAGCTATGGAATCGACCAAGTAATCAAAACACCCATGGACCTCAGCACCATAAAGGCTAAGCTGGAGAAAGAACCAGTACAAAAACATGGAGGAATTCGCGTCAGACATGCGCCTCATCTTTTCAACCTGTTATAAATACAACTCCGCAGAGACTTCACTAGTCACCAAAGCTCGGAAGTTGCATCATTTGTTCGAGCTGATGTACGCCAGAACGCCTGACGAACTGTTGGAGTCACCCCCATCACCAGCTCGGAATAAACGAGATGCACAGTTCACACTACCTCCAAGTAAAAAAAGAAAAGTGCACATATCACAAAATGACTCAGACAATGAAAGCACTGAAAGTGAGAAAGACAGGGAAGCAAGGATTCAACAGCTGCAAGACAGATTGTCGTCTGCTACTAATGAACTTAATACTCTGGTAAAAGAGCAAATCAGCAAGGCGAAAAAGAGAGTAGAAAAACAGCAGTCCATAAAAAGGCACATGAAAACGAGCGTTGTCAAACAACTACAAAGGCAGAAACAAAGGTATCCTGTTGTCTTCAGTGAAATAAAGACAAAAAAGAAAAACACATCGTCCAAACTTCAAACGGTTCAACCAGTAAACAAGCACAGCACTGAAGGTAAAGTCGTTTCACAGACGTGGTCACACAATATCAGTCAGATCAAAAAGTTGCCTTCACACGTCAGTAGTAAAATCGGGCATATGTCGTCACACGTGACAAAAATCAAACCGATGCGCGACTGTGAAGCCAAGAACGATAATAAGGTCACTACACATGGCAAGAAGAAGCTGGCCAGTGAAGTTGGAAACCACCTAAAACAAAAGATTGATGAGACCTTGAATATCACACAGACCAGGGAACACCTAACCACTCTTCCTGATGCTGAAGAAGGAGGACCTGGTTACATGAAAAAACATGTCGGTGAAGTCAAGCAGGAAAAAAAACACGCTTGCAAACCCAAGTACCACACTGTGACTATGGAAGAGAAAATACAATTGATGCATGACATTGAGAAGCTTCCACAAGCACGCCAGAAAGAGGTTTTGTGCATTTTAGAGACCACAGAAAACACAACGCCCGCTGATGGTGGGGAAGATGTTGAAATTGATTTTCAGCTCATGAAGCAGTCCACCCTTCTCATGCTACAGGATTATGTCAAAAATTATGACCGTAAAGATGGCAACAACAGAAGTAAACAACGGTGTTTACTTGTTTCAGACAACACAAGTCAAAGGAAGGATGATACGAAGTACATCACACGTCCACGCGCATTGTCGGAGACTTCCAGCAGTAGTTCGTGTTCCAGCACAAGTAGTTTGAGAATCGACGATTTGACTCAGAAATGTATCCTACCCCCTGAGCGGATGCCAGGGGCTCTTTCAGTATAAACAGTATCCCCACCGTCTACAGATTCTGTGCAAGAAATTTCCTCTTTTCTGTCGCTCTTTTGTTTCTTTGCTTTCTGTCATTTCTTCCTATCATTTTCTGCCTTGCTGGTCCATTCACCTGTATGTGTTCGATAAAGTCTTTAGTGCATTTTTGGCTCTAGGGAAGTGAGATATGCGAAAGCAATTTCAGGTAATTTAGGCCGTTCTTTATACATGTTTTAGAGTCCTTAGTTATGTGTAACTTTGTAATCAGGTGTGTTTTTTTAACTTTGTATTCAGGTATGTTTTTTTTAACTTTGTGTTCAGGTGTGTTTTTTTAACTTTGTATTCAGGTATGTTTTTTTAACTTTGTGTTCAGGTGTGTTTTTTTAACTTTGTATTCAGGTATGTTTTTTTTAACTTTGTGTTCAGGTGTGTTTTTTTAACTTTGTGTTCAGGTATGTTTTTTTAACTTTGTATTCAGGTATGTTTTTTCAACTTTGTGTTCAGGTGTGTTTTTTTAACTTTGTGTTCAGGTGTGTTTTTTTAACTTTGTGTTCAGGTATGTTTTTTTAACTTTGTATTCAGGTATGTTTTTTCAACTTTGTGTTCAGGTGTGTTTTTTTAACTTTGTGTTCAGGTGTGTTTTTTTAACTTTGTATTCAGGTATGTTTTTTTAACTTTGTGTTCAGGTGTGTTTTTTAAACTTTGTATTCAGGTATGTTTTTTAAATCCCGTGTCCGATAAATTGGACAGAGGGGTCAACGCCAGGGGCATTTCCTCAGATTATGTGCACGAATGCATTGATGCGTGTAGGGCCTACTTAATTTTCTTTTCCTGTTTTTTTTTTCTTTTCCTATTGAAGTAGGCCTATACTATTTTAGAACTGTTTAACAGCATACACTTACATCATTTCAGATATTTTTGACAACATAGTTACACGTAGATTGTTTTAGATTTATCTGACTGTATACATGTGAATTATTTGAGGATGAATGGATTGTATATATATGTGTGTATTATTTGAGACTTAATAGACAGTTCTGTATGTCTTAGCAATGTCAAAATTATTCATCTGTCAGAGTTGTTGAACTTTTGTCTGACAAGGAGAGTTTTTACTCATTTATTGATTTGAAACACTACATGTTTATAAAAGGCCACAGAATGTTGACAACATTTCCAAGAAGTACGTAGACATCTTTAAAATTAAACTGAATTAATTGAATCGTACGCTGATTAGATATGTATGTTGGTTGTAGTCACCGGAAGATTCTGATACAAGAGGTTGAGGTCAGTAAATTGCGTAACTCAAGCTCAAATAATGTCTCGGCCCTGTTATCTGTTACCTGTCGGTGACATCATTCTTGATGGTAGCCGCTGATGCATGCCCCGTCAGCTGTCTCCATCCCCTTCTGTCTACAGTCCTGTAGATCTCATCTTTTGGCTACTTCGTCCACTTGGCTATGTTCTCTACATAGGAAATCGGCGGTCTTCCTTGTATCTTGCCCTTCATTTTGCCCTGGGCCACAGTCTTTATTACATGGCAGCTCTGATGTCTCATAACATGTCCAAAGTAGGCCTATTTCATTTTCATTTTCCTAACCAGGCCTAAAAGTTCAGGATATTTATTCCATTCTTCCAAAATGCTTTGCTTTGTTTGTCTTTCAGTCCAGCTTATTCTTAGGAGTCTTCTGTAGAACTACATCTCTGCACTTTTGATTCTGTTTTCATCTGCAGCTCTAAGAGTCCATCCTTCACTTCCATATAACACAACGGGCTAAATTAGTGTTCGAGTATTTTAAGTTTGAGCTTATTTCCTAAATATCTGTCTTTCCAAATGTTAGTAAGATGGACCATTCTTTGTTTGGCTTGGGCAATTCTTGCTTTGATGTCTTTGCTACATGTGGCATCAGCTGACTTGTATGACCCAAGGTATTTGAAGTGTTGTACAACTTCGAGGGGTTCTCCATCGACTGTTATGTTTCCATCCATAGATCCACTGATATGCTTATCTCGGCCCAGAACATATAAAAGGACATGTTTTAAGTGCATTTTTGGCTCTAGGGAAGTGAGATATGCGAAAGCAATTTTAGGTAATTTAGGCCGTTTTTTATACACGTTTTAGAGTCCTTAGTTATGTGTAACTTTGTATTCAGGTGTGTTTTTTTAACTTTGTATTCAGGTGTGTTTTTTAAATCCCCTGTTTGATAAATTGGATGGAGTGGTCAACGCCAAGGACATTTCCTCAGATTATGTGCACGAATGCATTGATGCGTGTAGGGCCTACTTAATTTTCTTTTCCTGTTTTTTTCTTTTCCTGTTGAAGTAGGCCTATACTATTTTAGAACTGTTTAACAGCATACACTTACATCATTTCAGATATTTTTGACAACATAGTTACACGTAGATTGTTTTAGATTTTTCTGACTGTATACATGTGAATTATTTGAGGATGAATGGATTGCATATGTATATGTGTGTGTATTATTTGAGACTTAATAGACAGTTCTGTATGTCTTAGCAATGTCAAAATAATTCATCTGTCAGAGTTGTTGAACTTTTGTCAGACAAGGAGAGTTTTTACTCATTTATTGATTTGAAACACTACATATTTATAAAAGGCCACAGAATGTTGACAACATTTCCAAGAAGTACGTAGATATCTTTAAACTTAAACTGAATTAATTGAATCGTACGCTGATTAGATATGTATGTTGGTTGTAGTCACCGGAAGATTCTGATACAAGAGGTTGAGGTCAGTAAATTGCGTAACTCAAGCTCAAATAATGTCTCGGCCCTGTTATCTGTTACCTGTCGGTGACATCATTCTTGATGGTAGCCGCTGATGCATGCCCCTCAGCTGTCTCCATCCCCTTCTGTCTACAGTCCTGTAGATCTCATCTTTTGGCTACTTCGTCCACTTGGCTATGTTCTCTACATAGGAAATCGGCGGTCTTCCTTGTATCTTGCCCTTCATTTTGCCCTGGGCCACAGTCTTTATTACATGGCAGCTCTGATGTCTCATAACATGTCCAAAGTAGGCCTATTTCATTTTCATTTTCCTAACCAGGCCTAAAAGTTCAGGATATTTATTCCATTCTTCCAAAATGCTTTGCTTTGTTTGTCTTTCAGTCCAGCTTATTCTTAGGAGTCTTCTGTAGAACTACATCTCTGCACTTTTGATTCTGTTTTCATCTGCAGCTCTAAGAGTCCATCCTTCACTTCCATATAACACAACAGGCCAAATTAGTGTTCAAGTATCTTAAGTTTGAGCTTATTTCCTAAATATCTGTCTTTCCAAATGTAAGTAAGATGGACCATTCTTTGTTTGGCTTGGGCAATTCTTGCTTTGATGTCTTTGCTACATGTGGCATCAGCTGACTTGTATGACCCAAGGTATTTGAAGTGTTGTACAACTTCGAGGGGTTCTCCGACTGTTATGTTTCCATCCATGGATCCACTGATATGGTTATCTCAGCCCAGAACATTTACAAGGACAGTTTACTACCCATCATAGTATACTATTCATTCTGAGGTGTCAGCTTGGTGTTTCAGAGTCCTCCGTGGGGATGCCAGGGGCTCTTTCAGTATAAATGGTACCACCACCTTCTGGAGGTTCTGTGCTGAAGATTTCTTCTTTTCTGTCGCTGTCTTTGTTTCTGCCTTGTTCCTTTGCTTTCTGTCATTTCTTCCTATAATTTCTTTGTTTTCTGTCATTTCTTCCTATCATTTTCTGCCTTGCTGGTCCATTTAGATGAGTGTGTTCAGTAAAGTCTTCCGTACTTTTTCTTAGGATTGATAATTGGGTAGACCTACATGTATTAAATGCATTTTTGGTTCTAGGGAGGTGAGATATGCAGAAGCAATTTTAGGTGATTTAGGCCTGTTTTTGTATGTGCTTTTTTGTTTTTTGTTTTTGTTTTGTGTGTGTGTCCTTGGGTATGCTTGAATTTTTATTCATGTCTTTTTTAAATCACTTGTGCGATAAACTGGATGGAGTGGTCGACGCCAGGGGCATGTCCTTAGATTATGTGCGCAAATGCGGCAGGGCACATGATAATAACGACTCAGAAACAAGCAGGTAAAAGGATTTAATGTGACACAACCCATAGCGTTGACTACAACAGTCAAAATAACTCAATCCACTGAGATCAATGAACTCAATAGCTACTGTATCGTTAGAAATACGTGAAATATCTGGTACCATTCTGATTTACTGATTGACTTATAAACATTTAATGCTTATCAACCCATGGACATTTTTATATCATTTTTAAAGAATGTTTTAATTACACATACTGTACCGTGGCTCACTAATGCAACTAGCGGCAGCGGTTTGCCATTTTTGCCTTGTAACAATAAAGTCGAAAAGGACCGTAACTCTGAGAGTATTCGTGTCTTGCGCATGCGTATAGTCCTCTTTTCTCGGCAGCCATCTTCCAGCTCGCCTCGTATGCTCTGAGCAGCTAAGTATTTTTCGACTTTGCTTGCAATCGATCGATTGTTGTTGCTGTTTTGTGTTGTCTTGCCTATGTTTTCGTTTAAGGGAGAAACTTACGTGAAGCGTTTGGGTGGCAAAGCGAGGGTTAAGAAGATTTCGTCTGCCGAATTCCCCAACCCACAGACGGGTGGTTAGCCCGCTGCGCCAAAACCCGCTCTCTCCTCATCTTGTCTCTCGCTCCTCCATCTTCTTCGTCTTCTCTCTCTTACTCTCTCGACAAGTCATCACAACTCGGCTACGGTTCTGTTGCGGTGACCACGAGCCCTCAACTCAGCTGCGGCTCTGTTGACTTTTCATCATTTTGCGGCCTTCTCATCGCCCCTCACGGTAATCGACTCAGCTGCGGTTCTGTCGATTCTGTACTCGCCCCCTGCATACAGCTCAACTCAGGTTCTGCTGCTACCGTTTTAGCCCCTATGGCTGAAGGGCGGCATGGGCATGGGTCTCCTTCGGGAGGCAGGAAGGCCAGCACTTTGGCAAAAAATGGCTCACCCCCTGGGTCGCAGGCGGGACACCCACTGGTTCGCCAAGCGGGCCAAGGGAGACAACCCTCCTATTACCGGCGTCAGATTGTAGATCCACCCCGGTTGTCTCCCTTCCTCCCCCACAGCCTGCTTGTGCCCCTGCTCCAACATCTCTGTCCCATTCCTGACAGAGCACTTGGTCGCCTTGGCAAATGCCAAGCGATCCACTGCCGGCTGGCACATCTGTCCCATTCCGGGCAGAGCACTAGGGCGGATTGGCAAATGCCAACCCCCAGCAGGCTGGCCCCTTGGGCACTGGGGATCCCTTGACCCACGGGGGCCATTACCAGTGGACTGGGCCCTCCTCTTCCTTGGGTAGGTCCTGGGACTCCATGGGCTCAGCGTTGTCATGGCAGCACTTCCCAACCATGGGATTCCCCCCGTCCTCGTCCGCGGGATGCACTTGGTGGCCCCACCGGCACAGGCGTTGGCCTCGCCCGACCCCCCTGGTGTCGGATTCCCCCCCGGTGTCGGATTCCCCCCCAGGGGTACTTCTTGGGGCCTCGGACCTGGGTCCCCCTGGAGTTGCCCCCCATTCTGACACTCTGGGTCCCTCGCCTCTCTATAGGCGGGCCAGGGGACACAGACTCCGACACAGAGGATGAGGGCTCTTGCCCCCACGTTCTATTTCCCGAAGGATGGACTGGCTGGCATCCCATGTACCTAGAGCCCTGTCCACTGCACAGGAGGACCAGGCTCCCTGCCCTAGCTCGGCTGAGCTCACCTTGGGTGCACCTCCTATCTCGGCCCCACACTCCTCTTTGCTAAAAGAGTTGGGCATGGTGGCAGATTGTGTGCGGAGAGCCCAAAGTAAAGTAAGGGGAAAGGTGGCACACGACATCCTCCCAGGCTCCGTGCCTGACTTCCCTGGAGCTCTGCCATTAAAGAAATTCCTGAGGCCAGAAAAACTTCCTTTCCACAGAAAGGCCTTCATGGCCTGTGAGGCCATTCCAGACTCACCGCTCTCCCTCACACAGGAGGACCTCCTGTTAGTTAGGAGAGGTCTGGCTCAGCAGCAGCACATCTCCCTCCCGGAGCGCTGCCTGGCTGACTAGGAGAAGACTGCGAGGCAGGGGCTGGTAGCAGTCTCGGTTATGGATTCTTTCTTGGGTGGTCTGGTGTCCGCCCTTAAGGACCCAGAGCACGAGTCCTCTGTACGCCAGTCACCTGACTCTTCTGCCATCATGGCCTTTATCCAGTCCATGGTGGAAGGGCTCAAATATTCGGCCGATGCCTTCGCCAGGCTGCACCTGAACTCTGTCCTGGCGAGGCGGGATGCTGTTCTCTCGGCATCCTCGGTCGCCAGCTCCGCATCAGCCAAGGCCTCCTTGAGAGCTGTGCCACTTCGGTCTGGTTCCCTCTTTGGAAACCACGTGCAGGCCACACTCAAGTGCCAGGCCGACATCAGGTGAGACCTCGCCCACCACTCCTGTGCCTCTCGCCCCGCGCAAAGCGCCCTGCTCCAGCAGCCTACTCTATCCAAGGGCCCCCGCAGGCGAAGTTCGCGGCTCTTTCAGGCTGCAAGGTGCTAGGGCGAGGCACCAGCGCACGGCCGGTCGATTCCCTGACCAAGGGTCCAAAAGCCGGCCTCTACTCAGTCGGCTCACCCCCATGACTCACCCCCAGCCTGAGGCCATCACCCCCACAGGCGATCCTGTGGGCAGTCTGTCCTGACACATAGACGCTTGGGAGAGGCTGCCCGCAACCCCGTGGGTCCTGCGGGTGATCAGGTCGAGGATTTCACCTTCCTTGGGGTCCAAGGAAGGCCCCTCTCACGCCCTCTTCCCCTGCTTTCGCACTTCCTCGAGATCACTTGGCCTCGCAGGCCCTGGATCAGGAAGTTCTTTTGATGCTAGCCAAGGAGGCCACGGGGGAGGTTTTCTCCCATTCGTCTCCGGGATTTTATGGGCATATCTTTGTGGTCCCCAAAGCTTCTGGGGGCTGGCGGCCCGTCCTGGACCTCTCTCCCATGAACCAGTCCTCCGTGTTCTCCACTTCCGTATGGAAACCCCTGTGTCAATCCGCGATGCCTTGCACCTGGACAACTGGGGGATATCCATCGACCTCAGGGATGCGTACTTCCACCTCTTATTCACCCAAGGGACAGGAAGTAGGCCTACCTCAGATTCGTTTGGAGGAACCGGATCTTCCAGTTCAGGGCCCTTCCCTTCAATCTGGCACCAGCCCTTGGTTGTTCATGAAGGTGGCACGGGAGCTGTGCATGTACGTTTGCGAGCGGGGTATCCGCCTCAAGGCCTATCTCGATGATTGACTTCTACTCGCCTCCTCCAGGGATCAGTGTGCACAACATGCTTTCCAGGTTCTGCAACTCTGTCACGATCTGGGCTTTGTTTACAACGAGGAGAAGTCGGACCTCACTCCTTCGAAACGGTTCCAGTTCCTGGGCATGTCCTTCGACATGACCAAATGGTTGGTGTCCCCAACTCCCCAGCGCTTACTACGCCCTCAGGGCTCTTAGCTCACCTGCTCTCTCAGTCTCAAGCCCCAGCCAGACAGCTGGCCTCCCTGCTGAGTCTTATGGAGTCGCTGGCACCCCTGGTGCCACTGGGTCGACTCCTCAAGCGGCAATTCCAACGCGAATTTCGGAGGCGTTGGTCGCAGACTTCACAGTCGTGGGACCTTCCGGTCCCCTTGGGTCCTTGGTTCCAATCATCAGTGACCAAATGGCGCTCCCAGTCCTGGCTAGCCCAGGGAGTCCCTATCACACCGCCCCCTCCTCAGGAGGACTTGTTCACGGATGCGTCCACGTCCAGGTGGGGGGCCCATGTGGGCCCACTGACAGCGGCGGGTCAATGGTCACATGAACTGATGTCCCGTCACATCAACATGCTGGAACTGGAGGCAGTTTTTCAAGCCCTCAGGGAGTTTCTCCCCTTTCTGAAGGGAAAACATGTTCGTATCAACACGGACAACACTACAGTAGCTTGTTACGTCAACAAGCAAGGGGGCGCCCGCTCCCACTCCTTGTCTCGGAGAGCGGAACAGCTTCTCTTCTGGTGCTAGGAACAATCTATTCGGCTCTCGGCAAAGCATGTCCCGGGAAAGATCAACATACTTGCGGACTCTCTCAGCCGATCCCACATGGTTCATCCCTCGGAATGGACACTGGTTCATGCAGTTGTGGAGCCAGTGTGGGCAGCATGATTCAAACCACAAGTGGACCTGTTTGCCACCAGGTTCAATCGCCGCCTTCCTCTGTTTCTCCAGTTCCGGATCCGGAGGCTTGGGCTGTGGATGCTCTGTCCATTCCATGGTCAGTCCTGACAGGCTATGCCTTCCCCCCATTCCCCATTCTGGGGAAAGAGCTGTGGAAGGCAAGGGAAGACTCAGCCACGTTGGTCCTCGTGGCGCCTTGATGGCCGGCCCAAGCATGGTACCCGGAACTTCTGCACCTGTCCCATGTGCCACCACTAAAACTCACTGTGTCAGGTCGGTCCCTCCTTCAACCAAGGTCAGGCTTTCAGCACGGCAATCCAGAGGTTCAAAACCTTCACGCCTGGCTGCTGTGCGGGACTCAATGTCTTCATTAGGCTTGTCCCCGGCCGTAATCAGCCTTGTGGAGCAAGCTCACAGACCAGCACACAGGGGGTGTATAATGCCCGCTGGAACGGCTGGCTCTCTTGGTGCTCCTCAAATGCGATGTCACCCCACTCACCCTCTCGCTTGCAGTTGGCTAACTACCTCGGCTTTCTGTCGTCGGAGAAAAACTTTCATCCTCCTCAGTGAAGGTACACAGGGTGGCCATCTGCACCACCATCAGTCAGTTGGGTGGTCCTTCCTTTGCGGACAATCCTCTCCTGCAGGATCTTGTCAGAAGGGTTTCTCTTTAGGAAGCCCGAACCCCCCCGGCATGGGATCTCTTTCTCGTCCTCTCATCCCTGAGACTCCCTCCTTACGAGCCCATCAGGGAGTGTTCTCTCAAGTTCCTCTCCTTCAAGACGGCCTTTCTCGTTTCTCTCGCGTCGGGGAGGCGCTGTAGTGAAGTGCACACCCTTAGTGGACTCCCCAGGGATGTTGCTTTTGAACCTGATGGCTCGATGTCTCTCCACCTACTCCCGGAATTCTTAGCCAAGAACCAGTCGCCAGGTTGTCCCTCTCCGACCATCTCCATTCATCCCCTGACGTCTGTCCTTGCTCCAGACGATGCGGACCGCACGCTCTGCCCTGTTCGTGCCTTGCGAGTGTATAGAAAGCGGACAAAATCTTCTCACCAGAAGCAGCGCCACCTGTTTCTCTCTTACAACGAAAGCTATAAGAAGGACATTAGACGCACGTCAATCTCTCAATGGCTGAGGGAAGTCATCAAGGCTGCGTATGCAAGGCCGGGCTCAGAGTTGGCTGTCTTCTCCCCGAGGCCCATGAGATTAGAGCATGGGCTTCGTCGCTGGCAATCACCCACAATGCCAGCCTCCAGAGTGTCCTGGACGCCGCGTATTGGCGTTCCCCGGGCACATTCATCCCGTCTGCACGAAGATGGATCCAGGGGTATCGCTTCTGCTGTGGTGGCCCAACACCCCATCTCCGCCACACGCCCTGACTCGTCTCATTCCTCCAGGCATTAACCAGGTAAGCTCTCCTTCCGGGTAGTGCTATTCTGCATTAGTGAGCCACGGTACAGTATGTGTAATTAAAAGGAAATTTTCCTTCTAAAATTACGTTTAATCTAACATACTTACCGTGGCTCACGCAGAGTCCCTCCCGTCCTCCCGCCTTCCTGGTTCCTTCAATTCACAGTCAGGGTCTTGGTTTCCTCGAAAAGAGGACGACTATACGCATGCGCAAGACACAAATACTCTCGAGTCGCCTTTTGGACTTTATTGTTACGAAGCAGAAATGGCAAACCACTGCCGCTAGTTGCATTAGGGAGCCACAGTAAGTAGGCTATGTTAGATTAAACGTAATTTTAGAAGGAAAATTTTCTTTTAGCACCTCGACAGTCATATTTCCGGGGTTCATTTAGGGCCTACCTAAGTCAAAACTGAAGGACGAAACGTAATGATACCCAATATGTATTTGTCTAAGTCAAAACTAAAGGAAGAGAATTAATGATACCCAATATGTAGTCATTAAGTAAATAAGTTGTACCAAGTAGCCTAGTATCTAAGTCAAAACTAAAGGAAAAAAATTAATGGTACCCAATATGTAGGCCTAGTCATCTTAGTCAAAACTAAAGGAATAAGATTAATGATACCCAATATGTAGAACCCATTTGTCTAAGTCAAAACAAAAGGAAGAAAATTAATGGTAGACCTACCCAATATGTGTGTTATTTTGTGTGTGCTAAGGTACCGTAAACTGTTCCACATTATGCTATGGGCAGTAGCCCTATCTTTGTGTTCTGATGTTCAAATTACATTTTTTTTTTAGTCAACTGACAATTTACCTTTGTATTTTAACAGCTCGTCGAAGTTTACAAAACTGTGTTGGAGTTATCTTGGGCAGTGGACGATGCACGTTAGATTTCTGCCATCATAATGGTGTGGCTTGACACTTGAATGTGCATTGTATCTAACCTTTATGCCAGGACTGTCCAACATGCCTATTCAAAACATTTAGAATTAAAAAAACATATCATTTGTATCAGTGCCTTTCTCCAACTGGACGAAGCAACAGAGAAGTTTCAGTCTTTTTCACATAAATTTTTTTGTATCTGGTGTGTGTTTGTTTGTAATCTTACGCTTGACGAAAGCCAGTTGGCCGAAAATTTGCACCTGTCTTGTCTTGTATTAAATACGCGTTCTGATTCTATTTTTGTGTTTTTCTGGTTCTTATCATTTGTAACGTTATTATATATGAGAAGAGAGAGAGGTGTGTGTGTGTGTAAAACTTTATTATCTGAACATTCAATAGTTTTGTAATTCCCCCTTATTTCTGACGCAATTTCAGGTTGTATGGTATAGGCCCCCTACCGTTGTTCAACATGGACTTCCACAATTGTATAGTTCATGGTTTTTGTAGACAAATAAAAGCAGTTAAGGGATACTGGGCTGTGTCCAACAGTTTTGCTGGTCAAATTGGGAGGCAAACCATTTGATATCAACATCATTCAGGTGTATGCACCAACATCCGCAAGTAGGCCTACTCAGGAAGACATCGACAACTTCTACGAAGTAGGCTATTAGAGATGGCCAAAGTGCAATGTAAATCACAAGAAGTTACTGTAATAATGGGAGATTTTAATGCTAAAGTGGGACAGGATAGGGTGGAGGATATAGTTGGACCTCATGGCCTTGGTACGCAAAATGAAAGGGGAGAGAAACTTGTAGAATGGGCACAGGTGAATGAGTTCATAGTAGGAAACACCTGGTCTGAGCAGCTAATAGAAAAAATGGACTCGGAGAGTCAGAGATAATACCAAAAATCAGATGACTAGGCTACATCCTGATCACAATATTTAGAAATTCTCACTGTCAGCAAAACATACCAGGCGCAGACTACAACAGTGACCACAATCCTGTAGTGGGAAGATTTAGACTGAAATTGAGGAAAAGGAAACAGACCAAAAGCAACATCAAACTAAACCTTGGACTCTTAAAGACAGATGAAGTGATACGTAAAAAATTTAATGTATCCTACATGTTCAAAACAAATTCAGTCTCTGGAAGATGTTGGTGACAGTGAGGAACAATGGACAAAGTTGAGAAATTCGATAAATGAAGCTTGTGAAGAAATCCCTAAGGCAGATAGAAAAGCAAATAAGAACTGGATCACTAATGAAATTTTGGACTTGATGGAGGAAAGGAGGAAGGCAAAGAGAAACGAGGAGATATACAGAAGGTAAACAAGGAGATCAGGAATAGGTGCAATGAAGCTAAGGAAGCTTGGCTGAAAACAAAGTGCAACGAAATGGAAGACTGACACAAAACGGATCCTCAGGGTATGTAGGCCTACAGACGAATTGAAGAAATTGTCCACAGGAAAAATAGGCCTACATGCACATCAACTGGTTGCTTGAAATTGAAAGATAGCACGCTTATCATGGAAAAAGAAAAAATATTAGACAGATGGGAGAATAGGCCTACATTTAAAGACCTTTTTGAGGATGACAGAAACAAAGAACACATAAAAAAGAACTTTGAAGGACCACCCATAATGAAAGATGAAGTTAGAGCGGCACTGAAAAAGATGAAACCAGGAAAAGCCCCAGGACCAGGCAACATTACTACAGAGATGATTGAAGCCCTGGAGGAATTTGGCATAGAAAAAATTACAATCTCCTAAATGAAATTTATGACACAGGAAAAATTCCCAAAGATAGGGTAGGCCTATGTCAAAATCAATTTTCAATGCACTTCCAAAGAAGACAGGGGCTATAGAATGCGAACTCCATCGCACAATCAGTTTGATGAGTCATGTAACAAAAATCCTGTTAAGAATTATCATGATGAGGACAAGGAATAGAATCAAAAGAGAAATAGCAGAAGAACAGTGTGGATTTGTGGAAGGGAAAGGAACTATTAATGCCATACAGGCCCTACATGTAGGGACCATCATGCGGCGCAGGTGACACCAGACCGTCAGCAAATTACTGTGAACCCTAAACTCAGATTTAAAAACATCAAAGTTGCAACATGGAATATAAGAACACTGTTGCAGAAGGGTAAATTAGAAAATATCAAAACAGAGATGGAAAGACTTAACATTGGTATTTTAGGATTAGGGGAAGTGAGATGGAAGGGGGCAGGCATGATAAAAGGAGAATACACAATGATATACTCTGGTGGTAACTCGCATGAAAGAGGAGTAGGCATCATGATGGACAAAGACAAATCAAAAGCAGTTAAGGGATACTGGGCTGTGTCCGACAGAGTTTTGCTGGTCAAGTTGGGAGACAAACCATTTGATATCAAAGGAATAGAATCAAAAGAGAAATAGCAGAAGAACAGTGTGGATTTGTGGAAGGGAAAGGAACTGGGCCTATTAATGCCATATAGGCCCTACATCCTAAGAACTATCATAGAGAGGTAAAATGAGATGAATAAGGATTTGTATTTATGCTTTGTTGACTACACCAAGGCTTTCGATCGGGTCAGACATGATGAATTGATCAACCAACTGGAGAGACTCAATGTTGATGGAAAAGATCTATGAATAATCAGAAATATGTAGGCCTACTGGGAACAAACAGCTGCAATGAGAATAGAAAACAATGTAAGCTCTTTCCAAAATATCAAAAGAGGAGTCAGACAGGGTTGTGTTTTGTCACCAGATCTGTTTTCACTTTACAGCGAAAACATGAGAAACCTAGAAGAAGACCCTGGATTAAAGGTTGGAAGGAAAGTGATAAACAACATTCGATACGCAGATGACACCGTGCTAATTGCAGAAAGTGAAAGGGACCTATAAAACCCTGTGAAAAAAGGGCCTACTAGAAATAGAAAGCAAAGGTAAGGGGCTGGAACTAAACAGCAGGAAGACTGAAGTCATGGTGATCAGTAAAAAATATGAAATCCCCTCATGCAAAATAACAGCAAACGGCGCAACCTTGACACAGGTTGATAAATTTAAATAGGGCCTACCTGGGAACGATCATTTCATCAGACGGCAGATGCACATCAGAAATAACCAGCAAAATCGGCCAAGCCAAAACAGCACTCAAGAAGATGAAAGGCATTCTTACCAACAAATGCTTATCAATTGACATCAGGAAGAGAGTTCTTGAATGTTATATAGAACCGATAATGTTATACGGTTGTGAGGCGTGGACTGTCAACATGCAAAACCAGAACAAGATTGAGGCAGCCGAAATGTGATTTCTAAGAAGAATGTTGAGAGTTCCATGGACAGCAAAGAAAACAAACGAGACAGTCTTGATGGAGGCAGACACAAGAAGATCATTCATAAGGAAGATTAGGAAAAGACAGGCACCATTTATAGGCTATTTTATGAGAAAAAGGGAATTAGAGCACTTGGTCACAACAGGCAAGCTGGAGGGAAAGTGAGCACCAGGTAGACCCAGGGAGAAAATATCGGACGAACTTGCAGGGTGGCTGGGGACGGAGAGGGTGGAAGATGTGCTTGCAGCAACAAGGGATAGATACATATGGAGGGCCATGATCGCCAATGCCATGCGGCAGGGCACTTGGTGATGATGACGAAGCTCGTATCTACTGGTCATCGCAGAAAAATACCTTGGCATCCAGCATGACCAGATCCTCACAGGACATGACCATAGCTCGAAGACTGATTACTGTGGCAGTAACAGATTTCATGTTTTGGTTCCCAAATGGGCTGTGTGGAATATGGGCATTAGCTGGTAGGCCCTACTCCCATTTCTGTTGAGATAAACGTGGCTTTGGCTGTCTTTGTATTGCCTTTGAATTCTGCTCTCAATCAGTTTGTGTACACGTTCAATACTCTGATGAAGAAATGAAGAAAATTAAACAAAGCAAAACTTTTGAAATAGTTGGAGACAAATATAGCACTAATGCAAAATGGGCATACTTTTTAGTGAACACATCCATTACTACCACCCTCTCACACGTGTTCACGCGCGCATGCATAATAATAATGATATAATGAAATGATGGTAATAATAATGATGATAATAATAATGATAATAATGATAATAATAACAAACAAAACAAAACAAAAACCACGTGGTACAATTTATTAAATAACCCCTCAACGATCCAGATTTTATACATACAGTAATACATGCGTACATAACTGTAGTCAATAAGAGATAAACCCCACTCAAACAAATGTCAACTTCATACTGTAGTAAAGGTAGGCCTACATACACACACGGGCGTGTTCGCATGCGTTTCCTCACGCATTTATACGTAAACAAGTGTATACCAACTTAAGTAGCATCCTCAGTCTGTGAAGTGGTTGAGACTCGACCGTGTGGCCCCAGTCTTTCCAAAGAGTCTATAACGTGTTCAACTCTTGCTAGGATCAGGTCAAGGTCTAAAAATCCCAGGTTTTTTGTTTTGTTTTTGTTTTGTTTTGTTTTTTTAATTGATGGAGTTCGAACTCACCATCTCTTAGTACTCCGCATTGCTGGCCAGCTCATGGGGCTTATGTGCAAGCTTAATTAAGGCTTGTGCCATGATTAGTTTGGGTCTTCTCCATTACATGGCACCAGTAGCATCTGTGCATACTGAATTCATTCCAAGCATAAAGAAACTGAAACCGAAACACAACACATCGATTGATAGAAATAAATATAGCCTACTTAAGACAGTCAGAATCTTAGGAGCTCCATTGATCCTGCGTGTCCGTGTATTAGTGTAGGCCTACATGTTGTCCAAGGTTGTCATAGCCGAGGAGTGGCAATGGGGACAAGCTCCCGTTGTCTATAAAATGCCCCTCACGGCGCGCGTCTCCAATAGCCTCTGACAACTAAGTCCAGCTCCTAGCCTGCTCGCGTGGCTTAGATATAAGCCCGGCGGAACTGCTACTACTGATAGGAGAAGGGGTGAAGGCGGGTTACTGGCGCCTGAAAACCAGTGCTTTGGGTAGATGGGGCTCATCAGTCTGGGAAGACAGCTCATCTAAGAGAAGGAAAACTCTGATTTCAAACCTCCGCTGCCTTGCGGCCATACCCACTCATAGGAAAGGCTTCGGGAGTCAACCTGAGGAAAAATCCGGAGTCGGAGTCCCTAAGGCAGTTCGCCGTTGTCTACAACCTCGTTCTGGCAACTCCTGCGTCGCCCCTGGTACCAGGCGTACAGGCCTCCGTCTTTCCCCTGGATTCTACTAGTGGCGAGGAGAGGGGGGATCTGCTGCATGGGCAACAGCTCGTCCTCCATATTCACTTGCCCAGGCCTGCACCTGGAGAGGTCACTCCAGCTTCGCTGGTAACACAGCATCGACACAACACGGAGAGTAGCAGTTACCGGTTTTAAGCCTAGGCTTTTTTGGCGTAGAGCCGGGCGCCAGGGGTTACTCTCGACGGTGGGAGGAATCTTCGCATTCCATTGGGTAGCTACTGCCCGCCTCAAGCTGGGCAGCCCCCAGTCAGTAAGGTGTTACCCCGCCACAACCTGTTTGCTCCAATGGGTGCTTGGAGCTTAGAGGAAACTTGACAGGCAGGTTGTAAATACCAGGCACCAGGCAACACAAAGAAGAAAAAGAAGATGCCAGCTCTTCTGATATCAAGCTGGAATGTAAGGACAATGTGTCCTGGATTTGACAGCGACCTACAGCTGTTAGACGACACACGGAAGACGGCCGTGATAGACAGGGAGCTTCAGCGACTCAACATCGACATCGCTGCATTACAGGAGACAAGGCTACCTGGGGACGGATCACTGCGTGAGAAGAACTACACGTTCTACTGGCAGGGGAAGAACCCAGAGGAGCCACGTATTCATGGTGTGGGCTTCGCTGTAAAGAACTCCCTCCTAGCAACCATAGAGCTCCCCACAGGAGGTACGGAGAGACTGCTCACTCTGAAAATGACGACCAGTTCAGGCACAGTCAACTTCATCTGTGCCTATGCCCCAACATTAAGCTCCTCACCCGACGTCAAGGACAAGTTCTGAGGCCCTGGATGCTGTTGTCAGAGGAGTTCCCAGCAAGGAAGATCTCTTCATATTGGGAGATCTGAACGCACGCGTAGGTGCTGATTTTGAGGCCTGGCCAACCAGCATTGGACATCATGGTGTTGGGAAGCAAAATGAAAACGGTCAAAGACTCCTGGAACTTTGCTCTTACCACAAGCTGGCCATCACCAACACCTTCTTCAACAATAAGGAGAAGCACAAGGTGTCATGGCGCCACCCCAGATCCCACCACTGGCATCAGCTCGACCTCGTCTTAACAAGGAGGTCGGACCTTAACAATGTCCTCAACACAAGGAGTTTCCACAGCGCTGATTGCGACACAGACCACACCCTGGTACGCAGCAAGATCAAGCTTCTACCCAGAAGACTGCACCACTCAAAGAAGAAAGGTCACCCAAGGATTAATGCCTGTTGCACGTCCGATCCGACCAAGGCCAGGGAGTTTGTAGAAACCCTGAATGTAGCGCTCAAGAGTGGCTCAGAGATCTAAAACGCTGAGGAAAAGTGGAATCACGTGAGGGACACAATCTATCAGTCTGCCCTGAGTATATTTGGGAAAAAAGAACGAAAGAATCCCGACTGGTTTGAGGCAAACTGGCAGGAAATGGAACCAGTGGTGGAAGCGAAACGCAAGGTTTTACTTGCGTATAAAAACAACAATACCCAAACTGCTCATGACGCTTACAGAGCTGCCCGCAGCAAGGTCCAACAAACTGCTCGGCGATGCGCCAACGACTATTGGCTACAGTTGAGCGCAAGTATTCAGCAGTCTGCAGATTCAGGCAACACTGGCAGCATGTACGCTGGCATCAAACAAGCGACTGGTCCAGCAGCCTCCAAGCCAGCTCCCCTTAAGTCCAAAGCAGGAGAAAGCATCACAGACTCTGCAAAGCTGATGGAGAGATGGGTAGAGCACTACCTGGAGCTGTACTCTACGCAGAACTCTGTCACCGATGCTGCCCTGAATGCCATTGAGGACCTGCCTGTCATGGAGGAGTTGGATGCTGAGCCAAGCCTTGAAGAACTAAACAAGGCGATTGACGGTTTGGCGACGGGAAAAGCCCCTGGTGAAGACGGAATACCTCCAGAGGTCATCAAGTGCGGGAAGCCTGCTCTTCTCAACGAGTTGCATGAACTTTTGTGCTTATGCTGGAAGGAAGGCTTCATTCCGAGAGTGACTCTATATAAGAACAAGGGCGACCGCAGCGACTGTAATAATTATCGCGGAATCTCTCTCCTCAGCATTGTTGGGAAAGCATTCGCCAGAGTCATCTTAACCCGTCTTCAGAGGCTGGCAGCTCGCATCTACCCTGAATCCCAGTGCGGCTTTAGGGCCGGAAGATCGACCATCGACATGATCTTCTCTGTTCGGCAACTATAGGAAAAGTGCCGCGAGCAGCACATGCCCCTTTGCCTCGCCTTCATTGATCTCACGAAAGCGTTCGACCTGGTCAGTCGGAGTGGTCTTTTCAAGCTTTTGAAGAAAATCGGCTGCCCCCCAAGACTATCAGCTGTCATCGAGTCTTTTCACGAGGATATGCATAGCACTGTGTGCTATAATGGTGCCACTTTAGAGCCTTTTAGAATCAGCAGCGGAGTGAAACAGGGATGTGTTTTGGCCCCAACTCTGTTCGGGATCTTCTTCTCGATGTTGCTGACCTATGCCTTCTGCAGATCTGAAGAAGGGGTATATCTTCATACAAGGACCGATGGAAAGCTCTTCAACATTGCCAGGCTTCGTTCCAAAACCAAGGTGGAAAAGAAGACCATCAGAGAAGCTCTCTTCGCAGATGATGCTGCGCTGGCTTCCCACAGTGAACAAGATCTCCAGAGGCTCGTTGATCGCTTCGCCCACGCTTGCAGAGAGTTTGGTCTCACAATCAGCTTGAAGAAAACTGAGATCTTAGGCCAAGGCTGTGAAGAACCACCATCTCTACACATTGGAGACTACGACCTCAATACTGTCCACCAAGTTCAGTACTTGGGGTCCACCATAAGTGACAACCTCTCTCTGGATGCTGAAATCGGCGCCAGAATTGCGAAGGCCTCATCTGTAATGGCTAAACTGAACAAGCGGGTCTGGTCCAACAGCAGTCTCACTGCGAACACCAAAATGCAGGTGTACAGAGCATGTGTGTTGAGCACACTACTCTACTCATGTGAAGCCTGGACCACATACGCCAGCCAAGAAAAGAGGCTCAACATTTTCCATCTCCGCTGCTTGCGACGCATCCTCGGCATCCAATGGCAAGACAAGGTGACCAACACAGAGGTCCTCCGTCGTGCGGGCCTACAGACCATCTTTGCCCTTCTAAGCCAACGCCGACTACGCTGGCTTGGCCATGTGCGTCGAATGGAGGATGGACGCATACCTAAAGACGTTCTCTACGGCGAACTGGCAAATCGGAAGCGAACTCCAGGACGCCCACAGCTACGCTTTGTAGACGCATGCAAAAGGGACCTTAGAAGCTCAGGGATTGACCCAGGCTCTTGAGAGACTCTGGCGGAAGACAGCGCAGCGTGGCGGACAGCCGTTCACCAAGGCGTTGTGAATGCGGAGAGGAGGAGAGCGCAAAGCGCAGATGAGAAAAGGGCTCTTCGCAAGCAACGTTCCAGAAACCAGACAATAGCGACTCAATTTGTATGTGGCAGATGTGACAGAGATTGCCACTCAAGAATCGGCCTGCACAGCCACAGCAGAAAGTGCACGTCATGACCACAACGCCTCCTGGTGCAGACTATCATCTCCTGAGATGTAGAGAGGCCGACGACGACATGTAGGCCTACACGGTACATTACAAAACGTAAATTAATCCAATAAATCTAGAAGATCCAGAACGGAAAAAAAGAACCTATAGTAAACCTGGTTTGGCTAGCTATGTCACAAAAACAAAAATGAAATAATTAAATACAAAAACAAAACAAAGGCACATTTTAGATCCAGACTGCATATAGGCCTACTTGTACCATAAAGAATTTCCCAAAATTAAAAATAAAGATACAAATAGCCTAATTAAAACTTTACAACCCCCTTACTGATAATATAAATAAAAAGAATGGGAAAAAAAAAAGCAGGCAGTGGGGATATAGGCTACGTACCAAAAACGATCAATGTAAACTCCTTATGTTTCTATGCGCATACTAACAAAAGGAAGGACAACATGATTGTGAGGTCAGTCGTTTATTTATTGCTCCCATACTGACCTGATATGACCTTTTCGATGCTAAACACACGACAGGCTTATTTCCACGAAAGGTCACTCATTGGTACAGTAAGAGTGATTCCCCTTGTCGCCATTTCCAAGCTTTGGCTTGACATTTTCAGGACAACAATATTGACTTTTCTCCGAGTTATTGTGATCAAAGAATGGGATCGTTATAAATTCAGTTCTTCTTGTGATACTTTTCATCAATTTGGGGTATGTGAAAATTTGATGGAGTGCACAAATTCGTAATTATGTAATGTTCGACCACAGTTTCGGTTGGGCTTTGATTGTGTTTAGTCGCTTGCCATGGGCTTGACTGAGCGGACATACGTATTTTTCCCAGTTGTGCGTCTCGTGATGTGTTATATTTTCCCCCGAGTTGCCATAATATTTCACACTTACACGAAATGACTATGCTGTCGGCAGCGCTTTACACGACTTACTGCTTCAACAGTGTCCAGTACTTTGTATTTCAGATTTAAAACACACACACTCGTATACACTCACACGCA
This sequence comes from Monoplex corrugatus, assembly GCA_030674185.1. Classification (NCBI taxonomy): domain Eukaryota; kingdom Metazoa; phylum Mollusca; class Gastropoda; order Littorinimorpha; family Ranellidae; genus Monoplex; species Monoplex corrugatus. The sequence goes on along the minus strand of JAPXFY010000025.1, from coordinate 37,871,265 downwards.
CACCACACACCCCCCGCACATCCACCACACACACATACGCGCACACACACACACACACACACACACACACACACACACACACACACACTGGCACAAACTGTCACGCTGTGTGACAGAGGACACAAGACTGTGATAATGATGTGTGTGTTACACACACACACGCACGCACGCACGCAGACTAATAATTACGCATACTGACAAACACTGGATTGGACACAGCACTTGATATATCATGAGTATACAACAGACACAGTAATGTATATGAGCTCAGGCATAGTCTACTAGCCATGAGCAACAGAAAATCAAAATATTACAGCTTTGTGTCTATTCTTGGCAGTTTTATCATTGTGCAACACTTTAGATGTTGTGCTTTTTCAGCTTAAGTTTATAATGCAGTAGTCTTCTGCCAGTCACCATGGTGTAGTGGTTAGTGCAACAGACTGCCAACTGGAAAGTTTTGGGGACTGAATCCCCATCAGCCTCTTCAAAAATCACTGTGGGATTTTTTTGTTTCAGTTAGCTCTTACCCAGAGATGAACATGTTGTTAGCTCATTGGGAAGACTTGGACCTCACAGTCAAGTCTCATCCAGTTTATGGATGCATCATTGAGGGTGTTGCTCAAATCATTTGACCAGCACTGCAGGTCTCTGTGTCTCTTAGGTCTGATTGATGGCAGGATAATCTTTTGAGTGTGGTTGATGCCAGGATATATTGTGATAGTAAGTTTAGAGTACAGCCCTGTCATGTAGTCTCAATCCTAGATGGAATACCATAGCATCATGAGTATCTATCATCCTCATGGTTGTCATCAGAGGAGGAGGGGCTCATTAGATCCATCTATCTCTAAGGTGCTGCAGCAAGCTGTTCAGAAATACTGAGATTAGTTCAGCCATTGACATTCACCACAGATCAGTTTATTTAAATTAAAAAGTATGTAGGCCTATAAATAGTTCTTACACACGTATACAGACATAACGTTAAAGAACATGAGTAGGCCTACATGTTATTGTTAAACTTAAAGTGACTGATTTTCATACAAATCACTATTAGTTTATACATGTAGATTGTTGAAATGTGTATGGTGGATATTCCATATGAAATTGTCCTTTGAAATTACAGCTTTGAATTTTTTTTTTTTTTTTTTATAAGTTGTTTCAGTAATATGAACATTTCTGTGCCACATAAAATGTAGTGCACATGAATGTGTGATGAACATGAGCATGTATTTGATACTATCTGTAAAATTTGTTCATTGCATTTTGTCTATTTGTTTATCCAATAAATCCAAAACATGAAAACATTCCTCATTCTTTCTTCATCCTTGTATGTGTGCAGTTTTGTTGCAAAACATGGGTCTAAAGGGAGAAGATAGAACACAGTCATCTACTTTATGACATGGCGGAAACAATGAGCTCTCCTTCCCTGTCTGCTGATCCTGTGTACCTGCAGAGGATTTCCATCTAGTACAAAACCTCTATTTTTATCAACCAGTGTGCACATACAGATCCAATTAGTTTGCAGGTAGCAGACAAAGCACTGTTTAGTTATCAATAATGTTTCAACGTGTGGATCCCAAGAAAGAAAAGGAGCAGTTTTTGGAGCAGGCAAAAGCACTGAGAGAGGAGAGGGCAGGAAAACAACAGCGGGAAAATGCTGCTGTTACCATTCAGGTCTGTTATTTTTTTGTAGCCTATGTTTACTCTAGTTTTAATACTTTAACACAAGTTGTCTGCATGCTTTTTCTTTGAGGGGAGTGGAGCGGAGGGGGCTTATGTGTGTATGGATGCATCTGGTACAAATAAAAGCTCTGAGGAAAGGGAAAGTTCATAAGCAACAGCAGGGGAAAAAACTGCTGTCACTGTCCAGGTGTGTTTTTGTGATGGTTACAATTAGTGTTAGTGTAGGGACCTATTTGGTGCAGAGGTAGAGCACTTGCCTTTCAGTCTGCCCACACAAGTTTTGCATGGGTGGAAATCTTGCCCAAGGAACTGTATCTGTGGAAGCTCCAGTCTCCCCTGCTGTGAATGGGTACGTGACATTCTTCAAAGTTAGGGAAGATACAACAGAGAGGGAGAGGAGATGGACATTGTCTTCATAATGCTGGGTCCTAAGAAATGTTGAGGTATATACTATTTCACTTTCCTAGGACCTCAGAAGTATGGAAATTTTGGGAATTATTATTCTAAGAAGAATGTTGAGAGTTCCATGGACAGCAAAGAAAACAAACGAGACAGTCTTGATAGAGGCAGACACAAGATCTTTCATAAGGAAGATTAGGGAAAGACAGGCAACATTTGTAAGCCATTTTATGAGGAGGGGGGAATTGGAGCACCTGGTCATGACGGGAAAGCTGGGGGGGAAGAGAGCACCAGGTAGACCCAGGAGAAGATACTAGACGGACTTGCAGAGTGGCTGAGGACAAAGAGGGTGGAAGAAATGCTTGAGGCAACAAGAGATAGAAACAGATGGAAGTTCATGTGGCAAGGCACCTGATGATGATGATGATGATGATGATGATGATGATGGGAATTATGAGACAAGCTTTACTTTACTTCTGTGAGAGTTACACCAGTGGCAGGGAGGTGGGAGAGGAGTGTGTGCACATGTACACTCATATTGTAGATATCACAGCGCACAAATCCGAGATACTTTAGTTGGCCACTTACTGCCGGCTATTAATAGCGCACCCCTTCCCTTTCCACTCCCCACACCCTTTTCACCCGTCCCTTTATCACTAATGCGGGAGCACAAAGACGCGCTACACTGACGGACTTTGCTCGACCCTGCCTGGCTAAAAATAGCACATGCAGGCGACGCCGGCTCGCAACTAAAGGGTGGCAGATGCTGGGAAAATGCAGCCGTGATATGTATTCTGTATTTTAGATTTAATTGTATTCACTTAAGAATGAGAGTACAATTCGTCTTGATGCTCCATATGCAAACATCTTGTAGTTTGTGCTCAGAAGTACAGTGTGCCCAGCTCAAAAATAGAGTGAATTGAATATTTGCAGCCTTTGAATTTAGACACTGGGATGGGTCTGTTCATGTTGATTTGTGAAAGAGAACATTTGATTTTGATTTTGTTGTATGTGTGCATGTAGCAAGAAAATTCTAAATGTTGCATTTGCAATGCATACAAAAGTATTCATTGTGCATTACAGTAAACACTTGTACAGCATGTCATATATTTGTGTATATTGCATAACATGATTTTTTAAAGAACTGATACAGAGTACACAGCTTGGAAGAAAACTACATCTACAGTACTTATTTCTGAATTATTTTCTTGTATCTGAATATACCATCTTGGATGTCACAGGGATATAGAGTTTACGTTCAGCAGTGACTGGACGGCCTGAAGAGGAGAAATGTCCTGTGGTGTCAGTCTTTGTCACACTGCCAGTCCAGTCATCCTTGTTGTGCCTCTTGTTTTAAGTTCATCTTTTTGTGTATGCTTGCTGAGCCATCTGGTGGGGTTGTATTCTGGTCAAATGGCCAAACCACTCTATTCACTGCTGATGAATACCATATTGACATTATGGAATGGTGTTGCTCCCGCCATTTCAGTGTTTCTGATATGTTACATATGGTCTTGTTGACAGTCCTTCTTAAACAGTGCATTTCACAGTAGTAATTTTGTGCTCCAAGAGCTTGGTTGGTCTCCAGGTCTGGCAGTAATATGTCGGGATGGAGGTGACGATGGAATTGATGAGTTTGGCTTTTGATTCATTTGGAATGTTCAGGTGTTTCAAGAGTGGGGCAAGTTTTGAACTGACATTGTTTTGTTTTCAGGATTCTGGTTTCAATCTCTTTGCTTGAGTTTTGTCTTCTGGAAAAATGCTGTCAAAATGTTATGAGCTCACTCCCGTGTTAGAGTTCAGTGCCATTGGTGTTGATGTTGGAGTTGCCTGGTGTTCCACTGACCTTCATTGTCTGGGTTTTGCTGGTGCTGATTTTCATGTTGTAGTTTTCATAAGCAGTATTTAGGTTGGTTGCATGTTCCTGAAGTCATCCTTTTTATTGTGTTAAGCTGTGATCATCTGCAAACAACAGTTCATTTAAAGATTCTGAACTTGGTTTTAATACTCTCTTGATATTATCTGTGTAAACTATAAACAGTACAGGTCAAATATCACAACTCTGTCTCATTTCAGGTATGTCTGTAAACCAGTGATCCTTCTGGTGTGCAGACTGCATTCATTCTTTTTGTATAGATCTATGGATAGCTTGATATTGTCTAAAGCTTTCCAGTGACATTGTACAGCTCCAGTCCAGCATTCTCCACAGCTTGTCTAGTGTTTACCTTGTCAGATGCGTTTTCCTGATCTTTGAAGACAATGTTAATTTCTGTGACATGTTCGATTGTCTTTTCACAAAGCTGTCATGAGCTAAGATAGTGTCTGTGCAACTTTTCCTTTCGTGAAGCCCATCTGTGCCTCACTCAGATAGGATTCCACATTTTATATGGTGTGTACCCAATATTGTTCGAAATAAATGATGCTGTTGTGATAATAAATTTTGTTTTTTTTATTTCAGGCATACGGACGTGGATTCATGGAAAGATCAAGGTTGAAACGGCAAATACGGTAAGCATGTGTCTGATTGGGTTGGATTGGATTCATGTTTTTGTCACTTTGTATTTTGTCTGCATGAACTGCCTTGTATGTGTGTGTATTTTTTCTACAAATTTTTGTCAACTTTTTGTGGCTGTGGGATCTTTCATATGTGCTAAGGGCATGCTGTGCACAGGACTCTTGTTTTGGACCATATCTTGCATTCTGGTAGAGGGGGTAGAAACATCCCTGTTTGACTAGGAATTGAACCCAGGTTTTTCAGGTACTAGGCAGGTTCTTTGTCCACTTCACCACATACTCCACTACACAGGTATGTTTATTTATTTATTTAGAAATTGAAGTTGAGAGGTGGATTTTTTCCCTCAAGAATTCTGTTTTTGGTGATTTTTGTTTACTTTTAATGCACACTGTTTCACTTAAGATATACTGAATACCCAAGTGTAATAGGAGGTGTCTTGAGTGTGATAATCCCTCATAATCCTTTCGCATTCTAAACAGCTGCTCGTTCAGCCAGTATTTAGCTGTCCGCTTGTATTCAAATCATCCAGATCCTGCCATAGGCTCATTTCTGTGTCGTACTGATCCTTAACATGTACACTTAAACTGAGAATTGTCCATAGGAATCAAATGACCTAATTGAAACCGTTGTCAGCCAGTGCAGAAGGACATTCTGTAGGAGTTAGTTCCCTTTAGGTGAACTTTATGCTTTATGTATAGCTTGGAAAAAAGTTTGCTGAAATTAGTTTGATGTCATTACACTGCATGGATGCTGGTTGGTAAGATCATTCTGAGTTGAATATGTTGAATAAGCATAGAATAATAGATCAAAGATAGTAATTAACATCTTAGATATAACAGTTGACGTAGGAGCTTTTTCTGCACAATTATCTAAAAAATTTTAAACGCTCCAGAACAATAAGAACAGAAGTTAAATGCTATAGAAAAAATCCTTATTTCCAGCCTATACGTTTTTTTGAAATATGTTTGTTGCAGAGCGGAGGCAGACAGTTTACTATGTATACCAGAGGGAGATGCAGAACACTATACACCTGTCCTCAAACCAGGTAGGTTTGGGCATTTATAAAACCTTTTTCTTTTTTTTCAAAAGGCAGCAATACTGATGACTATGTGTGTCTTTGTATGTGTTGTGTGTGTCTGTACAGGTGTGTGTGTTTGTGTTTGCATGAGTGTGCATGTGTGTGTAATATGTACCTGTAAGGTGAGTGTGGTGTATGTGTGTGTGTGTGTTGTACACATGTGTGTGTGTGGGTATTTGTGGTGTGTGTTTTGAGTGTATGTGTGTATAAATATATATACCTGCACCATGGTAGCCTACATACATGGGTACATGTGGTTGCTGTATTTTTGCATTTGTGTGAGTTCTATATTGCTCACAGGCATGACTTAATGATTTGGTGTATATATTGCATGCACACTTGAAGCATATGTTATTTTTCCTTTCTTTCTCTTTCCTGCAATAATAAGACTACAGATGTCAAACAGTAAACATAGCAATACCTTCCCGGAAGGGGGAATACGATAAGACCAGAAAAGAGGTACAGAGAGGATAATGCTCAGATGTTATGAAAAAGGAAGGGTTGACTTATAACCCTGAAGTTGTAAGGGGAGTGAAGTGGTAGAGACTGGTATTATGAGGGCAGTGTCCATCTGTAAACACACACAAAGCCAGAACAAGATTGAGGCAGCCAAGATGTGGTTTCTAATAAGAGTGTTGAGAGTTCCATGGACACCAAATGAAACAAACGAGACAGTCTTGATGGAGGCAGACACAAGAAGATCATTGATAAGGAAGATTAGGAAAAGACAGGCATCATTTATAGGCCATTTTATGAGGAAAGGGGAATTAGCGCACCTGGTCACATCAGGAAAGCTGAAGGGAAAGAGAGCATCAGGTAGAACAGGGAAAAAATATTGGACGGACTTGCAGGGTGGCTGAAGACAGAGAGGGTGGAAGATGTGCTTGCGGCAACAAGGGATAGATACATATGGAGGGCCATGATCGCCAAGGCCATGCGGCAGGGCACATGATGATGATGGTGATGATGAATGTCCATCTCTTCTCCTTCACTGCTTTGCCTTCCCTAACCTTGAAGAAGTTCAGACACCCATTCACAGCTGGGTAGACTGGAAGCTGGTCATACAAACTTAGGCCATCTAGGGTTGAACACATGTGGTGAGATGGGTGGGTGAAAGTTGAACTTCTGTGCCAGCCCAAGCCTCATGGCACTCATGTTAATGCTCTACTTTGGAAAACAAATGAGTTATTTGATTTTCTGTTGGTCTTTTGTTTTCAGCTATGGATGTGTATAACGTCACGCATAGGCTTCTCATCGTCATGCAGGAACGGGAAGATGCACAGGTATGTTAGATTTTTTTAATTCCTCGTTTGATTGTTGCCATTTACATTTTCTTTTGCCAGACCAAAATTATGAATTTGAAGATGTTAGATAGGCTGATGATTTCAGTTGATGTTATTGTGTATAAGGGGAATTAAATCAACAGAAGGCAGGGATACTGGTTATACTGAAAAAAGTCCTAGACATTTCCTTTGGATTGGAATCTTTCTTTTTATTTTTGTTTTGTTTTGTGTGTTGTCACTACATATTTATTTTTGAACACGAAATGCAGGTTGCTTAGTGTTGGGGAAAGCACATCACTTAAGTACAGCACCACCTTTTCTGTCCCCGTGATGTGTATAGTTTTTTTTTACTTATGAAACTGGAGTTTACTACAAAACTTTGCCAGGGACAACTCTTTGTTACCATGGGATCTTTTACTTCTGAGGTGTACATGGGACCTTTGTTTATCATTTGATTTGAAAGGCCAGCATCCAAACCACTGCCGAAAGTTTAATTGCGAAGTTTAATTGATGGGGGGAGAAAATCCTTGTCCAACCAAAATGGCATCTCTGTCTCCATGCTCGGAACAAATTTCATATGCGCTTATGCCATAGATAGCACAGCTAAACTCAGCTATGATGGAGAAGATCCAAAGTTCCTTGGCATAAGCTTTTAACACTATTGTGACTGGCCCTGCCTCTGCCTGAACTTACTGCTAGCCTGAGCCTGCCTCCAATAAATTTCCAGTAGTTGTAAAAAAAAACTCTAGCAGGCCTGAATAAAGTCCAATTGTCACCAAAATTTGTGTACTTAATGAAAAAAGGATGCTGAGTTTAGCTGTGCTATTTATAAAGCTATTACTTAAATAGCTTTTAGCCGCCATCCAGTTTTGTACCATATATCACCGAAAGGACTTTTAGAGTGACCTGGCAGTAGGTGAAACTTGGCGTTCTCGACTATTGTCGCATCCCGTCACGGATGTGTTAAGCCTACAGGTGCATTAGCCCTACGTATGTCAAGGTATTGAGGTCCTGTTTAGTATGTGGGTTCTGTGTCAGTCCTTCTATCAGTCTGTCATTGAAACAAGTGAGATTCCTACCCGACTGGGGATCAGACCGGGACTTTTCGCTTCCCAATTAGATGCTCTGACCAACTGGGCCACGCACTCCACATGCATGGGGGTGTCATTCTTTATTTTCCAGTCTGATTTCACTGATAGGCACTGCTGCTGGGGTCTGTTCATCGGATTTCAGCAGTGCCTGTTCGAATCCAACTTACTAAGGACATTGCCTGCTAAGCCCACTAGTAATGACAGTGATCACTCAGTTGTGAGCCAGAGCAAGGGGAGACCCCTCAAAAAAACATACCTTATTTAATTTGCTTGTTTAAAATTTTGAAGTTGTTGAAACTTGGTGGAGTGGTACCTGGTGGTTAGAAGCATCTGCCTGGGAAGTGTGCATGTTAAAGAATCCATTTCCAAAAAGAAGTTATCCTTGGCTAAGATACGTTAGTAGTAGTAGTAGTGGTAGTTAGTTTCAGTTTCAGTTTCAGTTTTCCAAGGTGACTTCTCCACGCTCGGAATGAATTCCATATGCACTGTCATCACAGGTGCCATGTGATGGAGAAAATCCAGAATGATCATGACACAAGCCTTAAGCCTGCACATAAACCCATGAGCTGGTCCATGACCATGAGGTCGTAGGGAGTGAGGTGACAGAGACCTCAACTTTTCCTGGGGCCAGCACCAAGAGGGTGATGCCCATCCCCTCTCCCTCACTTCAAATTCATAATCACGTTTTTTTTACCAAGACTTCAGAAAGGCAAGAAGGCTAAGTGGTCTTCAAAGAGTGGAACTTGGGAAATCAACCTATCTCCAATGTTTTATACCGAGGCAGCCGGGCAATACCCTGCTCCTCATGATTTTCAACTACCGTGGGATCTTTAACATGCGCAGCCAGCAGGCTCACAGGTCTGACTGATATTTCATCCCCTTCTGACGGACTAGACATTCAGTTCGATTTTCCGGTCAGTCTGAGGAGAAATGTCGAGGCCTCTATGGGGAGCGAACCCTGGAACCTCGAGTTAAGTTACTGGCAGGCGAACATCTGAACCATTATGCCACCGTAGTCGTAGAAGTAGTTAGTAGTAGTAGTAGTAGTAGTGGTAGTAGTTAGTAGTACTAGTAATTGTAGTGGTAGTAGTAGTAGTAGTAGTACATGTAGATCTATATATGTTAAAAGGTCAACAAAAATACAAAAAAAAGTACTGCAGTGTGGTATTTCGCTCTTTCCAGGGAGTGCATGCCAGTTTTGACTTGGTAAATTCTGTTGTCACAAGTAAGAAATATGTATAAGTTGACTTAACAGATATACTTAAAAGTTAAATAATGATTTTTTTAAATCTTTCTGTGTCGGTTGAGCTGTGTTGTGCTTCATTTGTGTGTTTTCGTTTTGCTGACCCCTTCGGCCCACTCCTGTTCTGTCTGCCCTGTCCCAGAGTGCATGTGCTTTTTGCCCTTGTCCCAGAGTGCATGTTTTGTCCCAGAGTGCATGTGCTTTTTGCCCTTGTCCCAGAGTGCATGTTCTTGTCCCAGAGTGCATGTGCTTTTTGCTCTTGTCCCAGAGTGCTGTGCTTTTTGCCCTTGTCCAGAGTGCATGTGCTTTTTGCCCTTGTCCCAGAGTGCATGTGCTTTTTGCCCTTGTCCCAGAGTGCATGTGCTTTTTGCCCTTGTCCCAGAGTGCATGTGCTTTTTGCCCTTGTCCCAGAGTGCATGTGCTTTTTGCCCTTGTCCCAGAGTGCATGTGTTTTCCTTTTGTGTTTTCCCTTGTCCCAGAGTGCATGCTGTTGTCCCAGAGTGCATGTGCTTTTTGCCCTTGTCCCAGAGTGCATGTTCTTGTCCCAGAGTGCATGTGCTTTTTGCTCTTGTCCCAGAGTGCATGTGCTTTTTGCCCTTGTCCCAGAGTGCATGTGCTTTTTGCCCTTGTCCCAGAGTGCATGTGCTTTTTGCCCTTGTCCCAGAGTGCATGTGCTTTTTGCCCTTGTCCCAGAGTGCATGTGCTTTTTGCCCTTGTTCCAGAGTGCATGTGCTTTCTGCCCTTATCCCAGAGTGCATGTGCTTTTTGCCCTTGTCTCAGAGTGCATGTGCTTTTTGCCCTTTTCCCAGAGTGCAGGTGCTTTTTGCCCTTGTCCCAGAGTGCATGTGCTTTTTGCCCTTGTCTCAGAGTGCATGTGCTTTCTGCCCTTGTCCCAGAGTGCATGTGCTTTCTGCCCTTGTCCCAGAGTGCATGTGCTTTTTGCCCTTGATTTTTAGGGAAATGTGATATGTGGAAACAATTTTAGGTAATTTAGGCCCATTATTTTTTTTTGCATATGTAATGTTTTACTTTTAGTGACCTTAGTTATGTTAAGATTTATACTCAGGTAATTTTTTTAAATCCCTTGTGTGATAGATTGAATGGAGTGATCAATGCCGGGGCACCTCTTTAGATTGTTTGTGCAGATGCATTGATATGTGTACTCAGCTTTCTTTTCCTGGATTTTTTTCCTTTTGAAGTATTGTGTATGTTTTGAAATGGTTATAGTCCTTATATGGTTTTGTGAAGTTGCCTGGGCTTTAAACAAATATGATTATTACAATAAAAAACGTGGTCATTGTGAGTGTTTTAGTGAACGACGAGAATGTGTGCTTTGATTTGATTCATATATCATGATTTGAGGCCTTATAAATGTAAACAGTGGCAGTAGAAGTAGTAATAATAGTGATAGTAGTACTAGTAGTAGTGGTTACACAGGACTTGTACAGTATTCACTTGTTATCCAGTGGTCTCATGTATCTAAAAATGTGTTGAAAGTGTGTGTATTTTGTTTGTAATGTTTTTGATTTCTCTTGCAGAGATTTGAATACCTGTGTCGGTACATTCTTGCCACCATGGACAGTGAAAATATC
>JAPXFY010000025.1:37827884-37857884 GCA_030674185.1 Monoplex corrugatus | reverse complement strand
GTAATGTATTATATGATAAATTTATATGTATATTTGCATATGAAGATTGAATATATTATGTGTGTGAGAGCGCGTGTGTGTGAATGTGTATGTGTGCGCGTGCGTGTGTGTGTGTGTGTGGTGTGTGTGTGTGTGTGTGTGCGCGCGCACGTGCGTGCATGTGTGTGTGTGTGCGTATGTGGGCAGCCTGAAAACCACTCAGACCTGAAAACCATCATGGTATATCTACGAATGTTGGTAACCTTCACCAGCACCAGCAATTGGAAGGCCCTCAAGATTAAAGCGGGTTGGTAATGAAAGATACACGAATCCATCCCAGTGTCGTGTGTGAGGGAGACTGTATGTGCATGGGGGTGTGTGTGTATGTGAACTCCACAAAATATGTGTGTATGTGAACTCCACAAAATACAGTCTAGGACAGGATCACTATTTTATTGGTATTCTTCCTCCTGCTTGTTTCGGTATAGTTTTGCATTGACCACTCAACCTTTGTACGAATATGAGTATACTTCTTCCAGCATTTATAATTTTGTTGGTAAAACTTCATATGAAGTAGTCGTAGTCCTTTTGCTGCTGTAAATAGAATAAGTTGTAAGAAAGAACAGGGAAAGAAAAGAGAAACAAAGAAACAAGAGAAAGAGTTAAGATTGTCAGGCATTTTATGTGTGTTTCAGGTGATACTCTTATCTGAATAAAAAATGACAGAGATGTTCTATATTTCATTTTTTTGTTGTTGTCATTTTTTGTTTTGTTTTGGGGTTTTTTGGTGGTGGTGGTGTTTTTGTTGTTGTTTTTTTTTTGCATTTGTTTTTGCTGTCCCAACTTTAACATTACCTCAGTGGTATTGGCACCAGACAGCACAATCCAGGTCTTAACCATGCCACCAAATTCCAGTTCATTCAGTCAAGGTCCCAATACAAGGAAGCCCATGGGAGCCAGAGATGTCAGGCCATCATGGGGCCACCCACCATAGGAGACCATATACTGCAGCTTGGTGACATCAGTGGGCTTCAACAGTGTCCTGTTCTGATCCCACTTACTAAGAACACTGCCTGTTAACCCTTTGACTCCCGCACTCTGTCCAGCAGCATCCTGCATTGTCAACCATGTTAGCAAAGCAAAAAACTTAACCCTTCAACTCCCTCTCCCTATCCACCAGCTTCCTGCAGGAAGCTGGTGGATAGGGGGAGGGAGTCAAAAGGTTCAGTTTTTTCAGTTGTGGATAGGGTTCAGGAGTCAAAGGGTTAAGTCTCCTACTTAATGACAATAATCATACAGTTGTGGAGCCAGAGCATGTGAAGAGATCCCCCTGGTAAGGAGACCACACCACAATCCTCCAGCAACAGCCCCCAAGAACCAGTGGCACCCAAGATCCCATCTCAGGTTCAAGTTCATATTGCTTATAGCCCAGCCGACTGCTAGAGCCATATCAGGGCTAAAGGACCCCAACCTGAACGTTGCACTATAAAACCTGTGACCAGTGTGAGAGTTGAATCCACGACACCTGTGTTATCAAGCATGGCACATTAACCCTTTGACTCCCATACCCTATCCACCAACCACGGCGCACAAATCCGAGATACTTTAGTTGGCCACTTTTCTGCCGGCTATTAATAGCGCGCCCCTTCCCTTCCACTCCCCACACCCTTTTCACCCGTTCCTTTATCACTAGTGCGGGAGCACAAAGACGCGCTACACTGACGGACTTTGGTCAACCCTGCCTGGCTAAAAATAGCACACGCAGGCGACGCCGGCTCGCAACTGAAGGGTGGCAGAATGGCTGGGAAAATGCAGCCGTGCAACTGCAAAAACTTAACCCTCTGATTCCCTCACCCTTTCCACCAGCTTCCTGCAGTCAAAGGGTTAAGTTTTTGCTTTGCTAGCAAGGTTGACAATTCAGGATGCTGGTTGACAGGTTGCGGGAGTCAAGGGGGTTAAGCCTGACCAGTGGAACTAACAGGACAGTTTTTATAAGTATATAGTTTTCAGATATTTATCTTCTGTTTGAGTTATCTTTTATATGATTGTTGTGCTGTTCAAGGTTAAGTTCACCAGCTTTTTTTTTTTCCTTTCTTTTCATCACTTCAGGTGAGCAGTTCCTGACAGGTCTTTCTCATTTGTGCAACAATGTCATGGGTCATCTCAACTCTAAAGGGCTTTACCGTGTTCTGGAGGTGAGTTGGAAATGTCATTGCTGATATCCATATTGTCCTAAGGAGTGAGTTTGAAATGTCATTGCTGTTGAAATGTCATTGCTGGCATCCGTATTGTCCTAAGGAGTGAGTTTGAAATGTCATTGCTGGCATCCGTATTACCTAAGGAGTGAGTTTGAAATGTCATTGCTGTTGAAATGTCATTGCTGATATCCATATTGTCCTAAGGAGTGATTTTGAAATGTCATTGCTTGTATCATATTGTCCTAAGCAAAAAGGGCAGAGGTTGACCCATAAGCCCGAGCTTGTTGGGGAGTGAGATGGTGGAGACCTCAATTATTTCAATGCCGTTTATTATGAGAGCATGGTCATCTCCTCTCTCCCTCTTTGTTTTACCTACCTCCATTCTGAACTGTGTCACGTACCCATTTCTAGACTCAATTTAAGCCACAAAATAATGGAAGCTCTGCCTTTTAATGCTAACCAGGCCATCAGTATTAAAGTAATTATATCCCGTCTTGAAGTAGAGTTTGAAATGGTTTAGTCATTGTCATGTTATTGAACTTAACACTGCAGAGGTAATATCAACAACACGAAATCTTGTCAATTGTAATACTAGGTGTCCTGCCTGGGATGATCTTAAGGTCGTGCTGCACTCTTAACACTTTCCGGACTTGTCAGCGGACTGTCCGCTGACGCGTACTTTTGTTGTATTGACGTGTTAGCGGAATGGCCACTGACGTTTTTAAAAACTCGCCGTACTTAGCCAATGGTCGATGGGAAGTAACTCAGTATTCCAACATGATCTTTGGGCACTGTAGCAGTGTTCTGTTACTTCCCTTTTCATAGTTTTGCATTTTGATGGCTTTGTTTACATTTTTTTTACCACACCCGTGGTGGTGAACTGTTGTCAAAACGGCGACTTCCACAAAGCGACCGCATGTTGAGACTTTTCTATGCTTCATACCACTGTGGAATTCATTCTCACTTTTCTGCTGGACATTCCATGGAGGATCTGACCTGGACTGATGTGTATTCCAGCTGGATTGTCTGTGTATTGTGTTGGATACCTGACCGCCGTGCTGCCAGGACTTTTTGTTTTGAGCTGCTTGGACACATTTTTTCCTCGTCTGCTGAGATAAGATGAATGATCTGTGTGCATGATTGTGCATGTTTTCCAAAACTCTTAAGATTTAAATTTTTGTTTGATATAAAATTTGTTTTCCTGATAGGTCTCTGAATTTTTCTATATATTTTTTAAAAAATGCCCCAAAACATGCATCACAGGGGTTCAGCCGCCTCCCAAACTCTGTGGCTGGAAAGAGTTAAATAGTTCTGTGGCCTTGAGGTTTGGTTTGGTATAGAAGTAAAGCTTCATTCTTCAGTCTACCTGCATGCGCTTGCACAAGTGCAACTCACACCCCAGAAAAACTTTTGTGTGTACGACCCTCAGTCCACCCAGCTGTGTATAACTACCTGGTCCTTTCGAGGGTTAAGGAAAGTTATTATTGAATAATACATATATATATTATTATTATACTATTATATTATTATTATTATATTGTTGTTATTGTTTATTATTCGTTGTTGTTTTTTATTTGTTGTTGTAGTAAAAGTGACTGTTGTGTGTTGTGTGTGTGTGTGTGTGTGTGTGTGTTGTGTAAGTGTGTAATCTTTTTCTTTTAGGTGTGCTGACAATGGGCTGGTGCGATCAAAGCTGTGTTTTCAAGGCACCTTGATGCTATCATCACGTGGCTGTCAGATTGGATAGTGGATGCCCTGTGTTTTTTTGGCCCCTCTCTCGTCCGTCGGCTCTCAGGTCATCTTTGTCCTCTCTGTTTCTCTTTTCCCCTCTCTCTGTCTGTCGTCTCTCTCTCTCCTCTTTCTCTCTCTCTTCTGTCTTCTCTCTTCTCTCTCTTCTGTCTCTCTCTCTCCCTCTCTCTCTCTCTGTCTGTCTGTCTCTCTTTCTGTCTCTTCTTCTCTCTCTCCCTCTGTCTGTCTGTCTCTCTCTCTCTCTCTTCTCTCTCTGTCTGTCTTCTCTCTCTCCCTCTGTCTCTCTCCCCTCTCCCTCTCTGTCTCTCTCTCTTTCTTTCTTCCTGTCTCTCTTCATTCTTCCTGTCTTTCTCAGTGGCATGTTCTCTTGCCTTTCTCCACTCCACCCAACTTGTGCTTTGCTTCATTAGTCTGCCTGGTTTAACTTTGCATTAGAAAATGCGAATGATTTCGAACATTTAAAGCTTGTGATGGCACCTGTCCTGAACACATCAAGATAAGAGTAGGAATGGCAAAGCAGAAGATGATCTGACTTGATCCTGTTTCGAAAGACAAGCATACCAACAGCCCTTTAAATCAAAATTTTTAAATATCTTATCCAGCCAGTACTGCTGTATGACTGTGAAGCAGAAGATCAAATGAAAGTAAAATCGAAGCAGCAGAGGTGTGTTTCTACAGGCAGCTTCTTAGAGTCAGACAGACCTACTGAAGAACAAATGAAAAGAATTCTGAATAAACTCACAGTTCAGTATGAACTGTTGGCAGAAATCTTCAAAATATAAATAAAATACATCATCCACACAACTCACAACAGCAACACAACCTTTATGATAGTGATATACATCAGCCATGCAACTTACAACAGCAACACAACATTAATGATAGTGATATACATCATCCACACAACTCACAACAGCAACACAACATTAATGATAGTGATATACATCAGCCATGCAACTTACAACAGCAACACAACATTAATGATAGTGATATACATCAGCCATGCAACTTACAACAGCAACACAACATTAATGATAGTGATATACATCAGCCATGCAACTCATAACAGCAACACAACATTAATAATAGTGGTATACATCAGCCATGCAACTTACAACAGCAACACAACATTAATGATAGTGATATACATCAGCCATGCAACTCATAACAGCAACACAACGTTAATGATAGTGATATACATCAACCATGCAACTTACAACAGCAACACAACATTAATGATAGTGATATACATCAGCCATGCAACTCATAACAGCAACACAACATTAATAATAGTGATATACATCAGCCATGCAACTTACAACAGCAACACAACATTAATGATAGTGATATACATCAGCCATGCAACTCATAACAGCAACACAACATTAATAATAGTGATATACATCAGCCATGCAACTTACAACAGCAACACAACATTAATGATAGTGATATACATCAGCCATGCAACTCATAACAACAACACAACGTTAATGATATACATCAGCCATGCAACTCACAACAGCAACACAACATTAATGATAGTGATATACATCAGCCATGCAACTCATAACAGCAACACAACGTTAATGATATACATCAGCCATGCAACTCGCAACACCAACACAACATTAATGATAGTGATATACATCAGCCATGCAACTCACAACAGCAACACAAATTTAATGATATACATCAGCCATGCAACTCACAACACCAACACAACGTTAATGATATACATCAGCCATGCAACTCACAACAGCAACACAACGTTAATGATATACATCAGCCATGCAACTCATAACAGCAACACAACGTTAATGATATACATCAGCCATGCAACTCGCAACACCAACACAACGTTAATGATATACATCAGCCATGCAACTCACAACAGCAACACAACGTTAATGATATACATCAGCCATGCAACTCATAACAGCAACACAACGTTAATGATATACATCAGCCATGCAACTCGCAACACCAACACAACATTAATGATAGTGATATACATCAGCCATGCAACTCACAACAGCAACACAACCTTAATGGTATACATCAGCCATGCAACTCACAACACCAACACAACATTAATGATATACATCAGCCATGCAACTCACAACACCAACACAACCTTAATGGTATACATCAGCCATGCAACTCACAACAGCAACACAACCTTAATGATAATGAAATACATCAGCCATGCAACCCACAACAGCAACACAACCTTAATGATAATGGTATACATCAGCCATGCAACTCACAACAGATAATGGTGTACATCAGCCATGCAACTCAAACAGCAACACAACCTTAATGATATACATTAGCCATGCAACTCACAACAGCAACACAACCTTAATGATAATGGTATACATTAGCCATGCAACTCACAACACCAACACAACCTTAATGATAATAGTTCTGCAAGGAAAAGTTGAGATCAAAAGAAATCGGGCAGACCACCCACCCCCTATATGAACATCACCACCAGCAAGGTCACCGAAGTAGCACAGAGATTTCAAGACTGGAGTGAATGGAAAAAAAAACTTGTTGTGACGCCTGCTGTGGCTGCCATCAAACTTCATGCTGACCAGTGACAGGTTTAGGGCCACTGCTGAGGATATGCAAATACATAGGCATCTCTCACATTTGCCATTTGACTCCCGCACCCCGTCAAGCAGCATCCTGCATTGTCACCCAGGCCAGCAAAGCAAACATTTAATCTTTTGACTCCTTCACCCTATACATTAGCTTTCTGCAAAAAGCTGGTGGATAGGGTGAAGAAGTCAAAGGGTTAAGTTTTTGTAGTTGGAGGGTAAGGTGCAGGAGTCAAAGGGTTAGTGTATATTAAGAATTTTGACAAGAGCATTGGCAGTGAAAAAGGTTTCAGCCAAAGAGTGCCCAAAATTTGACAGTGGAAAAGGCACTCTGAAGATTCACCATGTTCCAAGACAGCCTTTAATGTTTTGAAGATGACCCACCAGTGGCCACCATACTTTTTGGATTTAGTTTTTATTTTTGATGAAATGTGGATCTACCACATTGTCTTAAAAGGAAACATAAAACAAAACAGTAAAAACTTTCTAATTCTCCTCCAGAGAAAGTACAGATGAGCCTGTCTGCTAGATAGTAATGGGAGTCTGTGAATGCTGATGGATACCTGTGTGTCGATTATCTTGCAATGGATCAAACTATAAACAGCAATATTATACATCCATGCAATGGCAGCTACAAGACAACATCATTGCAAGGTGCAGACAAAAGCTGGTGCAAAGTGTTCCATTTCAACCAGACAGCACTTCTGTACACAGGTCTACTGTTACCATGACTATAGTTCATCAGTGTAGCTTTGAAATTGTTAACCATCCATCCTACTCACTAGATCTGGCCTCCCTCCAACTTTCACCATTTCCCAATCTGACTGGAAAGCATTTTTGGGTGACAGTAGTGTCATGGATGTTGTGAACGCCTATCTTAAAGCACTGTCGAAGAACTTGCAGAGCAGCACCAAGCAACACTGAATAGAGTGTCTGGACTTCAGAGGGGACTGTGCTGTGAAAAGTATTAAGTGAATTAAATTCTGTGACTCCTCCTTCACAATAAGGCCAAGAACTTACACATGTAAATATTGGAATGGATATTATTACTTACCCATGAATTGGAAAAGAATTGTACAGTCTTTGGTGTTTATGTGTAGAATTATGAAATCTTCCATATTTATTTTCTATGCATGTGACACATGACGTTTGTGGCATGATACGTTTTGCGTATCAGCAGTATACTGTGACACCAATTTGACAGAAGTTAAACTGAATGTCTTGTTCCCTGCCCCGTCCCCTCTCCTCATCCGTATCTTCTTTTCCATACTGTGTGACAGACCGTTACTGGGGGCCAATTTCTCAGAGAACCTGCTGAATGTGTTTCTGTTGCACATTCTGTCTGTTCCAGCCATAATACTTCACATGTCTGCTATTGCCCCTGAGGTCAGTATATTTTTAATTGTTTGGTTTTTGTTTGTTTGGATGTTTGTTTGTTTGTTACTTATTTAGTTATGTATAAGTTACAGTTTAGTTTCATTCTTTTTGTACTTTCATTCTTTTCCATTTAGTTGTTTTTGTTTTTTGCTCTTTTAAGCCTTTCACTTCCAACCGTGGAAGTAGCCGCGGTATAGGGTCACTGTACTCTGAACACTGTTATGAAATGGAAAGTAAGCTGAAATCATGCGACTGCAGTCACATGACCAGAGCACACTTCTGTGCAATGGCCGCGCACAAACTTTTTTATTTTGGGAAGTTTTGGGGCCGATTTTGATCGGATTTTTTTTCTTTTGAAAAAGTGCTGACCGTATCGAAGCCCAAGATGGCGTCCAGACGCTATACTGTTGAGGAAGTAGTTCGATTTGTGATAGATTTACCTGATAATCCGGACACTTCTGATGATGAAAGTGGTGGCCATGGTGACGGAGATGCCATTGTTCAACCAACAGAGGATTCTAGTTTGGACAGTGATTATCCTGAGGATTTTGTTGACATTCTGAGCACCTCAAGGTAGGTGTGGTCGTGTGCGTGTTCGATCAAGTGGACAGACAGACACATGGCCGTGCTAGGAGTGAACTGAGCTGTGTTTGTTCTGCAGCAGACGATATTTTTGATGTCGACACTCCAAAGGAGTACCCCACTAGTACCACAGCGCCATGGACCTACTGAGTTCCTGCCACTGGATGCACGTTGTGTGGACTTTTTTTACTTGTTTTCTGATGAAACTACTGCTTGTTTATAAAATTGTAATAATTCTAAAGTCTTTGATAATGCCAAACTCCTCCAAGATTATAAATTGTACACCATTTTTCATCATTTCTGCCAACAATAATCTTTATAAAACATTCACATTAATTTTATGTTGTTGTTTTTTTTATGTCAACTAATTATCTTTTGAAAGGTAAATTATCCCCCTTGACCAGGAGTTATCTGTGCTTGGATTGGCAGAAAAACATCTAATAATAATAATAATAATAAAGAGCATTTATATAGCGCCTAATCAGATGAAAACAAGAGCCCTAAGCGCTTACAGGTATCACGCAGACACAACCAAACACACACACACACACACACACACACACACACACACACACACACACACACACACACACACGCAACACACGCACACACGCACACACACACCAGCCGACATTCAAGGCTCAAAAGACAACAAGGGGGGAGGCGAACAGAGACAGGGAGCTGATTCCAGATTACAGGGGCCTGATAGGAAAAGGAGCGTTGACCATAGGTTTTAGTGCGACAGGATGGTATGCGGAAGGTACGAGTATCAGCCGAGGAACGAAGTTGACGAGAGGGGGTGTACAGATGGAGGAGGTCAGAGATGTAAGGGGGTACAATAGCCGGTTCATTTTTCTTCAAGAAAATATATAGTTTATTAGATATTAGGTAATTTAATTATTTTTTATTATTTTTTGTCTAATGTAACCCATTTTTTAGCAAAAAAATCTGAAAAGTTCCGGAAGTCAAGGGGTTAAAGAATGTTCTTTCAAAACTGTAAACTTAACCAATAGTTACATATTATAAATGCATTATTGCGCGGAATGCAGATCACTTGAGGTGATATAACATAACGTTACTTCATTTTAAATGGATGTTTAGCTTCTACTAACACATACAGTGACTCATGGAGACATTGCTAGGTGCAACTTTCTTTCATTCTGCGTTTCTGTATTTTTTATTTTGATCTCTCTTATTTTGTTACATGAAAGATTTAATGTGTATAACTGTATAGTGTGTGTGTGTGTGTTGTGTGTGTGTGTGTGTGTGTGTGTGTGTGTGTGTGTGTGTGTGTGTGTGTGTGTGTGTGTGTGTGTGTGTGTGTGTGTGTACAGACCTCTGTTGCATGCAGTACATGGAGCACACCTTTCTCTGTGTGTATGTGGTGTGTGTGTGTGTGTTTAATCTTTTTTTTTATCACATTTGTAATACATCACAAAATTACAGTGAAAATTATTGAAACGCTAATATGAAATCACAAACAAAAGAAAAACAACATGCAGACAATGTAGAACATAATACCTAAGACAGTAACATAAACAGTGACAACATCATAACATTTATTCAGAAGACGCTACCAAAACATTTCTTTCTGCCTTTGTTCTCTCCAAATTAGACTACTGTAACTCCCTCTTTTCTGGCTGTCCTCAAAATCAATTAGACAAACTTCAAAAAGTACAAAACTCTGCCGCTAAACTTGTTTCTCGTTCCCGCAAGCATGATCATGTCACACCTATTCTCAAATCCCTTCACTGGTTGCCTGTTCAAGCTCGCATTGACTATAAGCTTGCCTCACTATGCTACTCTTTTTTCTCTGATCTCTCTCCTCGCTACCTGGCTGATCTTCTCTCTGTGTACACTCCTTCTAGAAATGTCCGCTCCATTGCTGATACCAGATTGTTCCACGCGTGCGCACAAAAACATTTGGACATCGCTCTTTCTCCTTCGCAGCCCCCACTATCTGGAACTCTCTTCCCTTTGAAATCCGACACCTAAAATCGACTTCTTCTTTCAAAACAGCTCTAAAAACTCACCTCTTTCAAAAATATTATCAGTAAGTTCAACCTCATTTCCCCCCAGCCTAATAGTAGAAAAGGTGTGTTAGTGTGTGTGTATGTTATAGTAGGTAGGTGGGGGGTGGGGGTGGGTGATTATAGAGCCCAATGTGCCTCACAGTACTTTGGAGTATAGCCGTGGGGTTGTGGGGTGCATTTGGACTTGCGTGAGAATCCGTGTATGATTGTAGCGTATGTAGTATTTTTATGGATTTATTCTATTACTTTGTATTGTGTATTTAGTGTATGTATGTGAGGTCTGAGAGATTGAAATATTGTGAGTGAATGATTGTAAAGCATCATAAGCTCCGCCGTAGGCAGAGATGTGCGCTTATAAATGGTCTCTTATTATTATTATTATTATTACTTGTCAGAAAGGTTTCCATTGATCTCAGCCACGACATATTGGTTTATAACGTGCCAATCCATATTAAACTTGGACAAACAAAGGTTTGATTTGGCATTGAAGTGTTCCATTTTGAATCATGTGTAATTGGTTTTGGAAAAAAAGCATATTTGGACAACATGTGTCAATTTTGCATTTAAATATATGTATTATTTTGCAAGCATCATATATAATCAAATTCTTAATCTATGTTTGTTTCCCCCTTGGGGATACTGGGGGCTCTTTCAGTATAAATAATATCCCTACCTGCTGGGAATTTCATGCTAGAAATTTCCACTTTTCAATCACTTCCTTTGTTTCTGCCTTATTCCTTTGCTTTTTGTCATTTCTTCCTATCATTTTCTGCCTTGCTGGTCCATTCACCTGTATGTGTTTTATGTAAAGTTTTACATACTTTCTCATAGGATTGATAATTGGGTACATGTATTAAGTGCAGTTTTGGCTCTAGAGAAATGTGATATGTGGAAGTAATTTTAGGTAATTTAGGCCCGTTTTTATGTGTTTTATTGTTCTTAGTTATGTTTAAATTTGTATTCAGGTTTGTTTTTAAAATCCTGTGTGATAAATTGGATGGAGTGGTCAACGCTGGGGCGTCTCCTTAGATTATGTGTATGAATGTACTAATATGTGTACTTAATTTTCTTTTCTTTTTCTTTTTTTCCCTGTTGAAGTATTGTACATGTTTTGAAACAAGTTATAGCCCTGATATGGCTGTTGCAGTCAGCTGGGCTTTAAAGAAAAATAACAATAATAACCTATGTGTGTTTATTTTTTCTTCTTTTATCTTGAATGCTACTCATGCCCTCCTGTATATTGACACATGGTATGCACTGTGCAGTGTGTGGAACTGCTGGTGACATACAGGGTGTTCAAACGTTGCCTGGAACTACTGACCTGCGAACAGAGCACGCGCATCATCTTCAACACACTGGAAGGCAACTATGCCCTCTGTCTCATGGGTATGCTTTGGGCTACTTTCGTCTAGTTGAAATCTAATTCTGGAACCTGATTGTGCCATGATTATCAAAATCAGTAAATGGAACTAGAAGGTATTTGATAAATCATATGTATGTTATTCTGTTTTTCACATGTGGACTTGCTGCACATTACACATTTACAAGACACAGAGTTTGACCCTTTCAGTGTAAATAAAAAGGTGAATCACCTGTGCCACAGAGTTTTAAACGTCTTGACTTAAAATAAAATAAAAAAATCATATCTCTTCATCCAGCCCAGAAAACCTCACAACGCTATAAATTCTCTTGTTCAGTATACTTTACAACACACCAAGAGCGGCAGAACTTTAGGTTTTTACGATCGCCAGTGCTAGTAATGTCACTTCGACTCTTATCTGGGTCAAGTCCGACTTTGGACATCAACACTGAAATATTGCCTGCATGCACCAAATTATCGTCATTTTCACTCTTATCAACAGACTGTAAATCAGAATCGGCTCCATAAGTAATGATTTCTGCAACTTCTTTTGATGCATAAGTTGTTTATCGGGTCCGATCGACGCTCGGTGTTGAAGCGAGTCCATCCGCCATTTGTTTACACTCGCTGAATAGTGATCAGCTGTAGGGGGTCACATTTTCAACCACACGGGCAGAAAAGACCGTAAAATGTCACACATACATAATTAGCATCTATATATAGAGGGAGTACTGAAGTTTCCATTGATATCTCATACGTCACTGAAAGTCTTGGGGTTTTCTGGCTAAAAATAGGAAAAGTCGCCGTCCAAATCTTCGGTCGGTGGCACTGAAGGCATACATTTCTTCCAACAAAATATTTGGTCGAAGCAGTGAACAGGTTAATACAAACACACATAAACATGCAGACACTTGTAGATGGAAATGCATGCACTTTTGACCCCATCATGGGATCCTCTTCAGGTCATATGATTTGTCTTGCAAGCAGCTAGCACTGCTTCTGTCAGATGCCTTTGACTAGAGTTGTGTGACATAAGAATATGTCTGTAGATGGTCTAGGTTTTACATACAAGACATAAAATTGTCTCGGGGGTATGTGTGTGTGAGTATGTGTTTGAGAAGTGTGAGGGTCTGCAGTGTGTGTGTGAGTGAGTGTGTGTGTGCTTACAAAATTATGCATCTAACATCTACTGGAGTTTAGAGAAGCTGATTTTGCTGTGTTTCTGCTGTAACAGTCATTTCCAAACTCGAGAGATTTTTTGTTGTTGTTGTTGTTGACAGCAAACCTGATTCAGCTGGGATACAAGGAGCTAGAGGTAAGACTCTCCTGCTATCTGTTGTTTACTGATTTTTGTGTACAGTTAAAATCCATGCAGACAAAAGTTTGACTGGCACTCCCAGCTCAGCTTTGTGACAGCCTGTTTAGGGCAGTTCTGAAAACATTCAACAATTCAAACCAATAAGCAGAAGATCTAAAACTGTTTGGTTTCAGAAAAGTTTGTCTGTGTTCTTTTAGAAAAATAATAGATTAGAAATGTCGCTTAAAGCAAGCTCTCAGAAAGAAAATGTTTGATACATCACAGTGTAATCCACAGTTGTGACACTTTGCGTATTTAACATCCATTAAGAGAATCAGTTTTGGTATTTGTTGATGTTGGGAATAATCTTCAACATTACTGTTTTATTTGTAAGTAAAAAAAAAATCTTCTACTGAGAGTCATAGGTTTTTCCTTGGAAGTTGACATCACATCCACTGGTAGGTAAATATGAACATGCAGCATTGAATAAATTTGAAATTGCTGCTATGGGAAGTAACACGTTTGCTGGCGGGTGTCAGCTTTTCAGGCTACAAAGTCAGTTCCCCTAAAACCATTCTCACCTGTCTCACCTATCATCATCACTGGGTTTGGTGTTGGCCGCTGCACACCGAGATACCATAATCTCCCTCCAGGCTGCTCTGTCTTCACTTTTGTGGAAATTTCTTGACTATTTAGGCCACTTACGTTGGTTATGTTCTCAATGTATGAGATTTAGAGGTCTGCTGTTCTTACTTTTTGCCACTGTTTTTCCTTGAGAAATGGTTGTCATGAGGTCTGTGTTCTTGCTATGTGACACATGGCCAATGTATTATAGTCTTCTCTTGTTGATGTCTGCTAGGAGTTTTTCTGGTGGTATCAAGTTCTTCCAGGACACTTTCATTTGTTTTTCTGTCTATTTCCCTTTGACACATAGTAGTCTCGATAAAACCACATCTCTGCTGCCTCAGTTCTTCTGCAATCAGTTTTTCTCAGAGTCCAGGCTTCGCAGTGATAAATCATGACTGGCCAGATCAAACATTTTAGAAGTATAACTTTCAGTCCATTTGGTATGCCTCTGTCTTTTCAGATATCTTAAACCATTCATTGCTCCATAAAAGTGCCATCCATGCAGTAACCACATGTTGCAACAGTTGCAGGCAGAAGTACAGTCAATGTGTCTTGAGCAAAACTGTGATGAATTAACAGCATTTGTTTTCTGTGTTAGAAGTTGTTGATTTTGGGGTGTTTTTGTTTTTGTTTTTTGCATAGTAATAACAAGAAATTACACAACAAAAATCAAGGTAAATCATGTTTTATTATAAAACAATGACAGCAAAGAAATAAAGGATTGAGTTAGAGACTGAAATGAATGTTTAAAGTTAATCCAATATGTGGAAAATATGGACTGATGCATGGTTGTTGAAGTGGAGATAAGATTTTTATACATTCACTTATTTCATTGAAGATTTTTTTTTAATTTACTTATTCATTTATTTAAATTGTTTGTTTATTTGTTTGCTTATTTGTTTGTTTATTCTTTTATCAGTTATTTGTTGTTGTTTTTATTTGTTTATTTTTTTACAAGTCTGCTAACGTGGAATTTTAAGTTATTCATGATTTTTACTATTAATTTATTACAGGGTCTGGTAGAAAATACATCAGACTTTATGGTAAGTTTTTGTGTTGGTGAATTCGTAGCATTTTCTTCCTTGCTATCATTATTTGATCTTTATGTGTGCCATTGTGGTTGTGATTAACAGTGACAGTTATTGGCAGCTTTGCTGCTGTTTGAGCCGTGTCGTGACATTATTAGAACAGGGAAAAAATTTCTTGAGAACCATCATCCAGCTGACATTGCTTGTCTGGAGATGTATTGAAAATTACTTGGTTATGTGCATATGTGTATGTGTTTGTCTTGTGTGTGTGTGTGTGTGTGTGTGTGTGTGTGTGTGTGTGTGTGTGTTGCACATTTGTTATCACGATAGCAGTCTTTTTTTTTTATCTAAATGTTTTGCTGTATACTGAACATGCCTGACTGTTTGAGTCAGACATGGAAACTATATACAGCCAAATATGTAATCAGGTAAAAATACTGGGTTTTTTCATACATGACTCAGGCTCATTTATTTATTATGAGACACAACTGGCCTACAAGACACAGTGATTATATTTAGATGTAATTATTCAATTATATCAGAATATAAGAACAGATGCAATTATTTAATTATTCCAAAGTAAAAAAAGAAAACGGTATATAATGTTATTGATATGCAAAAGTAAAAGAACAGTATATAATGTTATTTATTTATCAAATTAAGCCAACAGAACAGTATGTAATGTTATTTATTTATCAGCTCAAGTTGACAGAACAGCATGTAATGTTATTTATTTATCACATCAAATCGACAGTGGGAATGTACATTCTCTGTATAAACTATTTATCATTAAGGTGAATGTGTTTACACGTCTTATGTCCATTTTTCCACTGTTTCTGTTTCGGTTCTTTTCCATAGACGGTGATGATCCGACTGCTGGAGAAATGCAAGGCGTATGTCCAGAACAAGCGCTCCAACCTCACTCACTGGCATCCTGTGCTGGGCTGGTTTTCACAGAGCACCAACCAGAGGTAGGCATTTGGCTTTCACTCATCTGGATAGATCGTTTGGAACCCACAGTGAACGCACAAGATCTCATCAACAGACAGGGGCCAGTACAATGGGAATCATCGACCAAAAAAAAAAAAGAGGGGGGGGGGGGGAAGAAAAAAGAGGAAGAAGCAAAGTCATGGTCAGTTGCACAACCTACAAAAGTCTAAAAGTTTATATGAATTGATTGATTGATTTGGTTCAGTTTTTACGGCGACACCCACCTCAGGTGATATGACCGATGGGGATAACCATCCCAGGGAAGGGGGATTTATCCTATACTGACACCACCAGAACAACAATGATGTTCAGATGGGACAAGTGAGAAGGCCAGTTTTAATGTAGCGCAGCCCTGGATTCAAACCCACAGCCATTAGCATGTGAATCCCATGCTCAGCCAACAATTTATATGAATGGCCAGAAACTGTAAGACATTGTTAAGTATCTGAGATTTATCCTGATCAAAGAGAACAGCTTCATAGCAGAAATGCCCATCATGATTGCAAAAGTAATGTCACCAAAGGCCAGATTGAACGAATGTAAAGGAGTTGTTGTTGTTGTTGCTGTTGTTGTTGTCATTGTTGTTTTCTTCTTTTTCTTCTTTTTCGTCTTTTTTTCTTCTTCTTCTCCTTCTTCTTTCTTCTTCTTCTTCTTGTTCTTCTTCTTCTTCTTTTCTTCTTCTTCTTCTTCTCCTCTTTTTCTTCTTCTTCTTCTTCTCCATCTTTTTTCTTCTTCTTCTTTCCATCTTTTTCTTCTTCTTCTTCTCTTCTTCTTCGTCTTCTTGGACTCTCCCATCAATCCAAAGGATGTGTGGGCATACTGTACCCTGTCACTTGGTGTAGGTCTTCATGTGGGATACAAGACCAATCCAGGAGGCACATGTTCTTCCACAGGTGATGCATGGGAAGGAATCCTGCAGCCTTCTACCTCTTTTGTGGAATAGCAGCTGTTCTATACTGCTGATATGTGATTGTGCTCCGCATGTATTGGTATCGCCAACTTACTCTATCAACACACCGTCCAAGACCAACAGGGTGTCTTGGGAGGAGGCCATTACCGAAGCCAGCAGAGGAAGAACTGTTTGCAAATGTCAAAGAATGGACCATCTGTTGGCAGACATCAAAGAATGGACCATCTGTTGGCGAACACCGGAGAATGGACCATCTGTTGGCAAAGATCAGAGAATGTACCATCTGTTGGTAAACATCAGTGAATGGCCCGTCTGTTGGCAAAATCAGAGAATGGACCATCTGTTGGCAAAATCAGAGAGACCATTGTTGGCAAATCAGAGAATGGACATCTGTTGGCAAAATCAGATAATGGACCATCTGTTGGCAAAATCAGAGAATGGACCATCTGTTGGCAAACAGTGAATGGACCATCTGTTGGCAAAATCAGAGAATGGACCAGTTGTTGGCAAACATCAGAGAATGGACCATTGGTTTGGCAAACATCAGAGAATGGACTGTCTGTTGGCAAACATTGAGAATGGACTGTTTGTTGTCAAACATCAGAGAAAGGCCATCTGTTGGCAAACGTCAGAGAATGGACCATCTGTTGGCAAAGATCAGAGAATGGACAGTGTTGCAACATCAAAGAATGGACCATCTGGTGGCAAACATCTGAGAATGGACCATCTGTTGGTAAACATAGAGATGGATCTTTTGTTGGCAAAGATCAGAGAAGGCCATCTGTTGGCAAAGATCAGAGAAGAACATCTGTCGGGACAGAGATGGACCATTCAAGGCTTACCGAGACAGATGAGATCTGCATGCTACTGTGTTCCATCAGTCTCCCATTGATGATGCTGGGTACAGGAATAGATGATGGTGATCTCAGCAAGAAACATAGAATGCTGTGACAATTTAGGTGCAATGTATAATGAGAAAATGATAGTTTTGGGACCATATGTTGAGAAAATGATAGTTTTGGGACCATGATAGTTTTGGGACCATATGTTGATGTTGAGGGACTTCCCCATTGATGTGACAGATGAGCAGGCAAACTGGTATTTTATCATCAAGGAATTTTTGTTTAAAGTGTGGAGGGGGAGTGTGATCCTACCCCGACTCTCTTGCCTATTGGCTCACAGTTCCACGCTGCTTGCTGCTTGTACAATGGCTTCAGCATGTGCAGCATTGTTTTTTGGAATGTCCATCTCCTTGCCTTTAGCTCATGAACCTTCCTCAGGGGCACAGCAACTTTTACCCAAGGCTGGAACACTTCATGGGTTTGAAATCTCAGAGTTGTCTTTCTTCAAGATGGACTGCCTTGACAGGACTTACGAGCTGTTGGGACCATATAAGAGATAATGAAACTTGTATGTAAGGACCCAGGTAGAAAATATTGGATGGACTTGCAGGGTGGTTGAGGACAAGGAGGGTGGAAGATGTTCTTGCAGCGACAAGGGATAGATTCATATGGAGGGCCATGGTCGCCAGCGCTGCGGCAGGGCACATGATGATGATGAATTTTAGAACAGTGAGTGATTTGAGCTATGTTAAATATGTTAGTCTGCAGCTTTGTCTCTTCTGTCAGAAGACCTTAACTGTGCATGAAGAGCTTGACGAGTTTTGATTTTGACAGATTTCGGATACCACATACCAACTGTCTTATATTATACCCAAATTCCTAAGTCCTGCTAATTGTTAACCCTTTGACTCGCACACCCTATATTGCATTGTCAACCGTGCTAGCAAAGCATAGCATATGGTGAGGGAGTCAAAGGGTTAAATGTTTGCAATTGGTGGATAGTATGCAGGAGTCAAAGGGTTAACAGAGTGTCTTTTGTTTGTTCATTTCTCACCTGCATTGCATTCTGTCAGGATTTTTTTTTTTGTTTTGTGTGTGTGTGTGTGTGTGTGTGTGTGTCTGTCTGTCTGTCTGTCTGTCTGTGTTTTCTCAATAGTTTTCTAAACCAGGCTGGAGTATGTCTATAAACTATCTTGCATTTTGTTCTTTTCATTCCAGACTGCACGAGGCTTTACCATTCGTGGTACAGCAACTACAGTTACTATGGAGTGAGAGGATGATACGTCTGCTGTTCACAGCACTGCTGGAGTATGTCCACCTGAACAGTTCACAGTCCAACACAAAGGCCTCCGCTCCATCACCCTCTAAAAGTGAGTTCTGTGGGGAAAATAAAGGTGTTACTTTGAGATTTTCAAAATTTGCTCTCTCTTTTTATTTTTTTAACAGTATATGTTTGCGGCAGGCACTTGATGATGATGATGAGTATATGTTTTTAAGATCACAGCTCGAGAGTTTACTTCTGATTTATCTGTTCATAATATTTTTAAATCGTGAAGAATAGCTGAGGTCAACTTTTGATGAATGAGGCATGACTAGTGCAGAGGTGGTGTCAGAGATCATATGAGGAGGGAATTTTGAACACAGGCAGATGAGTGGACTGTTTGGCAGAAAATTGACCAAAAAGGACAAGAAAAGATGAAGAAAGGGTATTGAATAGGCCAGTTTTCGTGTTGCTAACTGGGATTGAACTCAAGACATCAACTTTTGAGTCCATGACTCTTATAAGCAGAACTAACCATTTTGGGTTAAGAACGGTATTGAATAATAATGATGATAATAGTTCTCTTTCTGTAGCACAAAACAGTTCATCTCAGAAAATGTTCGTTGCACTTTACTTACACTCACAAAAAATGGCAAGGGAGAGGGAGGGATATAGACAAATTTACTACACAGCCAGACCAAGAAGAGCCACAAGCATTAATTTATTAATTTGGGAGATATTTCTGAAAGAGATGTGTTTTGAGGTACATTTTGAAAGTGAGCAGACAACTGCTTTGTCTATAACACACTGGGAGGAAGTTTCACATCGTTGGGCCTAAAACAGAGAACGATGTCATAATGGCTACCTGGTTGAACCTGGCTCTCAGTTACAAAAAAGGCTACTTACTGCGTAGCTTTCATCGGCGATCCATCCGACTTCTTCAGCGCAACTGCTGGGTTGAGAGTGATGTCTTTCCATACGTCAGCGGCGTCACTGAGGCTCTCAGCAGGAAGATCAGGAAGTTGGGAGTCAGTGTCCACACCAAGCCCACCAACACCATCAATCAGAAGCCAGTTAGTCCACACCAAAGACAAAACAGACAAATTGGACACATCAGGGGTGATATACAAGATAGACTGCCAGGACTGTGACCAAAGTTACAATGGCGAAACTGAGCGCAACTTGCACAAAAGACTAAAAGAACACAAACGTGAGTCCTCTCCAGTGGGGGAACGTCTGACCCACACCCAACATCACTTTGAAAAGGACAGTGTGCAAGTTCTCGACAAAGAAGCAAGATGGTTCGAGAGGGGAGTAAAGGAGGCAGTCTACATTGCCGCAAGGAACCCCACCCTCAACCGTGACCGGGGCCACACAACCTGCCTTCGGTGTACTCCTCACTCATTCAGTCGCGCTGTCGTGAGTTCGCTCACGGCGGGTGCACTGTAGCCAGATCTCAACCCAGCAGTTGCATGAAGAAGTCGGCTGGATTGCCAATGAAAGCTACGCAAGTGAGTACCCATTTTACTGAGAGATGAGTTTAGTCTGGTAGTCATTATTTCTGCAAGTTGTCAACAGGAATTGAGGTATTGTTAAGACAGAAGCTCGTTGAAACCTTAGAGCTTTGGAAGGTCTGTGGGATGTGGTGTTATTGTTAGAGTCAGAAAGCAAGCTCCATACTCTGATCATTTCTTGTTGTTGCAGACATTCTGAAGAAAGCGTTAGAGAAGGCTTCCAGCAAGGGCAATGGACCCAAGATAAAGTTGGAGAGCTCCATCTCCATGGCGACGTGCCTGCCCTGCGCCTGTACAGAACCACCCTGCAGACGCTGACTGAACTGCGCATGGATATTTTGGGAGGTGAGATTGCTTGGTAGTCGGTTGAGGGGGGTGGAAGGGTGGGTGTTCTTTGGTTGTGTGGATTGGCTGTAAGCTGGATTGCTGGCTGGTTCATCGGTTTGTTTGTTGGTGTTTTGGTTGGTTGGTCAGGTGGGTGGTAGGTTTAGTTATTTTGTTAGTTAGGTGATATAGGTTGAGTGCCTGGTCAGTCGATTTGTTGGATGGTTGTTGAGTGGTTCAGCAATTGGTAATTTTGGTGGTTTGTTTTTTTTTTCTTTTTCTTTCTGTTGAGAAGGTGGATTGTTTCTTGTGAGAGCTGTGTATAAAGTTTTGTGACCCAGTTTGATTGTAGGTTTATCCCAGTGCTTGATTTTTTGCTTGCTTGCTTGCTTGCTAGAGGTTGCTTTTTTACCCGTTTCTGGTATTTTTGTTTGTGTGCAAAGGGGGTTGTTTTTTGTGTTTGTGTTTTGTTATGTTTTTGTGGGATGTCAGATTGTGCAGCAATAATCTACTGCTGTTTGATAAACCGTCCATTCATTTCCCTTGTGGCTTGAAAATCCATTCATCCCATCTGTGTACATATCCATGATTTATTCACTCACCTGTCCATCTGTTTCGTTCACTCATTCAACCCATCATTCTGTGTCTATTTTATTCATTCGTTTGTTCAATTGTTCTCTTGTGCTTTTCGTCGTGACCTGTGTGCATGTATACAGAAATTATATACATGGAGACATTGTCCAATGTGCTTCATGTTTATATGTCAGAGGAACAATAGAAATACCATTAACTTCATCATTCAAATCGGCTCTGAAAGCTCAACTGTTGAAGAAATGCCAGAAGCTCTAACTTCCTCTAGTGCACTCCACACCATCTGACTTATTTGTTTCTTGTAATGTTTTATGTGTGGTTGAGAAGGGAATAAACTGAGGAAGGAATGGTATGGTGTGTATTTTTGTGTATGTGTGTGTGTATGTGTGTGTGTGTGTGTGTGTGTGTGTAATTGGGTTTGTGTGTGTGTATGTGTATTGGGTTTGTGTGTGTGTGTGTGTGTGTGTGTGTGTGTGTGATGCTGTATGTTAGGTATCTGTGCGCTGACTTTGATTGTGATTTGGTCTGTGTAACGTGTTATCAGATTTTTTCAATTTTGTTTATCGTGAGTTACTGCTTATTGTAACAAAATATGTAATAACACTTGTGAAGTGCACAGAGCTCGTATATTGGATGCATAGGGTTAATTAAGTTACACAGAGACATTGCTGCCCATTTTGTGATACATTTCATGGCGGTTCCTGTGTGAATATGATCTTGAATCCATGTGTGTAGGGTTAAGTTACACAGAGACTGGTACGTGAACAGAATACGAATTTGCAGATAGCTCTGTGAGATGTATGTCACATGTATGTCAGCCTGACTTTGTGTGTTGTATCAAACTGTGAGTCTGTTCATTTCTCCCTTCTCTTATCTTTATTGATGCATGTAACAGAGATATTATTGCCCACTTGTGGCGGTTCCTGTGTGAATTGAATTATAAGTCCATGTGTACAGGGCTGAGTTACACAGAGACATTGCTGCCCATTTTGTGGCGGTTGCTGTGATGAAATTGAAACATTCTCCATATAATGACCATGTGTACAGGGCTGAGTTACACAGAGACTTGCTGCCATTTTGTGGCGGTTGCTATGTGAATTGAATCATAAATCCATATGTACAGGGTTTAGTTACACAGAGACATTGCTGCCCATTTTGTGGGGTTGCTGTGTGAATTGAATCATAAATCCATGTGTACAGGGCTGAGTTACACAGAGACATTGCTGCCCATTTTGTGGCGGTTCCTGTGTGACCTGGGTCCTGGCTGTGGACTCAAGACTTTCCTGGAGCTCCTGTCTCAAGCCCCCAACTCCACCATCCATCCTGTCTTCTCCCTCCTTACCCTTTTCTGTGAGACTGCTAGCCACCTCATTACGTGAGTCAGACCTTTTGTGTGTGTGATGTGTGAATGTGTGTGTGTGTGTGATGTGTGAATGTGTGTGTGTGATGTGTATGATGTGTGAATGTGTGTGTGTGTGTTTGTCTGTGTGAGAATGTATGTGTGTGTGTTTTTGTGTGTGTGTTTGACTGTGTCTGTGTGTGTGTGTGTGTGTGTGCCTATGTGTGTGTGTGCCTGCGTGCGTATCTGTGTGTGTGTGTGTGTGTGTGTGTGTGTGTGTGTGTGTGTGTGTGTGTGTTTGTCGGTGTGTGTTGTCTGCGTGTGCATGTGTGTGTGACTGTGCATACACATGAGTGTGAGCATGTGTGTGTTTGAGAATCGGAATTGGAATTAAGTTGATTGTGAAGAAAACCAACATGAGTCATAAGACATTGATAAATACGAAAGGAACAAAACTGAACAAATGAGAAAGAGAGAGAGAGACATTGTGTGTGTGTGTGTGTGTGTGTGTGTGTGTGTGTGTGTGTGTGTGTGTGTGTGTGTGTGTGTGTGTGTGTGTGTGTGTGTGATAAATACAAAAGGAACAAAACTGAACAAATGAGAAAGAGAGAGAAAGACATTTTGTGTCTGTGTGTGTGTGTGTGTGTGTGTGTGTGTGTGATAAATACAAAAGGAACAAAACTGAACAAATGAGAAAGAGAAAGAAAGACATTGTGTGTATGTGTGCGTGTGTGTGTGCATGCGTGCGTGTGTGCATAAGAGAGAGTTACCCATTGTGCAATGCATGAGTGAATAAGAGAGATTAACCCATTGTGTGGAACGCATGAGTGAATAAGAGAGAGTTACCCAATGTGTAATGTGTGAGTGAATAAGAGAGAGTAACCCATTGTGTAAAGTGTGAGTGAATAAGAGAGAGTAACCCATTGTGTAATGTGTGAGTGAATAAGAGAGAGTAACCCATTGTGTACTGTGTGAGTGAATAAGAGTTACCCATTGTGTAATGTGTGAGTGAATAAGAGAGAGCACAGGGTGCAGCAACATCGCTCTGCCCCGTGGTACAGCTCCGTGGCACATGATCTTTTGCAACTTAAGCGTGAGCGCCGTAAAGCTGAGCGTCGCTGGGCATCGTCTCGCCTGACGGTACATAAGCAGATTTATGAAACCGCAAAACAGAAAATTGTCGATCTCGTCCATGATGCTAAAACTAAATTCTATTCTTCTAAAGTTGTTTCAGCAGTATCATGCAAAGATCTTTTTAGAACTGTCACAGGCATGCTGGGAAAGGTTTCCGATGTTACTCTGCCGTCCACACATGAATTATCTCAGTTACCAAAATTGTTTTCCGACTTTTTTACCCAGAAAATTCTGACCATCCGTGATGGGTTTCTGTCATCCTCTGACACAACTGACCAGTCCGTTATTTATAAAGGTACACCACTCTGTCAGTTTACTCCTGTTTCTGAATCATTTGTACGGAAGCTGATTACTGAGTCCCCCAAAGTCTCTTGTATTCTCGACCCCATCCCCACCCCTCTTCTCTATGACCACCTCGACACCCTTCTCCCCACTATCACTCGCATTCTTAATGAATCACTATCTTCAGCTTCTGTTCCCTCTGATTTTAAGACTGCTCTTGTTAAGCCTCTCCTGAAAAAGTCTTCCCTTGACCCCAACGTGTTGAAAAATTACCGCCCCATTTCCAACCTCCCCTTTCTGTCCAGAATTCTCGAGAAAATTGTCCTCCACCAGCTTTCAGCTCATTTGACTGCCAACAACCTTCTATCTCCCCATCAGTCAGCATATCGTCCAGAGCACAGCACAGAGACTGCCATCCTTCGTATCCTTAATGATATTCTCAATTCGTTAGATAAAAATAAAATTTCTGTCCTCCTCTTGTTAGATCTTTCAGCTGCTTTCGACACCATAGACCATGAAATTCTTCTCTCCCGTTTGGAACATACATTTGGTATTAGAGACTTAGCTCTTAATTGGTTTCACTCTTATCTTTCAGACAGGAAACAGTTTGTGCTAGTGGATAGTCACCGTTCAAATGAAACCTCCCTCGATTTTGGTGTGCCTCAGGGCTCCATGCTCGGTCCTGTTTTATTCATTCTGTATACTACCCCTCTTTCTGATGTCATCCGCAGCCATTCCATTTCGCATGAAATGTTTGCGGATGACACTCAGCTCCTTCATTCAGCTTCTGTTGATGACTATCCTGATGCAATTTCTTCTCTCCAAAACTGTACCTCTGACATTGATCTCTGGATGTCATCAAATAAACTGAAACTTAACTGTGACAAGACGGAGGCTATACGTTTCTCACATCATGATATCAACACACTTTCTTCTTCTCTCCCTATAGGTTCTAGTTCCATTGAATTTTCTGACTGTGTCCGGGATTTAGGAGTTCTTTTAGATCATGATCTTTCTATGCAAAAACATGTCACTAAGATATGCCAGCTTTCTTATATGGAACTAAGACGTAT
Organism: Monoplex corrugatus; assembly: GCA_030674185.1. Classification (NCBI taxonomy): domain Eukaryota; kingdom Metazoa; phylum Mollusca; class Gastropoda; order Littorinimorpha; family Ranellidae; genus Monoplex; species Monoplex corrugatus. Next base: position 37,832,791 of record JAPXFY010000025.1, on the reverse strand, counting down.
TGCTTCTATCCGCCCCTTTCTTACTGAGGAAGCCACTAAAACTCTTATTTCCTCTTATATTCTTTCACGCTTGGACTACTGTAATTCTATTCTAATCGGCTGCCCTTCAGTTGTCATTCAACCTCTCCAACGTGTTCAGAATTCAGCAGCTAGGCTTGTTTGTAAAGCCCCTAGATCCCAGTCATGTTCTCCTCTTCTGAAAAAGTTGCATTGGCTTCCAGTTGAACAAAGAATCAAATACAAATGTTGCTGTCTCTGTTACAAAATTCTTACTTGCTCCGCTCCCTCTTATCTGTCTGAACTTCTTCAAGTGTATGTACCATCCAGAACTCTCCGATCCTCTACCGACACAAGAACTTTCTGTGTTCCCCGTTTCAACCGGAAACTGCATGGTCAGAGAGCTTTCTCCCACTCTGCTGCCATGACCTGGAACTCCCTTCCCTATCATATTCGCCATAAGCAATGTCTTCCTTCTTTCAAGTCTAGTCTGAAGACCTATCTTTTCACTCAATACTTTCATTGATCTTCTCTTTCTCTTCTCTCTCAGCCCTGATCATCGTTCCTACATATATGTGTGTGTGTGTGTGTGTTTGTGTGTGTGTGTGTGTGTGTGTGTGTGTGTGTGTGTGTGTGTGTGTGTGTGTGTGTGTGTGTGTGTGAAGCATGTTTATGCGAGCAAGAGAGAGGGAGAGAGAGGGAGAGAGGAAAAGAGAGAGAGAGAGAGGCTGTGCGGGAGAGAGAGAGAGTGAGCAAGGAATATCGGGAGCACGGTAGAGAGCGAGAGTATGGTTGGGGTGGGGCAAGAGAGTGAGAGTATGAGTAAGAGTATGTGTAAGCGTGATAGAATTTGATAGTAGAGAAACTGAGTGGTTGAGAGAGGGAGTGTGTTTGGGTCTGTGTGTGTGTGTGTGTGTGTGTGTGTGTGTGTGTGTGTGTGTGTGTGAAGAGAAAGAGAGAGAAAATATTTTTGTATGATTGTCACTATTTTTAGTAATATTTGAATTTACTATGTTAATATGTCTTGTTGAACGTAAATTTTATGTTTTATGTTATATAGTGTTAGCAGCGGTATGTTTAAATTTTATGTTGGTGTATCTATTTGTATTTAGTTATATACTGATTTTATGTGAAGCGCTTTGTGCTCTGGAAAGCGCTATATAAATTGCCTTTATTATTATTATTATTATTAACCCATTGTGTAGCATGTGAGTGAATAAAATAGAGTAACCTATTGTGTGAAATGCATGATGTAATAAGAGAGAGTAACCCATTGTGTAATGTGTTAGTGAATAAGAGAGAGTAACCCATTGTATAATGTGTGAGTGAATAAGATAGACTAACCTATTGCGTGAAATGCATGAGTGAATAAGAGAGAAACCAGAAAAACACGATAATACAATTAGAACGCATATTTAATACAACAAGACAAAACAGGCACAAATTTTCGGCCAACTGGCCTTTATCAAGCGTGAATGTAAGAACACAAACAAATACCAAATACAAAATTAGGAGAAATAGACTGAAACTTCTCTGCTGCTTCATCCAGTGTTTCAGTCTTTTCTCCTAATTTTGTATTTGGTGTTTGTTTTCGTCCAGTGGGAGAAGAGGACTAAATTAGTCATTTAGTCCTCTTCTCCCACTGGACGAAGCAGCAGAGAAGTTTCAGTCTTTTTCTCTTAATTTTGTATTTGGTGTTTGTTTGTGATCTTACATTCAGGCTTGACAAAGGTCAGTTGGCCAAAAATTTGCGCCTGTCTTGTCTTGTTGTATTAAATACGCGTTCTGATTGTGTTCTGTTCTGTTTGCTTGAACGCAGGCAGTCGCACTTGTTTTGAATAAGAGAGAGTTACCCGTTGTGTCACATATATATATGTAAGCGTTTATATCATTCTGTGTGGTCGTGTATGTCTGTGCAGGACCCTGGATGACATGGAGATGTACGAACAGCAGCACATTTTCTCTATGAACGACTACATCAAGATGAGCGAGTTTCTTAACTTGTTCGTCTTCAGGGTCATCTGGTCTTCTCTTATCGGTCAGTTGCTTGCCTTTAGTTTGTCATTGCTTGAATGCGCCTGTTGTCTTATGTGACCGTGATGTTTAGCTCCTTGTTGACAGAAGGTAGTCTAGTTTTTTTTGTTTTTTGTTTTTTTTTATGAAAGGGAAGTTGTTTCATATTACTCTGAAAGGGTCAGTCAGTTGGTCAGTCAGTCGGTCGTTCTATCTGTCTGTCTGTTTTTCTGTCAGTCAGTCTGTCTGTCAGTCTGTCTTTGTCTGTCTGTCTGTCTGTTACCAAAACATGTGAACAACATTTTCTCGGCTGTAGGTCAAAGATGTGAAGTTTTGAGAAGTTGTGAAAGCAGAAGTTTGGAGACAGGGTGTCAAAGTCAAGGTTGCTCAGACAAAAAAAAAAAAAAAAAAAAAAACCTGCTTAAAATCAGCTGTTTTTCAGGAAGGTATGTTAACAGCATGTTCTCATGAACGTCTGACTGTATTTAAAATCTATCATACTCTGCGCATTTCAGCTTTTCTTTCAACTGTAGCCTCTTCAAGGTCACAGCAACCCTAAGAAATATGTAATCAGGACCTGGCCAGCTCATAGGATTTATGTACAGGCTTAAGGCTTGTGCCTTGATCACCATATACATGGCACCTGCGACGTTATGTTAGTGCATATGGAATTCGTCCTGTGTACAGAGACGTCATCTTATGAAACAAACTGAAATCTGGATTTTGTGTGATAAAAAAGATTGTTGTATAAAAAAGATTTGTTGAAATGGCTTTTGTTCTTTTTTTCTCTTTCTTTCTTTCTTTCTTTTTCTTTCTTTTTTAATTTTCTTCTCAGCACAAAAATTGTTTCATAACTCTTACCTGAATAAGTTGTCTTCTCCTTTGTTACATCAGACATTCAGGTGGCTCCTAGCAGCGACGTGTTTAGTTCAGCCTTGACCTTACTGACCATTCTTCATGAACGAGACGCCAGACGCAGCTTTGTTTCTCTGGAACACTGGCTGGTCAGGTGGGTAGAATGGTCTGCAAGTGTTGGTGTGATAGGCCGTCGGAGCATGTGTACATATGTATTGCATTCTGTAATGTTCCTTTTAAAGGCACATCTGTTTCAGTAAGCCTTCTCCAAGGTACCTAATTTTGCAAAGGGAAAAGTAGAACTGTGGGTGTGCTCTGTGAATTTGGAGTTTTGTAGTGTAGGTTGTATGTAGGTTGTTGTGGTGATGATGTGGTGTGTGTGTGTATGCATATTTGTGTGAGTGTGATGAGTGTCAGTACCAAACATCTGTTACTTGATTGTTGGGAAAAGCATTTTACAGCCAACACTCTGAAGACCATGTTTTGTGATTTCCTCCAGAAAATCTTTTTGATTTCGTAAAAGAAATTAGTTTCTCTCATTTGATGTGATTTCAACACAGAAAAGATATCTTTTTAGTTGTTGGGGTTTTTTGTTTTGGTTTTTGGTTTGTTTTGTTTTATTTTTGACTGAACCTTAACATTTTTAAACTTGTGAAATATTGAATGATGTACTCCTATGTGGTGGTAGTCTGTAATCTTTGGTCCTTGTTAGTGGCATGGTAACAGCCCTGATATGGTCCTTAGTGGTCAACGGGACTATAAACAACGCAAATTGAATTGAATTGGAATTGCAATATTTATGTCAGTATTTTTATACATTATTTTCTTTCTGTTAACACTTTACAGATTCCTGAGTGGCATTTTGCTGTTAGAGGGCTGTCTGAATCTTGATGAATTGTGATTGATATCATATTTGGTTGTTCATTTTAATAGTTGTTGCTTTTTTGTTTGTTTGTTTGTTTTGATGGTTGGTTTTGTTTGTTACTCTTTTGTTTGTGTGTGTCATTGGCTGTTTTGTTGTTGTTGTTGTTGTTTTGGTTTTTTTCAATGGTTTTGTTTGTTTTGATGGTTGGTTTGTTTCTATGACTGGTTGTTTTTTTGTTTTTTGTTTTTTTCAGTGGTTGGTTTTGTTTGTGTGTGTTGATAGCTCGTTTCGTTTTTTGTTTTGTTGTTGTTTTTGTTTGTTTTGGGTTTTTCTTTGGGGGAGGGGTTTCGATGGTAGGTTTTGTTTGTTTCAATGACTGATTTTGTTTGTTTCAGTGGTCGTTTGTTTGTTTGTTTGTTTTGATAGTTGATTGTTTGGTTTTGGATTCAGGTGGAACTGGGAGAAGGGTATAGGAAGAGTTAATGGTCTGTATTAGTGTTCATTCACCTTGCATTCCGTAACCTTCCTATTTCAGGGACGTCAAACCATCTCACTTTGTGAGTGAACTAGAGCACGGAAAGAAGACAGCCCAGTTCTTGATGCAGCAAGTTCCTCACATCATTCCTTTTGGAGAGGTCGGTACATCTAATTTGTCACATCTGTTCTGATTCTGTATGTCCTGGGCAGTGGGGAGGGGTGGAGAGAGATAGTGGGATTTTTTTTTTCATTCCTTTTGGAGAGGTTGGTACATCTACATTTGTCAGGTCTGTTCTGATTCCGTATATCCTTGGGAATGGGGAGGGATGGAGAGAGAGATAGTGTGATTATTTTTTTCATTCCTTTTGGAGAGGTTGGTATATCTAATATGTCACATCTGTTCTGATTCTGTATGTCCTGGGAAGCATGGAGGGGTGGACAGGGATAGCGGGAATTTTTTTTTCATTCCTTTTGGAGAGGTCGGTACATCTGATTTGTCATGTCTGTTCTGATTCCGTATATCCTGGGGAGTGGTGGAGAGAAATAGTGGGATTTTCTTTTCATTCCTTTTGGAGAGGTCAGTACATGTACATTTGTCACGTCTGTTCTGGTTCTGTATGTCCTGGGCTGTGGGGAGGGGTGGAGAGAGATAGTGGGATTATTTATTTCATTCCTTTTGGAGAGGTTGGTATATCTATGT
>JAPXFY010000025.1:37792884-37822884 GCA_030674185.1 Monoplex corrugatus | reverse complement strand
AAAAAAAAAAAAAAGGAGCACGGCATCCGTGATTGGCTTGCGAGCGTTCATAGCAACGGCGTGCAAGTTATGGCCCCTGATTTGCCCCCGGACCCCCCTAGTTTCAGTGTTTTTTCCCTCCTCCTGTTTTAAGCCCTGGTTATGTATTTGTCGTTATCATGGGCATGTAACAAGTCATTTTTGTATCACACTATTCTTCAAATTTATTTGTACTCAGTGCACAATGTAAATGTGTACACATATTCATGATTCTTCATAATCTAGTACAGTACCTTGTGTTTTCTATGGCATTTGTTTATCTTTAGTCACACTGGACTTACCATGTGAAATTCAGAGTTTCAGAATCATTAATCATAAATTTGGAAGTTGATGCTGCCAAAGACAAGATCACATGGACCCGAAAAGTGCTTGAAGTCAGCACTTTATTTTTAAGAAAGCGTGTAAGCAGCAATGTCTCGAGAACGTGTGACAATATTTACAGTCTGTTTTCACTGTTGTGACTATCTGTCATTGTCCTCTCTTTGTATCATGGTTTCGTTTCATCATATGCTTCATTAAGTTCACAGTGGCCTTGAGAAGTACAAAATCCGAATTTTCTGTAATAATTTCAATATAAAAAGAAGATTGTTAGAATGTGCTTGACCATTTTTCGTTTCTTGTTTTTTTTGTTTTTGTTTTCTTAATAATGGAGAAGAGCCAAAATAATTGTGGCACAAACCTTTTATTTTTTTTTTTTTTTTTTATAGTATGGATGCTTGCAAATGGATTGCCTTTGACATACAACAGCTGCTTTTGATTTTTTTTTTCCACTGTGCCATTTGGAAAGTGAGCATACAGTATGGGCTATACAGTTACTACAGTTACATGACAATAAAGTCGGAAGCAGCTGCTTTCCAACAAAGAGAGTCCATTTGCTTGTCTCCCTCAGCTAGAGACTTGGGTTTAGAGATGTCACTTGAGTCTCATATCTCCAACATTTGTCACTCATGTCTCTAACATTTGTCACTCATGTCTCCAACATTTGTCACTCATGTCTCTAACATTTGTCACCTCATGTCTCCAACATTTGTCACTCATGTCTTCAACATTTGTCACTCATGTCTCTAACATTTGTCACTCATGTCTCCAACATTTGTCACTCGTGTCTCTAACATTTGTCACTCATGTCTCTAATATTTGTCACTCATGTCTCTAACATTTGTCACTCGTGTCTCTAACATTTGTCACTCGTGTCTCTAACGTTTGTCACTCGTGTCTCTAACGTTTGTCACTCGTGTCTCTAACGTTTGTCACTCATGTCTCCAACATTTGTCACTCATGTCTCCAACATTTGTCATTCTTGTCTCCAACATTTGTCACTCGTGTCTCTAACGTTTGTCACTCGTGTCTCTAACGTTGTCACTCGTGTCTCTAACGTTTGTCACTCATGTCTCCAACATTTGTCACTCATGTCTCCAACATTTGTCACTCATGTCTCCAACATTTGTCATTCTTGTCTCCAACATTTGTCACTCGTGTCTCCAACATTTGTCACTTGTGTCTCCAACATTTGTCACTCATGTCTCTAACATTTGTCACTCATGTCGCCAACATTTGTCATTCATGACTCCAACATTTGTCATTTATGTCTGACATTTGTCATTCATGTCTCCAACATTTGTCACTCATGTCTCCGACATTCGTCATTCATATCTCTAACATTTGTCATTCGTGTCTCTAACATTTGTCACTCATGTCTCCAACATTTGTCATTCATGTCTCTAACATTGTCATTCATGTCTCCAACATTTGTCACTCAAGTCTCTAACAATTATCGCTCAGCCTGTCTAGAATTCATTATGTTTGCATTATCCTCCCATACCTGACCACTCAGCAGTAAAATCGCTGGTCTGTGCCTTTTTCCCATCAAAATCAGTCAGTTGCAATTATCTGCTCACTGGCTGCTCACAATACATGATCTTTTCACTCCCTTCTTTAGAAACCTCATTGGCTTCCTAATCCAAGTCCAGGCAGACTTCAGGCTGTAAACTCCGTGTTACAGCTTTTGTCCAAAACTACCTCTGGCTTTATTTCTGATCTCCTCACTGTTTATGCTCTTTCGAGACAGCATTCTTAACATTCCTCATGTAAAGACTAAGACTTTCAGCCAGTGATGATTTTCTCTCTGTGCACTACAACAGTGGAACGTACTTCCCTCAGATATTCTTCATTTGCAGTCTTTGTCTCCTCCTAAAAGAGCTCTAAGCACTTATTTCCTCAAACAATATGATTATGATATTAGTTATTCTGTCCGTGTTTAACTCGTATGATTTGTTGAGATGATGCTATTTGTGTACGTTTCATTGATTTGATTGTAATTATGTGTCACTGTATGTGTTCACCGATATGAGTCCCTGTGTAGGTGCTTATACGTATCTGTATGTCTGTATATGTCTTTTTGTTGCTGTATTTGTTTACATTATAACATTTTACCCATGTCATACCCAGATGATGCTGTTGCTTTTTTTTCCTATTTGTGTTGCTGTATTTGTTTACATGATAACATTTTATCCATGTCATACCCAGATGATGCTGTTGTTTTCTTTTCCTATTTGTGTTGCTGTATTTGTTTACGTAATGACATTTTACCCATGTCATACCCAGATGATGCTGTTGCTTTCTTTTCCTATTTGTGTTGCTTATTTGTTTACATGATAACATTTTACCCATGTCATAACCAGATGATGCTGTTGCTTTCTTTTCCTATTTGTGTTGCTTATTTGTTTACATGATAACATTTTACCCATGTCATACCCAGATGATGCTGTTGCTTTCTTTTCCTATTCTGTGTAATAGCATGCTTATATCATTGATTTATCATCAATTTACTTCTTTATATATGTATATACATACATACATACATACATACATACATACATACATACATACATACATACATGCATGCATGCATGCATGCATGCATACATATATATATATATATATATATATATATATATATATATATATATATATATGTATATGGTTTCTGTAAAGTGCAAAGCACATAGGAGTTTGGCTCCTAGGATGTTGCATAATATAAATTTTTCATTATTATTTTGTTATCAGGGTTTGACAATCCTGAATACATTTATAGAAAAGAGTCGCAATTTACATATGTTTTGTGCCTCTTGGTACTGATTCTACCGTATATGTCTGTGTACAGGGTCTGGACGAAGCTGGCATCGACCAGGATGGAGTGTTCAAGGAGTTTCTGGAAGAGACCATTTCCCGTGTCTTTGACCCAGGACTCAACCTGTTCAAGGTCTGTTCTGTCTGCTGGCAGCTTCTGTTTCAGTTTCTCAAGATAACGTCTCTGTGCTCGGAATGAATTCCGTATGCACCGACACTACTGATGCCATGAGATGGAGAAAATCCAAAATGATCATGGCACAGGCCTTTATCCTTTACGTAAGCCCATGAGCTTGCAAGGTCCTGAAGTCCTACCTAGCATATGGTGTCAAAAAGCAGCCCGCATGAGAGTCAAACCCACTACCACTGGCAATCATGGCCTTTCATGGCGCTCTGACAGCTGAGTTAACATACCATGGTGTAGTGGTTAGCACAACAGATTACTGACTGGACGGTTTTGGGTTTAAATCCCCATCGGTTCCTTCAAAAATCAGTGTGGGATTTTTCAACTCCTTCCCAGAGTTGAGGGTGCTATGGACCCATTGGGAAGACTGGGATCACACAGTCGAGTCTCATCCACTTCACAGATGCGTCATTGAGGGTGTTGCTTAAAATTTATGTTCTGACCAACATCGCAGTGTCAGTATCTCTAAGGTGTATGATGACAGTAAGCGTAGAGTACAGCCTTGTCATGTAATCTCAGTCCTAAATGGAACTTCATAGCATCATGGTTATTATCCTCCTTCTCATCAACATCGTCACATTGTGAAAACTGTGACAGCTTCTATGGCAATAAGGGTGGTGTGGAAAATGGGGAGAAAAAGAAAAGTTGAGCACAACAGTAATCTCCCTATGTGTGATGATCCTAAAAATAAAAAAAAAGGGGGGGGGGGAGCAAAAAAAAAAATGGAGCTAATGTAGCCAGAAAAAAACGTGGCTCACCCAAGAGTTGAATCCACATCCCCTGCATTATGAGCATGATGCTCTAACAGCTGAGCTCACCTGTCGGCATCACTGGGTTCAGTGTTAGCCGCTGCACGTCTGGATGCCACCATCTTCCTCCAAGCCACTCTGTCTCAACTTTTGTGGACAATTTCTTGAATATTTAGGCCACTGATGTTGGTTATGTTCTCCATGTATGAGATTGAAGGTCTGCCTTTCTTCCTTTTTGCTACTGTTTTTCCTTGAAAGATGGTTGCCATGAGGTCCGTGTACAGCTAAGCTAATGAAGAAATAAGTAAAAATTCAGGCAACAGGCTGACCGATTCACTTCGGTAAAGCTGTGTACAGAAGACATGAAGCATTCAGTATAGTACAGTCTCATTCCACATCCTATGGCATTGACTTGTTCACTGCCCATCTTAACCCTTTGACTCCTGCACCCTGTCCACCAAAAACCCCAAAACCTTAACCCTTCCTGCAGGAAGCTGGTGGATAGGGTCAGGGAATCAGAGGGTTAAGTTTTTGCTTTGTTAGCATGGTTGACAGTTTAGGATTCTTGTGGACAGGATGCAGAAGTCAAGGGGTTAATGGGTCATGCAGACGTTTCAATGATTGTGGATCTTTTTTGGTGTTCTGATTCCAGTTTGGTTTTGTAAATGTCATGCAAAAGAAAAATTCTTATCCATCTTTTGTGTGGTATTTTGGGAGCAATTTTGTGCCTGTGAGCATGTGCACATGCATACATGCATGTGCAGTGCTCATGACCCTGTTTTAGTGTACATATTTGCTCATTATTTCTTTTAACATTTATTCACATAAGTACTTAGACAAATGTGCACATATGTATATGGACATGTGAATGTTTGCATGTATGTACTTGTGTGCATGTGTGTGTGTGTGTGTGTGTGTGTGTGTGTGTGAAAGAGAGAGAGGAGAGAGAGCACATGCTTCATGTTTGTGAGAGAGACAGAGCAGACATGCGTGTGTGTATGTGTGTGCAGTTATGAGCCTGTGCTTGTGTTAGAGAAAAGATATCAGAGTTTCAAATACCACAGTGACATAAGGACAGAATCTTCTTTTCTGCAGCTTAGAAAGTGAATAAAAACCCCTGTAAACTTGACTGACTTGTTAGTCATGAAACAGAACAGTTCCATTTTCAGTTTCTCAAGATGACGTCTCCACGCTCAGAACAAATACCATATGCACTAACGTCACAGGTGCCATGTGTATGGTGATCATGACACAAGCCTTAAGCCTGCACATAAACCTATGAGCTGGCCAGGTCCTGAGGCCCTACCTAGCCTGCATTTTACCTAGTCTGTATTTTTTATACTAGTATTGTATCAGCATACCACTGGAACAATCTTGGTTACATGTAAATGATGTATGTATCTGTACGTTATCTTCAACAACAAAAAAGGAACATGTATATAAAGTAAATAAATAAATAATTAACCCTTTTCCTACTAAGAAAATAGGTCACTGTACTAACTATTGACCAAGTAATGTTAGGAGAGAGACTTCAGAAACATTCAAATTACGCCTGTTTTTTGTCATTTTTGCCGCTTCAAACGTCGTGTAAGTGAGAAAGGAAATGACAAGAGTATACTCCCTTTGCTGGGAAAGGATTCACGTCAGCAATGCGGTCATTTTCTATTTATATACTCGAAACTGAAAGTACGGTTCAGGGCACGAAATCCTCGTGACGCGGTCCACGGAGAGAGAAAGCTGAGTCACGAGGATCTTGTGATGCGGTATGGAATGTGTTAAAGGTCTGAAACAGAATCAAAAGACTACTAATACTGTACCATGATTATTGTATGTTTCAGGTTACCTCAGAACAGAAACTGTTCCCATCGTCCACATCATACATCCAGGAAAACCACTTGGCTCTCTTTGAGTTTGTCGGCAAGATGCTGGGCAAAGCAGTGTATGAGGTAGGAAAGAAAGGTTTTCTGTCCCATTTTTTGTCATTTCAGTGGCCAGAATACGGGACAATTTTTCTTAACCGTTTGACTCCCGCACCCTGTCTACCAGCGTCCTGCATTGTCAACCATGCTAGCAAAGCAAACACTTATTCTTTGGAAGCTGGTGGATAGGGTGAGGGAGTCAAAGGGTTAAGTTTTGGCTGTTGGTGAATAGAGTACGGGAGTCAAAGAGTTAATGCTACAATGATGCATGATGGTAGGGATGATAGTCATGATGCTGTGTAACTCCATTCTGAATTAAAGTTGTATGACAGGACTGCATCCTTGCATAATAAATCCAGGTGTCTGCTGTGCCTGAGAGATACAGACACATGTTGTTTCACAGGAAATTTGAGCTACACTTTCAGCAATACATCCATGAAATGGATGAGATTCAAGTTTGTGATCCCAGTCTTTCCATTGAAACGATAGCACACTCATCTGTGGGTAGGTCCCTGGTCAGGGCCAAAAATACCCACAACTAGGTAGAAATAATGAATTGTGGATTTTGTTTTTGTTGGCGTCTATGTAAGTATGTAAAGAATTGAAGGAAAAAAATGAGATGATGGAGAAAATACAAAATCAAAACTAAAAAACAAACCTGACTATCAACAACTACAAAAAAAAATAACAAAGCAAAAGGAAACTGATGTGTCATTGAATACATCATCAGGTTTGTTGTTCTTGTTTGAACTTATTTCAGACATGCATTCCACAAGTGGTCAGCACTTCCAGCCTTAACTGTTGCAGCGTGCCAACCACATTTGGTCAATACTCTTGTGGAGCAATAAGCGGTTGAAAGATCACAACTGTCACACAACTAAAAAGATCTGGCGCTGTCCTGTGAAACTCTTTAGGTGTTTGTATCTCTCATAGTAATAACACATTATTTCTGTGTATTCAACAGTCCCTTTCTAACATTTATCTGCTTATTGGTGCGATGTCAGTTTCAAAGGAATAACATAGCTGACTCACAGCAAACACAGATAAAGCAGTGATACTGAAGATTATTTTTTGCATCAGCAAACACCAAAACTGACTCTTTGCATGGATATTCAGTATATGAAGTGTCATAACTGTGGATTACACTGTGCCTGTGATACAGATTTGATTTCACAGGAGCCTATTGTTTGCCATGTTCAAAATTATCAGTGAGCATTTTAATTGTAATAAATAATCGTAATCTATTATTTTTAAAAGAAATTGATTTTAAAAGAAATGGATAATAGTTTCTAAAATCAGATAGTTCTCATTTTGTAATGCACAATCCCCAAAAAGTGTGACTGCCCACGTTCAAGCAAACAGGAACCAGAAAAAAACATGAAAAAAGAATCAGAACGTGTGTTTAATACAACCAGACAAGGCAGGTGCAAATTTTCAGCCAACTGGCCTTTGTCAAGCATAAGATCACAAACAAACAAGGATGTTTTCCCACACTGGATGATGCAGCAGGGAAGCTTCAGTTTTTTTCTCCTAATCTTTATATTTGGTGTTTGTTTGTGATCTTACGCTCGACAAAGGCCGGTTGGGTCGAAAATTTGCGCCTGTCTTGTCTTGTTGTATTAAATATGCGTTCTGATTCTTTTTTCATGTCTTTTCTGGTTCCTGTTTTCTCATTTTGTGTTATGGATAACAGTTTCAAAAATCAGATTGTTCTCATGTTGTGCTAATTGGTTTGCTTTATGGAGTGTTATAAAAATTCCCACAGATGGGTAGTCACATGGCTGAGTTAGGAGTGTTGGTCAAAACCGTCATCCACGTTGATTTTTTACCAAATTATACCCTTCCTGTGTGTGCAGGGCATTGTGGTGGATGTGCCATTTGCCCCGTTTTTCCTGACCCAGATGTTGGGCCACCAACAGAGCTCCACCTATAGCTCCCTGGATGAGTTGCCCTCATTGGATGCTGACCTGGCCAAGAGTCTCAGCTATATCAAGGTCAGTTTATATTATCTGTATACACTTACAGTACTGTGTTAATAAGATACTTGTGTTAACCAAGGCTGAATTATCTGTTAACTTTTTGCTGGCACATTGTTACATTGGGATATACACAACAGGTGTCATTGTCAGTTTATGCCACATGTATACACTTACAATACTGTGTGGATAAGATACATTTGTTAACCCAAGGCTGAATTAGTTTTGCTGGCACATTGTTACATAGGGATGCACACAACAGGTGTCATTGTCCGTTTATGCCACATGTATACACTTACAATACTGTGTGGATAAGATACATTTGTTAACCCAAGGCTGAATTAGTTTTGCTGGCACATTGTTACATAGGGATATACACAACAGGTGTCATTGTCCGTTTATGCCACATGTATACACTTACAATACTGTGTGGATAAGATACTTTTGTTAACCAAGGCTGAATTAGTTTTGCTGGCACATTGTTACATAGGGATATACATAACAGGTGTCATTGTCAGTTTATGCCACATGTATACACAATTATTTCACCAGATGGCAGGTGCACATCAGAAATAGCCAGCAGAATCGGCCAAGCAAAAACAACATCCAAGAAGATGGAGAGTATTCTTACTAACAAATGCCTATCAATTAACATCAGGAAGAGAGTTCTTGAATGTTATATAGAACCAATACTGTTGTACGGTTGCGAGGCGTGGACAGTCAACAAGCAAAGCCAGAACAAGGTTGAGGCAGCCGAGATGTGGTTTCTAAGAAGGATATTGAGAGTTCCATGGACAGCAAAGAAAACAAACGAGACAGTCTTGATGGAGGCAGACACAAGTAGATCATTCATAAGGAAGATTAGGAAAAGGCAGGCAACATTCATAGGCCATTTTATGAGGAAAGGGGAATTGGAACACCTGGTCACAACGGGAAAGCTGGAGGGAAAGAGAGCACCGGGTAGACCCAGGGAGAAGATACTAGGTGGACTTGCAGAGTGGCTGAAGACAGGGAGGATGGAAGAGATGCTTGAGGCAACAAGTGATAGAGACAGATGGAAGTCCATAATCGCTAGCGCCATGCAGCAAGGTACCTCATGATGATGATGATATACTTACAATACTGTGTGAATAAGATAGTTTTGTTAACCAAGGCTGAATTAGTTTTGCTGGCACATTGTTACATAGGGATACGCATAACAGGTGTCACAGTCGTGTGGCACAGGTCTTACAAGTGGAGGTCTGGGTTCTCACATGCTTGGATTCCACCTGGTGATGAAAGATGGAGATTTTTTTTTATCTCCCAGGTCACCATAGATAGAGATCTGCAAAAGTGCTACCCCCCCTCCCCCTCCTTGGGTGTATATGCGTGCAGAAGATCAAATAAGCACATTAAAAGCTCAGTACATCATGTTCAGTGTTTGCTGACTGGAAAGATGAAAGCTCTTGGCATGCATACCCTCGAAATCAGAGTATGACTGTCTTAACCTGTTCCGGTCGGAAGGAACATACACCTCCAGTGCCTCTGACCAAATATTTGGTTGGCGACCTTTCCCTCTTTTTTTAGTGGAATTCCCTCTTTTTAACCGGAAAACCCAAACACTTTCAGTGGCGTGTGAGATATCAACAGAAACTTCAGGATTCCCTCTATGAATAGATGCTAATTAGGTATGAGTGACGTTTCGCGGCCTTTTCCGCCCATGTGATTGAAAAGGTGACCCCTACAGCTGATTACTATTCTACGACTGTAAACAGTGGTGGATGAACCAGTTTCAACACTGAGTGGCACCCAGTCATGAGAAAGAACCTATACAGCAGGAGAAGGTGCAGAAATTGTTACTTGAGGAGCTGATTCTGATTTGGAGTCTGTTGATTCACTCCATGAAAGTGACGATAATCTGGCGCATGCAGGTGATATTTCGTGTTGATGTCCCAAGTTGGACTTGACCCAGATAAATGTCACGGTGACATCACTAGCATTGGCGATCCTCAGACCGAAAGTACTGCTAGTCCTGGTGTAATGTCAAGTATACTGAACAAGAAAATGTATAGTTTTGTGGGGTTTTGTGGTCTGGATGAAAAGATATGATTTTTTATTTTTTTTATTTTAAGTCAAAACTTTTGATATTCCCTGGCTTAGGAGATTTACCTCTGTATTTACATTTTGGCACTTAATGGGTTAATAGCAGAAAAGAAAAAACATGGCCGTACATGGAAAAGCATGTTTGTATTTTCAAGTGTGCATGGGAGTCCCATCCTACGAACGCAAACCAAAAAAGAAAAACAGTACAAAACTTTAGGGATACTCTAATCTGAATGCAAGAATACCTCCAGCAATTAACCCTTTGACTTCCGCACCCTGTCCACCAGTATCCGGCATTGTCAAACGTGCTAGCAAAACAAAAACTTTATTCCCTCACTTTATCCACCAGTTTCCTGCAGGAAGCTGGTGGATAGCGTGAGGGAGTCAAAAGGTTAAGTTTTTGCAGTTGGTGGATAGGGTGCAGGAGTCAAAGGGTTAATTCTCTGCACATTTTAAAACCAGTTACCTTTTGTCTGTGATCTAGTTAATAACATAAACTTACAATGCTGAGTATCCATGCACAGAAAAAATGAGGCATATTCTTTTCAGTATGACTATGAGGGAAACTTTGTGAATCCTCTCACGTGTCATTCCTCTTTGAATAGCAAATGGTAATTTTATTGAAAATGTATTTCCTGTGGTTTACAACTTCAGCTTCAGTATTTTCCATGGTTATCTTCTGTTAATTAAGCAAAGAAACAAAATGTGAGCTTGATATATTACATTTCCTAACTGTTGTGATTTCAGTGATGACATGTAAAGCAGAGTAGATTGATTTTTGTTGATTTGGTTTGTGTGTGTGAAATTTACATTCATTTTCACATTGACAGCACTATGAGGGAGATGTTGCTGACCTGGAACTGACTTTCTCTTGTGATGAAGACTGCATGGGGAAGCTGGAAACTCATGAACTGGTCACTGGAGGGCGTTGCTTCCCTGTCATTAATGAAAACAAGTCAGTTCATAGAAACCAGAAAAAAACACGGAAAAAAAAGAATCAGAAAGCATATTTAATACAACCAGACAAGACAGGCGCAAATTTTCGGCCAACTGGCCTTTGTGAAGCATAATATCACAAACAAACAAACACCAGATACAAAAATTAGGAGAAAAAGACCGAAACTTCCCTGCTGCTTCATCCAGTGTGAGAAAAGTTTATTTAGTCAGTTTAGTCCTTTTCTCACTCTGGACGAAACAGCAGGGAAGTTTCAATTTTTTCCTCCTAATTTCTGTATTTGGTGTTTGTTTGTTTGTGATCTTATGCTTGAATGCTTGACAAAGGTAGTTGGCCGAAAATTGAGCCTGTATTGTCTGGTTGTATTGAATATGCATTCTGATTCTTTTTTTCATATAGTCTTCCTTTCATCTTATTCTTTCTTCATCTATCCATCTTATTCTTCATCTTACCCTTTCTTTCATCTTACCCTTTCTTTCATCTTACCCTTCTTTCTCTTACTCTTTCTTTTATCTTACCTTTCTTTCATCTTACCCTTTCTTTCATCTTACCTTTCTTTCATCTTACCCTTTCTTTCATCTTACTCTTTCTTTCATCTTACTCCTTTCTTTCATCTTATCTTTCTTTCATCTTACCCTTTCTTTCATCTTACCTTCTTTATCTTACTCTTTCTTTCATCTTACCTTTTTCATCTTATCCTTTCTTTCATTTACCTTTCTTCATCTTACCTTTCTTGTCATCTTATCCTTTCTTTCATCTTATCTTTCTTCATCTTACTCTTTCTTCATCTTACCTTTCTTTCATCTTACTCTTTCTTTCATCTTACTCTTTCTGTCATCTTACTCTTTCTGTCATCTTACCTTTCTGTCATCTTACTCTTTCTTCATCTTACCTTTCTTTCATCTTACTCTTTCTTTCATCTTACCTTTCTTTCATCTTACTCTTTCTTTCATCTTACTCTTTCTTCATCTTACTCTTTCTTTCATCTTACCTTTCTTTCATCTTACTCCTTTCTTCATCTTATCTTTCTTTATCTTACTCTTTCTTTCATCTTATCCTTTCTTCATCTTACTCTTTCTTTCATCTTACCTTTCTGTCATCTTACTCTTTCTTTCATCTTACTCTTTCTTCATCTTACTCTTTCTTTCATCTTATCTTTCTTTCATCTTACTCTTTCTTCATCTTATCTTCTTCATCTTACCTTTCTTTCATCTTACCTTTCTTCATCTTACCTTTCTTTCATCTTACTCTTTCTGTCATCTTACTCTTTCTTTCATCTTACCTTTCTGTCATCTTACTCTTTCTGTCATCTTACCCTTTCTGTCATCTTACTCTTTCTGTCATCTTATCTTTCTTCATCTTATCTTTCTGTATCTTATCTCTTTCTTTCATCTTATCCTTTCTTGTCATCTTACTCTTTCTGTCATCTTACCTTTCTTTCATCTTACCTTTCTTCATCTTACCCTTTCTGTCATCTTATCCTTTTCATCTTACTTTTCTTATCTTATCCTTTCTTTCATCTTACCCTTTCTTTCATCTTATCTTTCTTTCATCTTACTCTTTCTTTCATCTTACTCTTTCTTTCATCTTATCCTTTCTTTCATCTTACCCTTTCTTTCATCTTACTCTTTCTTTCATCTTACTCTTTCTTCATCTTATCTTTCTTTTCATCTTACTCCTTTCTTTCATCTTACTCTTTCTTTCATCTTACTCTTTCTTTATCTTACCTTTCTTTCATCTTACCTTTCTTTCATCTTACTCTTTCTTCATCTTACTCTTTTACTGTCATCTTACTCTTTCTTTCATCTTACTCTTTCTTTCATCTTACTCTTTCTTTCATCTTACTCCTTTCTTTCATCTTATCCTTTCTTTCATCTTACTCTTTCTTTCATCTTACTCTTTCTTTCATCTTACTCTTTCTGTCATCTTACTCTTTCTTCATCTTACTCTTTCTTTCATCTTACTCTTTCTGTCATCTTACTCTTTCTGTCATCTTATCCTTTCTTTCATCTTACCTTTCTTTCATCTTATCCTTTCTTTCATCTTATCCTTTCTTTCTTATCCTTTCTTTCATCTTATCCTTTCTTTCATCTTATCCTTTCTTTCATCTTACTCTTTCTTTCATCTTATCCTTTCTTTCATCTTACCTTTCTTTCATCTTATCCTTTCTTTCATCTTATCCTTTCTTTCATCTTACTCTTCTTTCATCTTATCTCTTCTCCTTCATCTTATCCTTTCTTTCATCTTACCCTTTCTTTCATCTTACTCTTTCTTTCATCTTATCCTTTCTTTCATCTTATCCTTTCTTTCATCTTACTCTTTCTTTCATCTTATCCTTTCTTTCATCTTACCCTTTCTTTCATCTTACTCTTTCTTTCATCTTATCCTTTCTTTCATCTTACTCTTTCTTTCATCTTACTCTTTCTTTCATCTTACCTTTCTTTCATCTTATCCTTTCTTTCATCTTACTCTTTCTTTATCTTATCTTTTCTTTAATCTTACCCTTTTTTCATCTTACTCTTTCTTTCATCTTACTCTTTCTCTCATCTTATCCTTTCTTTCATCTCATCATCCTTTCTTTCATCTTATCCTTTCTTTAATCTTATCCTTTTTTCATCTTACTCTTTCTTTCATCTTACTATTTCTTTCATCTTATCCTTTCTTTCATCGCATCATCCTTTCTTTCATTCTTATCCTTTCTTTAATCTTATCCTTTTTTCATCTTACCCTTTCTTTCATCTCTCATTTCTTTCATCTCATCATTTCTTTCATCTTATCCTTTCTTTCATCTCATCAGCCTTTCATTTATCTTATCAGCCTTTCTGTCATTGTTAAGGGTTTTCTTATGGTCTGAAATATGCCGTTACTTGTTCTACTTTTTTCTTTTTTTTGTCTTGACTACTTTAACCCTTTGACTCCTGCACCTCTGTCCATCAGCATCCCACATTGTCAACCATGCCAGCAAAGCAAAAACTTAATCCTTTGATTCCTTCACCCTATCCACCAGCTTCCTGCATGAACCTGGTGGATAGGGTGAGGGAATCAAAAGATTGAGTTTTTGCAATTGGTGGATAGGGTGAGTGAGTCAAAGGGTTAAAAGAAAGGTAAAGCAGGTACCATAACTGTGGCCTGCCCAAGAGTTGAACCCACAACCCATGAATTATGGGGTGGCGGTCTAACCAACTGAGCTAAATGGCCACTAAAAACTGTAACCAGAAAAAAAACACAAAAAAGGATCAGAACGCATATGTAATACAACCTGACAAGACAGGCGCAAATTTTGGCCAACTGGCGTTAGTCAAGCATTAGATCACATACAAACAAACACCAAATACAAAAATTAGGAGAAAAAGACTGAAACTTCTCTGCTGCTTTGTCTTTTTCTCATTATTTTTGTATTTGGTGTTTGTTTGTGATCTTACGCTTGACAAAGGCCAGTTGGCCAAAAATTTGCTCCTGTCTTGTCTGGTTGTATTAAGTTGCTGCTATTACTTCTACTACTACTACTGCTGTTGCTGCTGTGCTGCTGCTGCTGCTACTACTGCTACTACTACTATACATAATAATAATAATAATAATAGTAATAATAATTATAATAATTACAGTAATAATGATAACAGTATAATAATATATATACTGCTACTTACTGTTACTGCTAATGATAGCAATAATAGTAATAATGATAATTATAACAATAATGTACTACTCCTCATTACTTCTGCTACCATTCATGATTATGTGTGGCTAAATATAAGTGTATCACCTCAGGCTTTGGCAGTATAAGACCAGTGGATTTGTTTTGGTTACCAGGTTTGTGGAATTTGGAAAAGAACAGTCCTCAGTTTTATACCCATGTTGCTGTGTTGTGTGACTAGAATCCGCTACGTACACCTGATGGCTCACTTCCACATGTTCCGGCAAATCAAGGACCAGGCTCTGGCCTTCATTCGTGGTTTCAAGGCTGTAGTGCATCCTGACTGGCTGTGTATGTTCTCTGCTCCGGAACTGCAGAAACTCATCTCTGGTGACAGCTCTGCTTTGGACATAGAAGACCTTAGGTAAAGATGTTGTATGTAGATGTGTTTGATGTTGTATTGTTAATGTCATTGTGCAGTATAAAAAAACTAGAAAGAAGTTTAATAAAAAGGAAATGTTGTATGTGTTGGTGGGTTGAGGATATGGCTGTAGGAATGAGACAGTGTGTCATCATTGTATGTAGTGAGTGGATGTTGATGAAGATTTTTCAGGTTTCATTGTTTTCTCTTTTGGTATAGGGATGGGATGGATATAAGAGAGAGAGTCTGTGTGTGTGTGTGTGTGTGTGTGTGTGTGTGTGTGGTGTGTGTGTGTGTGTGTGTGTGTGTGTGTGTGTGTGTGTGTGTGTTGTATGTAATGGAGGGGGGAGGATGAGTGAAAGACAAGGATGTGCATGTGTGTTTGCATGTATATGTTTATTTGCAGAATGTAATTCCAGCAAAAAAAGATAGAGAGTCTAATACCTATCATGTATCATTTTAAAAATGTATGTCTTCAAACTCAAAACATCTTCCTTCATATTACTGTATTGTGTATTGATTCATATTCATAATAATTAAAAAGCAGAGTAGATTTTGTGTGTTTGTTTGTTTGTTTGTTTTCTGTTGGTTATTTTTGTTGTTGCTGTTGTTGAAGGAATCTTTTTATTTTTGTTGTTGTTCTTCACCTTGTTTTGTCATCGCTGTTGCCGTTGTTTACATTGTTAAATCGATCGATTGCAGACGACACACTCAGTATTATGGAGGTTACCACAACAATCACAAAGTGATCAACTGGCTGTGGGACGTGCTGTCCGGTGACTTTACACCTAATGAACGCAGTCTTTTTTTAAAGGTAAGGACTTGTTAAAATTGCCTTTCTTGCTATACCACTTGTTTAAATTACCTGTTTTATATAGCACTTGTTTAAATTACCTGTTTTACCATAGCACTTGTTTAAATTACCTGTTTTGCCATAGCACTTGTTTAAATTACCTGTTTTACCATAGCACTTATTTAAATTACCTGTTTTACTATAGCACTTGTTTAAATTACCTGTTTTACCATAGCACTTGTTTAAATTACCTGTTTTACCATAGCACTTATTTAAATTACCTGTTTTACTATAGCACTTGTTTAAATTACCTGTTTTACCATAGCACTTATTTAAATTACCTGTTTTACTATAGCACTTGTTTAAATTACCTGTTTTACCATAGCACTTATTTAAATTACCTGTTTTACTATAGCACTTGTTTAAATTACCTGTTTTACCATAGCACTTGTTTAAATTACCTGTTTTACCATAGCACTTATTTAAATTACCTGTTTTACTATAGCACTTGTTTAAATTACCTGTTTTACCATAGCACTTATTTAAATTACCTGTTTTACTATAGCACTTGTTTAAATTACCTGTTTTACCATAGCACTTATTTAAATTACCTGTTTTACCATAGCACTTGTTTAAATTACCTGTTTTACCATAGCACTTGTCTAAATTATCAGTTTTACCATAGCACTTGTATAAATTACCTGTTTTACCATAGCACTTGTCTAAATTACCTATTTTACCATAGCACTTGTCTAAATTACCAGTTTTACCATAGCACTTGTATAAAATTACCTGTTTTGCCATAACACTTGTTTAAATTACCTGTTTTACCATAGCACTTGTCTAAATTACCAGTTTTACCATAGCACTTGTCTAAATTACCTGTTTTACCATACCACTTGTTTAAGTTACCTGTTTTACCATACCACTTGTTTAAATTACCTGTTTACCATACCATTACATGTTTGCATCTGAACAAGACTTTTTTTGTTTGATTACTTTTTTTTTTTTTTTGCTCTCATCTTTAGTAACTCTTGTGTGTCATGCCCATGCCATTCATTTTGGCTTTCCAGTGCACCTCCAAACCCACTGAATCTGACCTTACAGTATATTGTGTGCATGCTGCAGTTTGATGTATGTGTGTGTGTTTGTTTGTGTGTGTGTGTTTGTTTTTGTGTGTGTTTGTGTGTGTGTGTGTGTGTGTGTGTGTGTGTGTTGTGTGTGTGTGTGTGCTCTGCATGTTTTCCATTTTTCATGTGGTTTTGTGTTTGTGTGGAAACATGGGTGAAATAACATGAGTGTGTGTATGTATTTGCATATGTGTGTCATAAATTTTCTATAAATATGTTTTCTGCTCGACGTACAGTTTGTGACCAGTTGCTCCAAGCCTCCTTTGCTGGGTTTTGCTCACCTGGAGCCCCCCTTCTCCATCCGCTGTGTGGAAGTCAGTGATGACCAGGTGAGATAGTACAGCATGATTTGAATAATATGACAAAGTGAAGGTTGTCTCATAACATTGAGATTGTAGAGTAGTGAGATGGTAAAGAACTCAGCTTTCCCCCGTGGAGATGCAGGGGACTCTTTCAGTATAAACAATATCCCCACCTTCTGGAAATTCTGTGCTGGAAATTTCCTCTTTTCTGTCACTGTCTTTGTTTCTGCCTTGTTCCTTTGCTTTCTGTCACTTCTTCCTGTCATTTTCTGCCTTGCTGGTCCATTCACCTGTATGTGTTCGATAAAGTCTTACTGACTTCCTCTTAGGATTGACAATTGGGTACATGTATTAAGAGCATTTCTGGCTCTAGGGAAATGAGATATTCAGAAGCAAATTTAGGTAATTTATGCCCGTTTTTATGCATGTTTTAGTGTCCTTATTTATGTTTAAATTTGTATTCAGGTTTTTTTAAAATCCCCTGTGTGATAAATCGGACAGTGGTCAACGCCAGGGTCATCTCCTTGGATTATGTGTGCAAATGGACTTGTATATGTACTTAATTTTTCTTTCCTTTTTTACCTGTGGAAGTATTGTGCATGTTTTGAAACGGTTATAGCCCTGATATGGTTCTACACAGTCAGCTGGGCTTTAAACAAAAATAGCAATAACGAGAACTCAGCTTTTCTCGGGACTAGCATCACAAGGCTTGTGGCCATTTCCTTTCCCTGAGTGTTTTACTTTCA
The DNA here is from genome assembly GCA_030674185.1 of Monoplex corrugatus. Lineage (NCBI taxonomy): Eukaryota > Metazoa > Mollusca > Gastropoda > Littorinimorpha > Ranellidae > Monoplex > Monoplex corrugatus. The sequence continues at coordinate 37,804,825 of JAPXFY010000025.1, read as the reverse complement.
TTAACAGTGGTGAACATGATCAGGTGCCATTCATGGTTGAACTGGAGGCCATGCACACAAATGATTTACTCAAATCAGTTTGAACCCTTGTGTTCAAAGTGAAATTCATGAGTTGTTTCTACACCAACTAGCCCTCAAAATTAAAGTTAGAAAACTAGGGCGAAAACATGGAGAAGAAGGGAGATCAGCCACGGACTCTTAGACATACTGTCTATCGCTGTCTTTCTGTAGCCTGTCAACTTGCAACACAGAGGTATTCAGTGTCAGGAAGGGTAACTGTAGTCAGTTCACACAAGCTATGTAAAGGTTGCTCCACATATCTACACGTATATGCAACCAAGGTCCATTAATAAGGAAAATAAAAACAAGAAAACAAAGTCTCAAAAAGACTTACTGAAGTTGATGATCAAGTGGGACATTGAAAATGGATGAAAACATAATCATGACAAGCATGTGTGGAAATGGGTGCCCGGAAATCTCCTGGTGATAAACATCAGCGATTTTCGTCCATTTTCCCCAGAAACCAGAGATGGTTAAAGGGAAGCATTTTGGTATTTTTTAAAAGCAGAAAACCGATGCTGTTAATTCCCCTGTGCAGAACATAATGTTGTGTAGCTGTGCTTCCTCGGTTTGGGATTTTGAAGCTGGAAAAATTGGGGCCCACCATAGGTGTGGAAAGTATTCTGTGCAAAAAGTCTTTCTTCTTGCCTTTCTTTGAGGTCCACCACATCAAGTAAAACTTATCAAGTAGACGGCATATCTAATAACCTTCAGTGACTGTATCCATGGGCTGTATTTAATATTTGCAAATGTGAATGACTTCAGTTACGCACCTTGCGGAAACAAAATTCTGTTCACCCCATTTGATACCATTTTCAGTATCATACTGTGACTACAAAATGCGCATCATCAACTGAGTTACTGATCATCTGGAAAGCATAAGTAAACTTTATGAAAATCTGTGTTTCTCTTTTGCGAGTTGAATACTTTTTTCCCCCAGTTTGTAGAAGTAGTTAAAAATGGTACATCACCAGGGTATTGCCACCACTAATCACTGTATCTGCAGTGTTGATCATCCCTTCATGTACACAAAATTCATTCATACATCAGGTTCTGTATCAAAAACAATATATTGAGTCTGAATGTTTGAATTGTCTTCAGGACACAGGAGACACTGTTGGGTCAGTACTAAAGGGATTCTTCAACATCAAAAAGAAAGAGGCAGGAGGACGCCTGCCTACCTCCTCCACTTGTTTTAATCTGCTCAAGCTGCCCAACTACTCCAAAAAGTCTGTGCTCAGGGACAAGCTGCGCTATGCTCTCCACTCACACTCCGGCTTCGAGATCTCTTGATCCCTCTGCCAGGCGCAGCTGCTTGCTGACTTTGGGGGCTGTATTCATAGGCTCTGTGTAGTTGGCCATGGGTTAAAATGTCTGTGCATAACTTGTTCTTACCCTCACTATATCACTGAGGTGATGGGTTAGAATGTCTCGGCATAACTTGTTCTTACTTCCACCATATCACTGAGGTGAGGGAGTGAAAAGGTTAAGCTGAGTTATACTGCTTTTAAGTTGCCTTCTGCAGGAAGCTGGTGGATGAAGTGAAAGGATTGGACATTGGGATGTATCCGGACGGTTGTCGTTTACACATGCCCATGAATATGGCTCCAGGAAGGCCAGTAATGGAGGCAGGCAGAGCAGTGGGACTCAGATCTGGACATGGTGTCGCAGACCAAGCAGTTTTGTTGAAGTTGTTCCTGAATGTGTGTGGTGTTTTTAAGGTTGTATGTGGGGTCTAGTTTGCTGTGAAACACGCATTTTGAAACTTTGATTTAAGAATGGGTGTCAATTTGCTGCGGTACATTTTAAAGCAGTGATAAAAGAAACAGTGAAACTTTGCGGTGAAACTTTTTGAAGCAGTGGTGTAAGAAACATTGTTACAAACACTTCCTTAGGCAGTGATGTCAAAAAAAAAAAAAAAGACTGAACCACTACTTTGAACCATTCAAGAGTATTGTCGTTTAAGTGTTGAAATTCAGTTTTTGCTTGTTGGCAGTATATAAATGATGGATTAATTTGCATATATTTTGTTTGTTGATAACATGAGAGGAAGAATTGCATCTTCATGACCAGAAAAGAACATTGCAAATATATTTATATTGTAAACAGGCTATGTTAAGTCAGCATCTGTAAAGTGAATGTTTGAATGTGACAGCTGTCTTTACATGGTGTTGTATCACATGTGTTTGAATGAATTGGGACTTCTGTCAGCAGCAGAAAATTCTTGTGGACTTGTCAAGTGATGATTACATGTACTGGTTGATGGCAGCAGAAAAGAAATGGGCGCTAAAACTGAAAGGAGGAACTGAAAGAAAGGAGACTGTTTAATGAAGAACTGGATTCTTCATAGCTGAGGATGAGGAAAACTGTGGTAAAGAAACGTGATATTGGTACACTGTATGTTTCTGATGATGATCACAATGTTTATGTATAATATTTTTATTCCCTGGAGGATAGACAAACTGCTCTTTTGCAGTCCATAAGAAACAACATGGATGAAATGTTTCATTTGTTTGTATTACCATTTTTTGTCATTTGTTTGTATATACCATTTTCAATATCTGATATGAATGAAACGTTTAATTTGTTTGTGTAAACTGTTTACCGTAATTGTTGTGGAAATAAAACTGATGTATGTTATGTGACTGGATATGTGTTCTTGAACTTGTTGCCTTCAGTTTCAGCTTACATTAACGTGCAATACATGTACCATCATTTTTCTTTCAGATGCCTTGATCTTTTTCAGTTCTGTGTAGATTTGTACTTGCTCTCAAAAGCTGAGCTTCAGCATGACCAGGTACAGTGAAACCTATCCCTCTTTGGGGATGGGAAGAGAAAACAGCAAAGAACAAGAGAAGGGCACCTCTTTTCTTGTGCTGGTTCATCGAGAACGAGAGAGGTGCAGGCTTTCAATACCTCATTCTGCAATGATCACGCATATAGGAAAATAGGCTGAGGAAATTACATATTGCGTTGTCCAGGGGTGGTTTTCGTAGCCATGGTTGTGTGCGGTGCTTCATGTATTGTGAGAGGGATGGGGCCATATCTGCTTTTTGTCCATTTCCCCTTAATAGAATTTTGCTTTTTGCTTCATGGGACATTGCAGATGGAGATGTAATTTCACACCAGTATTACCTAAATTGTTTCAATCACAGATACAAGGATATATAGACATAGAACCCATATGTTAGGTAAGACGTCACTGATACAAGGACATATAGACATAGAACCCATATGTTAGGTAAGACGTCATTGATGTAAGGATATATAGACATAGAACCCATACGTTAGGTAAGACATCATTGATACAAGGATATATAGACATAGAACCCATATGTTAGGTAAGACGTCATTGATGTAAGGATATATAGACATAGAACCCATACGTTAGGTAAGACATCATTGATACAAGGATATATAGACATATAACCCATATGTTAGGTAAGACGTCATTGATACAAGGATATATAGACATATAACCCATATGTTAGGTAAGACGTCATTGATGTAAGGATATATAGACATATAACCCATATGTTAGGTAAGACATCATTGATACAAGGATATATAGACATATAACCCATATGTTAGGTAAGACGTCATTGATGTAAGGATATATAGACATATAACCCATATGTTAGGTAAGACGTCATTGATACAAGGATATATAGACATATAACCCATATGTTAGGTAAGACATCATTGATACAAGGATATATAGACATATAACCCATATGTTAGGTAAGACGTCATTGATGTAAGGATATATAGACATATAACCCATATGTTAGGTAAGACGTCATTGATGTAAGGATATATAGACATATAACCCATATGTTAGGTAAGACGTCATTGATGTAAGGATATATAGACATATAACCCATATGTTAGGTAAGACGTCATTGATACAAGGATATATAGACATATAACCCATATGTTAGGTAAGACATCATTGATACAAGGATATATAGACATATAACCCATATGTTAGGTAAGACGTCATTGATGTAAGGATATATAGACATATAACCCATATGTTAGGTAAGACATCATTGATACAAGGATATATAGACATATAACCCATATGTTAGGTAAGACATCATTGATACAAGGATATATAGACATAGAACCCATATGTTAGGTAAGACGTCATTGATACAAGGATATATAGACATATAACCCATATGTTAGGTAAGACTTCATTGATACAAGGGAATTAAGGATATATAGACATAGAACCCATATGTTAGGTAAGACGTCATTGATACAAGGACATATAGACATAGAACCCATATGTTAGGTAAGACGTCATTGATATAAGGATATATAGACATAGAACCTGTATGTTAGGTAAGACGTCATTGATGTAAGAATATATAGACATAGAACCCATATGTTAGATAAGACGTCATTGATACAAGGATATATAGACATAGAACCCATATGTTAGGTAAGACGTCATTGATATAAGGATATATAGACATAGAACCCATACGTTAGGTAAGACGTCATTGATGTAAGGATATATAGACATAGAACCCATATGTTAGATAAGACGTCATTGATGTAAGGATATATAGACATAGAACCCATATGTTAGGTAAGACGTCATTGATGTAAGAATATATAGACATAGAACCCATATGTTAGGTAAGACGTCATTGATGTAAGAATATATAGACATAGAACCCATATGTTAGGTAAGACGTCATTGATGTAAGGATATATAGACATAGAACCCATATGTTAGATAAGACGTCATTGATACAAGGATATATAGACATAGAACCCATATGTTAGGTAAGACGTCATTGATAAAAGGATATATAGACATAGAACCCATATGTTAGTTAAAACTTCATTGATACAAGGATATATAGACATAGAACCCATATGTTAGGTAAGACGTCATTGATACAAGGATATATAGACATAGAACCCATATGTTAGTTAAAACTTCATTGATACAAGGATATATAGACATAGAACCCATATGTTAGTTAAAACTTCATTGATACAAGGATATATAGACATAGAACCCATATGTTAGATAAGACGTCATTGATACAAGGATATATAGACATAGAACCCATATGTTAGGTAAGACGTCATTGATATAAGGATATATAGACATAGAACCCATATGTTAGTTAAAACTTCATTGATACAAGGATATATAGACATAGAACCCATATGTTAGGTAAGACGTCATTGATACAAGGATATACAGACATAGAACCCATATGTTAGGTAAGACGTCATTGATGTAAGGATATATAGACATAGAACCCATATGTTAGGTAAGACATCATTGATGTAAGGATATATAGACATAGAACCCATATGTTAGGTAAGACATCATTGATACAAGGATATATAGACATAGAACCCATATGTTAGGTAAGACTTCATTGATACAAGGATATATAGACATAGAACCCATATGTTAGGTAAGACTTCAAGGTCTTGCCAGTGCATAAGGGCATATGTGCAGGCTTATGACTTGTGCTATGATCACATTGGATCTTGTTCATTTGTATCGTTGGTGCATTTGGAATTTACCCTGAGCGCAGAGAGAGATGCCATCTTGAGAAACTGAAATTTATCACTCGTGTATCAGAAAAGAAAATACCTTTCATGGCAAGAGGAAAAAATCAACAACTGAAAAGAAAAGGAAAAGAAACTGATCGCTTGGGTTATGCGAAAACCTTTATCTTTCTGAAATTTGTCATTACCTGCAGTGTAATAGGTGAAGTTGGTTTCAGTGAAAGTGGATACTTTATCATCCATGGAACTTAAAACCAAGTTTAGTATAACAGATAAAGTGTTTAAACTGGTTAGAACTTGAATTATTAATTCAGTATCATTACAATACAAACAGCAGTTTAGAATGATGCAACTAAAAGAAGATTATGGATGTGCTTAGCATTACACCCCAAAACCCTCCTGCTTTCAAATAATGTTCACTCTTTGTTCCCTTTCTTTCTTCTACAACTTATCTTCTCAGTCCAGTGATCCAGTATAAAGAACCTTGACAGTCTGTGGCAATTGATAAATGAGGATATCTACAGATGATGATTTGGAGGTCCAGTGATATTCGAATTTCCCCGAAGGATTTGTATGCATAGCAGCAACTGGAATTCATTCAAGAGGGATTCGTTGCTGGCAGTTTGTGTCATATGTACTTGACCCAAATGTACTGTCAGTTATTTCACAGACACATTTAACCCTTTGATTCTCGCACCCTGTCCACCAACATCCTGCATAGTTAATCATGCCACCAAAGCAAACACTTAACCCTTTGACTTCTTCACCCTATACACCAGCTTCCTGCAGGAAAATGGTGGATAGGGTGAGGAAGTCAAAGAGTTAAGTTTTTGCAGCTGGTAGGTAGGGTGTGGAAGTCAGAAGGTTAACCTGCTTAAGAATTTATATGCTGGCAACCAGTCAACTTGGCAAAGTGATCAGCGAACCTTCATCAGTCCAAATATGTATTGTGGAATTTTTCAGGTCCGGACCAGTTCTTACCCATAGTTGAGCATGTTATAAGCTCATCAGTAGGACGGCACTGTATTTTGGAGGGACATGGTGATGATCATCTCATTAGGGGTTAAGGGAAGGTGTTGCTCAATTGGTCTGACTTTTGTGACCAAGCAATGACACGTTGTTTTTAGGAGGCTTAGTGGGTACTGTCCTTGGTAAGTTGAATCAGAACAGGCACTGGTGAACTCCACCGAATGACCTGACAGCATTGCAGAGTCCTTTCTGTGGGTGGCCCCATAGCGGTTTTTCATTATTGGTTCCCATGGGCTTTCTGGCACTGGGACTTTAAGTGTATAAACTTGGGGTTAGTGGGGTGGAAGAGCTGGAATGAGCAGTATGAGATGAACAACACTAATAGGGTGCAGAATCGTCAGACCCATGTGCCTTATGGCTGCACACGCTAAAAATCCCATGGCAGTTGAAAATTGTGAAGAGCAGGGCATTGCCCAGCTGCCTTGGTAAAAACATAGAGATAGGTCGATTTCCCAGGTCCCACCCCTTGAAAACCAGTTAGCTTTCTTGCCTTTTTGAAGTCTAGGTGAAAAAAAAAAGTGAATATGAATTTGAAGCGAGGGAGAGGGGATGGGCGCCACCATCGTGGTGCTGGACTCAGGAAAAGTTGAGGTCTCTGCTACCTCTCTCCCTACGACCCCATGGTTATGGAACTATCTAGGTGGGACCTCAGATCTGGCCAGCTCATGGGTTTATGTGCAGGCTTAAGGCTTGTGCAATGATCATTCTGGATCTTCTCCATCACATGGCACCTGTGACATTAGTGCATATGGAATTCATTCTGAGCATGGAAAGGTCATCTTGAGGAACTGAAACTGAAACTGTGGTGCAGAAGGTGGAGCATCAAAAAGAAAAAAAAAAAGAAAAACTGTTGTGCTGGCCAGGTACAGAAGTGAGACGGATGATGAGACCTTTAAAACTGTTACGTGACACTTACAGGATGATTGCCATATTAAGATAGGCAGCAAACTGGACAGTCTTTATATGGTAAGCTGAGACTGAATACGAGATACCAGACCTTCAGTACATGGCTCTACATGCTGACCCAACCATCCTGCATCAAATTTGTTCATGTTTAGATTTTTAAGAAGTAATGGCATAACGGTTGACTATGACATTATGGCATGCCTGAAGATATACAAAAAGGGAGAATATTTTTATAGCTAGACTAGTATTGATATTAGAAGTGAAGGTTCTTTTGGGGTGGTTTTTGTTTTTTAGCTTGACTAGTATTGGTATTACAAGTGAAGGTTCTTTTGGGGTGGTTTTTGTTTTTTAGCTTGACTAGTAGTATTGGTATTACACGTGAAAGTTCTTTTGGGTGGTTTTTGTTTTTTAGCTTGACTAGTATTGGTATTACACGTGAAGTTTTTTTTTGGGTGGTTTTTGTTTTTTAGCTTGACTAGTATTGGTATTACAAGTGAAGGGTTTTTTTGGGTGGTTTTTGTTTTTTAGCTTGACTAGTAGTATTGGTATTATAAGTGAAGGTTTTTTTTGGGTGGTTTTTGTTTTTTAGCTTGACTAGTAGTATTGGTATTATAAGTGAAGGTTTTTTTTGGGTGGTTTTTGTTTTTTAGCTTGACTAGTACTATTGGTATTATAAGTGAAGGTTTTTTTTGGGTGGTTTTTGTTTTTTAGCTTGACTAGTATTGGTATTACAAGTGAAGGTTTTTTTGGGTGGTTTTTGTTTTTTAGCTTGACTAGTATTGGTGTTACAAGTGAAGGGTTTTTTTGGGTGGTTTTTGTTTTTTAGCTTGACTAGTAGTATTGGTATTATAAGTGAAGGTTTTTTTTTGGGTGGTTTTTGTTTTTTAGCTTGACTAGTATTGGTATTACAAGTGAAGGTTCTTTTGGGGTGGTTTTTGTTTTTAGCTTGACTAGTAGTATTGGTATTACAAGTGAAAGTTCTTTTGGGTGGTTTTTGTTTTTTAGCTTGACTAGTATTGGTATTACACGTGAAGGGTTTTTTTGGGTGGTTTTTGTTTTTTAGCTTGACTAGTATTGGTATTACACGTGAAGGTTTGTTTTGGGTGGTTTTTGTTTTTTAGCTTGACTAGTATTGGTATTACAAGTGAAGGGTTTTTTGGGGTGGTTTTTGTTTTTTAGCTTGACTAGTAGTATTGGTATTATAAGTGAAGGTTTTTTTGGGTGGTTTTTGTTTTTTAGCTTGACTAGTAGTATTGGTATTATAAGTGAAGGTTTTTTTTGGGTGGTTTTTGTTTTTTAGCTTGACTAGTACTATTGGTATTATAAGTGAAGGTTTTTTTTGGGTGGTTTTTGTTTTTTAGCTTGACTAGTATTGGTATTACAAGTGAAGGTTTTTTTGGGTGGTTTTTGTTTTTTAGCTTGACTAGTATTGGTGTTACAAGTGAAGGGTTTTTTTGGGTGGTTTTTGTTTTTTAGCTTGACTAGTAGTATTGGTATTATAAGTGAAGGTTTTTTTTTGGGTGGTTTTTGTTTTTTAGCTTGACTAGTATTGGTATTACAAGTGAAGGTTCTTTTGGGGTGGTTTTTGTTTTTTAGCTTGACTAGTAGTATTGGTATTACAAGTGAAAGTTCTTTTGGGTGGTTTTTGTTTTTTAGCTTGACTAGTATTGGTATTACACGTGAAGGGTTTTTTTGGGTGGTTTTTGTTTTTTAGCTTGACTAGTATTGGTATTACACGTGAAGGTTTGTTTTGGGTGGTTTTTGTTTTTTAGCTTGACTAGTATTGGTATTACAAGTGAAGGGTTTTTTTGGGTGGTTTTTGTTTTTTAGCTTGACTAGTAGTATTGGTATTATAAGTGAAGGTTTTTTTTGGGTGGTTTTTGTTTTTTAGCTTGACTAGTAGTATTGGTATTATAAGTGAAGGTTTTTTTTGGGTGGTTTTTGTTTTTTAGCTTGACTAGTATTGGTATTACAAGTGAAGGTTTTTTTGGGTGGTTTTTGTTTTTTAGCTTGACTAGTATTGGTGTTACAAGTGAAGGGTTTTTTTGGGTGGTTTTTGTTTTTTAGCTTGACTAGTAGTATTGGTATTATAAGTGAAGGTTTTTTTGGGTGGTTTTTGTTTTTTAGCTTGACTAGTATTGGTATTACAAGTGAAGGTTTTTTTGGGTGGTTTTTGTTTTTTAGCTTGACTAGTAGTATTGGTATTACAAGTGAAGGTTTTTTTTTTGGGGTGGTTTTTGTTTTTTAGCTTGACTAGTATTGGTATTACACGTGAAGGTTTTTTTGGGGTGGTTTTTGTTTTTTAGCTTGACTAGTATTGGTATTACAAGTGAAGGTTTTTTTTGGGTGGTTTTTGTTTTTTAGCTTGACTAGTAGTATTGGTATTACACGTGAAGGTTTTTTTTTTGGTGGTTTTTGTTTTTTAGCTTGACTAGTATTGGTATTACAAGTGAAAGTTCTTTTGGGGTGGTTTTTGTTTTTTAGCTTGACTAGTATTGGTATTACAAGTGAAGGTTTTTTTGGGGTGGTTTTTGTTTTTTAGCTTGACTAGTATTGGTATTACAAGTGAAGGTTCTTTTGGGGTGGTTTTTGTTTTTTAGCTTGACTAGTATTGGTATTACAAGTGAAGGGGAAAAGTGTATTTTAAGCTTTATCAGCTTACATGTGTGTCTGTTCGGTGAAGGCTGCAGTACTGTAAAATGTGTGTCTGTTCGGTTAAGGCTGCAGTACTGTATGCTGATACTAGTATTGCCTGCATGTTTCATTTTGCATGATGCATGTGTGTACACATCTTGATTCATGTGTTTTGTCATGTATCATTTCACTCAAAGTGTATGTGTATGTGAAGCATTTTAAATTTTCCCATCGATTGTAAAATGATTTGGTCATTCAACAGTTTCTTTTTGATGGTAATAAAACAGTGAACTGCACTTGCATTTCTTCTCTCTCTCTCTCTCTCTCTCTCTCTCTCTCTCTCTCTCTCTCCTCTCTCTCTCTCTCTCTCTCTCTCTCTCTCTCTCTCTCTCCTCTATCTATCTATCTCCCTCTCTCTCCCTCTCTCTCCTCTCCCTCTCTCTCTCTGCCTCTGCCTCCCCCCTCTCTCTTTCTATCCTCTCGCTTGTCTGTCTCTCTCTCTCTCTCCTCTCTCCTCTCTCTCTCTCTCTCTCTCTCTCTCTCTCTCCTCTCTCTCCTCCCCCCCCCCCTCTGCCTCCCCTTTCTCTCTCTCTCTTGTCTGTCTGTCTGTCTGCCTGTCTCAATTTTTTTTCTGTCAATTTTTCTAAATGGACTAAATCATATTGAGCATGACTCAGACTAACATGTATATGATTTTTGTTGTTGTTGGTTGGTTACATTGTTTTATTAAGGAAGGATAAAATATCTCGAGGTTTGTTGGTTCTTTTTGGGTATACCCAATTTCTGATTTGGGTTTTGGACTGATTGTGATGGACATCGTGAATGCATAAGTTTGAGTTGGCACAGCTTGCTTTCAGAACCTTTGATCCAACTGTAGTGACTATCTATCCAACATATCTCTTCTGTAGAGCACATCAGAGGTGAGGAAGTCTATTGTCAGACAAGCCATTGGAATTCATGAATATCTCTTCACTGTTTTTCAAAGAAAAGGTATGGCAATACCACTGGATCATCAGTCTGCAGAAGACCATCTTTTCTTTTCCTGGCCCATCTTCTGCACCGTTCATGTGAGGGGGGAAGAGTGGCAGAATGGTTCAGACGTTCGCCTGCCAATAAGTTAACTCGAGGTTCCAGGGTTCGCTTCCCGAAGTGGCTTCGACTTTTTCTACTCAGTTTGACAGGAAAATCGAAACTGAACGTCTAGTTTTTTGGAAGGGGACAAAAAACGAATAGGACCCGTGTGCCTTCTGGCTGCACAATCTAAAGATCCCACGGCAGTTGAAAGTCATGAAGAGCAGGGCATTGCCCGGCTGCCTTGGTATAAAACATTGGAGAGATAGGTTGATTTCCCAGGTCCCACCCCTTGAAGACCAAATAGCCTTGCCTTTCTGAATCTTGGTTAAAAAAAAAAGTGAATATGAATATAAATTTGAAGTGAGGGAGAGGGGACGGGCGCCACCCTCATAATGATGGCCCTGGGAAAGGTTGAGGTCTCAGTCACCTCACTCCCCTACGACCTCAGGGTTATGGGACTATCTAAGTAGGACCTCAGGACCTGGCCAGCTATTGGGTTTATATGCAGGCTGAGGGCTTGTGCCATGATCATTCTGGATTTTCTCCATCACATGGTACCTGTGACGATAGTGCATATGGAATTCATTCCAAGCACAGAGACATCATCTTGAGAAATTGAAACTGAAATTGAAACTCATGTGTCACTACTCCTATGCCACTCATTTCAGCTCTCCAACACATCTCCAAACCC
>JAPXFY010000025.1:37762884-37787884 GCA_030674185.1 Monoplex corrugatus | reverse complement strand
GGTATGGATTGATAAATCAGAACATCAGTATTATGATAATATGATTAAATATGAGTATAATTTGTGTAGGCCTGCCCAAATCGTAAAGGTAAACGTTACAACTAGACGTCTATACAAGAGTAGCCCTAGTCACATTCACTCAGATGGCTCAGTTCTGCTCTCATCTTCTTCACTCACATTTAGACATTAAAAAAGAAGGGTACTACCAATAAAGGAAATTGCCACTAGTACAACAGACAACTTTAATCTTTATTCATTATTAATATTACTGTACTCGGCGCATAGCATTTTGTCATTTATTAAGATCCAAACAACCACACTGAACAGTGTAAAAATCCATTTTAGTTGTTAGGCCTTCATGAAAATAACTGAATAATAGATAGGAACCAATTTACCGTCATGAAGAGGAAACGGTCACAAAGTTATCAATTGGCTGCTTTCACACACACAGGTCAATGCAAATGACTGCAAATGTATCAAACATACTCGGTGATACTGTACCCTTTTCTATTGCATTTTGTGCCAGTCATATTTTCAGGGACGCAGGCCCTACAAATGAAGTGCAAGGGAAGGTTAATGATATGAAAAATCATGGATCATTCATTGGATAGGATAGTAACAGTTGGCAGAAATAATTTTCCAGCTGTCAGAACAGAATTCAAAGGGGCAAAACTAAACTACGCACAAAAAGTTAAGGATCACTTGCACAAAAATTCATAACTTTCTAAATAAGAAAGCCAATGCGTTGAAGTTTGGCAAACACTTAATTCCATGCTTTAGTGATAACGATACACAATTGCCTTCAATTTCGAGCAATCGTTTGGTGTGTACATTTGATCAAAGTGGGTACGTATCGAAATTTGATTTCCCAAAGTCATTGAAATCACAAGACAGGGCATTCTGATGCTCCCAAAAGTTCAGTAATGCGTGTAACCGCCATAGCTGTTCTGGCACTCGACGCAGCGAGTCCTCATCGAGTTGACCAGGTTGGCGAAGATCCTCTGTGGAAGCGCCTGCCACTCAGCCTGCAGCATCTGGTAGAGGTGTTGGGCATCCCTGGGAGGGGGGTGGTTGCTCCTCACTTTGCGATCCAGCTCATCCCAGAGGTTCTCAATCGGGTTGAGATTGGGACTGCATGCTGGCCACTCCATTCTGTTGACTACAGACTGCTGCAGGAAGTCGTTGACCACCCTTGCCCTGTGGGGGCGAGCGTTGTCATCCTGGTAGACAGCCGTCGGTCCCATCTGCTGCAGTGTAGGCACAGCCAGCGGTCGAAGGATCTCATCCCGGTATCGGAGGCCAGTCAGGTTACCCTGTACATGATACAAGGGTGTTCTGTGGTGAAGGCTGAAGGCCCCCCAGACCATTACAGAACCTCCACCAAAGGCCACCTTTTCTTGGACAGTGGTGTCAATAAAGCGTTGCCCTGGGCACCTCCAGACCCTCAGTCGGCCGTCGTTGTGGTTCATGGTGAAGCGTGATTCATCACTGAACAGGACCTGGGACCATTGCTGACGTGTCCACCTCACGTGACGTCTGCAGAAGGCGCGGCGTGCTGCCCTATGGGCTGGAGTTAAGCGTTGCCGTACAGCTGGGCGACGAGAACGGAGGTTAAACCCATGAAGACGGTTCCGTATGGTCTGCTGGCTGATGTTGATGTTAGTAGCCACCCTCAGCTGCCTTCGAATGATGCTGGAAGAGGCTGTTCTTGTCTGCAGGGCTTGTCGTTCAATGAGACGATCTTCACGTGGGTTTGTCTTCTTCGGTCGACCAGATCTGCGTCTTTCATGGACCCTCCCAGTGGCTGTGAAGCGTTGAATCAGTCTGACAATGACGAGATGGACACCTGAAGTCGCCTGGCCACTTCTCGCTTGGGAACACCATCTTGGAACCATGAAACAGCTCGTCCCCTCTCAAACTCGCTCAATTTTCGTCGTGGAGGCATTGTCAGATCAGGCCTACTACTGGTGGAATGTCTTCTTATAAAGCCAAGCAAGAGACAGCATCTCACACATAAACAGCAGTGCTTGCACGTGCATAATGGTTTTTCCATCTGGCTTGTGCAATGTGTTCAGGCAGAACGGTCCAAAACAAGGTCCTTTTTCGCAAGTTTCCGCTTTTCCGTTTGCGGCCAAGCTCAGTAGTAGAGAATCCCGTGCAATTTTCGCACTAACACAACATCGCCCACTTACAGCTGAACAAGAATTCATAACAATTTGGCTGGACTGAGAAATAAATAACAGTAGCGAACTGAGTTTATTACGCACCTGTTTTCTCATAGTGATCCTTAACTTTTTGTGCGTAGCTTATAAGAAATGGGGAAAATGTCCAAACTGTTTTAAAGACATACAATACAAAATGCATAGACAGTCTGCTACAGTCATAATGAGCCTGCCAAATAAAACGGTCTCATCACAAAATGTAGGAAGACTACCAGCGCCACAAATAGCCAGAACTGGTAGAAAATAAGGTAGAATAACAATAATAACAGTACTTAAAATAGAAGGGCAATAGATCAAGCACAGTTAGCATGATATTACTTCATGAAGTCCAACTGCAAAGAAGACAAGCTATTCAAGTTTTACCATCATTTAATTTTCGTATGTAGTTAGCCACTCTTTTGAGTTAATTATGTTTCATAAAATACAGTCATTGGTGTCTTAAGGACAGCACGATTTGATTCCTTCATCTCAAGGATACCAAGATTGCTGGTGACTTGAATTTCAGTTTGAATTTGCTGTCTTTTTCAGAATTGGTTTCTGTGAGCGTAATCTTTCACAAGATAGTTGAACGCGCACCATCTGCCAGGATGGCAAGCATTGACCCCAGAGTGGAGAATCTGGATGAGTTTGATGAGGCTGAGGAAATGTCAGCCATATTTTGCCAGCAGATGACAGAACAACAGTATGAAGAGCAGACATCTAAAGAGACTGAGAAAGCTTTAAATGTAAGACTGTTGGATGATGATGTTACTCAGCATTTGTGTTTGGTTTTGAGTGTTACTTTTTAGTATGTTTGTCATTTTAAGCAAATCTTTAAAAATGTTTTCTCTAAGTCCAGGTTACTTACCTACCCACAGTGTCATGCATGCACTCACACTTTTTATCCTCATAATGCTTACATTTGCTCACAATCATGATAACACCACCACAAAATGAGTCAGATGAGACTGTGCCATAGTCAGTTGACTCTCTGTAAATTTGGATATATCACTCATTTTCATTTCATTTTCACTTTCAGATTTTATAAATTAAGGAATTTAATAGGTATTGAAATAACAAAATCAGTCAGTCTATGATGCCAGTCTTACTTAAAGTGTGTGCCATAATCAGTGAAATCTTGATGCAAGTTTGGATAAATTGCTTTGGTGTTATTTTGTAAACCAAGGAACTTTCTGGATGTTGAAAATAAAATCAGTGTATAATGCTCATCGCGCTTAATTAGAGCTTGTGTTATGATAAGTTGAATTTCTGTGTAAATTTAGATAAAGTCATAAACTGATTTTGCATCATCAATTTGGGAAATTACTGTATATTGAAAAGACAGTGTGAAGAGGAAGAAAGTAGAATATATGGAAATCGGCCTTTCAAAACAAATATCATCTATAATGTGGTGGGGTTTCATGAAACCAGTATGTGACAGTTTTCACTGATAAATATTTCACTTGTACAATAAAGCATAACTGCAAGAACACATGACTGGCTGAAACTCAAGCTCACAATCCCCTTTTAGTTTACTTAAAATCTAACCTCTTCCACTCTTCTCAATCATCTGTCTCTCATACTGGTATTCTCTCCGCCGCCTCCCTTTTTGTCCTGATGGGTGCGTGATGTCTGACAAAGAAGAGAAGGAATTTTAGTCTTTATGTGTGCACTTGTAATTGTATACAGATTATGGAGAGGGAGAAAGTGTATGTTTTGACACACTTAGCACACAAAAAAAAGAAAAGTTTTTTTTTTTTAATTTTAAAACACCAACAACAACAACAAAACCCAGAACAGACCACTTGTGAGTGTATTCAATTTGTGTGTTTAAGAGAGACAGATCCTTTAGTGTGTGGAACTGCATTTGTGGTCACACACACAAAGAACTTTACATCACGGAAATAGGTCTACCCATCACTATTCAGATTTGCTTCGATGAAATTGTTGCTGTTGATTTATCATTGTTTTTTTTGTTTTTGTTTTTTTTTAATTTAGAGACGTCAGAAATAAACATACTCATAGATAATGTTTTACCAAATCTGAAGCTGTGCTATGTCCTCTGATCCGAGTTACTCAAAAAAAACTTGGCAGAGATGTGATGTGGATACACAGAACAGATGCAAAGGATTCCAACGCTTGCAGATTTGCTCTGCTTATGTTACGTACATCTGCAGGTTTTTTAAGACTAAGACTTTGTAAGACTAAGAGGCATCTTTCTGTTGGCAGCATGGTCTGTTATTTAATGTGACCATCACAACCTGCTTTGTCATGGTGGGGTAGAGGAGGGGAGTGTGTGTGCAAGAACAGAAGAGGGAACTGTATTCTCTGTTAGATTGGACAGGATCTGTACAAGCTCATTTGAGGCTGGTATCTATGATTAACCCTTTGCCTCTCGCACTCTGTCCACCAACATCCTGCATTGTCAACCATGCTCTCAAAACTTCTTGCAAGAAGCTGGTGGATACGATTAGCGAGTCAAAGGGTTAAGTTTTTGCATTTAGTGGATAGGGTGTGAGAGTCAATGGGTTAATACATTTTGGCATTGCCAGTACTGTACACCGATAATTTGAAGTCTAGTGGAACACTGGTAGGTACTGTAATGTCAAATGTAAGCAAAATGGAAAAGTTGCAGCAACACTGTTGATTATAACATTAACATGCTGTGTCATGCTTTCTTCTTTTCAGGAATTATGCAGTTACCTTCAAAGAAACCCAGAAGCATATTTCCGTATTATTCGCAAAAGAAAGCAAGAAGAAATGGAGAATGCAGGATTATTCTCATATTTAAAGGTAAGATTGCCACAAAAAAGGTATGAAATAAGAAAGAGAATTTCTTTTGAATGCGAAAGTAAAAACATGCTTATTCTATCAGGATTTTAAATGGTATGTTGTAATAATTTGTATGAGCGTTTATGAAACGGTGGAGTTAACTAAATGGAGTTTAGAGCTTCTTCAAGAGGAATTCATCAGACTCGCAAAATTCCATATGCACTCCACCCAGATACACTTTTAAGTAGTTATTTTCTGGTAGATTCCTTGGGCCTGCTCAAAACTGTACATGGTGGCAGAATCTTCATATGGGAAGGAGGAGAAAACTGGATCTATGAAACACTAAGCTTGCACCATCAGAATAATTGAAACATTGAGATGGGCGGTGAACAGGCCAGTTTATTACATTGTAGGCTGGGATTGCACTCAGAAAATCATGTCTTGTGTCCACAGGCTTTATCAGTAGAGCCTATGTGCCTGCATGATTACTTGATAAGTTGACCAAAACGGCAAGCCATGGTAATAATCTCCCCCATTACTGCTATTTGTAGCAGTTCTTGACATGCTTTGGTCCATGAGAATATGATGTTGAAATCCTGCCGTATTCTTTCATATTATGAATTAGCTTGTCAGCCTGTGGTTGTGCCTTACTGTGTGTCGAATGCATGCAGTCATGCTAATGTGACACGTCACGCATAAGATTTAAAGTGCTTGCAAAATGTCTGTTTGATTATGTCAAGAGCTCAGAAAACAAAATATAAGAGTGGATGTCTTGTTTGTGCCATTCAGATGATAATCATTACAGTAGAATTAGCAGAGAGCAGACAGTAAGCCCTCTTACCCTCTCCACCTCCATCCCAGGAGGAGTGGACAGGGCAATGATTGTTCGCAAAAGCCTGTATCTACATAATTGATGTTTGCTGTAATGTATTTCAGAAAGCAACTACATCAGTACATGTTTCAGGTAAAGATGATGAGTATACTGCATGGAGAACAGTACCCAGCATGCCTTGTGTCACCAGATCATTCAGCTAATCAGTTAAACCACCTGAAGACTGATATGCAGAAAGCCTTCATTTATTCTGAAGGTAAGGTTGAACTGTTTGTGTAGTCACACTGTGTGTGCTTGTATTAGTGAGACGTATGTTGGAAATGAAAACTTAAGTTCTCTTGCACTTGGGATCAGATTGCTTTTCAGCAGCTTGGAGTATGTCATCTGTCTCCTTGTGTGTGATTAGATTTTCAGGGTTTCACTGTTAGTTCAGGCGTCAGCTTTGAGTTATGTTTCTCTGAAGGTTACACATCCTGACTAATTTCCATTATCGTTTTCATAAACTGATCTCAGAATTTGATGAAAAAGAATCTGAAGCAGGCTTTAATTCATGTGTTTGAAGACTGCATCATATTAAAAGAAATACTATCTCTTGAGAAATTAAAAAGTACATAATCAACAGACAGTATCAACTTCATCTGTGTCCTGGTATTAGCTTTTGACTATCTCGAGGGTCTTGATCAGACCATCACCATGTGGTTTGCTGTAAGTTTGATTCTAGTCTGAAGTGCTTAATGTTTTGCATTATTGGAATATTTGTATTGTGTGATGCATAACTATTGTATAGTGTAATGCAGACCCTCTTTTGGGTGGGGGCTGGATTTAAAAAAAAGACATACTTCGATATTTCATACTCTTGTGAATAAACTTTGTTCTTGTTCTGAAGTCTTTTAATGGTTGTCACATAGCATAAGCATTTGCGTATAGATATCAAGTTCAAATACAGTGTCCTTGTGCACTAGAAATCTTAGCGAGTCAGGCATCATTCAACTTCAAGAAACATCAGATTCAAATTTTCTGCAGACACGTACCCACACCATCTGACTTCCACCCAAAGGCAGGTTATTGGAGCAGAGCCAGTCATTTAGTCTGAAGACCACATGAAGGAATGAGAACACTAAAAAGGAATTGAAAAGAGTAGATGCATATTATGTATCTTGTATTTTGCATGTATTTTCAAATAGATCAGTTATTGCATGTTTAAGTACCAATCTACATTCTCAAAACATTATCATTTGCATTCAGAGAGTAAAGGCCATCGATACTCCAAGCGAGTGGCAGAACGTAACGCAGTGGCAGATATCTCGGACAAAGAAAACACCCCTGTGCTGCCTTCCCAGCAGCCCCCACGCCGCACCAGATTGGATTCAAAAGTAAATGATGCAGCAACTCCGGGTAGAGGCACAGAGAAGGATGTCAGGGTTTTAAGGTCCGCCAAAAAAAAACCCAAATATCCTCTAGGACTTTCCAAGCTTGGGGCGCCTGTCATGGCAGTTCTGCCCAACAAGACAAACGCCACTGCTTCTCAGGAGCCAGTGAGTGCTCCACCACCCCTCCACCCCCACCCCCACCTCCACCCCCTTCTGCCTTGCTCCCACAGCATAGAGTGGCTTCAGTAAATAAGCAGCACAGTCAAGGACCCCAAGCCAAGAGAAGACGAATTGCGCACAAGGAGTCCGAAGTAGATGCTGGAAGGAGTGCCTTGGCCCGGTCTCCCCTATCATCTGTACACAAGGAGAGTTCATCTGGGAGCTCACCTGCAAGTTCTATTGAACGGCCTGGAAGAGATGAGAGGCATGATATAATGGACCCTGGTGATGCTGGCGATGTGACTCCATCTAGCAGTATTCCCTCTTCTCCTTCTGATAATGAGGTGAGTACTGGTTTGATCAATTTCCACACTGCTCGACACAGAGGTATACTCACAATAGTACATTCTTAAGGATCATCTCATTTTTCTATTTCGCTTTAACCCTTTCACTCCTGCACCCTGTTCACCAGCATCCTGCTTTGTCAGCCATGACAGCAAAGCAAAAATTTAACCCTTTGACTCCCTCATCTTATCCACCAGCTTCCTGCAGGAAGCTGGTGGATAGGGTCAGGAAGTCAAAGGATTAAGTTTTTGCAGTTGGTGCATGGGGTGTGGGAGTCAAAGGGTTAAGTTTCACATGATTTTCTCATTTAGTTATTTTGTACATATGTTACACCGTAAACACCATGTGACAGATTATCCAAAATAATCATAGCAGATGCCATGCAGGTAGACCTTCAAAGTATGTTTACATACAGGTTCATTTGATATTACTTTTTCTTATTTATGTTGTAAACAAAATCATGTCAGGTTTGGTAGGTAAACACTACAACAGGTTGATCTTTATCCGCATGAAGATGGTTTCCTGACCTTGCCATTAAAAACTGTGAAGATCTCTCACCTTCAAAGTCCACTGGTTGGTACCAGTCAGTGGATCTTCTGTTTGAAGGGGGAAAATCTCATTAATTTGAACTGTATTCTATCATGTTTGCAGAAGAATGCAGGAGATGTTAAACTTGACCACATGAGTTTATTGCAGCTACAATGGATCAGTTGACTTTAGATGTTAATCAGATTTCCAAAGAGAGGGACCTTGTGAAGCTCCTGAATAGTTCAACATATATACTAGTTAAACATATACTTCACACCAGGCCATTTTCACTATTTGAAATTCAACATTGAATTTCCATTCAGTCTTGTGAAGTTCCTTTAATTTAAAGTGAAATGATTTTTACACCTGTCCACTTTTAGAGAGAGAGAGAGAATTGTATTTCTTTTATACAAGGGAGGGCGGGAGAGAGAGAACATATTTATTTTCTTTTCAGTTCTGTTGCATGTGCAAAAACTGACAGGCATCCATTCTCTTTCACTTCAGCATCAGGTTATACATTAATTGAATAATTTCAATATTCTTTCAGTTTGTCACGCCAGAGGCAGATATCCCAGTTTTAAGGAAGCACAAGCGCACATTGTGAGTACTTTTTCACTGACGTAGAATTGTCTAAGACAGTTACAAATTAAATCATATTGAAAACTGCTCAGTTCTCTTGACTTATGACTGTAAAAGATCTGCATTTTATCATATGGGTTGTAATCAGTACAAGCCAATTTCATATTTCACTAAAAAGAAATTGGCTAGAACTTGCAGTTTAAACCATACTTGTTTGAAAGAATGAAAAGAGCATGGCAAAATTATTTTGTTCTTGAGTTCAGTTTGTGTTTTTTTTTGTTTTGTTTGTTTGTTTCTGTTTTTTAAATCATTGCTTGAGCTTTTGCTTAAGCATAATAAGTCTTTCAGATGGCTGCTACAATGTTTTAGTTTATAGCTGTATGTTGTGGTTTGGTATTGCTATCTCGTGGGTCAGGTGGTATGTTTGAGAGTTGAAATGAGCAATGAGAGGCAAGATACTGAAGCAGCATAGAAGATAGTGCAGTTAGAAAAAAAAGAGAAAAAAAAGGGGGATGGGGGAATTGCAGTTGTGTAACACAGTTCCTTTGTGTTCAGGTCCAATGGGTCAACAGGCTCTCAGTCCAGTTTGAACAATATCCATTCTGAACTGATGTCCTCCAACCCTCTCACAAGACTGCGCTCTACTCAGATTGCAAGGTACAGCCCATTGAGCCCTTTAAAGTGTTTTGTTTCAATTGTGACAGTTATGTTTACCAGTTATGGTTTCCTTTTTATTTATTTCATTTGATACTCATTTTATCTAATTTGGAAGTTGTGTATGTGTATGGGTGTGTGTGTATGCCTCTGCATGCAAGTTTGGATTTTGCTTCATAGACACTGTTCCATGCCAGACTGAAAGCGTGATGGCACCAGTAGATCACTTTGTCTCAGCCGAATTTAGCAGCTGATATTGACGTGAACCGGAAGTAGCTCTTCCAGGGGTCTGAGGTCAAACCTTCAATACCCCTTATATATGAACATGTGATGGAGGGTGCCAGGTTTGAGTTTTACATGTTGACTATAGAGATGTAATTCATCACCATTTTATACTTTGGATATTGAAATGCAAGAACCCAAACAGGAAAGGCATCCGTAGAAAAAGAGAAGGGAGGGAAGTAAATCATGTTGATCATCTGTTTTGTAGAAAAGTGACTACATTTATAGATATAAAGTATTTACTGTGTTTTTATGATGCATTTTCTGTGGACAGTTAGAAAAGTATGTACAACCATTAGCATGAAGAAGCTCTCAAATCATGCCAAAGATGGCATAGATTGTTGCAGTTGATACTTTTGATACTTTATGTTTCATTCTGGTGCAGGTCCCCAGGCGGCACTCCCTTGCGCACCCCGAACTGCCCACACATGCCAACAGAGCCTCTGCACAGAGCATTGGCCAGTGTGCTGCGACAGAAGTTTAAGAATGCTCGCACTCCCAGTCCTCTGACTGCCAGCTGTACTACGCCCATCACCAGCCCTGACCCTGCCCTGGGCACAAACAACAGTTTGAATGCCACTTTCTCTCCTTGAACTTAGGGATCATAACAGAAAGGGATTACAGAATTTGTTTCGTTGTTCAAAGTGATTGACACAGCCTTGTTTTGTTTTGTTTAGCAGACATGTTCTG
Organism: Monoplex corrugatus; assembly: GCA_030674185.1. NCBI lineage: Eukaryota > Metazoa > Mollusca > Gastropoda > Littorinimorpha > Ranellidae > Monoplex > Monoplex corrugatus. The sequence goes on along the minus strand of JAPXFY010000025.1, from coordinate 37,777,472 downwards.
ATGTTCTGTCTTTTGATAGTGATAACAACAGCAATAATGATAACTGCGATAATGATAATATAGTAATTTAATGATAGGCTCTCATAAGTCAGTAAATGATACACTGTCCTACTTACTGCAGTGGTGATAATAAAAATGATGATAGGTACTCATATATGAAGAAATGATGGACAGTCACATTTGGTCCAATACACAGGAGCACACAGGCTATCTATGTAGGACCTGAGGACCTGGCCAGCTCATGGGTTTATGTGCAGGCTTAAGGCTTGTGCCATGATCATTCTGGATCTTCTCTATCTCATGGCACCTGTGAGGTTAGTGCATATGGAATTCATTCCGAGCGTGGAGATGTCATCTTGAGAAAGTGAAACTGAACTGAAACTGAAACAGGCCATTGTGTCAAGTCACATCAATTGATCAAAGCAAAAATAAAGATAATGTGGTTAAAAAAAAATCTCAAGTTCATGTGAACAGCTTGTGTGTGTAGACAAATGCACATATAACCAAAGTATAAATGAATAGATCAACTATTAACAGAACTTTGAATCGGTTGCATTTTCATGTAATCATCCTTTTAGCACAAGAAAGATTTACTACATTGCCCATGTTGTCTGTATCTCTACACATTGACAGACGTATGTTGGTATGGCAAATCCAGTGGCAAGTGGTTAGGCTGTTGGACTTGCAGTTGGAAGATCTGATTTCAGTCTTATCAGTGGCACCTAAAGCATTCTGCCAGGTCAACATATGTGCTGACCTGCGTGTGCCTCAACCCTTCTTGCTTGTGTTTAGTTCACATGCAGAACATCAAATTAACATGTTAGGGATCCTAATACCCATGTCAGAATTTAACCACTTCAGTGGAAACACAGAAATACTGAGCTTGCACATCGCCAAAAATAAGAGTATAAGTGCCTTTGTGACAGTGTAAAAAAATGGCCATAGTTGGGAAAGCCCATTTGTATATAGTTGTCTTAGTAGGGATTTTCCCACCTTTTGTGTGAGTGAGTGTGTGTGTGTGTGTTTTCGTTTGTTTTTATTGTAGACTTGGCGCATATGTGGGTAGTCCATTAAGAAGGCACAGATATACAAAAATTTGAATGCAAACAATTTTTGGATTCAGTTCATTGGACCACTGTGCATGCAGTAATCCACATGATTTGGTGGATCCCATGACAGTGACAGAGCTTTTTGAAGTGGCCAGTTACCCCACCAAGTAGTAAATACAGGGCTCCCGCTTTTCCACGAATTCACGGATTTCCGCAAAAACCGAAAGTGAGAATCCGCGGAAAAAAAACTTTTCCGCGAAAAAAAAGCTATAAAAAAAACTATAAATTAACCTCAGATGTGTCAGATTGCGCCATTTTAAACGTAAATTTTCCAGGTGGGCAAGTCCCCCCCCAGACCCCCCCTGATTTTCAGGGATTTTTGCTTTTCCTCAGTGGGAGCCATGTAAATAGCAATGGTGACAGGGTGTTCAGTAAGTCAGGTGTATTCACATTTACAAAATTGTGATCTTTGGCATTAGAGGACATCTGTCATATACAAGCACCTTTTGAAGCTTCTACAAATGTCTGCACATCACTGGTTTTATTGTATAGCAAAGTTATTAACTTAAAAAATATTTTGTGTCTGTTGAAAGGGACAGAATTCACACAAAATGTAGTTGTTTTGGACTGACGCAGATGTATTAAATTTCATCTCTGGCAGTGGATTTAAAGTTCTGTTGTGTACATATGTGACAAAGTTTTTGTGATCATTGTTGCCTGCGTTACTTGATTTCTGATCCCAGTTGAGTTCCTCTGCAACAGCGGTGGGACACAAGTACTACTGTACAGATAGTTGAAAATTTCATTGTGTTATCTAATGTTACTAGTTGTGTGGGTTAAAACATAATTCTGAAGCTATTCTGATTCTTGTTCCTGTATCACAGTGGAACCAATACACTTGCAGGTGTGTGTGCACCCAACCCATTCCATTTTAATTGGTTTTGTGATGTGAGAACTTGTTTATAGATAGCAGACAGTTTAATATCATATACAATGTCTTTGTTCACTGATGATCAACCCTTCAAGTTAAGTGCTCTAATTTTTTCCTCCAGAATTTTGACTCTCAGAAGACAGAATTGAATTCATGTTCTGTTTCTTTGGTGCTGTTATTGTTATGGTTACATGTATTATTTTTCTCACTGTTGTATTATTTATCAAAAAATGTATTGCCGGTTTCACCATGGACTCTCTACTGAATGTTTGTTTTAAATAAACGTGGTGCTTTTACTTCCTTCAGTGCTTAAGTATCTGATGAAAACAAACATTGCTACATCTATATATTCAGACATAGTGAGGTAAAAATACACCACTGATACTTTGGTTTGTCACATCAATGTGCGTTTATGCATAACAACTCTGCGAGTGTATTTACTAACACAGGTCTGAATGTGCCCATCATGTGATTAGAATGTAAAAATAAACTTGAATGCACAAGTATATCTTTTTTATATCCAATACCAGGCTGATTGCAATTCATTTCAGTATTTATATTAATCATGTATTCGAGTAATCGTGTACAGAACAGAAAAGGTCTGATCAAGAAACTTGAGTTACATGTATTTTTTTTTTGGATTATATCCATACTCGAGAAAAGAAAGATATTAGAATTGAAGTTAATTTAGTTTAACCTTTTAACATTTGGTTTAATATTTTAAAACCATTTTGTTTAATATTTCTGAACATTGCTTTTTAAGATTGTAAACTGCTTGTAGTGTTTCATTTTATTTGTGGTTTGAACAAACTCAATAAAGGATGACAACTTCTTGCACCCGACTTCTCGTCAGTTCATTTTGTTTTCAAACTTTTGAAAAACCTGACACCCTAGACATTGTGGTATTTGACAAAGCTTGATAAAGTGACAAGTGATTGAATAAAAGTTAGAAGTACACATATTTTGTCTCCTGAAGAGTTAGACATATTACCTTGTCTGCTGAACTCTGCAAAGAGAACAAGAGATTCTACTGTATTAATAGTTTTCCTTGTTTTTACATCTTCTGATGTATGATGCATTTTCACTCATATTGTTATGGCACTGCTTTGCCAGTACACAACTGGGCCATTCTTTTTGAAACATTTTGTCTTTGTATGTTTATGACCTAAATGAGGTCTCACCTGTCAGCATCACCGGGTTCAGTGTTGGCCGCCACACTCTTTGACACCACCACCTCCCTCCAAGCCGCTCTGTCTTGACTTTTGTGGATAACTTCTTGAATGTTTAGGCCACTGATATTGGTTATGTTCCATGCAGTTTTTGGCAAAAAATACTTCAGGTAGGTTGTCACTGCTTTCCTGAAGCGCAGTGCACATACTGTGCAGGTGTCCTGGCCATTGTTTCCTTAGAAATCCTCCGCCTATGACCTGAAGTAGAAACCGATTGTCATGCTGTACTCTGCCTTTGCCTCCTGATTCATCCGTCCCCTGCTTCCAGGACTTTCGTAGTTGGAGTTATAGCGCCCCTGCTTGCCTGACAGTACTTATAGGGTCGTGAGATCACTTAATAGAAGTATAGGTACCACCCTATACCCCAGTAAACTGAGGTAAGTGAGTGAAATCACTGAGATCTCACTATCCAGATTAGTTTTTGTGGGCAGCTCCCTCTCTCCTTTGGTGCTTTACAGTATCCAGCCTTGACCTGGGTCAGGCATCTGATCACAGCTGAGTGTATTGAAGGTTAGTTGCACGGTTTTGTGAGCTGGACTAGATCCAGTGCTGTAGGGTTGGAAGGTGACAGCTCTGCCTCTACACTGATCTGGATTTCTCACTGTCTGATTGAGCTTCATATATCAATTAGATACATCTGTTATCAAATTTATCTTACAAAATGAGCTGTGTCTTTCAACCTGCGTGTCTTGTGAAATGTAAAATTTGCTGCCAAATTTTTAAAGAAACAGATTATTAATTATCTCCAGGTGTGTAATGATTAGATCTATGGCTATTGTGATCCTGAAATTATTAATTGAAACATACCTTCAAGCCGTTGTACTCGGGCAAATTTATAAGTGAATTTGAAACTAAGCAGAGGTATTCATAAAAACTGGCTGGCCATCTACCCACCCACTCATCCAATTTGCACATGGACACAGGTATAATTGTGATGAACAATGTAGGAACTGGTTAATCCAGCACTCGCCTTGCTGTTAGGCCCATCAGCATCATTGAGTTCAAAGTAGTCACTGCATCAGACATCACAGCAATTCTCCTCCATTCAATCTGGTTTTGACTTCTCTGTGCTACTTTGCACACCTTCAAAACCGCTGATGTTGATGTTTTTCATATACGAGGTGGGTGGCCCACCCAGATGTCTTTTGGCCTCAGCTTTTCCTTGCAACGTTATTGTCGTTAAGGTTGTGTTGATGTTGCAGGTTGCATGGCCAATGTTTCTTTGATTTCTGCCAGTAGTTGATGTTGGACTGTGAGTTTGTTCAAAATGCTTTTATTTTATTCTTTTATCAGTCCATTAGACTTTAAGAGGCTGCCTGTAGAACCATATTTCTGTCATTTCTATTTTATTTTCATCCGCTTTTCTGCATGTCTAGGCTTCACAGCCATGTAGCATTACTGGCTGGATCAGACATTTTAGATTTTTTTTTCAGTGCTGTTGGTATATTTTTGCCTTTCCAAATGTTGTTGAGTTGGATCATTTTCTGTTTGGCCATTCCTACTCTTATTTACCGGAAGAGAGGGGAATACAGCAAGACTGAGACACCTCCTGCTTCACCAGAATCAATTTACCAAGCCCCCTGTACAGAATGTTCTTTAGGATTTGCTGGCGAACTTTCATTGAACAGACGGTAGGGGAGACTGGGCCAAGATACTCCTGTTGTTATCTGCCATGGACTTCTTCTGTCATCTCTTGACTTTGGGGCTTTTGGGTTGTGATGTTTATATATGGAAGCCATTTTATGGTGCTGGAGGAGGTGGAGGGGCATCACTGGCTCCTGAGAAGCTATGTTCATCTTGCTGGGCAGGATCACCCACCTTTGCTGTACACCATGGATGAAAAAATCACTCATACTTTTATTAACTCCGACTCCCGCACCCTGTCCACCAGCATCCTGCATTGCCAACCATGCCAGGAAAGCAAAAACTTAACCCTTTGATTCCCTCACCCTTTCCATTAGCTTCCTGCAGGAAGCTGGTGGAAAGGGTGAGGGAATCAAAGGGTTACGTTTTTGCAGTTGGTGGATAGGGTGCCGGAGTAAAAGGCCATAATCTCGGTCATGATGTGCGCTATCTTCATGAAACTTAATGAATTTGTCACTAAAGCATTCGTGCATTTTATGGCTGTCACTAAAGGATTCATATATCTGCACATCAAAAATGGATTGTTTCAAGCAAAATGCTATAAAACAACAAGAATAAAGTTTAACAGGAGATGACCCAAACTTTGCAAGTCCTATAGGTTGGGTGTGTGTGTTTTTTTTTTGGAGGTTGTTTTTTTGTGGTGGACCTAAACACCCATGGCACACCCCTCTGTGTCTCTCCCCAAAGTTGTTGCATCCTTTACTTTTGACTCCAGTCTAGTTTGGCTTGGCAGTTGCTGAGAAAGCGACACAGGGATGAATTCTTTTCTAAGATATCAGCCAACGCACTATCGGCCGCCACTCATTGTTATCAACGACCTTTACTCCCAGAACTCAAGAGATAATGTTTGTAGTGGTGTAGATTGCTATCTGACTGCAATAACTGATGAATGACTTGCAGAATATACGTCAACTATCTCTTAGTGTGAGCTTTCATAATGATAACGTCCTTCACTCCTTCACAGGGCCTTCATCAGACCAAAATGTTTGCTGTGGTTCGTTCTTCCCGTATCAGCTGCATTTTGGTGATCAGCGCTGTAGGGTTTCGTCTGTAGATGGCAGAAAGCTTCAGTCTGATGTTTCTTGAATGATGGTTGACTCATTATATTTCCAACACATAGAGATACTGGCAGATGCACATCACAAATAGCCAGTAGAATCGGCCAAGCCAAAACAGCATTCACGAAGATGAAAAGCATTCTTACCAACAAATGCCTATCGATTAACATCAGGAAGAGAGTTCTTGAATGTTATATAGAACCAATAATGTTATACGGTTTGAGGCATGGACGGTCAATACACAAAGCCAGAACAAAATTGAGGCAGCTGAGATGTGGTTTCTAAGAAGAACGTTGAGAGTTCCAAGGACAGCAAAGAAAACAAACGAGGCAATCTTGATGGAGGTAGACACAAGAAGATCATTGATAAGGCAGATTAGGAAAAGACAGGCAACATTTATAGGCCATTTTATGAGGAAAGGGGAATTGGAGCACCTGGTCACAACAGGAAAGCTAGAGGGAAAGAGAGCACCAGATCGACCCAAGGAGAAAATATTGGACCGACTTGCAGGGTTGGCTGAGGACAGAGGGTAGAAGATGTGCTTGCGGCAACAAGGGATAGATACATAATGAGGGCCATGATCGCCAACGCCATGTGACAGGGCACATAGTGATGATATGAGAGATACTGGATTCGAACTTCCTGCCAACTACAGACAAATGCGCACATCAGCATGTGACAATCAGTCAAAGGCAGCTGATGGAACTAAAATCAACGTTGCAGCAAACCATATGTTGACAATCTGATCAAGTCCCATGATGGGATCAAAAGCCTACACCAGAAAACAATTGAATTGATCATGCATATTTTATTCATCGAAAGATAATGCTTCTTTCGCCTCCCGGAATTCCGTCAGGATTCTAGATCGATCGATCTCTCTCTCTCTCTCTCTCTCTCTCTCTCTCTCTCTCTCTCTCTCTCTCTCTCTCTCTCTCTCTCTCTCTCTCTCTCTCTCTCCAATATTTCCCTGGTCTACCTGGTTCTCTTTTTCCCTCCAGCTTTCCTGTTGTGATTAGGTGCTCTTGTTTTTTCTTGCCTCGTAAAATGTCCTTAAATGTTGCTTGTCTTTTCCTTGTCTTCTTTATTAATGTTCTTGCGTCTGCCTCCTTCAAGACTGTCTCATTTGTTTTCCTTGCTGTCCATGGAATTCTCAACATTCTTGTTAGAAACCACATTTCAGTTGCCTCAATCTTGTTCTGACTTTATATTGAAATAAGAAAATCAACATTTTTTTGTAGAAACATTCTGGAGAATCATTGATCAAATCGCATTATAGAAGCAACCATTATCCAAAAAGTTGGGAATAATTTGTGTAAAAAAAAAACAATCTGGAAAATCTTTAATCATATTATAAGAAATGGATCTAATTCGGTAACAACTTTGTTGAGGTCGAAAATTAAGTACTAATGTTTAAATCTTGAAACTTGGGGTTTCTTTTGTTTGTTTGTTTTGTTTTGTTGTTGTTGTTTTTGTTTTGTTTTTTATTAAATTGCTCGTTTGCTTTTTTTTTTTTCTTCTTCGCTTTCTAATGCCATCCAGTTATTCATGATAAAAAAAAGTGGACCACATTCAACAGACTGTGGATGATACATCAGTTGTCACAATATGTCACATAATCATGTTTGATAATGTGTTTCAGTTTATGTTGCATGTAAGGGTGTTAAGGTGTGAATGTTTTACCACGCTCGTGTTACACTCTTGTGAAAGACCCCACAGTGTAGTTTCTCTTTTGATAATTATGATAAAGTTGACACGACTTGGACCATCACAATCCAATGATAAACGACAACCCAGACGACAGAGACAAGCAGACAGTCACGTACGGGTTTGTAAGTGATACCATGTAATGTAGGAATGTGTTAGAGTAGGTGTGTTGGTCAAAAGATACAGGGGACGGGACTGACTAGTACAAATCAAGACTGGATAGATTTTTGTTTTTAATCTGTATCTCTTACTGCAAATGTTACGGCGTGGTTGAACCCAACTGCCTCAAAGGTTCAGTTTCAATTACTGTGTGTGTATGTGAGTGTGTGTTTGAGTGTATGTGTGTAGGGGTGTGGCTATTGCGATTGAGATAGGTCTGGTGGGTGAGGGGTATATAGAGGCAGACAGGTGAGTGAGTGTGTGTGTGTGTGAGAGACTGTGTGTGTATGTATGTGTGTGTGTGTGTGTGTGGGGGGGGGGGGTGAGTGTGTGTGTGTAAACAGACAGGAACGCACAGTTTCGACCATCCAAATGCGCAATGACCACTGACTGACCTTTGATAAAATTCGCACCCTTTTGAATTACCCGGCTGTACACAAATAGCATTGACAGAAATTATAATAAACTGAACTCTTTTTTTACTGACCCCAATGAACACCAACGAGACAGAACAAGTCAACAAACATTTGATACAATTCACAGCCGACTGATCACAACGGCCTGAGGCCTGTACAAATCAATCTCAGTTTCTAATGAAGCTACTGATTACGGAAACATTTCACACTGCAAACAAATCAATCAATCAACAAAACAGCTTCGTTTATCTATATTAATCAAAGAACATAACTCTTGAGAGTCTCGTAGGAATCATCTCCATATTGCAGAACTTCCAATCCAACACAGCTTACGCTACCCATTCAGCTAGCATAGAAGCAGATACAAAGCACAAAAACCGTAAGCTCAGAACACTCCTCAAAAAAGGAGCGTCCAAGCCTACCTTTATACTCTGCAACTACCCTACACACAGCTATGAGGGAGGAGAGAAATACATACAATATTTAGGTCTTATGTTCAAGATTGACATAGTCTTTTATTCTTGAACTGACAAAACACAGGTTTAGCGCAAGCTGGGGTTCTTCTTCTTCTTCTACCTCTTCTTCTTCTTCTTCTATTCTTCTTCTTCTTCTTCTTCTTCTTCTTCTTTTCTTCTTCTTTTCTTTGTTGTTTTGTTTGTTTGAAGATATTATCTGCCTACAGACAACTACTCCGTGTCGAAATCAATTTTGCAGATGATGTCTCTTCACAAATTTCGCAAAACGTCTTTCGTATATAAGATGTGACTGTCAATCATCACTTCAGGAGGTTTATAAAGTCTTTAACAGTGTGAAGAACGATGTGCTGTTCGGGTCATGGTCACTCAGTGGTTTGTTGCAGTAGATCGATATAACTATTTGAGGTTGTGAAAGAGGACTAAGGACACATTCATGTAACGATATCACCACTGCATGATAACACCTGCCCAAGTAACATGTCCGAACTACTAAGTTCCCGGCACAATACTGATAACCTCTTTTAGGTCTAACTGTTCTTCAGCGGGATCGTTACACTTAAACTCTAGTTATCTTTTGAATGTTTTGCTCGTTAGAATTCTGCAAATCTGAAGAATTATGATTGCAAATGCTGAAATACGACGTCAATGTCGCCTACAGTAACAGACGCGTCCCCGTGGGGATGCAAGGAGTTATTTCAGTATAAACAGTGTCCCGGTCCACCATCTGGAAATTCTGGCACAGAAATTTCCTCTTTTCTGTCGCTCGGTTTGTGCCTGCCTTGCTCTTTTGCTTTCTGTCATTTATTCTTATCATTTTCTGCATTGCTGGTCCATTTACATGTATGTTTGTCTTAAAGTCTTACATAGATTGTATAACAATTGGTAGTTAAGTGCATGCATTAACGGCGTTTTCTTTTTGTTTTGTTTTTTGTTTGTTTGTTTTTTTACTCTATAGGGATGTGATATGCAGCAATTTTAGGTGACTTAGACCAGGTTTGATGTATGTTTCGACGTTCTTAGTTATGTCAACATGTGTATTCAGGCTCGTATTTTACACCCCGTGGTAAGTGATCAATTGGGCGGAATGGTCAACACCAGGGGCAAATCCTTAAATTGAATACGTGAATGCATAGATATGTGTACTTAATATTTGTGTGTTTGTTAAATATTCGGACATAAGATCTGAGAGAAAGACAGAGAGAGATGATGACAGGGAGACAGATATAAATGATCAAACTTCGACATTATCGTCAAAAACAATAAAGATAATATAACAACATCACTAAGATCAATAATGGGGGGAAAAAAAACACGTACGGAGCATGCAAACAAATAATAAGATTGTTAGATAGATAGACACGTAGATTGGTATATGCTCTCACACAGAAGCACATACCTACCATCACACACACACACACACACACACACACACAGACAAACAGAGAGAGAGAGAGAGATCGACAAGCACATACAGACAGACCCTAGTTTTCCAGTCGATGAAAATCATTTTTTCGTCTCATCTTCCGTTTTCTTCTTCTTTTTCCCCCACTTTTTTTTTTTTGTTAATCATCATCAGCATCATCATTATCATATTTGTCCTTGCCTCCTTCTTCTTCTTCAAGCAGATTGATTAATTCTTTGACTCCCCTGCCCTATCCACCAACTGCAAAAACTAAACCCTTTGACTCCCTGACCCTATCTACCATCTTCCTGCAGGAAGCTGGTGGACAGGGTGAAGGATGCAAATGTTAAGTTTTTGCTTTGCTCTCACGGTTGACAATGAAGGGTGCTGATGGACAGGGTGCAGGATTCAAAAGATCGAGGGAGAGAAGGTGGGTGAGTGCAAAGCTCCAACGTGGAATTTTTTCGCAGTCGAATTATACTGTAGATGTAGAATTTGTTTGGACGAGGTTGGTTTGCTCCAAATCTTGTCTATAATATAGCTATGTTCGGAGCTGCGAAAATGTACACAAGCGGGAAACAAAACAAAACAAAGAAAGAAGAAAGAAACACGTACAGAGCGAATGGTCACGTCTCTTTACGCCTCGAACACATTTACCTCCCGTCCAATCACATTCACGAGGCATCAGTTTGGATCAGCGCTGATTGGTTCAGACCACGCCAGGGTCAACGTCCCGGTCAAGGTAGAAACAGGAAAGATGGACAGCCCAGTCGTCCAGATGTACGACTTGACCCTATATACTAGCCTTTACTTACTTTCATTGGTGATAGTATTTATCAGCAGTTACAGAGCGAAGTGGTTGGCGATGGGTGTTATCATCTGTAGTCCATCCACGGTTTACTGACACAGGACAACGAAGGTTTACTGGTCAGCTACTGAGTTTTGAGCTTGAGGCATTTTCTGAGCGTGGGCTGCAGCCTAATTACAGCAGGAGCAGCAGTACCAGTAATCGTTAGGCCTTTTACAGCATCATTCATTGTTGTTGGCTTCATTGGTCAGCAACTGAGTTTTTATCTTGAGGCATTTTCTGAGTGTAGGCTGCAGCCTAATTAAGCAGCAGCAGCAGCAGTACCAGTAATCTTTACGCCTTTTGACAGTATCATTCACTGTCGTTGACTTTGAAATGACTGTATCTACAGAAAAAGAGTCACAGTAGTTTTTCAATGTTTGATCTGCGATCTGTGTTACATCTGTTTAGGTTTCATGAACCTTGAAAAGTGAATATTGGCCCGTGATCTCTGCAAAAACAAAACAAAATTTGCTTGGTATGTTTGTGAGGTAACTAACTACTTCATCTGCCCCCAATGGATTTTGACACTGTTAGCTGTTCGTGGATATTCAACATCTAATAAGCCCTAGGAAAAGAAGAAAAAAAGAAAGGTTGCGGTTGAAGTTGTGTTCTCTCATATATCTTTTCTTGACATTGTTTAAATCTTATATCTTTTACTGAAATAAACCAAGCCGTAAATTTATGGTGCACACGAGACAGTTGACGAAAGTGTGAGCACAATGGGGAGACCATCGTTGCCTGTGCTGCTGTTTGTCGCCCTTGGCATTCCTTCAGGTAAGGAGAAGGTTTCAGTCCTGTACTTCATCAGTGATCTGCAAACTTATTTGGGTTTCATCCCTTCCCTGAGCAAAAGTATCTTAAAAACCAAACAAACAAGCAAATCTTTAATAAAGAAAGAAAAAAATATGGGTGGATTCATTTATTGATTCAGATGTAATGTGCAAACAAAACAAAACAAAATTTACAAATAGTCTCCAGTTTTCATGCTGGTTTTTCATGGCTGGATCACCACCTCTCAGAGAAGTTTAGAGGCCTGGTCAATTTTAGCTTAGGTAGAGACAAATAAGTCAGTCTGAATAATCTGGTCCCATCTTTCGGGTCAAGCAATCAATCAAAATATACATAAATAATATGTAAGGTAAAGACAGTTGTACCGTAATTCCGTAGCACTAAAGTTGTAGGATATTCAAATTCATCGGATTCAAGTATATTTGATGTCATGTGTCAGGCCATTTCACCCACTCACAGTTCACAAGGGTACAAGGTGATGGGACGGCTTCATGATATGGAAATCGATCATGGTGATACGATAATCGGTGTAAATCATTACTGAAAAGGGTACCACCATTAAAGAGATCTTATGCACAGTCAGATATAATGGACATCATCATCATCATCATCATCATCATCATCATGTGCCCTGCCGCATGGCGTTGGTGATCATGGCCCTCCATATGCATCTATCCCAGGTCGCCGCAAGCACATCTTCCACCCTCTCTGTCCACAGCCACCCTGCAAGTCCGTCCAATATTTTCTCCAGCTTTCCTGTTGTGATCAGGTGCTCTAATTCCCCTTTCCTCATAAAATGGCCTATAAATGCTGCCTGTCTTTTTCTTATCTTTCTTAGTACAGCTACACAAAAAGGGAGATTAACAGCATGGATTGACCGTCTTAGTACAGCTACACAAAAAGGGAGATTAACAGCATGGATTGACCGTCTTAGTACAGCTACACAAAAAGGGAGATTAACAGCATGGATTGACCGTCTTAGTACAGCTACACAAAAAGGGAGATTAACAGCATGGATTGACCGTCTTAGTACAGCTACACAAAAAGGGAGATTACTAGCATGGGTTGACCGTCTTAGTACAGCTACACAAAAAGGGAGATTAACAACATGGATTGACCGTCTTAGTACAGCTACACAAAAAGGGAAATTACTAGCATGGATTGACCGTCTTAGTACAGCTACACAAAAAGGGAGATTAACAACATGGATTGACCGTCTTAGTACAACTACACAAAAAGGGAGATTACTAGCATGGATTGACCGTCTTAGTACAACTACACAAAAAGGGAGATTACTATCATGGATTGACCGTCTTAGTACAACTACACAAAAAGGGAGATTACTAGCATGGATTGACCGTCTTAGTACAGCTACACAAAAAGGGAGATTAACAACAAGGATTGACCGTCTTAGTACAGCTACACAAAAAGGGAGATTACTAGCATGGATTGACGTGTTAGTACAGCTACACAAAAAGGGAGATTACTAGCATGGATTGACCGTCTTAGTACAGCTACACAAAAAGGGAGATTACTAGCATGGATTGACCGTCTTAGTACAACTACACAAAAAGGGAGATTACTAGCATGGGTTGACCGTCTTAGTTTCTTTTGTTTTCTTTGGTGACGTTGTTACTGATGTTGCTGTCGCTGGTGTTTGTTTCTATTCCTTTGAATTTGTTTGTTTTCATGGTGTTTGTTTCTATTCTTTTGAAAATACGTTTTGATTTTGATGTGCGCGCGTACTTGTGTGTGTACGTGTATGTTATAATTGTTGCTGTGTCTGTTTGTTGTTGTTGTCCGTGTTGTTGTTGTTGTCCGTGTTATTGTTGTTGTCCGTGTTGTTGTTCTTGTTGTTGTGTTTTTCTAAGAAAAATTAAAATAAGGATGTGACGTAACTTTCAGTCTGGACGGCACTATGTCCCTACGGTGGCTGGCAGAGTTACCAGAACTCCTGTTACTATTTTTATAACGCCAACTTCACGCGCACGTGGAGCGACGCTCGACAAAGATGTCTGGATCAAGACGCTGATCTTGTCACCATAGAGTCCACCAGAGAAAGAGTGAGGATCATTTGCTTATTCTTTTAATTGTCCCCGTCGTTTTCTTTGTCTATTTATCTGTGTATTGTAAAGTCAGCGCTGTTCTTTGTCAAACCGGGAGCGACTTACATTCTGTTAGCCATACAAATGCGCGATATTTAATAACTTTTTTTTTTTTTTTTTTTTTTCATCTTTGTACCGTTTACACATTTTGTGCATTAACTGAACGTATGATCTAGTGATATGACAGTGTTTCCGTAGTCCAGTGTACATATGTTTTTGTTTGTTTGTTTGTTTGTGTTTTTTTGGTATCATAAAATGTGAAACGAAACATTTAAAAAAAGTTTAGATTATGCTCCCGCATATAATCTATAAGCGTATATGCATACGTACACCTGCACGTGCGCGTGTGTACGTATACGTTCAGATAGATATATTTGTGCTTTCTTCCTTCAGTTTTAATTTTATTCTCTTGTCTCTTTCAAACTTTGTGTGTGAAGTTATGTTTGAGTGGAGACTTACAGGCTACATCACACCTTTGTCATCTGCCCACCTTGCCATTCGGTTTGTAAACAAAGTTACTATTTACTGAGTTCGAATGAATCATGCAACGCATGGAGAGCTCGCCTTTGCTTGGTGAAATGGCTAAATGTCTATGTCTATGTCTCTGTGTGTGTCTGCGTGTTGTGTGTGTTGTGTGTGTGTGTGTGTGTGGTGTGTGTGTGTGTGTGTGTGTGTGTGTGTGTGTGTGTGTGTGTGTTGATGGTCATTGGTTTAATGTCTATTGACTTAAGTGATTTTAACATGTGAATGTGTGTTTTAGTGTGTGTATGTGTGTT
>JAPXFY010000025.1:37707884-37747884 GCA_030674185.1 Monoplex corrugatus | reverse complement strand
CTGTCTGTCTGTCTGTGCCTATGTGTGTGTCTGCGTGTGTGTCTGTATCTGTCTGTCTGTCTGTCTGTCTGTGCCTATGTGTGTGTCTGAGTGTGTGTCTGTGTCTGTCTGTCTGTCTGTGCCTATGTGTGTGTCTGCGTGTGTGTCTGTGTCTGTCTGTCTGTCTGTCTGTGCCTATGTGTGTGTCTGTGTGTGTGTCTGTGTCTGTCTGTCTGTCTGTCTGTGCCTATGTGTGTGTCTGTGTGTGTGTCTGTGTGTCTGTCTGTGCCTATGTGTGTGTCTGCGTGTGTGTCTGTGTCTGTCTGTCTGTCTGTCTGTCTGTCTGTGCCTATGTGTGTGTCTGTGTGTGTGTCTGTGTCTGTCTGTCTGTCTGTCTGTCTGTGCCTATGTGTGTGTCTGTGTGTGTGTCTGTGTCTGTCTGTCTGTGCCTATGTGTGTGTCTGCGTGTGTGTCTGTGTCTGTCTGTCTGTCTGTCTGTCTGTCTGTGCCTATGTGTGTGTCTGTGTGTGTCTGTATGTGTTTGTGTGTGTGTGCTTGAGTATCCGGTTTTTTGTTTTGTTTGGTTTGTTTTTTTGTTGTTGATTGTTTTGTTTTTGTTTCTTTTATTTTATTTTTTTTATTTTATTTTTTTTAATCTTTTTTCAGCGTTTCCATGTTTGTTTGGGGAACTGACTACTAAATCATTGTTATCAGTTTTGTTTTGTTTCATCTTTCTTTTCTCTTTCAAAAAGAGGGGCGGGGGGGGGGGGCAGGGGCAGGGGGTTGTGTTGGGGATTATTTCATATCATCCACAATGAATTTGTATATGTGCCTGTCTGTCTGTCTGTCTGTCTGTCTGTCTGTCCGTCAGTCTCAAACGAAACCATGTTAACAATATTCTCTCGGTTGTTTCTAGATGGATCTGTACCAAACTTTTATCAAAGTTGTGGAGTTGTGTTCTCATTAGGTACATTATGAATGCTATATAGAGTTCATATGTCAACAACGTCTATTCATAGGTGTATAATATTTTTTGTCATTTTTGGTTGCCACATTGTGTGTGTGGAATTGTGTTATCGTTATGTGTGTTCTGATTGCTCTTTAGAGTTAATATGTCAGCAACGTCTTTTCATATGTGTATAATTATTTTTTGTCATTTTTGGTTGCCACATTGTGTGTGTGGAATTGTGTTATCGTTATGTGTGTTCTGAATGCTCTTTAGAGTTAATATGTCAGCAACGTCTTTTCATATGTGTATAATTATTTTTTGTCATTTTTGGTTGCCACATTGTGTGTGTGTGGAATTGTGTTATCATTATGTACATTATGAATGCTATATAGAGGACATATATCAGCAACGTCTTTTCATATGCGTATACATTTTTTTGGCATTTTTCGTTGCCACATTGTGTGTTTGATGTTTGTTGTGAAACAAAAGATGAATAAAAAAAAATTATTAAAAAAAAAATGTGGAGTCGCTAAAACATGAATTCAGAGGAGGAGATGTCGAGGTCAAAGTCACACAGACACAGAAAGTACAGTTTTTTGAGAAATGTATGTCAACAACAGTTTTTCAGGAACTGGTGACAACGTTTTAAATCTGTTGTCACTATTATGACAGTCCACCATTGTTAACCTGGATGCATAGGAAGTTTCGTTTCAACCAAAGCTTGACGTGTGACGGTCTGCTGATGGCCTGTGCGCACGTCAAGTGTTATTTCAAGGGAAGCTTCTTCACGATCACAATGACCTTGAAAATTACAAAATCTGAATTTTCTGTGATAATTTTTTAATAAAAATGGCGATCGCCATCACAATTTGATCACCTTGTTTCGTTTTTCTTTTTTTTTTTATGGTTAGTACTTCATCTGATAAAGCAGAAGACGAATATATGCTAACGGACGAATGAGCATAAAATGAAAGAAAACGAAAGATGAAAATTAAAGCGGGGAAAAAGATATGAAAAAAAAAATCAGGGTGAAAAATACACCAAAAAAACGAGATGGTCAAGCCATTCTTACAACCTCATTTTTTTCTACAAAATTACAGATTTTGTACTTCACTTTAATCTTAAAGAAACATCAGATGAAAACAAAAACTTGACATGCTTTATGTCAAGCACAATAATAGTCTGCCACAACAGTGAAAACAGAACTGAAATATTTTCAGAAATGTATTTGAAAGTGCTGTTTACATACCGTCCTTAAAAAGTGCCGATTTCTCTCTCTCTCTCTCTCTCTCTCTCTCTCTCTCTCTCTCTCTCTCTCTCTCTCTCTCTCTCTCTCTCTCTCTCTCTCTCTCTCTCTCTCTTCTCTCTCTCTCTCTGTCTCTCTCTCTCTCTCTTTTTCTCTGTATGTGTGTGTTTTTGGGGGGGAGGTTTTTGTTTGTTTGCTCTTTTTGGTTTGTCCGATTTCTGACTGTGGTACCACATATTTCAAACGTATAATCCTGCCACTCGTTAATTAATACTCTACAACTTTGACCAACATGTGATGACAATCCATTCATGAAGAAAAGCTGAGAACATTTTATTAACATTTTTTGTCATGGACACGGACACACACACACACACACACACACTCTCTCTCTCTCTCTCACACACACACACACACACACACACACACACACACACACACACACACACACACACACACACACACACACACACACACACACACACACACACACACACACACACACACACACACACACACACACACACACACACACACACACACACACACTATTGTCACACAGAGAGACAGACATACATCCCGCAACGTATCAACATGAAATGATCTCCCTTGAAAAAATGAACAAACAAAACAAAAGTCCAAAACAAGTGTGACTGCCCGTGTTCAAGCAAACAGGAACCAGAAGAAGAAAAAAACACGAAAAAAGAATAAGAACGCGTATCTAATACAACCAGACAAGACAGGTGCAAATTTTCGGCTAAGCTGGGCTTTGTCGAGCGTAAGATCACAAACAACTACAAAAATCCAAACAAACAAACAACAACAACAACAACAACAAAAACAGAAATTGAGATTTGAAAAGAAGGAAAGAAGAAGGAACGAAGCATCAGACAATTTTGATATGCATCCTTGTTTGCTTCTAACACATATACATATATTTTTCTCTGACCAACTTACATATGTAGATACATCTTAACCCTTTGACTCCCGCACCCTGTCCACCAGCATCCTGCATTGTCAACTATGTTAGCAAAGCAAAAACTTAACCCTTTGAATCCCTCATCCTATCCACCAGCTTCCTGTGGGAAGCTGGTGGATAGGGTGAGTGAGTCAAAGGGTTCAGTTTTTGCGGTTGGTATATAGTTTGCGGGAGTCAAAGGGTTAATTAAACATTGTTGACAACGACTGTCTTACATGCGTGTAAACCATTTGTTGAAGATGTGGAAATCTTGTGTGTGTTTTGAACGGTAAGTCTTTGATACAAATTATTCTGCTTTGGTTGATGTTGTTTTGTCTTTGTATCTTGTCATAAACGAACATAAGGAAATATGAAAACAAGAAGGAATGAAATATAGAAAAGAGTAAAAAGAAGAAGAAAAAGAAAGAAAGAAAAAAAAGAAATACATCGAGTAATAAACGATTAATAAGGGACAGAACGAATCAAAATAATTACAAAAATAATGAACCATAAGCAACCATTGATCAGTCAAATAGTCCATTAGGCAATCAATTGAGGGCGTTATGCATGTAAGCCGTTAGTACACTTCTCGTGATTAAAATTTTCATATGTCGTCTTAGAAGATTTGTGTGTGCGTGTGTGTGTGCGTGTGTGTGTGTGTGCGTGCGTGCGTGTGTGTGTGTGCGTGTGTATGCCTTGTGCGGGTGCGTATGTATGTGTGCGCGCATGCAAATGAGCGTATGTGCCTCTGTGTGTGTGTGTTTTCGTGCGAGTGTATATGCCTGCGTATGTTCGAGCTCTCTCTCTCTCTCTCTCTCTCTCTCTCTCTCTCTTTCTCTCTCTCTCTCTCTCTCTCTCTCTCTTTCCTCTTCTCTCTCTTCTCTCTCTCTCTCTCTCTCTCTCTCTCTCTCTCTCCTCTCTCCTCCTCTCTCTCCCAATCTCTCTGTCTGTCTGTCTGTCTCTTTCTCTCTGTCTCTGTCTCTCTTTGTATGTATGTATGTGTGTGTGCGCGCGCGCGCGCGCGTGTGTGTGTGTGTGTGTGCAAATTTGTGCGTGTGTATGGGGGAGGTGTACGTGAGCCCACGCGTGCCCACATATGTGCATTATATATGTAAACTGTGTTTGTGCATTATTATATGTAATCTGTGTTTTTGCGTTATACATGCAAACTTTTGTGCATTATATATGTAAACTGTGTTTGTGCATTATATATGTAAACTGTGTTTGTGCATTACATATGTAAACTGTGTTTGTGCATTATGTATGTAAACTGTGTTTGTGCATTAGGGTATATGTAAACTGTGTTTGTGCATTATATATGTAAACTGTGTTTGTGCATTATATATGTAAACTGTGTTTGTGCATTACACATGTAAACTGTGTTTATGCATTTGTGCATTATACATGTAAACTGTGTTTGTGCATTATACATGTAAACTGTGTTTGTGCATTATACATGTAAACTGTGTTTGTGCATTATATATGTAAACTCTGTTTGTGCATTATATATGTAAACTGGGTTTGTGCATTATTATATGTAAACTGTGTTTGTGTGTTATACATCCAAACTGTTTATGCTTTATATATGTAAACTGTGTGCATTATATATGTAAACTGTGTTTGTGCATTATGTATGTAAACTGTTTGTGCATTACACTTGTAAACTGTGTTTGTGCTTTATATATGTAAACTGTGTTTGTGCATTATATATGTAAAATGTGTTTGTGCATTATATATGTAAACTGTGTTTGTGCATTATATATGTAAACTGTGTTTGTGCACATGTGCATTATATATGTAAACTTTGTTTGTGCATTACATATGCAAACTGTGTTTGTGCATTATATATGTAAACTGTGTTTGTGCATTATGTATGTAAACTGTGTTTGTGCATTATGTATGTAAACTGTGTTTGCGCATTACACATGTAAACTGTGTTTGTGCATTATATATGTAAACTGTGTTTGTGCATTATACATGCAAACTGTGTTTGTGCATTATATATGTAAACTGTGTTTGTGCATTATATATGTAAACTGTGTTTGTGCATTATATATGTAAACTGGGTTTGTGCATTATTATATGTAAACTGTGTTTGTGTGTTATACATGCAAACTGTTTGTGCTTTATATATGTAAACTGTGTTTGTGCATTATACATGTAAACTGTGTTTGTGCATTATGAATGTAAACTGTGTTTGTGCATTACACATGTAAACTGTGTTTGTGCTTTATATATGTAAACTGTTTGTGCATTACACATGTAAACTGTATTTGTGCATTATATATATGTAAACTGTGTTTGTGCATTATATATGTAAACTGTGTGCATTATGTATGTAAACTGTGTTTGTGCATTATATATGTAAACTGTGTTTCAGTTCTAACGTGAACAAGACATGTGTGGAACAACAGCAGGCTCGAAACGTACAGAAGTCATGGAACCGTGTACCCTGCACCAGTCGCAGGCAGTTTTTCTGTCAGAAACCCGAAGGTTAGGGACAGGCTTGACCTTTGTCGTGCTCGTCATGACCTGCCAGACTACTCATCAAACAACTTCCAGTCCAATCACTTTTTTATTTACTTCCCAAAATACATTAAGCCAACAATCCTGGCCGTCCTATCGTGTCAGCTTGCAACTGCCCCACTGAAAACATTTCTCAGTTTCTTGACCACATTTTGCAACCTATAGTCCAGGCTTTGCCTACCTTCATCAAAGACACTAACCATACATTGGATCTGATTCAAATATTAAATGAAGACCACACCTTCAAACCCCAATACCTGTTCACTTTGGATGTGACCTCTCTGTACACCAGCATACCCCACTCCGACTGGTTAAAAGCTCTCCAACATTTTCTGGACAAACGACGTGACCAAACATTGTCCACTTCAACCCTTGTCCGACTTGCCGAACTGGTTCTCACCATGAACACATTTTCGTTCGGAGATGAGACGTTCTGGCAAGTTAGCGGAGTCGCCATGGGTACTAAGATGGGCCCCAGCTATGCCTGCTTATTCATGGGATATTTGGAGGAACATATCCTACAACAATACAAGAAACCCAAACCTGAATTATACAAAAGATACATAGACGATTGCATTGGCATGACATCCCTCGATCATGACCAACTTTTACAATTCATCCACTACGTTCAAACGTTTCACCCATCCATCAAGTTCACATATGAAATTTCAAACACATCCATAAGCTTCCTGGATATCGAAGTTTCCCTTCAATCTGAACAACTAGTCACTACAGTCCACTACAAACCTACAGATTCACATTCCTACCTGGACTACCAATCATCTCACACTTCCAACACCAGAAACAGCATTCCCTACTCGCAGTTCTTGAGACTACGACGCCTCTGCTCAGACGAAGACAATTTTCAGGACAAAGCAGTTGAAATGACTAGATTTTTCCTGCGCAGACATTACCCACCCGAGGTCATCAATGAAGCCCGGAAAAAAGTCAGCTCTGTCTCTCGGCCAAATGCCCTCCATTCAAAGCCCAAAGCTGTCACAGAGGATCGGCCAGTCCTCAGTCTAGTTTACCACCCGTCCGTGCACCTCATAAAAAGGATCATCTTGTCCAACTGGAACATTTTACGATCCAGTCCCACTACAGGTGAAACCTTTGACAAGCGCCCTTTGCTCGTCTACAAGAGAGACACCAATCTCCGCGACTTGCTGGTGCATTCCAATCTCAGCAAACCAGTCAGCCAACCTCCAGGAACCTCTCCATGCAACAAACCTAAATGCAAGACTTGTCCTTTCTTGTGCTCAGCCACCACAGTCAAAGGCCCCAAATCTCATATGAGAATTACAAAACATTTCAACTGTCAAACTTATAACATTGTCTACTTGATCAGCTGCTCTAAATGTTCCCAATTGTATATTGGTGAAACTGGACGCACTCTTGACACACGTTTCAAAGAACACTTGGCTGATATCCGCCACCAAAGGGATAAAACTATCCCCAATCACTTCAACCAATCAGACCACTCAATCAATGACATCCGAGTGAAAGGTCTGTGGCTTCTACACAATAACAGCACCATAGACAGGAAAGACAGAGAATCCCACCTCATAAATAAACTTGGAACACGCAAACCACATGGTCTTAACGACAAACCATGAGTAACAAAATTCAGACATGCCGTTTCATGTCTCTTCCTGTTCCCACGCCTACCAGATTCTTGGCACCGGGCACAATCTACTCCCTTATCTCTTGGCTCTTGCCCTGTGCCTTCTTCAGAACAGGGCTATACCGATATAGCATGGCCACTTCTCAAAATTGCAGAACTTATCTCACTTCCCTTTTGACATCACAGTTGCCTCCCCTCTCCCCTTTTCTTACTACTGCTCATGATGACATGGGCATTCCATCTCTTACCCACTGGACGAGGCGGCAGGGAAGTTTTTAGTCCCGTTTTTATTATCCATTGTTTGGTGTCTGTGATTTGTCTGTGACCGTGCGTTCGCGCTTGACAAAGGCTAGTTGGCCGAAAATTTGCGCTTGTTTTGTTTTGTGTTGTCTTGTTGGAGATGCGCTTACATTGATTTTCTTGTTCTTCTGGTTTGTGTTTGCTTGGGCGCAGGCAGTCACTCTTGTTTTGGATCTTGTAATATACCCCAAGACTGCGTTTTATCTGTATAAGTGTCTTGTACTAAGTCTTTTATTTACTACATTTTAAAATTGTTTTAGCCTTTTTTTATCCTCTTGCTTTTATCTCAGATTCTTACAGAATGTCACATTTTCCAACCTACTTACATTCCCGTCTTCTGTCTGGTTTCCGATCTCTTCCTCCTCCGCTTTTTTCACTCGCTGTATCCTATTCTAAAATCTGTTTCACCAAAACAAAAACAAACAGTCATTTATACTTTCTGCGTTGTTGCTTACGCAGAAACTTCATCCCGAAAGGGTTTCAACTCAAACACACTCCTTCCGACAGTGAAAATAAAAAACTTTTGCAGGCCACTAAAAATATCCTTCTTAAAGCAAGCAAACAGATCATGAAAACCCACATAGTACACTTAGAACGCAAACTGTCCATCACCGACAAATCTCAGAAATACTTCAGTTCTGTAATCAGCAGAACACTAAACCCAACTCTCAGTCTCTTCATTAAAACCACCGTCATCAATTTCAATGCGTCACTACAAAAACACATGCAAACCATAAAAGACAAAAAATTGACCAACTTGAACAAGACTACAAACCCGTCTGCACCGTTCTTGACACCTATCAGCAACCCAGCCCCCTCTCCACCTTCCTCTAGCTCTGCACGTCACCCCCTTGTACATTGCATTCCTTCAAACTTACCACTCTCTGAGGCGGAAGTGTCAGCCCTTTCAAAGGGCCTCAAATTTGTCCCTTTAAAACCATCCGCCAGTAAATACCAAACTATCAATAGCTGCCAACGATTTTTTAGATCCCTACGTTGGATGGCAATACTGGGACATCCTCCCAAACAAAAATTGAATCCTGATGCTGACTTATTCACACAACTTTTCCATAAGCCTTCTCATCGGGAACCTCCCCGCAACACCTTTCCCGAAGTTGAACATTACATCAACAAATGCCACCAAGAAATAGACTGTCTCAACATGCGACCCAAGAAACATTCCAACATCTCCAAAGAAGAAAGGGACGCACTACACTCCCTCAAAAACAGAGACGACATTGTCATCAAACCAGCAGACAAGGGGGGTGCAATTTTAGTCTGGGACAGACATCTGTATATCAAGGAAGCCCAGAAACAACTCCACCATCACGCCTTCTACAAAAAGTTGGACCAACCTGCCCACATGACCAATCATGCCAAGATATCCAAACTTATCAACAATCTCATAACCTCTAAGCAGCTGCCCCCCACTGCCAGACTACTCATCAAACAACTTCCAGTCCAATCACTTTTTTATTTACTTCCCAAAATACATAAAGCCAACAATCCTGGCCGTCCTATCGTGTCAGCTTGCAACTGCCCCACTGAAAACATTTCTCAGTTTCTTGACCACATTTTGCAACCTATAGTCCAGGCTTTGCCTACCTTCATCAAAGACACTAACCATACATTGGATCTGATTCAAATATTAAATGAAGACCACACCTTCAAACCCCAATACCTGTTCACTTTGGATGTGACCTCTCTGTACACCAGCATACCCCACTCCGACGGGTTAAAAGCTCTCCAACATTTTCTGGACAAACGACGTGACCAAACATTGTCCACTTCAACCCTTGTCCGACTTGCCGAACTGGTTCTCACCATGAACACATTTTCGTTCGGAGATGAGACGTTCTGGCAAGTTAGCGGAGTCGCCATGGGTACTAAGATGGGCCCCAGCTATGCCTGCTTATTCATGGGATATTTGGAGGAACATATCCTACAACAATACAAGAAACCCAAACCTGAATTATACAAAAGATACATAGACGATTGCATTGGCATGACATCCCTCGATCATGACCAACTTTTACAATTCATCCACTACGTTCAAACGTTTCACCCATCCATCAAGTTCACATATGAAATTTCAAACACATCCATAAGCTTCCTGGATATCGAAGTTTCCCTTCAATCTGAACAACTAGTCACTACAGTCCACTACAAACCTACAGATTCACATTCCTACCTGGACTACCAATCATCTCACACTTCCAACACCAGAAACAGCATTCCCTACTCGCAGTTCTTGAGACTACGACGCCTCTGCTCAGACGAAGACAATTTTCAGGACAAAGCAGTTGAAATGACTAGATTTTTCCTGCGCAGACATTACCCACCCGAGGTCATCAATGAAGCCCGGAAAAAAGTCAGCTCTGTCTCTCGGCCAAATGCCCTCCATTCAAAGCCCAAAGCTGTCACAGAGGATCGGCCAGTCCTCAGTCTAGTTTACCACCCGTCCGTGCACCTCATAAAAAGGATCATCTTGTCCAACTGGAACATTTTACGATCCAGTCCCACTACAGGTGAAACCTTTGACAAGCGCCCTTTGCTCGTCTACAAGAGAGACACCAATCTCCGCGACTTGCTGGTGCATTCCAATCTCAGCAAACCAGTCAGCCAACCTCCAGGAACCTCTCCATGCAACAAACCTAAATGCAAGACTTGTCCTTTCTTGTGCTCAGCCACCACAGTCAAAGGCCCCAAATCTCATATGAGAATTACAAAACATTTCAACTGTCAAACTTATAACATTGTCTACTTGATCAGCTGCTCTAAATGTTCCCAATTGTATATTGGTGAAACTGGACGCACTCTTGACACACGTTTCAAAGAACACTTGGCTGATATCCGCCACCAAAGGGATAAAACTATCCCCAATCACTTCAACCAATCAGACCACTCAATCAATGACATCCGAGTGAAAGGTCTGTGGCTTCTACACAATAACAGCACCATAGACAGGAAAGACAGAGAATCCCACCTCATAAATAAACTTGGAACACGCAAACCACATGGTCTTAACGACAAACCATGAGTAACAAAATTCAGACATGCCGTTTCATGTCTCTTCCTGTTCCCACGCCTACCAGATTCTTGGCACCGGGCACAATCTACTCCCTTATCTCTTGGCTCTTGCCCTGTGCCTTCTTCAGAACAGGGCTATACCGATATAGCATGGCCACTTCTCAAAATTGCAGAACTTATCTCACTTCCCTTTTGACATCACAGTTGCCTCCCCTCTCCCCTTTTCTTACTACTGCTCATGATGACATGGGCATTCCATCTCTTACCCACTGGACGAGGCGGCAGGGAAGTTTTTAGTCCCGTTTTTATTATCCATTGTTTGGTGTCTGTGATTTGTCTGTGACCGTGCGTTCGCGCTTGACAAAGGCTAGTTGGCCGAAAATTTGCGCTTGTTTTGTTTTGTGTTGTCTTGTTGGAGATGCGCTTACATTGATTTTCTTGTTCTTCTGGTTTGTGTTTGCTTGGGCGCAGGCAGTCACTCTTGTTTTGGATCCTTTAAGTTATTGACTTGTTGACTTTTCGCCTGTATTTGACTATTACCTTTAAATTACTGACTTGCTGGGCGGGCCTCAATAGCTCAGCTAGTTGAGCGTCGGATTCACATGCTAATGGTTGTGGGTTGGAGGCCCCGGGGTGTGCTACAATAAAACTGGCCTTCACACTGTCCCATCTTAACATCATTGTTGTTCTGGTGGTGTAAGTATAGGATTAGATTAAGTCCCACTTCCCCCACTTCCCTGGGATGGTTATCCCCGTCGGCCATATCACCTGAGGTGGGTGTCAACGTAAAAACTGAACTAAATCAATCAATCAATATTGATTTGCTGACGTCGCCCGTATTCTTTTCATTATTACCTTTAAGTTACTGACTTGCTGACTTCGCCCATATTTGACTATTACCTTTAACTTATTGACTTGCTGACTTCGCCCGTATTTGACTTTTACTTTTAAGTTATTGACTTGCTGACTTCGCCTATATTTGACCATTACCTTTAACTTATTGACTCGCTGACTTCGCCCGTATTTGACTTTTACTTTTAAGTTATTGACTTGCTGACTTCGCCTATATTTGACCATTACCTTTAAGTTACTGAGTTGCTGACTTCGACTATATTCGACTATTACCTTAAAGCAAGTAAATCACTTGTTGACTTCGCCCTTATTTGACTAATACCTTTAAGTTATTGACTTGCTGACTTCGCCCCGTATTTGACTAATACCTTTAAGTTATTGACTTGTTGATTTCGCTCGTATTTGATATTACTTTTAAGTTACTGA
The DNA here is from genome assembly GCA_030674185.1 of Monoplex corrugatus. NCBI lineage: Eukaryota > Metazoa > Mollusca > Gastropoda > Littorinimorpha > Ranellidae > Monoplex > Monoplex corrugatus. Next base: position 37,735,994 of record JAPXFY010000025.1, on the reverse strand, counting down.
CTTGCTGACTTCGGCTGTGTTTGACTATTATCTTTAAGTCACTGACTTCGCCCGTATTTGACTAATACCTCTCCTGAGGAGTGTTCTGAGCTTACTGTTTTTGTACTTTGTATCTGCTTCTATGCTAGCTGAATGGGTAGCGCAAACTGTGTTAGATTTGAGAAGTTCTATACAACATGGGAGATAATTCTCAAGAGTTATGTCTTTTGATTATATTGAATCTTGTGTTTGCCTTATTAGGTTGGGTTTTTCTTTCAAAAAGTAGATGAAAATATTGAATTTTGTGTTTGCCTTATTAGGTTGTTTTTCTTTCAAAAAGTAGATGAAAAAATTCATTCGTGTGTTTGCCTTATTAGGTTGGGTTTTTCTTTCAAAAAGTAGATGAAAATATTGAATTTTGTGTTTGCCTTATTAGGTTGTTTTTCTTTCAAAAAGTAGATGAAAAAATTCATTCGTGTGTTTGCCTTATTAGGTTGATTTCTTTTTCTTACAAAAATAGATGAAAAAATTGAATCTTGTGTTTGCCTTATTAGGTTGGGCTTTTCTGTCAAAAATAGATGAAAAAATTAAATCTTGTGTTTGCCTTATTAGGTTGGGTTTTTCTTTAAAAAAAAAGAGACGAAAAAAATTCAGTCTTGTGTTTGCCTTGTTAGGCTGGGATTTTCCTTCAAAAATAGAGATGAAAAAATGTAATCGCGTGTGTGCCTTATTAGGTTGGGTTTTTCTTTCAAAAATGGATGAAAAAAAATTGGCCTTGTGTTTGCTTTATTAGGTTGGGTTTTTCTTTCAAAAATGGATGAAAAAAAAAAGAGTCTTGTGTTTGCCATATTGGTTGGGTTTTTCTTTCAAAAATAGATGAAAAAGATTAATTTGTGTTTGCCTTATTAGGTTAGGTTTTTCTTTCAAAAAGTAGATGAAAATATTGAATCTTGTGTTTGCCTTATTAGGTTGAGTTTTTCTTTCAAAAAGTAGATGAAAAAAATGATTCTTGTGTTTGCCTTATTAGGCTGATTTCTTTTTCTTTCAAAAATAGATGAAAAAATTGAATCTTGTGTTTGCCTTATTAGGTTGGGGTTTTCTTTCAAAAATAGATTTAAAAAATCGAACCTTGTGTTTGCCTTATTAGGTAGGGTTTTTCTATCAAAAATAGATGAAAAAGATTGAGTCTTGTGTTTCAGGGTCATGCCCCAACGGTTGGCTGCAGCTGACAAACAGATGTTTCCTTATCTACACCCATGGTGGTAAATCCTTCAATGACTCCCAGTCCTACTGTAGTGCCAGGGGGGCCACTCTTGCTACCCTGGACACGTGAGTGGAAACTGACCACATATATGTATGTGTGTGTGTGTGTATGTGTGTGTGTGTGTGTGTGTGTGTGTGTGTGTGTGTGTGTGTGTGTACATGCATACATACATACATACACACACATACATATATATGTGTGTGTTTTTCTGTGTGTGTGTGTTTGTCTGTGTGTCTGTATGTCCGTGTGTATCTGCATGTGTGTGTGAGTGTGTGTCGATGTGTGTGTCTATGTGTGCGTATGCATGCATGTATGTGTGTATGTGTGTATGTGTGTATGTGTGTATGTATGTATATATGTATGTATGTATGCATGTATGTATGTATGTATGTATGTATGTATGTACATATATGTTGTGTATGTGTGGATGTATGTATGTGTGGATGTATGTATGTATGTATGTATGTATGTATGTATGTATGTATGTGTGTATGTATGTATGCATGCATATATGTATGTATGTATATATGTATGTATACATGTATATATATATATATATATATACATATATATATGTCTATATATATATGTATATATATACATATATATATATAATATATAATTGTGTGTGTGTATGTATGTATACATACATGTATATGTATACACATATGTATACATACTTATACATATGTATATGTATATATATGTACACACACACACACACACACATATACATATACATATATACATCTATACATATGTGTGTGTGTGTCTGTGTCTCTGTGTGTCTCTGTGTCTGTGTCTATGTGTGCATGTAGATGTCTGTGTGTGTGTCTATGGTGTCTGTGAACGTATGGATGAATTGTTATCAACTGTGGATCAATGGTTTAGGCAGATAAGAGAACTAAGCAGAGGAAAGCCTCACAGAAACGGACGTAACGCATGTTTGTCTGTTTTATTTGGTATGCGCGTGTGTGTGTGTGCGTGCGTGCGTGTGTGTGTGTGTGTGTGTAAGTGTGTGTGTGTGTGTGTGTGTAAGTGTGTGTGTGTGTGTAAGTGTGTGTGTGTGTGTGTGTGTGTGTGTGTGTGTAAGTGTGTGTGTGTGTGTGTAAGTGTGTGTGTGTGAGCGTGCGTAAGTGTGTGTGTGTGTGTGCGTGTGTGTATGTGTGTGTGCGCGCGCGCGTGTGTGTGTATGTGTGTGTTGTTTGTTTGTTTCTTTCTTTGTGAGAAATAAGCAAAAAAGTGTATCCCCATTAAGATTGGGTAGAATGCGTGTTTCTCCTCTTTTGCTGTTTTGTTTCTGTGTTGTTTGTTTGGGGTGTGTGGGTGGGGTATGTTTTGTTTTGTTTTCTTTTGTTTTTTGTTTTATTGCCCTGTCTAGTGCACTGCTCTTGTATCATTACCTCCACGTCGCTCATTTCAGCTCTCCAACACACTTCTAAACCCATCGAAAGTGAGGTCACCTTGGAAACAGAGCATGAAGGGCCACAGCCACAGAATCTGAGACAATCTTTACATAGTGCTGCAAATGATGAAAATGGGGATGGTAGTAATAAGGCTATGGATTTTCATTTCGAATTGAGACTACGTAACAGGGCTGGAAGGAAAGAGAGCACCAGGTAGACCCAGGGAGAAAATATCGGACGGACCTGCAGGGTGGCCGAGGACAGAGAGGATGGAAGATGTGCTTGCGGCGACAAGGGATAGATACGTATGGAGGGCCATGATCGCCAACGCCATGCGGCAGGGCACTTAATGATGATGATAATGACAGGGTTGTACTCCATGTTTACTTTCACAAGGTATCTTTCGTTCTTTCTACAGCCAACTCGGAAGACAGGGCAATGCTTCTACGTCTTTACTCGTCGCTGTCTGATTCTCAACTGACTACAGTATATATACATATCACAGTGAACAGCAATCAGTTATCATTTAAACGAATATCATGCCGTGCTGCTATCCGCACGCTGTTTACTGTCAACACACGTCACATCTCCCTTTCTTTAAGGAAACAAAATCAATCATTTTTCCTATCTTTCAGTCCATACGAAATAAATGTGTTTCCTACCTTTATCACAACATTAACTTAACACTCATTCTCACGCACAGGGCCCAATCATTCATTCACCTCATTTTATCTCTGATCATCATCATGTTCATATTTCACAATGTTTTCAGTTTATCTGATTGTGGTAGAGTCTTCAGTTTCATTCATATTTCAGGAAATCTGGCCTTTTGCTTTGTCTTCCAGATCTTGTTCTGTAAGGAGAACTACCTGGTTCGGGTTGTCCTGTCTTTGTTTGTTTGATAACTTCATCTGGCTCTTGATGCTGGTTGTCTCAGACATTTTGATGACTGGTGACTGATCAGATGAGTTCTCACGGACAGACGATGCTGGCGTCCTGACATCTGTTCCAGTTCCAGTTTTCTTGTTATCTTCCAGCATCTGTTTTGATGGAATGATGATTTGCTGTTGCTTGCCCGATGTGTCGCTTTCCTGATGTCTTCCAGAAATCATCCTTCTCTGGACAAGTCGTTGAGGGTTGATTGTCTGCTGAAGCTCCGTTTCTGTTGTGTCTCGTAGCTGACGACGATTCCTTCTGTACTGACGTCCGTCCTCCGTGCGAATGTTGTATGACCGGATGTCACCTGTTGGTGTACTTTGGGCTGATCCACTTTTTGGATCCTGGAGGTTGGAATTTCACAATCTGTCCCGGACTCAGTTCTGTCAGCTCTACTGCGCTTCTGTTGTAGTAGTGCGCTTGCTTCAGTTTCCTTTCCTCAAGTTCTTTCTTGATTGGTACAACTGTAGGTTGGAGTAATGTCTTTGACGTCGGCACTTGTGTTCGTGTTCTTCTGCCGAACAGTCTCTGAACAGGCGAACTGTTTACAGTCTCTGTCGGGATGTTTCTCAGCTCAAGTAAAGCGAGGAAGGGATCTTGATTGTTGTGTTCTGCTTTCTTCATGCATGTCTTTGCAGCCTTCACCGCGCTCTCTGCTTTTCCATTGGACTGAGGGTAGTGTGGTGAGCTTGTTACGTGTTCAAACCCATATGTTTTTCTGAACTTTCCAAACTGGTTTGATGTGAATTGAGTTCCACAGTCTGTTGTCAGGCGTTCTGGTATTCCGTGTCTTGCCAAGTGTCTCTTCAGACAGATGATGACCTCTTTGGATTCTCTTGTTTGTAACCGATCAATCTCAAAGAAATCAGAGTAGTGATCGACCGTGACCAGGTATTCATTGCCATTATGTTCAAAGATGTCACAAGCGATGTGTTGCCAGGGCAGGTCAGGGATCTCTGTACTGATAAGTGGTTCCTTCTGCTGACCACGTTGGTATGAGTTACAGGCGCTGCATGTTTTGACAAAATCTTCAATGTCCATGTTCATCTTGGGCCAGTAGACTACCTCACGTGCTCTTCTTATGCAGTTCTGAATTCCTGAGTGGCTTGCATGAAGTTTCTCAAGGATGTCTGCTCTTTCGCTTTCAGGTACAATTACTCTGTGGCTTTTGAAGACAAGTCCGTTGTGGACTGACAATTCCTCCCTGAAAGGAAAGTATTGTTGTAACTGTAATGAAAGTTGTTGTTTCTCCTCTGGCCAGCCTTGTAGAATGACAGCTTTCAGGGTTTTCATGGTTGCATCTTCCCGAGTTGCTTGCTGCAGACTGTTCAGTCTCTCTTGGCTGATGGCCAGTTCTTGCAATGAGTCTGTTTTCTCCATGTCTGTGAGGAAAACGGCTTCCTTGTGGGTGACTTGCTGTTCCGCTTTTCCACAGACTGCTCTGCTGAGGGTGTCAGTCAGGTGCATCTCAGATCCACGCTTGTACACTACCGTGTACCTGAACTTCTGAGTTCTGAGTAGCATCCTCTGAATCCTCTTAGGTGCTGAGAGCAGGCTCTTCTTGTGAATGGTCTCTAGTGGTTTGCGGTCGGTTTCCACCAGGATGTCTCTTCCATAGACGTATCTCTCAAACCTTTCCAGACCGAAGAGTATTGCCAACATCTCCTTTTCTATTTGAGCATAGCTTTTTTCTGTCTCGGTCAAGGCTCGTGATGCGTACTGAATCGGTTGACCATCCTGCATGAGACAAGCTCCAAGTCCAAACTGTGAAGCATCACACTGAAGGGTGGTTGTACGCTTTCCTGAAGAGTCAAAGTAGCGAAGTACCGGTGGCTCAGAGAGTATCTTCTTCACTTTCTTCAGGGCTTCTCCGTGGACATCTTCATCCCATCTGAAGTGGACGTCTTTTTTGACCAGTTCCCTGAGTGGTGCTGCTGCCTCAGACAGGTTTGGTGCAAATTTCTGAAGATATCCGACTACACCGAGTAGTCTCTGCACAGCTGCTTTGTCTTCTGGCACTGGGAGTTGTTGGACAGCGTCCAATTTCTTTGGGTCGGCTTTCAAACCTTCTCTTGAGAAGATGTGTCCCAAATATGATATCTCTGTTCGTTTCATCTCAACCTTCTCCTTGTTGAGTTTGATTCCAGTCTCTCGGCATCGTTGTGTAGCAAACGGTTCAGGTTGGTATCATGAACTTGTGCTCCTGCTTCGTCGGTTGGTCCTCTGCCAAAAACAAAGATGTCATCATGAACCGCCACCACGCCTGGCAGTCCTGCCAGAGCGATGTCAATCCTCCTCTGGAATTCTTCTGGGGCAGGTGAAATTCCAAAGGGCATTCGTTTCCGTCGGTATTTGCCAAAAGGCGTCTCAAATGTTGTCAGGTAGCTGCTGTCTTCGTCCAGTTCAACGTGCCAAAACCCGTTTTTCGCGTCCAGGTGTGTGAAGTATTTTGCATCTTTGAGGAGAGGCAGTACGTCATCAATGGTCGGCATGGGGTACTCGTTTCTTCTGAGGGCTTTGTTCAGTGGCTTAGGGTCGATGCACAGTCTGACTTTCCCATTGCTCTTTGTTGCTACGACCAAACTGCTTATCCACTCCGTTGGCGTGTCTACTTTAGTGACCACGTCCAGTTTTTTCAACCTCTTCAGCTCGTCCTTCACTTTCTCTTGCACTGCTATCGGCCACTTTCTGCAAGGCATCTTCACTGGAGCAATACTGGGGTCTATTTCTAGGTGTAATTTCCCTTCTAGTTTTCCTTCTCCTTCAAAGACATCGTTGTACTTTGTATTTCCTTCTGTTCTTGGGGTTTTTCACTCGCAGCACTATCTCCCCCACAGGCTTCATTTCTGTTCCGTTGAACATCACCAGCTTCTTCTTAGTCTCTTGCAGGTCAGACTTTCTTTCATCTCCTGTGACTTCTCTGTACAGGCTCTCAGACATCACGTTTGTTGTTGCATCTGTGTCAAGAAGAAATCTTACCGGCATCTCATTTATCAGCATTTTTGCTCGTATGTTTCTCTCCTTTTTTCTGGTTTTGTCTTCGATCCCGAGGATTTCATTATCGCTTTCAGTGTCAGTCTCTTCTTCTTCGAAGTGCCGAACTCTTGTTTTCTTTTGATTTTTCTTGGGTGTTCTGCAGCATGAAGCAAAGTGATTATTTCCTCCACAAGCTTTGCATTTTCTTCCAAATACTGGACATTTCTCTTTTGCTCTTGGGTGCTTTCCACCACAATATCCGCATTTCTCTCTGTACTCTGGTTTGTTTCCTTTGCTATACTGCTTTGCTGTCTTCTTTTCTTTGAAAACTTGGACTTCCTGCGTGTCCTGCGTTTTTCTCATCATTTGGACGGTTTGATGTTGACTTGATTCATGCGCTCTGCACATATCAATACATGCAGTCAATGTCAGCTGTCGCACTTCTAGTAATTTTGATCGCAGAGTCTCGTCATGTACACCCAGTACGATTTGATCTCTCAACAGTCTGTCTTCCAGTGTACCATAGTTACAGGTCTTGATCAGTCTCCGCAGTTCTGCTACAAACTGTTCGATAATTTTCCTGCTGCTTGATGTCTGCAGTTGAATCTGAATGCTTCGTAAGTTTCATTGGTTGAACCCACACAGTATTCTTCGAATTTCCGGAGAACGGTGTCAATGTCATTTCTTTCAGCTTCATTAGCAAATGCCAATCCTTCATAGATGTCCATAGCATCCAGCCCGATGCAAGAAAGAAAAACTGCTGTTCTGTATGTTGTCTTCTTCTGTCTGTGTTGTCACAATTTCATAGCTGTCCCAAAGCCTCTTGAATTTCCTCCAGCTGCTCTGCAGGTTTCCTCCATTCACATCAAGTTTAGGAGGCAAGGGAATCTTGGCATGTCGTCGATTGGCTCTTCTCTCTTCTTGTTCATCTTCCATGGTTGAACTTTAGTCTTCAATATTCTGGATTTTTGTTGGAGTTCGTAATCACGATTCTGACACCATCTTTCGTTCTTTCTACAGCCAACTCGGAAGACAGGGCAATGCTTCTACGTCTTTACTCGTCGCTGTCTGCACTGCTGTTCCAACCCTTCCCTTTAGTTGCTGAGCCGAGCGCGCTGACCTATGCGTGACCCGACCATGATGCCTGCCTTCCCTGGGCAGATTGTTTATATATCGCCTATCAGCAGCCATAGCTGACATCTGTCGTTTAACTGGGGGAAATGGGTATGACTTTAAATGCTACATTTTTTAAAGCGCTTTGGCCAAACTAGAGTGTATTGTAGATAGCTGGATGGCCAGAACCACGAGCTTTAAAATGATACCAAACACGAATGTGTTTGACTGGCAAAGCAGACTGCAGTGTTAGTTCAAATACATGCACAACCACAAGTACGGATCGGAGACGGATAATTTCCGATTTCACAAAATTTTGCTGTTTTAAACCGCCGTTAATGCAGTCCTGACAGTTTCCATGCACACAGAACAACATGCCACACAAACTACAGCATGCCAGCGTGCACCTCCACTTACTTGAAAGTTTTCGACCTGAACCTGAGAGGAGAGGTGCGCGTTTTAATTACTCCACTGAATTGGGGTCAAGAGGTTGGTCATCACACACTGCCAGGTGCGTGTTGAATGCAGGTTGAAGTTTTAACACAGTAATGAATAGTGTACACTGAACTGCATCAAAGTTAACCCACATTGGTGCCGCCTTCTCCACATCAGACAGACTGGTTTTCATTATTGTTTTCGATGGAACAGACGACATCTTCAGTTTTCTCAGCCATGCATAGCACTTTGAGCACATACTGACAGAGAATGGGAGCCCTGGGCTTTGTTTGTTTTTTGTTGTTGTTGTTTTTTTTTGCTGGAACGCCCACCACATGCTCGACACAAAGACTGAAGTCTCTCATTGTGCAAAATTGCAGTGTGTTCATAAACAACAGCCATTGTTCAATTATACACACAACACTTAACACTAATACGTAAGGAAAGAACTACGATCAAAACAACAAAACTGTTCAGTTCTCTCACAACAGTGCTCTGAGTACAAGACTGAATGATGTGATGTTCAAAGCAGATTATAGTGAGTAACTTATCCTTAGACTTTCACTTAACTTCATATACATCAATACTTCAGCATCACATATATATTTGGAAACCAGTCTCCAAGTCAACGACAAAAAAAAAAAAAAAAAAAATGGATGAAATAAAACGAGAACAAAAGGATGAGAAAACGATAAAAAAAAAAGGGGGGGGGGGGAACAAAAAATCAGCATCAGTGGAATTAGAAGTTTTAACACGTGAACAATACACGTTTTAACAAAAAAGCACAGCAGCTGAACACAGTCACTGCAAAAGTTTGTAGATTACAAACTTCAGCCAACGGTACAAATTCTAATTCTTAGACGTAACGCGGGCACTTAGAACAAACTTGTAAATCACAAAAAATCAACATCCAGATATTTTAGGTTCCGTGTCTACAGACAGGAGAAGATCGGGTAAAATGATCAAGTTTTAATACAGACAAAGAAGGGATTCGTCCGCAGCTACTGTCGTGACCCCGTCTCGACCCTGCATCCCACCCCCTTCCCCCACTCTGGAATGCCAGGCTTTGCAGGCCTACAGCTGCCGTCCGCAGTAAACTAAAGAGAACGATTTGGCCAGTTTTGCACAGCCGTGTCTGATTTTCAACTGACTACAGTATATATACATATCACAGTGAACAGCAATCAGTTATCATTTAAACGAATATCATGCCGTGCTGCTATCCGCACGCTGTTTACTGTCAACACACGTCACAAGGTATCTTGGCGTCAACCAGGTCTGAGATATTCAGACACCTGCTTTGAGCAATATCCTCAATGGCACGTTAAGTGGTTAAGCCTCAATAGTGATGTCCCGGTTTTCTCAATGAGCCTGTAGCACACTGAACTGTGAGCAGGATGTAGTTTGTGGGCTAATGGAGAATCAAATCCACGACCTCCCTGTCAGTACATCCTCAGTGACACGTAGTGACTAAGCCTCAATAACGTTGTCTCTGTCTTCTCAGTGGATAAGCCTCACTAGTGTAGTCTCTGTCTTCTCAGTGGCTAAACCACACTAGTTATCTCTGTCTTCTCAGTGGCTAAGCCTCAATAGCGTTGTCTCTGTCTTCTCAGTGGCTAAGCCTCAATAGCGTTGTCCCTGTCTTCTCAGTGGCTAAGCCTCAATAGCGTTGTCCCTGTCTTTTCAGTGGCTAAGCCTCAATAGTGTTGTCCCGGTCTTCTCAGTAACTAAGCCTCAACAGCGTTGTCCCGGTCTTCTCATGAAGCCCGTAGCACACTCAAGTATGGGTAGGACCCAGTTTGTGGACTCATGAGGATTCAAACCCACAACTTCCAAGTCAGATGTCCATGGCGCTAACCACTTCGTCACTTTGGTCTATGTATGTATGTCTAAGTTATTAAAGACCTTTCAGACAGCTCTTTGGTTGTTTCAAGCTGAAGTGCTGTAATCTCAATATCGGTTAAAAAAAAAAAGTTAAAAAAAACACCGAACTCCCTCCAATGCCGCCCCTTCCCCATACACTTGTAAGCACACAAATACGTAGACGACTCACACGTACGCATGCACACACACACACACACACACACACACAAACACGCGCGCGCGCGCGCGCGCGACGTGCGCGCTCGTACTCATTCACGTGGGCACACACAGGTACATAATACGTTCGTTTCGATGACAAGACAGTCTCATCTATTTACTTCTTTCATTTACGAGGAGATCCAAGACGACATCGTCTCTCTCTCTCTCTCTCTCTCTCTCTCTCTCTCTCTCTCTCTCTCTCTCTCTCTCTCTCTCTCTCTCTCTGTCTTTGTACAATATGTTGTATTGTTGTAGGTCTGATGTCAGCAAGTTCCTGTGGCCCTACGTTCACAACGCGCGTGCAGCAGGGGCCACCACTCTGTGGATTGGACTGACAGGTTGGGTGAAGAAATTGAAGCGTATTATACAGTAGTAAGGATGGCTGGGGGAGCTCACTCAATCCGTTTTATGAAACAGTAACTAACACACACACATACATGTTCACTTACACACACACACACACACACACACACACACACACACACACACACACACACACACACACACACACACACACACACACACACACACACACATAGACACATACACACAGACCCACAGACATACACACACACATACACACACACACACACACATAGACACATACACACAGACCCACAGACATACACACAGACACATAGACACACACACATGCACACACACACACACACACATAGACACATACACACAGACCCACAGACATGCACACAGACACACACACATGCACACACACACACACATACACACAGACCCACAGACATACACACAGACACATAGACACACACACATGCACACACACACACACACACACACAACACACACACACACACACACACACACACACACACACACACAGGGCGTCTGTCAGTGATAGCCTGCCAGGTCATCACTGTCAGACTTGAGTGGAGCGCTTATGGAAATTTCCGAGTACAATAATTCCCTTTTGAGCAAACTCAAACTATATTTAAACTCCGTAACTCCGTCCGTGCAGCTTCTGTGTACATATAGTTGAAGTTCGCGATCCTGGCTGCTATTCTTCCCTGAAGGGACAGTTAGAGGAAACATTTGAAGTAATTGATCCAAGAAAATGAAGACACATTTAGCCTGCAGCACTGTCTCGATTTTATGAAACATACGTAGACCTCTGTATTTATGAATGCGTGTGTGTGTGTGTGTGTGTGTGTGTGTGTGTGTGTGTGTGTGTGTGTGTGTGTGTGTGTGGTGCGTGTGTGTGTGTGTCTGTGTGTGTCTATGCGTATGTATGTATGTATGTATGTGTATGTATGTGTATGTATGTATGTATTGTATGTATGTGTGTGTATGCATGTATGTATTATGTATGTATTATGTATGTATTATGTATGTATGTATGTCAGTGTGTATATATGTATGCATTATGTATGTATGAATGCATGTATGTCTTTATGTATGCGTGTGTATGTATGTATGTATGTATGTATGTATGTATGTATGTATGCATGTATGCATATATGTATGTATGTATGTATGTATGTATGTATGTATGTACGTTGTGTATGTATTATGTCTGTCTGTCGTCTGTCTATACGTATGTGTGTATGTATGTAGTATGTATGTATGTATGTATGTATGTATGTATGTATGTATAATGTATGTACGTATTATGTATGTATGCATGCATGTATGTATGTATGTACGTACGTACGTACGTACGTATGTATTATGTACGTACGTACATACATACATGTGTATACGTATATGGTTATGTATAAAGTTAAGAGTTTGTTATGAATTTGTTTAAGACGGATTCATCAAATTCGGGCAATTGCATATGTGCTCCACTCAAATCTGCCAATAATTAACTGGCAAAACTGTATGAACGTATATGTAATAAATTTTGTAAGTTTCATCGGCTGGTTAGTTCTTTGGTTAACAGTTTGGTTGGTTGGTTTGATCGTTTGTTCATTTGTTTGCGTTTATGTTTTTTCTTGTTTGTGTTTGTTTGTGTGTCGATAATTTCTTTTCAAACGGGTGTGCAGACAACAACCACGACGGTGGACCATGGAAGTGGATGGCAGGGAATCGACCCGTGGGCCACTGGCAAAACTGGCTTAACCACCACGCCACCAACACACGGGGCAAACAAGACTGCGTCCTTATTGACTCCAGTATGTACCTAGTTTGATGCTAAGACGTGGTGTGTTAGCCCTGATACGGCTCTAGTAGTCGGCTGGGCTATAAGCAATATGAACTTGAACCTGCTAAGACTGCGGGCTCTGTGTATGTGCGCGCGTCCGAATGTACATATGTATGAGTACTGAGTGATGTATCTTGGGGGTGTGTGTGTGTGTGTGTGTGTGTGTGTGTGTGGTGTGTGTGTGTGTGTGTGTGTGTGTGTGTGTGTGTGTGTGTGTGTGTGTGTTCAGTTAGATCAGTGAGCTGTATAAAATTTACATTTTTATCTAAGGAATTTTGTTATCATGTTCATTGGTGTTTTCGTTCTTTGTCTTCAATGTTTAAATCGATTCAATGAATATTTCATCAGAATTGATACGTTTGTTTGTTTGTTGTTGTTGTTGTTTTTGTATGAACGATCAATTTGTATGAACGATCAATTTGTTTTATGAGTTTAATTTTGAAAGTGACAAATGTAATGAGATTAACGACCATTGTTGCTCATACTGAAAACATTGAAAGTACAAGGCTTCGGTCGCTTTGCGGAATTTGTCTATATTTAGTTTATTTGGGACAAAAGACATAGGCCAGGGAAAACAACTCGCGCTACACACTGTTTTGTTTGCAGACGATCACAATCTACGTTGGCGCCCATCGGCCGCATGTGGTGTAGCACATCGTTTTATCTGTCAGCTACCTGTTAACAAAGCTTTAAAGCAACCCACACAGCCACCCGGTAAGTTGCATATTTCAGTCGTGTAGTCTACAATGTGCTCATGCTGATATTTTATTATTAGATCCAGAACACTCAACACCTGAACACGTGTTTGCATTATAAATGATTATTTATATAAATCATAAAATGATTATTTTAATTTATTCTAATGTTCATGATATTGCTTACTACTAGTAGTACTAATAGCAGTACTACATCTGCTTCTAGACACTACTTAGCCTTAAGGACAAACGTAAACTTTACCGCCCCATTTTTCTGCACATGAGAAATTAGGCAGTTCTGCCTACATTTCGCAACATTTCATACACTGATACAGTAATTGGTCACATCTCAGATCTCTGGCGCTACCCCAAACCATTACCCTTTTAAGGGCTTTGTGTACCAAATGTCACTTTAATGTGTCAGTTAAATCTTGCGATGGAAGTGATATCATGATATATGTATGAAACAACCATATCGTGGGAAGGCTGCATGAGTTCAAAAGGGGGTCGTAAAGTTTACATTTACCTCGTTAAGTGTACTCCTAGATAGCCTAACTACTAAACTAGTCTTCTTAGATCTGTATATGTGGTTGAATAAGTCATGAAGTGCATGATTCTGTTCATCGTATCGTTGTTTGATTGAGACTTCCATGGCGGACCGTTGCAAATGTAAAATTCACCACCGCATTCTCACCTCCGACTTTTTTCCCACGATATGCCTGTTCCATATAACTACCACCGTAGGATTTCATTGATCAATTTGGTACACAAAGCCATTGAAATGATGAGGGTTGGTAGACTTGTGGTGTGACCAATCACTGTATCATTGTATATATTATTGAGAGAGTTAGGTAGAACAGCCATGATTTCCGATGCGCAGAAAAATGGGATGGTAAAGTTGATATTTACTAGATCTATAGATCTATAAAATACAGAGATCTGTTGCTGACTTCTTTAAAGATTTATGTCAGTAGCAAAGCAGGACGTGTAACGGTGTATTTTCCGTCAGAGATTGAATTCAATTCCGGTGTAAAGATTGTGGACTATGCTACGAAAGTCCTATGGGTTAAAGATGGTTAGATTTAAGCGGTTTTTGTTTGTTTGTTTTTCGTTTTTGTTTCTTTGGTTGGTTGTTTTTGTTATTGTTGTTGTTTTTCATAACTAGATTTATACTAAACCTTTTCCGTTCTTGTACCCCAGCCTAAACTTGATTTTCATAAGAACAGCCTGCAGAAATGTACATGTCTTCTGTGTGTTTTTAATATTGTTATTTCGATTTTTGGTTTGATTATGAATTGCAGAAAACAGATGAAGAAAAAAGTATGGTTTCTCTTGTTATTTTTGACGTAATTTTAATGATAACGATGATGATAGTAAGGATAGTGGTGATGATAATAATAATGAAATCTTGTACAGTGCTGTTCTCCGAACTCATTTGGACTGACTGTGCGTTACACGTTCACAAGACAGAGTGCAATACACACAAAAGCACTGATATACCACGGACACACACATATTCATTAGAATACATGTACACATAAATACTAAAAGTGTCAAACCATGCATACACGTACACCTGTATGTGGATCGTGTGGGCCAAGCGACTAAAAGCACACTTGCCTAGGATGCTGTGTTCGAATGACGGACAGGACATGGATTTTTCTCCTCCCTCCACAGGATCTTAGACTCAAAGTGGTGGTCTAGGTGCAAGCAAATTTTTGGATGAGAAAACAGGGCGAGGTCCCGTGTGCAACATGCACTTAGCGCACGCTAACGTTCCCACAGCAACAAACAAGTTGTCTCTGGCAAAGTTCTGCAGAAAACTCCACATTCAGAGATAAACAGAAATACACGCATACAGAAAAAAGAGAAACAAAAGGGGGTGGGAGGGGGGGGAATTAGTGACGTTGCACTGCGGCGACGCACTCTCCCCATGGAGAGCAGCCCGAATCAAAGTAAAAAGAAAAAGAAAGAAAGAAATGAAATAATATTGAATACACGAATATGATCATAAATGTATACCATTGAATGATGACATAGTGCCACATCACTGAAATAAGCACCAGATCAGGATACCTGGTTTACCTTTCACTTCAGTTTTCCCCATTGATTTCCATGACAGGTAAATTTAAGTCCATTACAGTTATATTAAATTTTAACTCTCATACTTTATGACTTAAGCAGACAAAGAATTATTAAGTTTTCATGTCAGAGATCAAAGTATTTAAGATTTATGTTCTGATTGAAAAAATGTACAAAACATTTTTGGGCAGTGGATATTTGTTTTCTTTGTTTGTTAGCTTTACTGAATAGCAGAGCGTCAGATATACATATCAAATCATATACAGTATACAAGAAGCTCGGCTGCACTAAGCTATTTGAAAACAACACACGAGCAGCTGTTCTGTACTAAACGAATAGGAAACAGCACACAAAACAGATCGACTGTATTAAGCTATTGAGAAACAGCGCACAAGGGAATTAAATGAATACTGTTGTTTTACATATTTATTTCTTGTCATTTATATTCCATGTGAAAATGGGTCTGCCGTTCCCCAGGAGAGTACATCGCCACAGTGCACAACCACTTTTTTCTGTACACATGGTTTTGTTGTTGTTGTTGTTGTTTTTGTTTACATATAAAAATGGATTGTTTTATACAGAATTTTGCTAGTGACAGCATGTTGCCTTAGCTTTTTGTGCGTGCGGGACTTCGTTTACGATTTCGTCCAAAAGACAATCACCCCACATTGATGAAGGTCTTCTGAACGGGGACTCTTGAGTAATCACATAGTACACAAGGATACGATCGCACGGCAACTACTGCGTTATGCTTAATTAAATTACAAAGAGAATATGGTTTAAGTAACACATAAATCATTGTTGAATTATGTGTTGTCCAATCAGTGCACGTTGCATGCCCAAGAGGCTACAGGGCGTATCCACAACTGAAAACGTGTATCCAGCTGAGGTCTCAGGACAAGACGTGGGACCAAGCCAGAGCTGACTGCCAGGCTCGTGGTGCCGACCTCGTCACCATTACCAACCGTGCTTTCAACAACTTCATCAACGGTTTGTTGACTGACAAATGAAAGAGAGAGAGAGAGAGAGTGTGTGTGTGTATGTGTTTGTGTTTGAAAGAGAGCAGTGTATGTGTGTGGGGAGAGAGAGAGAGAGAGAGAGAGAGAGATTACACAACAGTAATAAAATGAGCGAACTATTACTTTTTTATGTCCTGCTTTTGCCCAATCAGCTCTTTATTGCACATACATAAAAACGAAAACAATACCAAAACATTTCACTTTCAGTATAACGCATAGGTCAGCACAAAGAAGATTGGGAAAAGAAAAAAGAAACAACTGAAAGTAGATCTAAACGCGAAATTGTCTTTCTTCTGTCAGTAGCTCATGTGTACTACTCTACAGTCGTGTGTGTATGTGTGTGTTATCTGTGTGTTGTGTGTGTGTGTGTGTGTGAGAGAGAGAGAGAGAGAGACTACTGCGTTGTTATGGAAGATTATTTCTGTGGTTCGCCTTCTTTTGGGTTTCTTTAGTAGGCGTATGTTTCTGTTCGTTTCTGTTATGTTGGTTATTGACTGGGTGACTGGTTGTTGGTTATTGACTGGGTGACTGGTTGTTGGTTATTGACTGGGTGACTGGTTGTTTGGTTTTGATTGTTTTGTTGGTTGATTTGTCTGTTTGTAGTTGTTTCTGGTGGTTAGTTTGTATAATAAAACGTTTCACAGTCATCAGCAGCGTCGTTAACAACTTTATCATTGACTGCGCAGTTAACAACTTTGTAAACGACTGCGCCATTAACAATTTTATAAATGCCTGAACTGATTCTCACAGGCTGCAGTCTTTCAAAAATCTGTCTACTTGTTCTGTCTCACGTGTTGTTTAATGGGCTTGATAAAACTTCAAGTCGGAGTGAAGTTTTTCATGATTTCTGTCAGCGCCAGTTGTACAAGGACAGCCCCTTTGCTTGGTGAGACGGCTGCCGTGTGGCGCTGGGGTTTAGAGGGTGATGGTAGTTGCCCCGATCGATGGTGAGGCGTTGTGGCTCTGGGTCCCATCTGGCACTCTTGGATGTTTCCTGTTTACTGTTAGCAGTTGCGTAGTTCAAAAGGGTGCGAATTCTATCAAAGGTCGGATAGTGATCATTAAGCGTTCGGGTGGGTGGAATTATGGGTGTCCTTTGTGTTTTCACAAAACACACACACACACCTGTCCCTCTCTGTCTGTCCCTGATCCCCTCACACACCCGACCACCAATGTTAATCGCTATCACCCAACACACAAACACACAGTCACATACACACACATCAACACACTCACTCATTCATTCACACACACACTTACACACACACAACACACACACACACACACACACACACACACACACACTCACACACACACACACACACACACACACACACACTACATACATACAACAACCACACACACACACACACTGTCACACACACACACCACACAACACAACACACACAACATACAACACACACACACACACACAACACACACACACACACACACACACACACACACACACACCACACACACACACACACACACACCTCTCTGTCCCTCTCTGTCTGTCCCTCATCCCCTCACACACCCGACCATCAATGTTAATTGCTACCACCCAACACACAAACACACACATACACAACACATCAACACTCACTCACTCACTCACTCACACAACACACACACCACACACACACACACACACACACACACACACACACACATACATACAACCACACACACACACTGTCTCACACACACACACACACCACACACACACTATACATACATACAACCACACACACACACACACACACACACACACACACACACACACACACACACACACACACACACACACACACACACCTCTGCTGTCCCTCATCCTCAACCTCATCCACCCACACACACACACATCACATAATCTACCACCCATCACACACACAAACACACACATCACAACACACATCAACACCACCACTACACCACACACACACACACACACACCACACACACACAACACACACACACACACACACACACACACACACACACAACCACACACACACAACCACACACACACACACACAACACACACACCACACACACACACACACCACAACACACAACACCACACACACCACACACAACCAATATGCTGAGTCAGACTCGAGCTTTTCAGTTTAAGATCAGATGGGTTCAACCAGACCCCAGCATTTGAAGCAGAAATATGAGTTAACAGAATCTATCCACGTCTAATATCAGTAGTGGTCAATTACACCTCCTGTATCTTGACCCATACGCCTAATCTAATATATTAGCTGATAACAGTTTCAAGCATGGGCTTGTCTCTGTCCTCTGGGTTGTCGTTAACCATTTCACTCCCGCACCCAACCGTTTCTCTCCCGAACTCAAGCCACGAGCTCCAAAACCTTAACCCTTTCACTCCCTCACCCTATCCACCAGCTTCCTGCAGGAAGCTGGTGGATAGGGTTAGGGATGAAAGGGTTAAGTCTTTGCTTTGCTGCCGTGGTTGACAATATGGGATGCTGACCTGTAGGATGAGGGATTTAAAGGGTTAATCGTTGAATTGTGATGGTTTAAGTCAAGTCAGTTTTATATACAAAAGAGAAATTACACTGTGGTCTTCCACAAGAATGCAACACAATTATGTAAACATTCATGTCAAAATACCATAGCATGCAACATAAACTTTAAAAAAATCTCCGGCATGGTTTTGTGACATGATGTTGCCACCGAGGTATTGAAAGTGCTGTTCATTGTCGACGTTTTTGTTATAATTAACTGGATGATGCGTGGAGGAACAAGGAAAAGCTCAAACAAACTCAAAATAAAGACACTCAGGCCTGTAAAATTTATGAACTTAACAAACAAGCACAGGGCAATCATTGTGTATGTCTCTGTGTGCGTGCGAATGTGTGTGTGTGTAGCTCGCGCGCGCCCGTGTGTGTGTGTGTGTGTGTGTGTGTGTGTGTGTGTGTGTGTGTGTGTGTGTGTGTGTGTGTGTGAAAAGCTTTGCATGTAACATTTGCATACATACAAAATGATACATACGTATGTGCGTGCATATTTATTTGTATAAAGTCATATGTGTAAGTACTTACGAGCGTGTGAGCATGCTTGTATGCATGCATGCATGTGCATGTACCTGTGTGCAACGAAGCATTTGTGCTGCTTTGTATATACCATTGTCATGTCTGTGTGATACAGGTCAGATCAGATCCCATCGTGGCAAGTACTGGGTTGGATTACACGACCGTCATCATGAAAACACTTTCCAGTGGCTGGATTCCAACAGCCGGGTAAATATATACCAAACTGCAAGAAAAGTATATAAATCTTCCCCAATACTAGCCTCATTTGTATGCTTATGAAATAGTTCTTTTTTTTTAGTTTTTGTCCTGTCCATTCTTTGGCGTATCAGTTGCCGCACAAAAACCACTAGAAATGAAAAGAATACTTACAATATCGTAGATTAACACATATTGTGAGTCAAGGTTTCTTAGCCCATTTACTGATAGAACTTTATCAGATTAGATAACAAGTCTGAGGTAGGAGAAATTGTTCACTTCAGTCTGCAGATTTAAAGGCCAACTCTTCTTTCGCTCGACCGTGATTGAAATGATTGTTTTCGTCCGCAGAGGACTAAGTAGGTAGTGTGCCGAGTGTGTTCGTTCAGAACAGGCACAACTGAATTTAATCCTGGTGATCTGGAAGCAAATACTAAGTCTTCTTTGGTGGGTAGCCTTAGAGCGATTTGATGTTGATAACCCACATGGGCTCCATGGTACAGGGATTGCGACTGACTGTATCTGGGTTTTGGTGGTGTTTTGGAGTGATACAGAAGTTTGGGCAGAGAAAAATTCAACAAAGAAAAGGAAGATTAGTGTGAACACATTTCATTTTGTACTTGTCAGCAGTGGAAAGACAGATCTTGGCATATTTGTATCAGATGTTCGACAGAAGAGTATCAGTGTGTAGTTTTTGAGTGGAAGTAATCAATTTTAGGTTATCGATTATAGAATACATTTCAAAAGACTAGCCACAATGAGAACCTTCAATATCCACCTCCTATATTTTCTTTAAATGAAGGAGAGAGGTGATAACGCATGTAAGTTTCGACAATTTTATTTCTTTCCTTCACTTTTTCTTTCCTTTGTTTTTGTTTTGTTTTGTTTTTTTGTTTGTTTGTTTGCGTGTTTGTTTGTCTTTTTACGATGTTTGAATGTATATTGAAGTAGATCGCAAAACGCTATCGATATTCTGGCAATCTTGCCTGTTTGCATGACCCTTTCGTTTTGTATTGTTCTTTGCTTGCAGCATTTTGATCAAAATAATTGCAAAAAGTTTTACGTTTAGTTTGATTTTTTAACTTTATTTCTCTTCCTGTTATTAAGCGATTTTCCCGACAGATTCCAAACGATATTACATACAGTTATGAATATTCCACTGCAGGCCACCTACACTAACTGGCACGCAGGTCAGCCCAACAGCAATGGAGGTACAGCCAACTGTGTGGCCATATATGACCAGGGTACCAACTACCAGTGGTATGAAACCAGTTGTGGTAACAAGTACCACTACATCTGCCAGAAGACAGCTTGTAAGTTCTTGCCTTGTTCAGTTTCCAGATGTTATCCAGTTGTGGTTAGTGTCAAAAGTTGGTGAATAGGACGTTGTGTGTGTGCGCACGTGTGTGTGTGTGTGTGCGTGTACGTGTGTGTGCGTGTGTATGCGCACGTGTGCGTGTGTGTGCGAGCGAGCGTGCCTGTGAGTGTGTGTGTGCAAGCCCGGTGCGTGTGTGTGTGTGTGTGTGCACGCGTGCGTGCGTGTGTGAGTATGTTGTTATTGAGAAAGCAGGAATCCCTTTCTTGTACACTCTCCTCAGGCCCATACACCACTGCTGGTTGGATGAATTTCCTATATAAATGATAGCCGCACACTGAAGGAAGAGATCGTTTAGTTTGCAACCATCCTTCATGTAGAACTAGTGACGGGAAATATGCCAACCGGCCGACCCCAACTGCGGTACCAAGAAAATTGCAATCACGGTCTCAAGACGTGCGCCTGCATCACAGTCACATGGGAGGAGATTGCCACAGACATGGCCTGAGAGAGTGCAGAGAGGACTGAGAGATTGCTACAGACACAGCCTGAAAGAATGCAGAGAGAGAATGCGGAGAGGACTGAGAAGATTGCTACAGACACGGCCTGAGAGAATGCAGAGAGAGAATGCAGAGAGGACTGGAAAGATTGCTACAGACAGAGCCTGAGAAAATGCACAGAGAGAGAATGCAGAGATAGAATTCGACACGGCCTAAGAGGGAGAAAATAGAAGGACTGAGAAGATGTACACACGCTGAAAATGAAAAGAGCGAAGACGAATGCAACACGGCTAGACGAGGGATGCAGAGATGGAAGATTGCACAGACAGGCCTGAGAGATGCGAGAGGACTGGAAGATTGCTACAGCCGCCTGAGAATGAAGAGAGATGCGAGAGGATGAGAGATTGCTACAGACCAGACGAGAGAAATGCAGAGAGAGAGAACAGAGAGAGGGGAGAAGAGTTGTACAGACAGCGAGAAGAAGAGGAGAATGAAGAGGCGAGAGATTGAGACACGCGAAATGCAGAGAGAAGAATGTGAGAAGAGAAGATGAGAGGAGAAGAGAGGGATAAGATGACATGAAATGAAAGAGAGAGAGGATGAGAAGATTGCTACAGAATCGAGATAGAGAGGAGAGAGATTGCTAGACCTGAAGGGAAGGAAGGATGAGAAGATTGCTACAGACACGAGCCTGAGAAAATGCAGAGAGAGAGAGAATGCAGAGGACTGAGAGATTGCAAGTGGCTGAAAGAATGCAGAGAGAGAGATAAGAGGCTGAGAGAGGACTGAGAAGATTGCTACAGACACGGCCTGAGAAGAATGCAGAGAGGAGAATGCAGAGAGGACTGAGAAGATTGCTACAGTCACGGCCTGAGAAATGCAAGAGAGAGAATGCAGAGAGGACTGAGAAGATTGCTACAGACACGGCCTGAGAAATGCAGAAGAGAGAATGCAGAGAGGACTGGAAGATTGCTACAGACACGGCCTGAGAAAATGCAGAGAGAGAAATGCAGAGAGGACTGAGAAGATTGCTACAGACACGGCCTGAGAGAATGCAGAGAGATGCAGAAGATGAAGATTGCTACAGACACGGCCTGAGAAAATGCAGAGAGGAATGCAGAGAGACTGAGAAGATTGCTAAGACACGCTGAGAGAAGCAGAGAGGACTGGAAGTTGCTACAGACACTTTGAATGCAGAGAGATCATGATGAGAGATTGCTACAGACATTGAGAGAATGCAGAGAGGACTGAGAAGATTGCTACAGACACTTTCTGAGAGAATGCAGAGAGACTGAGAAGATTGCTACGAGGTGGAGAATGCGAGAGGAATGCTGGAGAGAGAATTGCTAAGCACTGAGAGGATGCGAGAGGATGAGAAGATTGCTACAGACACGCCTGAGAGATGCAGAGAAGATGAGAAGATTGCTACAGACAGGCTGAGGAATGCGATGCAGAGAGACTGAAAGATTGCTACAGACACTTTCTGAGAGAATGCAGAGAGGACTGAGAAGATTGCTACAGACACTTTTGAGAGAATGCAGAGAGGACTGAGAAGATTGCTACAGACACTTTCTGAGAGATTGCAGAGAGGACTGAGAAGATTGCTACAGACACTTTCTGAGAGATTGCAGAGAGGACTGAGAAGATTGCTACAGACAGAGCTGGAGAGAATGCAGAGAGGACTGAGAAGATTGCTACAGACACTTTCTGAGAGATGCAGAGAGGACTGAGAAGATTGCTACAGACACTTTCTGAGAGATTGCAGAGAGGACTGAGAAGATTGCTACAGACACAGACTGAGAGAATGCAGAGAGGACTGAGAAGATTGCTACAGACACTTTCTGAGAGATTGCAGAGAGGACTGAGAAGATTGCTACAGACACTTTCTGAGAGAATGCAGAGAGGACTGAGAAGATTGCTACAGACAGGCTGAGAGATGCAGAGAGGACTGAGAAGATTGCTACAGACACTTTCTGAGAGATTGCAGAGAGGACTGAGAAGATTGCTACAGACACTTTCTGAGAGATTGCAGAGAGGACTGAGAAGATTGCTACAGACACATCTGAGAGATTGCAGAGAGGCTGAGAAGATTGCTACAGCTCAGCCTGAGAGAATGCAGAGAGGATGAGAAGATTGCTACAGACACGGCCTGAGAGATTGCAAGGACTGAGAAGATTGCTACAGACAGAGCTGGAGAGAGTGCACGAGAGAGATGCAGAGAGGACTGAAAAGATTGCTACAGACACTTTCTGAGAGAATGCAGAGAGGACTGAGAAGATTGCTACAGACACTTTCTGAGTGAAGAATTGCAGAGAGGACTGAGAAGAGTTGCTACAGACAGAGCTGGAGAGAATGCAGAGGACTAGAAGATTGCTACAGACGCTGAGAGATGCAGAGAGGACTGAGAAGATTGCTACAGACACGGCCTGAGAGAATGCAGAGAGGACTGAGAAGATTGCTACAGACACGGCCTGAGAGAATGCAGAGAGGACTGAGAAGATTGCTACAGACAGAGCTGGAGAGAGTGCAGAGAGGACTGAGAAGATTGCTACAGACAGAGCTGGAGAGAGTGCAGAGAGGACTGAGAAGATTGCTACAGACAGAGCTGGAGAGAGTGCAGAGAGGACTGAGAAGATTGCTACAGACAGAGCTGGAGATTGCAGAGAGGACTGAGAGATTGCTACAGACGAGCTGGAGAGAGTGCAGAGAAGACTGAGAAGATTGCTACAGACACGGCCTGAGAGAATGCAGAGAGGACTGAGAAGATTGCTACAGACACGGCCTGAGAGAATGCAGAGAGGACTGAGAAGATTGCTACAGACACGGCCTAAGAGAGTGTAGAGAGGACTCTCCCAGCCTAAGAAGAATCTGATGCAACAGGCAAGAGGTGACGCGAAAGGAAGACTCAGCCCTAAGCAGACAGTTTAGTTTCAGCCTTTTTTTTTCATGTGGACATTGTGGGATGGATTGGCGCTTTCGTGTACGATTGATAAACCATAGCTAGGACTGAAAGGACCTGCTACTGTGGGGGCTCTGAGTGTGTGGGGGGTTGTGGTATGGGTATGTGTGTGTGTGTATGTGCGTGCGTGTGTGTGCGGTGTGTGTGTGTGTGTGTGTGTGTTGTGTGTGTGTGTGTGTGTGTGACATCTGCCTGTTAGTAAGTTTTCCAGTCTCCACTAACAGGAGGTATTGGTGTAATTTGTGGCATATTTAATAAATAGGGAAATGTTTGTATAAGTGTGCATGTGAGTGTGTATTTCTATGTTTTGTATAGCTGTCGTTCTGTGTGTGTGTGTGTGTGTGTGTGTGTGTGTGTGTGTGTGTGTGTGTGTGTGTGTG
Source organism: Monoplex corrugatus (assembly GCA_030674185.1). Taxonomy (NCBI): domain Eukaryota; kingdom Metazoa; phylum Mollusca; class Gastropoda; order Littorinimorpha; family Ranellidae; genus Monoplex; species Monoplex corrugatus. The sequence continues at coordinate 37,711,417 of JAPXFY010000025.1, read as the reverse complement.
TGTGTGTGTGTGTGTGTGTTTTCGTCTGCAAATGTGTGTGTGGACGTGCATGTGTGTATGACCGCTTATTTGATTTTGTTTTGATATTTTTTTTACGAATGTTTTGTTTCTTATATCTCATATGTTAAATCCAGCAAGTGCCCTTAGATATGATTTGTTGTTTTCTAATCTCTAAGCCTATCAGTTTGGTGTGTGCGTGTGCGTGTGTGTGTGTTAGAGAAAGAGCTGATGATGATGACAGTGATGATGATGATGATGCTTAATTTTCAACAAAGTTTCAGTTAAAAGTCAATGTTCAAATCTGTCGTTGCTAATCAATAGGCCTGTCTGAAACACCAACACGAAACGAACGTAATGACAATATGATTGACGGAAACCAAGAGAGAGAGAGAGGAGAGAGGGGGGGGGGGGGGAGAACTTGCTGTTCTTTGTGTATATATTTTTTATGTCTCTGGTATTGGTTTGTTTACAGCGTTGATTTCTTCATTGTTTGTTTCAGTGAGCAGTCAAACTGCTCCCACTACAACACAAAGTAAGATTTCTTTTTTATTCTCATCTCTGTGCCTAACAGTAAATTTACTTGAAATGAGGCATGTGTGCACGTGAACGCGCGCGTGCATGTGTGTGTGTACGTGCGCGCGCACGTGTGTGTGTGTGCATGCGGGCACGTACGCATACTTGAAGAGTAGGCCTGCATATTCAGTGCTTCTTAGTTGCTTATTTAGTTATTAGATTGATAGTTCCAAACTTGAGCCGTTTATGGTATAATATATTCATTACTACCATGTCCTGCGTGTTAAGAACTTTGCATCAGTAGTGGTAATACAGCATTCGTAGCATTAGTAGTTACAAACTGTGCATCGCTATGGTGATATAAGCACCAGTAGTATGAATTGTTGTAACTTAACATTAGTAGTTGTAATGTAATGGTGGTAGCATCAGTAGTATGGACTGTTGTAAACTTAGCATCAGTAGTTGTAATGTAAGCATCAGTAGTAGTGATATCAGCGTCATAGTAGTAATATACATCAGTATACTAGTAGTGATGTCAGAGTCAGTAGTAGTAATATCAGCATCAGTAGTAGTAATATCAGCGTCAGTAGTAGTAATATTAGCATCAGTAGTAGTGATATCAGCATCAGTAGTATGAATAATCGTTAACTCAACATCAGTAGTTTTAATATCAGCGTCAGTATTGTAATATTAGCATCAGTAGTAGTGATATCAGCGTCAGTGGTAGCAATATTAGCATCAGTAGTAGTGATATCAGCGTCAGTAGTAGTAATATTAGCATCAGTAGTAGTGCTATCAGCATCAGTGGTAGTAATATTAGCATCAGTAGTACTAGTAGTGATATCAGCGTCAGTAGTAGTAATATTAGCATCAGTAGTAGTGATATCAGCGTCAGTAGTAGTAATATTAGCATCAGTAGTACTAGTAGTGATGTCAGTCAGTAGTAGTAATATTAGCATCAGTAGTAGTGATATCAGCGTCAGTGGTAGTAATATTAGCATCAGTAGTAGTGATGTCAGCATCCGTAGTATGAATAATCGTAAACTCAACATCAGTAGTTTTAATATCAACGTCAGTGGTAGTAATATTAGCATCAGTAGTAGTGATATCAGCGTCAGTAGTAGTAATATTAGCATCAGTACTAGTGATGTCAGCGTCAGTAGTAGTACTATTAGCATCAGTAGTAGTGATATCAGCGTCAGTAGTAGTAATATTAGCATCAGTAGTATGAGTAATCGTAAACTGTGCATCAGTAGTATAAATAGTCGTAAACCTTGCGTCAGAAATAGTAATATTAGAATCAGTAGAAGTGATATTAGCATCAGTAGTATAAATAGTAAACTTTACATCAGTAGTAGTAATACTAGCATCAGTAGTATAAATAGTAAATTTTGCATCAGTAGTTGTAATATTAGCATCAGTAGAATGAATAGGCGTAAACCTTGCATCAGTAGTAGTAATACTAACATCAGTAATATGAAGTCGTAAACTTTGCATCCTTTGATGTAATATCAACATCAGTAGTAGTGATAGCAGCATCAGTAGTGTGAACAATCGTAAATTTTGCATCATTTCTTGTAATATGACTATTATGAGCATCAGTAGTAGTGATATCATCATCAGTAGTATTAATAGTTGCAAACGTTGCGTGAGTACCAGTAATATCAACATTAGTAAAGTAAGACTAGTGTCAGTGTTGTTGCAAACATTGCGTGAGTAGTCGTAATATTACCATTCATAAAGTAATATCAGCGTCAGTGATATGGATAGTAATTGTGTATTTTTACCTAATGCGCAGAAACATGGAGCACCAACTGTGGGCCCATGTGGGAGACAGCGCCCAACTCTTACAGCTGCTACATGTTCAACACAGAACGTCTCTCCTGGACTGACGCCCGGCTAGCATGTCAAGCCAACCATGGGGACCTTGTCAGCATCAACTCTGTCACCGAACAGTTCTACATCAACGGTATTTTTTCTCTCTATTACTTCTTGTTACGACAGAAAATTCTACTTTAGTATTGTTTATTATTTGCCACTTTCTAGTCCTGTATTCTCCTTCATATACAAATTGAAGAATGTTTGATCCAGTATTCTCCTTACGTACAGACTTTTATTCGTATTCGAGTTTGATATTCTGTCCTAATGTTCGTCTCTTCAAATGCTTGCTTAATTAAAACTTCTCGGTCACCTCCATTCATTTTGTCAGTAATTCTGTGTTTGTGTGTGCGTGCGTTTGTGTGCGCGTTCGTTACTCAAAGTTAGATTCAGACTCGTATATTTGTCATGAAAACCCAAAGAAGATAATAAGACACAAATTTATCGCATTAAGTGTATTGTGTTCATTTGTCATGAAAACCCAAATAAGATTATAAGACATAAACTCATCGCATTAAGTGTATTGTATTCATATGTGTACGCACTTCTGCATGCGTATAAACTTGCTTGGTGTGTGTGTGTCTGCGCTTGTGTGTACACGGTGCGCACGAGCGTGTGCATGTGCGTGCGAACACGTCATGTGCACTTGTTTGTGTGTGTATAGGTACGTGTGTGCGCGCGTTTGTGCATACGTATATATTGCGCATGTGCATGTTTCCAGGTCGCACATCTTCACTGAGTTCCAGCTTTTTCTGGGTGGGCGCCAATGACCGGCAGACAGAGAGCGGGTGGAGATGGACAGATAATTCTGCCATGGGTTTCGTCAACTGGGCATCAGGTACGTACATAGTCCAAGATGTGCAGAAAGCTGTACTGTTTTCACACGTATGTGGAAACAGTTGTCTAAGATGTGCGGTGTTCAAAAAGCTACTGTTTTCACACATTTGTGTAAAACATGTTGTCCAAGACGTGTAAAAAACTGTACTGTTATCGTACAATGTGTATAAAGATATTGTCATACATGTGCAAAAGTTATATTGATTTCACACACAAGTTACCATGCACGAGTGTGCACACTCTCCTTACCCTTCTCTTTCTCTGTCTCTCTGTCTCTGTCTGTCTCTCTCTCTCTTTCACACACA
>JAPXFY010000025.1:37627884-37705384 GCA_030674185.1 Monoplex corrugatus | reverse complement strand
AGTGAATGTGTTGTTTTATATGTGAGTGTGTGTACGTGTGCGTGCACCCGTATTTGTACATGCATCCTGTGTGTGCGTTTGTTTGACCCTTTGACTCCCACACCCTATTTGCCAGTTGTCCACCAGCTTCCTGCAGAAAGCTGGTGGATAGGGTCAGGGGTCGAAGGGTTAAGTTTTTGCTCTGCGATCAAAGATGACAATACAGAATGCTAGTGGATAGGGTGAGGCAGTCAAAAGGTTAAGTATTTGTGGTGTGTGCGTGTACATGAGCGCACTCGTGTGGAGTTTTTGTCTGCGATCATAGATGACAATACAGAATGCTAGTGGATAGGGTGAGGCAGTCAAAGGTTAATATTTGTGTGTGTGTGTGTGTGTGTGTGTGTGGTGTGGTGTGTGTGGGGTGTGGTGTGTGCATGAGCGCACTCGTGTGGAGTTTTTGCTCTGCGATCATAGATGACAATACAGAATGCTAGTGGATAGGGTGAGGCAGTCAAAGGTTAAGTATTTGTGTGTGTGTGCATGTGTACGGCCACTTGTGTGTATGTATGTGCGTACAACACGTGTTTCTTATGGACACTACAAACACGTACAAAGACCTTGTTATGTATGTGCATACCACAGTGTTTCTCAGTGGGCACGTCAAACACGTACAAAGACCCTTGTGTGTAGTGTACATGTATGTGCTACACCCGTGTTTCTCTATGGACACTACAAACACTTACAAGAGCACTTGTGTGTATATATGTTCGTACACACACGTGTTTCTCTATGGACACTACAAACACTTACAAAGACACTTGTGTGTATATATGTTCGTACACACACGTGTTTCTCTATGGACACTACAAACACTACAAAGACACTTGTGTGTATATATGTTGTCGTACACACACGTGTTTCTCTATGGACACTACAAACACGTACAAAGACCTTGTGTGTATGTACATGTATGTGCGTACACACGCGTGTTTCTCTATGGACACTACAAACACTTACAAAGACACTTGTGTATGTATGTGCGTACACACACGTGTTTCTCTATGGACACTACAAACACGTACAAAGAACTTGTGTATGTATGTGCGTACACACACACGTGTTTCTCTATGGACACTACAAACACGTACAAAGACACTTGTGTATGTATGTGCGTGCACACAGTGTTTCTCTATGGACACTACAAACACGTACAAAGACACTTTGTGTATGTATGTGCGTACACACACGTGTTTCTCTATGGACACTACAAACACGTACAAAGACACGTTGTATATATGTGCGTACACACACACGTGTCTCTCTTTGCACACTACAAACACGTACAAAGACCACAAATGTATTCTACAAATTTTACAGACGGCAAGACCTGGGGATGTCCACGCGGGTGGCGTGGTTTCCACGGCCAGTGTTACGCTTTTGGGCGGGTGGATCGTATCAACTGGCAAACCGCACGTACCCGATGTGGACAGGGGGGTGGCTCGCTCGTCTCCATTCACAGCGATGCTGAAAACAAATTCGTCTTCAGTCTGATACCCAGGGGTAAGATTTGGGTTGTTTGTTTGTTTTGTTTGTTTATTTGTTTGTTTGTTTGTTTGTTTGTATGCTTGTTTCAGTTGATAGTTTTTGATTTGGGTGAGTGGAGGGGTGGGCTAGTTGGTTGTCAATTGCAGGAGTTTTTTTTCATTTTTGTTTACGACAGCGTTTCCGCGCTCGGTATAAATTCCATATATACCAACGCCGCAAATACGGTATGACGGAAGAGAATAAAAAAGCTCAAGACTTTAAACCTTTGGATAAACCCTACGTGCTGATAAGGTCTTTATTTCAGGGTTCTGTGCTGGGCTGTTGTCTACGCTTGTATCAGTCTGTTACTGAAATAAAACTTAGGCATCTTTGTTATGCATCATTTATTGATTCAAATCAGAAAGATACTGATTTCACTCTGTATTTGCACACTGCCAGGCATTTACTGCACAGTCATGTATGTCATTTTCTTTGATTAAGCCCGGGTGCTCGATACCCGTAATTCATTCCACCCCCCCCACCCCACGGCTAGTCTGCTTGCTTGTTGGGGTTTTCATCATTCAGAAATGTTGCAACACTTTTAGTTTCAAAAGATTATCCTCTCACACTCCACGCACGCGCGCACGCACACACACACACACACACACACACACACACACACACACACACACACACACACACACACACACACACACACACAGCCCACGCACCACACAACACACACACACACACACGCACACACCACAACACACACACACAACACACACCCCACACACACACACACACACACACACACACCACGCACGCACACTGATGAAGTTGATTGTTGTAAGGGTCTAATTTACTTTTTGTCTTGTTCGCTAACTTGTTTTTTTGTTATACTGTTTCCAACTGAATACGATACAATGCCTTTTTAACTTCTCATCATAATCCATCCACATACTTTTTTCTTCTATTCATCTTGTTTGTTTGTTTGTTTATCATTTACTTATTTCAGTTTGATTACTACTTTTTGTCGTCTAAACTCACATGTGTGAATAGACGTTAAATAAATCAGTGCAGGAACAAACTCAGGCTGATGTGCCTGTTGAAGCCCAAAGAACCAATGTGAGTGCTCCCGACCCAGACCACGCAACCAGATCAACGTGCATTGGAGAATAATTGTACAGAGTGAAAGGGGGAGGGAACAGTGCAGCAGATGAAAACAAAAGCAGAAAAGTTTAAATTAAATAAACTAACATCTCACATAGTCTAATACGAAAGGATGAAAAACAATTCGTTTGTTTGTTTGTTTGTTGTTTGTTTTTTGTAGGATGAGATTTAGGGGACATTTGATTGAGTGGATGAATAGGTCAACTGAATGGCTTATTGATTGACCAGTTGGTAGGCAATTGAATGGATGGATTGGTCAACTGGTTGGCTCGTTGACTGGCTAGTTGGTTGTTAATTGAGTGACAGGATTGGTCGAGTTGGTTGTTATTTGAGTGAATGGATTGGTCAACTGGTTGGCTTGTTGACTGGCTAGTTGGTTGTTAATTGAGTGACAGGATTGGTCGAGTTGGTTGTTATTTGAGTGAATGGATTGGTCAACTGGTTGGCTTGTTGATTGGCTAGTTGGTTGTTAATTGAGTGACAGGATTGGTCGAGTTGGTTGTTATTTGAGTGAATGGATTGGTCAACTGGTTGGCTTGTTGATTGGCTAGTTGGTTGTTAATTGAGTGACAGGATTGGTCGAGTTGGTTGTTATTTGAGTGAATGGATTGGTCAACTGGTTGGCTTGTTGATTGGCTAGTTGGTTGTTAATTGAGTGACAGGATTGGTCGAGTTGGTTGTTATTTGAGTGAATGGATTGGTCAACTGGTTGGCTTGTTGATTGGCTAGTTGGTTGTTAATTGAGTGACGATTGGTCGAGTTGGTTGTTATTTGAGTGAATGGATTGGTCAACTGGTTGGCTTGTTGATTGGCTAGTTGGTTGTTAATTGAGTGACAGGATTGGTCGAGTTGGTTGTTATTTGAGTGAATGGATTGGTCAACTGGTTGGCTTGTTGATTGGCCAGTTGGTTGATTGGCCATTTGGTTGGTAATTGAGTGGTTAACAGAATGGCTTGATGACTGGCTAGTTGGTTATTAATTGAGTGAATGGATTGGTCAAGATGGTTGTTACTTGAGTGAATGAATTGGTCAACTGATTGGCTTGTTGATTGGCTAGTTGGCTGTTAATTGAGTGAATGGATTGGTCAGATTGGTTGTTAATTGAGTGAATGGATTGGTCAACTGACTGGCTTGTTGATTGGCCAGTGGGTTGATTGGCCATTTAGTTGGTAATTGAGTGGATGGATTGCTCAACTGATATGGCTTGTTGATTGGCTAGTTGGTTGGTTGGTTAGCCAGTTGGTTGGTTAGTTCGGTAAGTGTCTTTAGTGGTAAAGAAAAATAAACAAATTCGAGCGAGTTGCGTTGAAAACATGCAAATTACGATACGACCAGATCTTGTGAACTTTTTTAAAGACATGATTTCACGGTTTATTGATCTCGTGTACACTGACAGTGTCAGCACTGTTTGTAGTTGTGTCATATCAGTTAACCCTTTGACTCCTGCATCTTATCCACCAACAAGGCACAAACTTAACTCTTTGACTCCCTTCCCTATCCACCAGTTTCCTGCAGGATGAGGGAGTCAAAGGGTTATGTTTTTGCTTTGTTAGCGTGGTTGGTAATGCAGGATGGTGGTGGACATAGGTGCGGAGTCAAAGGGTTAAAATTGTAACGCTTCACACAGGTTATAACGGACAGGTGTGGATAGGACTGAACGACCTGATGAAGGAAGGGAGCTTCACCTGGGCTGACCTCACCGCTGTCGACTTCACGGTGTGGAACAACCGTGAACCCAACAACATGCACAACGAGGACTGTGTCGTCATGTATCACGTAAGTACAGTACACACTTCCCTGCGCTCTGTGTCATTGTTTCATCGTAGGAGATGGCCCTGTATGTCTTACTGAACAAAAAGTACGAACCGTGGAAGCAATTTCAGGTAATTTATGCCTGTTTTTATGTATGTTTTGGTGTCCTTAGGTATGCTTATATTTGTATTCAGGTGTGTTTTTGACATCCCCTGTGCGATTAATTGGACGGAGTGGTCAACACCAGGGGCATGTTCTTAGATAATATGCGCGAATGCATAAACATGTGTTCTTAATTTTCTTCTTTTTTTTCCTGTTGAAGTTTTGTGTTTTTAAGCGGTTATAGCCCTGATATGCCTTTTACGCAGTCGGTCGGGTTTACACAACAATAACAATAACAATTACAAGATACATGTCATCGTATGACAATGAATTGTTGCAGAATGGAAAATGGACCGACTACACCTGCAATTCTCGTGGAGTTGGGGGCTTCTTCTGTAAGAAACCTATGAGCGTGCAGAGCGCCCAGGACCAAGTTATGCTACAGGGCTGTGCCTATGTGAGTATTTCCCTGTTGTGTACAAATTTGAATCTGGCTCGAGAAGAACATTGCTCTCGAAGCGTCCATCCGCTCAGCTATGAATGAGTTACGTTACCCTATTCAGAGTTGGGGAAGACAAAGCAGCGAGGGTTGATTGATTGATTTGATTCAGTTTTTACGTCGACACCCACCTCAGGTGTTATGGCCGACGGGGATAACCATTCCAGGGAAGTGGGGGAAGTGGGATTATCTAATCCTATACTGACACCACCAGAACAACAATGATGTTAAAATGGGACGGTGAGAAGGCCAGTTTTAATGTAGCACACCCCGGGATTCGAACCCACAACTATTAACATGTAAATCCGACGCTCAAACCAACTGAGCTACTGGGGCCCGCCACAGCAGCGAGGGAAAGATAAACAACGCCTTTATAATGCTGGCTCTTAGAAAAGTTCAGGTGTCTAACAACTCAGCTCGCAGTGACCGCTCAGATTATAGGAGACTGCTTTTTTCGCTTTATTTTTTCAGAATTTCTCTTGCGAATTTTTTTTTCTTTCCCGCTTGTTTCCTTTTTCAGAATCCTTATTTTGGAAAAAACGGAGATTGTTTCATGTCAAGCCAAGAGAGATGCCTGTGTGTGTGTGTGTTAATATCTATATCTGCGTCCATGACAAAACTGAAAAACATGATTTTTTCAGGTCTTTAGGGGTGGATCTTTACCAGCTTTTGGTCAAAGCTGTAGACTGCAGAGGATTGTAAAAGCATAAGTTTGAAAGGTAAAACTCCAAAGTGAAGGTTACGCCAACCAAAAAAGGTGCTAGCACTTCTTGAGGAAGTTGTGCAAACAACGCTTTTGCAGGAACTTCTGTTGATATTTAAAATGTTTTCGCCGTTGTAATAGTCCATCATTGTCCTGGACAAAATATCGTTGTCCTGGACACAATATCGTTGTCCTGGACACACGTGAAGTTTCATCTCAGCTGAAGTGTCTTTAAAGTCACAGTGATCTGGAGAAGTACAAATCTGCATTTTTCTGTGATACGTTTTGTGTAAAAAAAGGGTGTTTTAGAATGGCTTGATCATCATGATTTTAAATTAATTCTAATTAGGCATAAAGCCGGGCGGGGAGACTGGGCTGTAGTTCTATTTATCTCAGTATGATTGTCTGTATGTCTATATCGCCAGCTTGTACGGTTTATGCATATGTTTATGGTATCTGCCGTTTCGGTTTACATCTCCATCTCATAGCGTTAATGCTGTAGTGCATATATCACCTGTAATGCTGTAATGCCTTTTCGAACATGGTGAAACTGTCTTTTGGTAGGTCTTTATGCACGTCTACTTCTCTCTCTCTCTCTCTCTCTCTCTCTCTCTCTCTCTCTCTCTCTCTCTCTCTCTCTCTCTCTTCTCTCTCTCCCTGTCTTCACCCCCCCCTCTCTCTCTCCCTCACTTGTTCTGTCTGTCCGGCGGTCTGTGTTTATATGTTCTTAATCATGCGTACATACACATCTATATGAGCAGGTATGCAGACATACCCATAAATACATAAATACTGCGTACAACCTGGACGTGCTGCTACCTGTGTGTGTGTGTGTGTGTGTGTGTGTGTGTGTGTGTGTGTGTGTGTGTATTTCATGATCTGGGAATCAGAGCTCAATACTGTTCATATATCACCACCACTAACACATATGTGTATGTGTCTGTGTGCGTGTTAGTGTTTACAGGGTCTGAGATTCACAAGTCAATGCGATGTTCATACCTCCGTGAAAATCTGTGTGTCTGTGTGTGTGTACAGGGTTTGGGGTTCAGGGCTCAATGCTACAGTTATATCACCACCACCAAAACCTGGAAGGACGCTCAAGCTGACTGTCGGCGTCGTCATGGTAACCTGGCTACCGTCAACGATAGGTAAGTAACTTTTAACTCATCACATCCACGCCTTTCCTGCATAAACATTTACACACACCATTGAATGCATGCATAGGCAGCTATGGGCTCTTTGTGAAGGCTGGGACTGACCAGTCAAATTGCCCACTTCAGTGGTGCATCATTGAGAGTGTTGCTCAAATTTTCTGACCAGCACCACAAGTGGCTTATCTTTTTCGAGACTGGTGATGCCAAGATGTATGGGAAAGTAAGTGTAGAGTGCAGCCCTCTCATGCATGTTCAGTCCGAAATGGAACCCCATAGCTTCATCGCCATTCTCATCATTGTAGTTATTGTAAAAAAACAACATCAAACCGGATTGAACGACTGCATAAACAAATGCTTCCGACTTATAACCATCCCTCTGGTTCTCTTGTGGAGAAGCTGACGAGACATCCTCACCCGTAGCATCATCACCGTGATCGCCATTCTCATCATTATAGTACTGTAAAAAAAAAAAAGCATATTGAACGACCGCATAAACAAATGCTTCCGACTTATACCATCCCTCTGGTTCTCCTGTGGAGAAGCTGACCAGACAGCAAAACACATCCTCCAGGACAGCGAGAGCTATGGGTCACTGAGGGAGGAGATCTGGCGGACACTCCCCCGAGCCTGTGGGAGAAGTTGTACAGACCTTGTGGATGGAGTATGTAAGACGCCTGTTTCATCCTCGAGACTCATGTCCAAGAGTGACGGCGAACGAAAAGAAGAAGAAGCGGTGTGAAAAATTGTGCAACATTCTGTTCCCTTTCATGCCTTGTTCTTACGGTGTCTTGAGTTTCAGTGAGTTTGGAAGTGTGTCGGAGAGCTGAAATGAGTGATGTGGGGCGTAGTGACACAGGAGTGCTGCAGGAGAAGGGACAAAACAAAGCAAACACACACACACACACACACACACACACACACACACACACACACACACACACACACACACACACACGCACGCACGCACGCACGCACGCGCACACACACACACACACACACACACACACACACACACACACACACACACACACACACACACACACACGAAGAAGAAGAAGAAGAAGATTGCATGCATAATAATAATAATAATAATAAAGGCAATTTATATAGCGCTTTCCAGAGCACAAAGCGCTTCACATAAAATCAGTATATAACTAAATACAAATAGATACACCAACATAAAATTTAAACATACCGCTGCTAACACTATATAACATAAAACATAAAATTTACGTTCAACAAGACATATTAACATAGTAAATTCAAATATTTCTAAAAATAGTGACAATCATACAAAAATATTTTCTCTCTTTCTCTTCACACACACACACACACACACACACACACACACACACACACACACACACACACACACACACACACACACACAGACCCAAACACACTCCCTCTCTCAACCACTCAGTTTCTCTACTATCAAATTCTATCACGCTTACACATACTCTTACTCATACTCTCACTCTCTTGCCCCACCCCAACCATACTCTCGCTCTCTACCGTGCTCCCGATATTCCTTGCTCACTCTCTCTCTCTCCCCCGCAGCCTCTCTCTCTCTCTCTTTTCCTCTCTCCCTCTCTCTCCCTCTCTCTTGCTCGCATAAACATGCTTCACACACACACACACACACACACACACACACACACACACACACACACACACACACACACACACACACACACACACACATATATGTAGGAACGATGATCAGGGCTGAGAGAGAAGAGAAAGAGAAGATCAATGAAAGTATTGAGTGAAAAGATAGGTCTTCAGACTAGACTTGAAAGAAGGAAGACATTGCTTATGGCGAATATGATAGGGAAGGGAGTTCACTTATGGAGAATGCATACACGTTATACAAGCATGATACATGCATAATACAGTGGAGATTCGATTGGTAAAAGCACTTCCCCTGGAAACGACAGGTCGTAGGTTCAATTCTCCTATAGACAAGGATTTTTCTCCTGTCTCAAATAGACCCTGAGTGCCGTCTGGATGCAAGTCTTTCAGATGAGCATGCACTTAGCACGAGTAAAAGAACCCACGGCGGTAAAGTTATTCCTTTCAAAATTTTTATGGAAAAATTAACTTGAATATGTGAACAGAAATATGCGTCGTGAAAAAAAACAGGTGGTGACAAACTGTAACGACTTGTTCTCCCCAGAGACAGCGGCCTGTATGTATTACATGATAAATCTGTTGTTAAAAGAAAGATTTGAAAACGGTTACAAACATATAATTGCGCAAACCAATATTAATGTTCACACACACTGATAGGCGCTTGTGCCTACATACACACACATACACGAAACACACACACCCAGGGAAAGCGGCTTGTACGTATTAGATGATAAATGTGTTGATACACGAAAGATTTGAAAACACAGTTACAAGTAACTATGCATAAACCGATGCTGATGTGCACATACACTGATTCACGCGTACACATCACACACACACACACACACACACACACACACACACACACACACACACACACACACACACACACACACACACACACACACACATACATGTATATGCATCCATAAATGAATACCTGTTAACAGAGTCTATCCATAAATGAATACCTGTTAACAGAGTCTGTCCATAAATGAATACCTGTTAACAGAGTCTATCCATGAATGAATACCTGTTAACAGAGTCTGTCTATAAATGAATACCTGTTAACAGAGTCTGTCCATGAATGAACACCTGTTAACAGAGTCTATCCATAAATGAATACCTGTTAACAGAGTCTAAAAGTACATATACACAACTACGGCCATAAACCTGCATACACGAATGATGACATAATGTAATTACTGAAATATATTTTGAAAACTAGAAAAAAAATTTAAATGCATAAAAACATCTCACCCACTATCATGTTTGTTTTCAGACAAATCCAGGCATTTGTATCAGCAGAGCTGGTGTACCGACCTGGCTCCGCCTACTGGATAGGGCTGAAGAACCCCGGTGCCCAAAACACTAGCTATGTATGGGCCACCAACTACAATGTAGATTTTACCTCTTGGTCTGAATCCCATACTGGTATGTGATTATCATCAATAAATATCAATTGTAATAAAACAGAAGTCCTCTTCGAATATATAAACCTGCAGCTCTTCCTGTCTTTTATGTTTTTTATAATTGCTGCAGTCATCATTTTATTTCTTTTTTGTGGATTTGAATATCAGTTGTAATAAAACACAGAAATCCTCTCGAATATGTAAACTGCAGCTCTTCCTCTGTCTTTTATGTTTCTTACAATTACTGCAGTCATCATTTTATTTCTTTTTTTGTGGATTTGAATATCAATTTAATAAAACACAGAAGTCCTCTCGAATATATAAACTGCAGCTCTTCCTCTGTCTTTCACGTGTTTTTTTTTTATAATTAATGCAATCATTTTATTTCTTTATTGTGGATTTGAATATCAGTTGTAATAAAACACAGAAGTCCTCTTTAAACATATAAACTGCAGTTCTTACTTTGTCTTTTATGTTTTTTTGTAATTACTGCAGTCATCATTTTATTTCTTTTTTGTTTGATTTTTTGTCAGTCTTTTTAGATGTGTTTGTCTTTCAGCTTGCATTGATTTTTTCCCCCGGTCATTGCCTGACACATGCCTCAAAACTTCCGCATTTCAGTTTGTTGTTGTTCTCTTTATTCTGTATCTGATTCTAGTAATCTACAAATTCCTCGATACAAGTGTACCACAGTCCGCCGCCGTTCTTTGTCTGTGTCTGGTCCATACAACTGGAACGATCTTCCCCTGTCTGTTCGATAGTCGCTGATTCTGTTTTCCTTCAAGTCTACCTTGAACACATACCTTTTTGCCCAGCACTGATTATATACATATATGTATAAATATATGTATGAATATGTATATATACATATATAATGTGTGTGTGTGTGTGTGTCTCTGTGTGTGTGTGTGTGTGTGCGCGCGCGCGCGCGCGTGCGAACGTTCGTATTTGTGTGTGTCTACATAGCTATATATAAAGTTCAACTGCTACATAGGTATATATTGATATAGCCAATAAAAAATATAGTCTTAGACCAAAAAACGGATACACCTTCCTAACCATAATCTTATACCCGTAATTTAAATTTCAGGCAACGAGCATGGCACGTGTGTAGCCATGACAACAGGAAGGCCTGTGGGCTTGTGGACCAACAACCAGTGCAGCCATCGTCTGCCCTACATCTGTGAATCTCCCCGTAAAGGATTCACCACCCCTCCACCAACCCCGCCCTCCACCACTTCCAAGTTACCCTGCCCGCGCACGTGGAAAGCCTATGGCAATCTTTGTATCAAGGCGAGTGATTTAACATTTTGATGTCCATTATTGTACTCAAAGACTGAAATGTCTCAACCACAAACTCTGCCTAAACCAAGGTGGGTGTTGCGTATGCAAGACCTAAGCACTTTGAATAATTATCGACCAATTGTCACCCATGACTGCTGTCAGTTTCCTCACACTCTGTGGTCACCCATGACTGCTGTCAGTTTCCTCACCCTCTCTGGTCACCCATGACTGCTGTCAGTTTCCTCACCCTCTCTGGTCACCCATGACTGCTGTCAGTTTCCTCACCCTCTCTGGTCACCCATGACTGCTGTCAGTTTCCTCACGCTCTCTGGTCACCCATGACTGCTGTGAGTTTCCTCACCCTCTCTGTTCACCCATGACTGCTGTCAGTTTCCTCACCCTCTGTGGTCACCCATGACTGCTGTCAGTTTCCTCACCTTCTGTGGTCACCCATGACTGCTGTCAGTTTCCTCACACTCTCTGGTCACCCATGACTGCTGTCAGTTTCCTCACCCTCTGTGGTCACCCATGACTGCTGTCAGTTTCCTCACACTCTGTGGTCACCCATGACTGCTGTCAGTTTCCTCACCCTCTGTGGTCACCCATGACTGCTGTCAGTTTCCTCACCCTCTGTGGTCACCCATGACTGCTGTCAGTTTCCTCACCCTCTGTGGTCACCCATGACTGCTGTCAGTTTCCTCACCCTCTGTGGTCACCCATGACTGCTGTCAGTTTCCTCACCCTCTGTGGTCACCCATGACTGCTGTCAGTTTCCTCACCCTCTGTGGTCACCCATGACTGCTGTCAGTTTCCTCACCCTCTCTGTTCACCCATGACTGCTGTCAGTTTCCTCACCCTCTCTGGTCACCCATGACTGCTGTCAGTTTCCTCACCCTCTCTGTTCACCCATGACTGCTGTCAGTTTCCTCACCCTCTCTGTTCACCCATGACTGCTGTCAGTTTCCTCACCCTCTCTGGTCACCCATGACTGCTGTCAGTTTCCTCACCCTCTGTGGTCACCCATGACTGCTGTCAGTTTCCTCACCCTCTCTGGTCACCCATGACTGCTGTCAGTTTCCTCACCCTCTGTGGTCACCCATGACTGCTGTCAGTTTCCTCACCCTCTCTGTTCACCCATGACTGCTGTCAGTTTCCTCACCCTCTGTGGTCACCCATGACTGCTGTCAGTTTCCTCACCCTCTGTGGTCACCCATGACTGCTGTCAGTTTCCTCACCCTCTGTGGTCACCCATGACTGCTGTCAGTTTCCTCACCCTCTGTGGTCACCCATGACTGCAGTCAGTTTCCTCACCCTCTGTGGTCACCCATGACTGCTGTCAGTTTCTCACCTCTTGGTCACCCATGATGCTGTCAGTTTCCTCACCCTCTTGGTCACCCATGACTGCTGTCAGTTTCCTCACCTCTGGTCTCTGTGGTCCACCCTCATGACTGCTGTCAGTTTCCTCACCCTCTCTGGTCACCCATGACTGCTGTCAGTTTCCTCACACCTCTGCTGGTCACCCATGACTGCTGTCAGTTTCCTCACCCTCTCGTGGTCACCCATGACTGCTGTCAGTTTCCTCACCCTCTGTGGTCACCCATGACTGCTGTCAGTTTCCTCACCCTCTGTGGTCACCCATGACTGCTGTCAGTTTCCTCACCCTCTGTGGTCACCCATGACTGCTGTCAGTTTCCTCACCCTCTGTGGTCACCCATGACTGCTGTCAGTTTCCTCACCCTCTGTGGTCACCCATGACTGCTGTCAGTTTCCTCACCCTCTGTGGTCACCCATGACTGCTGTCAGTTTCCTCACCCTCTGTGGTCACCCATGACTGCTGTCAGTTTCCTCACCCTCTGTCACCATGACTGGTCGTTCTCACCTCTGGTCACCATGACTGCTGTCAGTTTCCTCACCCTCTCTGGTCACCCATGACTGCTGTCAGTTTCCTCACCCTCTTGGTCACCCATGACTGCTGTCAGTTTCCTCACCCTCTCTGGTCACCCATGACTGCTGTCAGTTTCCTCACCCTCTTGGTCACCCATGACTGCTGTCAGTTTCCTCACCCTCTCTGGTCACCCATGACTGCTGTCAGTTTCCTCACCCTCTCTGGTCACCCATGACTGCTGTCAGTTTCCTCACCCTCTGTGGTCACCCATGACTGCTGTCAGTTTCTCCTCACACCCTCTGTGGTCACCCATGACTGCTGTCAATTTCCTCACACTCTGTGGTCACCCATGACTGCTGTCAGTTTCCTCACCCTCTGTGGTCACCCATGACTGCTGTTAGTTTCCTCACCCTCTGTGGTCACCCATGACTGCTGTCAGTTTCCTCACCCTCTGTGGTCACCCATGACTGCTGTCAGTTTCCTCACCCTCTGTGGTCACCCATGACTGCTGTCAGTTTCCTCACACTCTCTGGTCACCCATGACTGCTGTCAGTTTCCTCACCCTCTGTGGTCACCCATGACTGCTGTCAGTTTCCTCACACTCTCTGGTCACCCATGACTGCTGTCAGTTTCCTCACCCTCTCTGGTCACCCATGACTGCTGTTAGTTTCCTCACACTCTCTGGTCACCCATGACTGCTGTCAGTTTCCTCACCCTCTGTGGTCACCCATGACTGCTGTCAGTTTCCTCACACTCTCTGGTCACCCATGACTGCTGTCAGTTTCCTCACACTCTCTGG
The DNA here is from genome assembly GCA_030674185.1 of Monoplex corrugatus. Lineage (NCBI taxonomy): Eukaryota > Metazoa > Mollusca > Gastropoda > Littorinimorpha > Ranellidae > Monoplex > Monoplex corrugatus. The sequence continues at coordinate 37,691,483 of JAPXFY010000025.1, read as the reverse complement.
TCACCCATGACTGCTGTTAGTTTCCTCACCCTCTGTGGTCACCCATGACTGCTGTTAGTTTCCTCACCCTCTCTGGTCACCCATGACTGCTGTCAGTTTCCTCACGCTCTCTGGTCACCCATGACTGCTGTCAGTTTCCTCACACTCTGTGGTCACCCATGACTGCTGTCAGTTTCCTCACACTCTGTGGTCACCCATGACTGCTGTCAGTTTCCTCACACTCTGTGGTCACCCATGACTGCTGTCAGTTTCCTCACACTCTGTGGTCACCCATGACTGCTGTCAGTTTCCTCACACTCTGTGGTCACCCATGACTGCTGTCAGTTTCCTCACACTCTCTGGTCACCCATGACTGCTGTTAGTTTCCTCACCCTCTGTGGTCACCCATGACTGCTGTCAGTTTCCTCACACTCTGTGGTCACCCATGACTGCTGTCAGTTTCCTCACCCTCTCTGGTCACCCATGACTGCTGTCAGTTTCCTCACGCTCTCTCGTTCCCTGTCATTGTTATCATTTTTCTCACACTGTCTCGTCCCCTGTCACTACGATCATTTTTCTGATGCTCTCTCATCCTCAATCATTACAATCGTTTTTCTCATGCTGTCAAATACCTCATCACTGCCATAATTTTTCTCACACCCTGTCGTCTCCTATGATTGCGATAGATGCTCTCACCTCCCCTATCACTGCTATCATTTTTTTCTCACACTTTCTCGCCCCCTGTCAGTGCAATACTTTTTGTCAAAACTGTATGTCACACGCACAGATCCACAAACATGCACGCGTGCTCATGCATACCCATTATTATACACATAACACACACACACACTCTCTCTCTCACACATACACACACACACACACACACACACACACACACACACACACACACACACACACACACACACACACACACACACACACACACACACACACACACTCAAAACACACACGCAACACACACACACTAAAACACACAATTCATTCAGGTAAACAGATTTGATAGAGATGAGTCTTCATCAGAGTTCTGAAGCATGTAATTAAAGCTGAATGTCTAATATGGACAGCGAGTTTTTTTTCCCGTACTGTTGAACCTTGGCAAGTGAATTTATGTTGATACTCTGGAATCAGAAGAGGATCGAAATTTTCTGTATGGCGTATGACTGTTCCAGAGGCTGGTGCGAAGTATAGTGAGTAGAGTTTGTACAGATACCAGACTGAACTGGAAGCCCGTGTAATGATTTGAGAAGAGGGGGGATAATTATTTCATTGATTCAAGTAGTTAAAAAAACGTGTAAGTGTGTGTGTATCTGTGTGTCTGCGTGTGTACATGTGTGAGAGAGAGATATTTAGATTTAGTCATTATCTTTGATATTGTTTCGACAAAGAGAGAGGGGGAGAGAGATGAGGGGAGGAAGAGGGTGAGAGAGGGGTGAAAGAGAGAGTGAGAGAGAGTAAGAGTATGTGTGTACATTTGTTTATGCGTTCTTGTGCCTATATGTATTTTACTGCGAATGCCAAAACAATTTCCCATTGTGATGCTTTGGGCTAAATAAAATTCTTGTATCTATCTAGAGAGTGTGTGTGTGAGAGAGAGAGAGAGAGTGTGTGTATGTGTTTTGTCTGTCTGTGTTTGTGTGTGTGTGTGTGTGTGTGTGTGTGTGGGGTGTGTGTGTGTGTGTGTGTGTGAGAGAGAGAGAGAGAGAGAGTGTGTGTGTGTTTGTGTGTCTTGTGTGTGCACGTGTGAGAAAGAGAGTGTGTGTTTGTGTGTGTGTGTTTCTGTGTGTGTCTGTGTTTGTGTATGTGTGAGGAAGAGAGTGTGCATTTGTGTGTGTGTTTCTCTGTGTGTGTGGTGCGTGCGTGTGTGCGCGCGCGCGTGTGTGTGTGTGTGTGTGTGTGTCTGAACGCAATCACACACCAGCATGAGCGTGTGTCTAAACGTGTGTATCTGTGAAAGCGTGCCAGTCTGTGCGATTGTTTTAAAGCGAAACAAAACCCACGCGTGTTTCAGGCATTCAACATGACGCTGTCCAACCGACTGTCCTGGATGGAATCACGTCAGTATTGTCAGTCTTTGGGCGGGGACCTCGTGTCTGTGCGGAATAAACGTATGGAAAACTACATCATCAGACGCGTCTTCAACAAGCAAGTATAGTTAGAATGTTACATAGGCGTGACTGGAAATACTAGAAGCTGGAGCCTGTGTAGGAACTAATGACAGTGACTGAGTGAGTAAAGGTAAACATCTTCGCGTAACCTGAGCAGTCATTGAGATTCGAGGTGTTATAGAGAACTCATCTTGTCGGAGGAAAAGCGTTTTTGAGGGTATTTTCCCCATTTCCTCTCGGATTCCCGTCGCTGCTTTACCGCTCTCGTTCCAGAAGAGGGACAGGTACCTGTTTACAGCTGGATGGATTAAGACGATGCGTTCAAGCCAGGGCGTGAAATTTGTCAACAGTCCGTTTGGTGACCACGCTCAGTCTTCCTTAATCTCGACTTTTTGGAGCAGAGGCCTTGGCCACTACTATGCATCCCAGAAATATCTGCAGACACCACAAAGAAACATACCAGTTATCATAACAATAATGACAATAATAACACAATGACAACAAGAGAACAACAACAATAATGATGATAATGGTAAAAGTAATGAAAAATGATAATAACTATGGTATTCATAATAATAGTAATGACACTAGTAATGATAGTAAGAAAAATAATGATCATAATGATTATGATGATGGCATTGATAATAGCAATATATTAATCGTACATGAATCTACCCTTGAAAAGGATAGGTTCTCTTAAAACTTGTAATCATATAAATGATTTCAACTGTTGTCAGTGCATCTATATAGGCGTATTTTGTAACCTATAGATGGGTTATAAACAGTATGAACTAAACTGAACCTATGGATGAAAATAGCATGTACTTTTAAGATTTCATTGATTTGTTTCTTTCTTTCTTTGTGTGAATTTTTGTTCTTTCTGTTTTCCTCAATGTAGGTCATTCTGTATGACTTGTTTACATGTAGGCTTCTATTGCTTATAGACCGGAGGCCAAGCAGTAACGTTTGTGTCACTTTCTTTCTTTCTTTCTTTTTTTCAATTCAAAGTGTTATACATACATTTCATGATCATCATCTTTGTCGTCATTGTCATCATCATCATCATCATCAGCATCAACATCACATCAGTATCTATACTAATATTGTCTCAACAGTATTTTTGTTGATGTTTTCCAGTGTAACAACAAGTGGTATGTGGTGGATCGGCCTGAATGACCGAGACTCGGAATATGGTGCGTATATTTTACCTTTTCCCAGAGTATTCTCTTCACTAACACACACATTCACATACACACGAACACATGTACACACGCACATACACACACGGACATGCACATACAAATACGCACATCCACACACACACACACACACACACACACACACACACACACACACACACACACACACACACACACACACACACACACACACACACACACACACACACACACACACACACACGCACGCACGCACGCACACACGCGCACACACACACACACACCACATTCTGGTACACTCATATACGCACGATCACACACACAAACACTATATACACACTCATATACGCTCTACTACACACACAAACACTATCTATACACTCCTATGTGCACTATCACACATACAGACACTATGTTTGCACTCATATACGCACGATCACACATACAAACACCAAAATGTACATGCACATACATATTCTAAGAATCTAAGTCACATTATGTCATTAATGCCCGATGTTTTTTAACTTGCCAAAAGTCACCTTCCGTCGTGTAGGACTAATGTATGTACTGTACATTAATGCGCCAAGAGTCACCTTTGGTCATTAATGCATGACTAGTTTATGACTGATGTATGTACTATAATTAACATTCTAAGAGTCGTATATACTCATTTATGACTCATATAATTATGTACTGTATGTAAATATTCTAAGGGTCACATTAGGTCATTTATGACTGATGTATGTACTGTATATAAACATTCAAAGAGTCACAATAGGTCATTTATGACCGATTAATGTACTCTACATAAACATTCAAAGAGTCACAATAGGTCATTTATGACTGATGTATGTACTATATATAAACATTCAAAGAGTCACATTAGGTCATTTATGACCGATTAATGTACTCTACATAAACATTCAAAGAGTCACAATAGGTCATTTATGACTGATGTATGTACTGTATATAAACATTCAAAGAGTCACAATAGGTCATCTATGACTGATGTGTGTACTATATATAAACATTCGAAGAGTCACATTAGGTCATTTATGACTGATGTATGTGCTGTATATAAACATTCTAAGAGTCACATTAGGTCATTTATGACTGATGTTTGTACTGTATATAAGCATTCGAAGGGTCACATTAGGTCATTTATGACTGATGTATTTATTGTATAAAAACATTCTAAGAGTCACATTTGGTCATTTATGACTGATGTATGTACTGTAATTAGATCGTTTGTGATTGATGTATGATACTATACTTTCATTCTATGAGTCACTTTAGATCATCTATGACATGTATATATCTATGATTAACAATCGAAAAGTAACATTAGGTCATTTATGACTTATGTATGTACTGTAATTAACGTTCTAAGAGTCACATTAGGTCATTTATGACTGATTTATGTACTGTAATTAACCTAGTCGAAGGTAGTTATGCGATTTATTTTAAGAGTTTCATTTATGACTGATTTATGTACTGTAATTAACGTTCTAAGAGTCACTTAGGTCATTTATGACTGATTTATGTACTGATAATTAACGTCGTTCGTAGATGAGTACACGTAACAGATGTCATTTATGACTGATGTATGGACTTATATTAAACATTCTAAGAGTCACGTAGGTCATTACTGTGACTGGTGATGTGACTATAGTTAACATTCTAAGTCACGTAGGTCATTTATGACTGATGTGTGGACTGTATATTAACATTCTAAGAGTCACGTAGGTCATTTATGACTGATTTGTGGACTGTATATTAACATTCTAAGAGTCACGTAGGTCATTTATGACTGATGTGTGGACTGTATATTAACATTCTAAGAGTCACGTAGGTCATTTATGACTGATTTGTGGACTGTATATTAACATTCTAAGAGTCACGTAGGTCATTTATGACTGATGTTGGACTGTATATTAACATTCTAAGAGTCACGTAGGTCATTTATGACTGATTTGTGTGACTGTATATAACATTCTAAGAGTCACGTAGGTCATTTATGACTGATGTGTGGACTGTATATTAACATTCTAAGAGTCACGTAGGTCATTTATGACTGATTTATGTACTGTAAATAACATTCTAAGAGTCACGTAGGTCATTTATCTGATGTATGTACTATATTAACATTCGAAGAGTACGTAGTCATTTATGACTGATGTATGTACTATAATTATCATTCTGAGAGTCCCGTTAGGTAGTTTATGACTGATGTGTGGACTGTATATTAACATTCTAAGAGTCATTTATGGCTGATGTATGTACTGTAATTAACATTCTAAGAGTCAGGTAGGTCATTGTGACTGGTGATGTATTATAGTAACATTCTAAGAGTCACTAGTTTTGACTGTTGTGGCTGTATATTACTTTGAGCAGTAGTCATTTATGTGATGTATGATATTAACATTCTAAGAGTCACGTAGGTCATTTATGGCTGATGTACGTGCTATAATAACATTCTAATAGTCACGTGGTCGTTTATGACTGATGTGTGGGCTGTATATTAACATTCTAAGGTGCGTTAGGTCTAAATACTGATTATGTACTATAATTAACATTAAGGTCCGTAGGTCTTATGACTGATGTGTGGTACTTAATACATTCTAAGAGTCACATAGTCTTTATGACTGATGTGGACTATATAACATCTAAAGTCACGTAGGTCATTATGACTGATGTTGTACTAAATACATTTAAATCACTAGTCATTTATGACTGATGTTGGACTGTATATTACATTCTAAGAGTCACGTAGGTCATTTATGACTGATTGTGGACTGTATATTACATTCTAAAGTCACGTAGGTCATTTATGACTGATGTGTGACTGTAATTAACATTCTAAAGTCACGTAGGTCATTATACTGATTTGTACTTAATTCAAGGTCACTAGGTCATTTTGATGATGTGTATGTATATAACATTCTAAGAGTCACGTAGGTATTTATGATGTTGTGGATGTATATAACATTCTAAGAGTCACTAGTCATTATATGTATTACTATATTAACATTCAAAGTACTAGGTCATTTATGACTATGTGTACTGTAATTAACTTCTAAGAGTCACTAGGTCATTTATGACTGATTTGACTGTAATTAACTTCAAGATCACGTAGGTCATTTATGACTGATTTATGTACTGTAATAACTTCTAAGAGTCACAGTCATTTATATCTGATTATGTACTATAATTAACATTCAAGAGTAACGTAGGTCATTATGACTGATTTATGTACTTATTACATTCTAGAGTCCGTTAGGTATTTGACTGAGTGTGACTTATTTAACATTCTAAGATATTATGGCTGATGTTGACTGTAATTAACATTCTAAGAGTCAGTAGGTCATTTGACTGTGTGATTATATTAACATTCTAAGAGTCATAGGTCGTTTATGACTGATGTGTGGACTGTATATTAACATTCTAAGAGTCACGTAGGTCTTTATGACTGATGTTGACTGTAATAAATTCTAAATCACGAGGTTTATGCTGATGTATTATATAATTAAAGTACGTAGTCTTTATGACTGATGGACTGTATATTAACATAGAGTCCTAGTTTAATTTTACTTAATAACATCTAAGAGTATAGGTCTTAATGATTGTACTTAATAACATAAGAGTAAGTAGGTCATTGCTATTATTAATATACATTCTAAGTCCTTAGGTGTTTATGACTGATGTGTGGACTGATATACATCTAAGAGTCGTAGGTCATTATGGAGTATGTACTTAATTAACATTTAAGAGTCAGTAGGTCATTTATGGTGATGTACTTATAACATCTAAAGTCACTAGTCTTATGACTGTTTGGCTGTATTAACATTCAGATACGTAGTCTATTGATTGTACTAAATAACATTCTAAAGTCACGTAGGTCGTTTATCTATGGTGGACTGTGATATAACATTTAAGAGCGTAGGTCATTTATGCTATGTTGTATGATTAACATCTAAAGTCACTAGGTCTTTATGACTGATTTGGACTATATAAACTTCTAAGTCACGAGTCATTATGACTATGTTGTATTAAATTTAGAGTCACTAGTCATTTATGCTGTGTTGGACGTATATTAAATTCTAAGAGTCAGTAGGTCATTTAGACTGATTTGTGGACTGTATATAACATTCTAGAGTCACGTAGGTCATTTATGACTGATGTTGGACTGTATATACATTCTAAGAGTCACGTAGGTCATTATGATGATTTGTGACTGTATATTAACATTCAAGAGTCACGTAGGTCATTAGATGATGTGGATGTATATAACATTCTAAAGTCACGTAGGTCATTTATGACTGATTGTGGACTGTATATTAACATTCTAAGAGTCAGTAGGTATATGACTGATGTGGGACTGTATTAAATTCAAGAGTCACGTAGGTCATTTATGACTGATTTGTGATGTATATTAACATTCTAGAGTCACGTAGGTATTATGACTGAGTGTGGACTGTATATTAACATTCAAGATCACGTAGGTCATTTATGACTGATTATGTACGTAATAACATTCTAAGAGTCACGTAGGTCATTATCTGATGTATGTCTAAATTAACATTCGAAAGTACGTAGTCATTTATGACTGATGTATGTCTATAATATCTCTGAAGTCCGTTAGGGTTATGACTGATGTGTGGACTGTATTTAACATCTAAGTCATTTATGTGATGTTGTACTGTATTAACATCTAAGTCATTAGGTCATCTGTGACTGGTGTATGTATTAAGTTAACATTCTAAGAGTCACATTAGGTCGTTTATGACTGATGTGTGACTGTATATTAACATTCTAAGAGTCACGTAGGTCATTTATGGCTGATGTATGTACTGTAATTAACATTCTAAGAGTCACGTAGGTCATTTATGGCTGATGTACGTGCTATAAGTAACATTCTAATAGTCACGTTAGGTCGTTTATGACTGATGTGTGGGCTGTATATTAACATTCTAAGAGTCGCGTTAGGTCGTAAATATCTGATGTATGTACTATAATTAACATTCTAAGAGTCACGTTAGGTCGTTTATGACTGATGTGTGGACTGTGTATCAACATTCTAAGAGTCACGTAGGTCATTTATGGCTAATGTATGTACTATAAGTAACATTCTAAGAGTCACGTTAGGTCGTTTATGACTGATGTGTGGACTGTATATAAACATTCTAAGAGTCACGTAGGTCATTAATGACTGATGTATGTACTATAATTAACATTTTAAGAGTCACGTTATGCCATTTATATCTGATGTATGTACTATAATTAACATTCTAAGAGTAACGTAGGTCATTTATGACTGATGTATGTACTATTAATAACATTCTAAGAGTCAATAGGTCATTTATGACTGATGTATGTACTATAATTAACATTTTAAGAGTCACGTTATGCCATTTATATCTGATGTATGTACTATAATTAACATTCTAAGAGTAACGTAGGTCATTTATGACTGATGTATGTACTATTAATAACATTCTAAGAGTCACGTAGGTCATTAATGACTTATGTATGTACTATAATTAACATTCTAAGAGTCACGTTATGTCATTTATATCTGATGTACTATAATTAACATTTGAAGAGTAACTTAGGTCATTTATGACTGATGTATGTACTAGAATTAACATTCCAAGAGTCACGTTAGGTAGTTTATGACTGATGTGTGGACCATATATTATCATTCTAATAGTCACATTAGGTTTGTCATGGCTAATTTGTGACTGATGTGTGTACTGTACATTAACACTATAAGATTCACATCAGGATATTTATTTTATGACTGATTCATGACTGATACATGTACTGTATACAAACATTCTAAGAACGAAATCAGGTCATTTATGACCGATGTGTTTTGCACAGTATATTTCAATATTTGACTGTCTTTGTATCAATATTCTGTGTCCCATATGATGAGACTGTCTTAATGTTGCAGCCTACCTTAAGCGTTGAGTCACTCTCCAGTCTGACTACACAGGCTTGCATGGGAGTGTATCACACTGGAGCAAATCCTTCTGCATGCGATCTTCAGTCTACCGTGCTGTTGTTGACTTTCTTCAGGGTTAGGGATGCTAAAGGACTCGGGAAGAGGAAATTGGCAACACCCTCATAATGTTGAGAGAAAAGTTGTTCCAATTGCCTCACTGTCCAAAGGCTTCGGACAACCTTTACCCGTTATCATGCACACAGGTCACATAATGACTGACCTCTGTGCCGTACGCGGGCTGGCTGGCTGACTAACTGGCTTGCTCATCTGAAAGAACCGTGAACTCAATAGTTGATGTTTGGAATTCAATCTCAGCCTGCAACAGTTAAAAAAAACACAAAAAAACAGGTCTGTTTGCTACCCATTTCCCTGTCCCAAATATTCAGGTGGTATCAGTTTAATGTTTCAGAAGTCCTGTGTCTTCCTCCACCTCGCCACCCCCAACGCATGCAAAGACCTTGCTAGCGGGTAGGGATTTCATCATCATCATCATGTGTCCTGCCGCATGGCGTTGGCGATCATGGCCCTCCTTATGCATCTATCCCTTGTTGCCGCAAGCAAATCTTTCACCCTCTCTGTCTTCAGCCACCCTGCAGGTCTGTCCAATATTTTCTCCCAGGTTCTACCTGGTGTTCTCTTTCCCTCCAGCTTTCCTGTTGTGACCAGGTGCTCTAATTCCCCTTCATAAAATGGCCTATAAATGTTGCCTGTCTTTTCCTTATCTTCCTTATCAATGATCTTGTGTCTGCCTCCATCAAGACAGTCTCGTTTGTTTTCTTTGCTGTCAATGGAACTCTCAACATTCTTCTTAGAAATCACATGTTGACTGCCTTAATCTTGCTCTGGCTTTGCTTGCGGACTGTCCACGCCTCACAACCGTATAACATTATCGGTTCTATATAACATACAAGGATTCTCTTCCTGACGTTAATTGATAGACATTTGGGTAGGGATATACACATGCTTAATAATGCTTAAGGAAATCGCCAGATAAATTGCTGCTAGAAGAACTGGGTCGCGCGCATATGGAACTGTCGGAATGTCGAACAGCCATCCCAGCTCCAGTTTCTTCAGTCACGTAAGATTTATAGACTTGTCTTCGTGTTGCACATACATACAGGTCACGTATGGAGCGACGATCAGGGAGTGACCTACACCCACTGGGCCCCCGGGGAACCCAATGACTACAACAACCGGGAGGACTGTGTGGAGTGGGTCTTCCCCATCAACGCCTGGAACGACGACAACTGCTATGTGGCTCGAAATTTTATTTGCTCTGTCCCCAGAGGTGAGTGTGGGGAGTGAGAGATGAGGCAACGACTGTTTGATGAGTGTGAGAACATTATGTATATGTGTATATGCTCCTTTCTGTTCGTTTTGCCTGTCTGTATCCCTGTTCTTTGTTCGCGCGCGTGTGTATGTGTGTGTGTGTGTGTGTATGTTCTAGATCGAATCTTAGTTGGATTTTGGTTTGTGAGTGTGGGGTGGTGTGTGTGTTGTCCCGTCTCTCTCTCTTTCTCTCTCTTTCTGTCTCTTTCTCTCTGTCTGTCTCTCCCTCTCTCTTTCTCTCTCTCTCTCCTCTTTCTCTCTCTGTCTCTTTGTCTGTCTGTCTCTGTCTCTCTCTCCATTTCTCTCTCCCTCTCAACACACAAACACACACCCAGTACAATTACACTCTCACGGGCACTTGCGCAGCAGATCTCTCTTACGCGCGCGCGCGCGCACACACACACACACACACACACACACACACACACACACACCACACACACACGCACACACGCACATCACGAATCTGTGAAGTTAAGTCTGTGTATGATGCAAAAATGTATCAATAATCACCTGTCGGTGTCACCACTTGTGATGAGTAGCCGCCGCTGTTGATGTCTTGACTGTCTTTCTCCACCTCGTCCGGCTTTTGCACGTTATTATCAGTACTACGACGTTCAAGTATTCGTACTTGTACTTTGAACTATGAATGGGATATGTACATACTCGTACACATGTTTTGTGTGTCATGTCGCAGGTACAGTCCTGACTACCACGGCACCGCCACCAACTGGAGCTATCAGTAAGTACGGAGGGTAGAAAAGGGTTAAATGAAAAGTAGGTGATCCATGTGTGTGTGTGTGTGTGTGGTGTGCATGCGTGTGTATGTATTAAAAAAAATGTGTGTGCTTGTCTGTGTGTGTATTTGTGTGTGAGTGCATGTTTGTGTGTGTGTGTTTTGTGTGTGTGTGTGTGTGTGTTCCGGATCGAATCTCATTGGTATTATTTGTTTGTTTCTGATGGAAGATACTAAAGTTTTCTGTACGCGGACCTGCTGTTTTTCGTGTGGATTCATGTACAGCATTTTCTTTGGTTTATTATTATAGTTACGAAGACAACAATTTTGAATGGTTAGTCAATATTATTTTTTTCTTTTGTTTTCATAATTTTTGCAAAATAGTTATGGGGGAAGTTTAACAAGGTCTTTAGCAAATCTTTTCAATGTTTAAGTCAAACGTGTATTTTACACTCATCTTGATTGCTGTATTCTCTTACAGCCAGCCTTTTTAAGATATTTAATGTGGAAATGATCGTTTGCGCACTTGAATTTGTTTGCGAGTGGGTGGATGTATATGCGTATGCATTTGTGTGTCTGTCTGTCTGTATGTCTGTCTGTCTGTGTGTCTGTCTGTCCATGTGTAAGCTTTCTTGACTTGTCTGTGTGAACAATTTGGGGAACGTACCGTATCCATCCTCGATTCAGTTTCAGTCACATTCACATTTTTTTTAACCAAGACTTCAGAAAGGCAAGAAGGCTACTTGGTCTTCAATGGGTGGGACCTGGGAAAGAATACAATTGTCAATCTCCCTGTTATATTTGGTGGGAGGGGGTTGTTTGTTTATGAGAGTACTATAAAATTCTCCCCACACCAAAACAAATAATCAAACAAAACCTTTTTTTTTTTCGTTTTATGAGAATACTAACAAAATTTCCCAACGTCAAAATAAATAAGCAAACAATAAACAAGAAGACGAAAAACTCCATTCGTTCTCGTAAATACGTAACAAACTAATCTTCCGTTATGTGTAACAGGCTTCTATTGTAAAAACGACTCTGAGATAAGTAAACAAAAAGAATTGAACTCCATTCGTTCTCATAAATACTTACAAATAGTCTGCCTGTTTGTTACGTGTTACAGGCTCCAATGGTAAAAATGGCTCATAGATAAGCAAACAAACAAACAGAAAAACACGAAGACGAAAAACTCCATTTGTTCTCATAAATACTTACAAATGGCCTGCTGTTATGTGTTACAGGCTCCAGTTGTAAAAACGACTCTTGGCTCCTGTACGGGGGCCAGTGCTATTTCACCAGCCCGGAGGACGGGCCCACAGCCCAGATGACCTGGTATGATGCACGGCGCACGTGTCTGTCCTTAGGCGCTGACCTTGTGTCCATTCACAGTGTTGATGAAAACGGCTTCCTTACCAGTACTGTAAGTTTGTAGTGCCGTAGTGTTTTTTTTATATCAAACTTCCTAAAAATTGACTTAGAAAAAGAAACAAAAAAATTACGTTTGGTGAATTTTAACTCATTTGCCTCCACGCTCTATCTGCCGGCCAGCTAGTGAAAGGGTTTGTGATTTGTCGTATGTGAGATAGGATTTAGAGAAGAATATGGTTTGGATTACGATGCTGTGAATTGGCACCCGATGGTGTTCAGGACTGGAGGAGATAAATTTGCAAAGGAAATGAGTGAAGTCTCTGCCATGTCACTGTCAAGATTAATTTCGATCTGTTATCAGACCTGCGAGGAATGAAGTCTCTGCTATGTCACTGTCAATGTAAATCTGATCTGTCATCAGACCTGCGAGGAATGAAGTCTTCACTAGGTCATTGTTTGGGTTAACGTGATCTGTCATCAGACCTGCGAGGAGTGAAGTCACCGCTATGTCACTGTCAAGGTTAATGTGATCTGTCATCAGACATGCGAAGAGTGAAGTTAATGCTGTGTCACTGTCGAGATTAATGCAATCTGTCATCTGACCTGCCAGGAATGAAGTCTTTGCTATGTCGCTGTCAAGGTAAATGCAATCTGCTATCAGACCTGAGAGTATTTCCACAATGTCACTCATCGAGATAAATGTGATCTGCCATCAGACTTGAGAGTAATGGAGTCTTTACCATGTGACTTCTAGAGCTAAAGTCATCTACCACCAGACTGAAAGTAGTGAAGTCTTCACCGTGACATTCGATATGAGTGTGAGCTGCCATCAGACCTGCGAGTAGTGAAGTTTCCACCATGTCACTCATCAAGATGAATGTGTTCTGCTATCAAACCTGAGAGTAATGGAGTCTTTGAGCTAAGTGTGATCAACCACCAGATTGAAAGTAATGAAGTCTTCACCATGCCATTCGAGATAACTGAGCTGCCATCAGACCTGAGAGTAGTGAAGTGTTCACTATGTCACTACTGTGAGCTGCCATCAGACCTGAGAGTAGTGAAGTGTTCACTATGTCACTACTGTGAGCTGCCATCAGACCTGAGAGTAGTGAAGTGTTCACTATGTCACTACTGTGAGCTGCCGTCAGACCTGAGAGTAGTGAAGTGTTCACTATGTCACTACTGTGAGCTGCCGTCAGACCTGAGAATAGTGAAGTGTTCACTATGTCACTACTGTGAGCTGCCGTCAGACCTGAGAGTAGTGAAGTGTTCACTATGTCACTACTGTGAGCTACCATCAGACCTGAGAGTAGTGAAGTGTTCACTATGTCACTACTGTGAGCTGCCATCAGACCTGAGAGTAGTGAAGTGTTCACTATGTCACTACTGTGAGCTGCCATCAGACCTGAGAGTAGTGAAGTGTTCACCATGTCACTTATCGAAATGAACATGATATGCCATCAGACATGAGAGTAATGGAGTCTTTACCATGTCACTCTTTGATATAATTGTGGTCTGCCATCAGACTGAAAGTACTGAAGTCTTCACCATGTCATTCAAGATGAGTGCGATCTGCCGTCAGACCTGATAACAGTAGTCTTTACCATGTCACCCATCAAGGTGAGTCTGATCTGCCAAGAGATTTGAGAATAGTGAAGTCCTCGTCATGTTATTCCACAGTGATAATGTGATTATTGGACACCAAACTCTGCTTAAAAACCCCCACAAGACACAGGAAAAAAACCCAAGTGATTGTTAACATGTGTTATTAACATTAGATTGTATTTCAGTAGTAGCAGTTTTAATTGTTTTCAGTGTTTATGGTTATTATAAGGACACGATAGAGGGTCTTCATGTGGAATAGAAAACCAGTTATAGGACAGTGTTTACCTTTTCCAGACCTTGTTTAGAAGGTATCTCCTCCCGTGGGGATGCCGGGGGCTCTTTCAGTATCAATAGTAGCCCCACCTTCTGGAAATACTGTGGTAGAAATATCCTCTTTTCTGTCACTGTCTTTGTTTCTGCCTTGTTCCTTTGGTTTCTGTCATTTTCTTATCATTTTCTGCCTTAATGATCCATTCACTTGTATGTGTTCGAAAAAGTCTTACGTACTTTTTCTTAGGATTGATAATTGGTACATGTTTTAAGTGCATTTTTGGCTCTAGGGAGGTGAGATATGGGAAGCAATTTTAGGAAATTTAGGCCCGTTTTTAGATATGTTTTGGTGTCTTTAGGTATGCTTAAATTTGTATTCAGGTGTGTTTTTTAAATCCCCTGTGTGTTGAATTGGACGGAGTGGTCAACACCTCCCGCATGTCCTTAAATTTAGAGCGCGAATGTATTGATATGTGTACTTAATTTTCTTTTCTTTTTTCTTTCCTGTTGAGGTTTTGTATGTTTAGAAGTAGATATAGTCGTGATATGGCTCCACGCAGTAGGCTGGGCTTTAAACAACAATAACAATAGACAGGTATCTCTATTTTCCGAGTTTCTGTTTCAGATGTCCAGACATTCAGCGTGGACATTCTGGATAGGCCTCAATGACCTCGACCACTCAGGCTACAGGTAAGGAATCTGTACAGTAGACATAGACACGGTGATGAGATATTGATACTTTACAGTATTTCCAGCCAAATATTCAGTCAGAGAAATCATGATTTTTCCACTGCCACCGACTGAATAATTATTCGCTTAGTCACCTTTTCCCTAATTTTAAGCAAGAATACCCTGATCACCGTAATCATCACTATCATCATCGTCGTTGTCATCATTATCATCATCGTCGTTGTCATCATTATCATCGTTGTCGTCGTCGCCGTCATCATCATCATCGTTGTTGATGAGGAGGAGTAGTAGTGGTAGGAGTAGTAGTAGTAGCAGCAGCAGCAGCAGCAGTAGGAGTTGCTGCTGCAGCAGTATAGTTGTAGCAGTGGTAGTAGTGGTAATAGCATCACTATCACTATCATCATCATTCTTGCAGCTGGACCAACGGAGAGGCAGTAAATTACGTGTCGTGGCGTATCAACGAACCTAACAATGCTTTCGGGGAGGAGAGCTGTGTGGAGACTATGTCTACTGGTTAGTGAATGTATGTGTGTGTGTACCGCGCGTGTGCGCGCGCGTGTGTGTGTTTGTGTGTTTGCGCATTTGCATATGTAAGTGCGTGTGTGTGTGCGGGTGTAATTGTATGACTGCGTGTGTGCATACTTCTCGAGATTACTGTGACCTTGAATAAACTTTAAATAAAATGAAAGTTGCAGTTGCAGTTTCAGCTTTCAGTTTCTCAGGATGACGTCTCTGCGCTCGGAATCAATTCCATATGCTCTAGCGTCGTAAGTGCCATGTGCATGGTGACCATGGCACGGGCCTTAAGCCTGTACATAAACCCATGTGCTGGCCAGGTCTTGAAATCCTACCTAGACTGTCTTTACCTAGTCTGTATTTATTTTTACTAGTATTGGGTGGTTGATACAAATCGTCTGAAAGCACGTATGTGAATAGACGTTAAAAGAAATAAAATAATGAACGAACAAATCAGATTGTTACAGAAGGTATGAAAGTGATTATGGCCACTATGAGTTTAAGTTTCAGTTTCTCAAGATGACATCTCTGCGCTCGGAATGAATTCCATGTGCACTAACGTCACAGGTGCCATGTGATGGAGAAGATCCAGAATGATCACAGCACAAGCCTTAAGCCTATCATAAACCCATGAGCTGGCCAGGTCCTGAGGTCCTACCTAGATAGTTCCACAACCCTGAGGTGGTAGGGGAGCGAGGTGACAGAGACCTCAACTTTTCCCGGGGCCAGCACCACGATGGCGGCATGCGTCCCTTCTCCCTGCTTCAAATTCATATTCATATTCACATTTATTAAATCAAGACTTGAGAAAGGCAAGAAGTCTAATTGGTCTTCAAGGGGTGGGACCTGGGAAATTAACCTATCTTTCCAATGTTTTATACCAAGGTAATCGGGCAATGCCCAGCTCTTCACGAGTTTTCAACTGCCGTAGGATCTATAGTATGCGCAGCCAAAAGGCACATGGATCCGACTGTTTTTCATCCCCTTCCGAAGGACCAAACGTTCAGTTTGATTTTCCGGTCAAGAGGAGAAAAGTCAAGGCCTCTACAGGGAGCGAACCCTGGAACCTCGAGTGTAGTTATTGGCAGGCGAACGTCTGAACCATTCTGCCACTCTTCTCCCTTTTTACAATAACGAAAGCTCAGAACTTTCGTTTCCCAAAACAGTTCCATATGCGCTAAGTGTGGGACGTAGAGTGCGCACTACACTACATATGATCTACACGTATAATGGTGATATTGCTGTTCACACAAATGACATTTTAACCTTTACGGTAAAACAAATTTATGTGGTCTGACCGTTTTTGCAACAACATTTAGGATGCCTTATATGTGTACAATGACATTGCCAGAAATCAAGATTACCAGATTACAAATGGTTGAGAAAAGTTGATTTGAAAGTATAGTTCTCAGAACATATTCCATATTTTAAATTTTCAAGGTCACTGCGCCTAGATGAACATTTCATCCCAATTAATTTTTGGAAATCGGAAATTGCGAGGGAAATGGTAGGCATATATACAACAGAAAAACATAATTCAAATATTTTGAAAAATTCTTGGAAAAACATGCTTGTTTACACACTTCACCAAAACGTACTGATTGTAGGCGCCTCTTTGGGCCCGTGTGACCTTGACCTGGACGTCTTGACTTCCTGATATATGCATTTCCAACTCTTTGAAAATCCACTCCCTTTACTTGAGATTGGTAAAGATTCATACACAAATAGCTGAGAAACCCCTTCAAACACATTTTAGTAACAACACAAAGACACACATTCTCACGCATGCGCATACACACACAGACACACACACACCGACACACACACACACTGACACACACACACCGACACACACACATTCACCGACACACACACCACACACACACACACACCGACACACACACACACACCGACACACACACCGACACACACACATTCACACACACACACACACACACACACACACACACCGACACACACACACACACACACACACATCACACACACAACACACCCACACACACACACACACACACACACACAAAACACACACACACACACACACACACACACACACACACACACACTCATTGCACACACACACACACAGACAGACACAGAGATATACCTCTCTCCAGTACAAAGAAGGAGATTGGAAAACAAAACAATAACAATGATAACAATGCGTAAGTAGATGCCGATTGTAACGACAGCAACTAATGACATTGATAGTATTAACAATATAATGGTAATAGTAGTTGCTTCATGAAGATGACGAGACTATAATGAACAAGATGATGAATGCCAAGACGGCAATGATGATTACAATGATGACAATAATAATTTTGTTGACAACAACAGGTGAATGGAACGACAACAACTGTCAGGACAAGAACGGCTACATCTGTAAACGGCCGTTGAATGGTGTGGTGACTCAACAACCTACTCTGCCTCCTGTACATGGTGGCTGTCCCCCTGGGTTTACCACCATTCCTTTGTGTGAGTCATAGTTGTTTAAAGGCAAAGAAATGTACATGGGATAATGACCTAGAACATTCCAAACCCCTCTGATTGACTACAGACAGAAGTGGAATATCTTCGTTGCTGCCTATCATCTTAATGGAATAATGGGCAAAATATTTCACATTAGCAAATTTCACGTTAGCAAATTTCACGTTAGCAAATTTAGTTGAAATATGTATGTAAATGTCCATGCCAACCAGTAATATGTGTCTGTCATTATTTCACGGCAAAATAAGACACTGCATAACAACATTTATAACGTACTCACATCATGCTGTGATTGCTGTGACATATCGACAGATGCACTTTAGCAACGTAAAACATTCAGAAAAAAAAGGGCAGTAGGACCTTAGGTGACAAGCGTTGGAGGATATTCCTTTAACACATTGCGGGGAAGGTCCTTGGCTGAATCATTCTGACAAGAGTTCAACCTGCGGAGACTCCAAGCCAAAACTACAGTGCTCAAAATTGTCCTGCAAGAATATCTCTTCGCACATGATTGTGCACTGGCTGCGTACTCACTGGCATGAGGACATCCAGCGTTTTGATGACCAGTTTGCTGCGGCCTTGCAAACTCTTTGGTTTACAATTAATCTCAGCAAGACAGGTATGTTTCAGCCAACATCATTATAGGCTTCTGGTGCTTCCCTACCCGCGATTGTCAACAAGAACCGAAAGATTAAGATTGTGGACAGATTCTATTACTTTGACAGTACAGTCAAATTGAACAGAGAGCAGTAATGGATCTGTTGTTGATGCGTCGGCGCTGCAAATCACCAGTCAGCTCTGCCTTGGCATGTCGACCAATAGATTGTGGCAAGACCATGACATCAGGGTCATCACACAGATTGCTGTGTACAGGGGACAAATCTTGAGCACCTTCTGTCCTACAAGATCTGGACTATGACGGCACATCGTTCATCAGTAGGAATAATTCTATGAAAGATGTCTGTATGAGATCTGCAACATCACATGGCAGGATGGTCTTTTGAACAAATGTGGTGTGTGTTTTTTTTAAGTATAAAGTGTGATTTAAGTATAAATTGTGGCTTGCTAAGTATAAAGTGTGGTTTGCTAAGTATGAAGTGTGGATTGCTAAGTATAAACTGTGGTTTGCTAAGTGTAAACTGTGGCTTGCTAAGTATTAAGTGTGGTTTGCTGATATAAAGAGTGGCTTGCAAAGTATAAAGTGTGGTTTGCTAAGTATAAAATGTAACTTGCTAAGTATAAAAGGTGGATTGGCGAGTGTAAAGTGTGGCTCGCAAAGTGTAAAGTGTGGCTTGCTAAGTATAAATTGTGGCTTGCTAAATGCAAAGCTTCTACTCATCAGATGCCAGCTTTGTCAAACAGGGCACGTTGTGAACACGGAAGACGACATTATTCCAAAGACACTTCTGTATGGGGAGCTGAAACAAGGGCACCATGGCTGGAGAAGGCCACTGAAGCAACACAGGGATACATGAGCTGTGTGGTATCAACACCACTAACTGGGAAGACACTGCCCCCGTAACACACTAAGCTGGCGACGATAGTGCATGCAGGGCACAATCATATTTGAACAGTCCAGAACAGCTGCTGTTCAACAGAAGAGGGACCGGCGAAAACAGAACCCAAGACTGCAGGACCCCATCCCATTCAACGTCAAGGAACATGTGCCTCCAGTTTTGGTCTTGTATCCCCCATGAGGACCCATTCAAGACGATGAAGGACCAGTATGCCTACTCCATCTGTTGAATTGACAGGAGAGTCCCGTCATGTCACACTAGCAGATTTATTGGAAATATGTATGGAAGTGTTTCTGCCAACACGTAATATAAATCTGTCAATATTTAACGCCAGCAGATTTCATCGGTACATATAGGATGAAGACCAGTATGCCTGCTCATCGGTTGAATTGACAGGAGAATCCCATCATGTCACACTAGCAGATTTATTGGAAATATGTATGGAAGTGTTTCTGCCAACATGTAATTATATAAATCTGTCGGTGTTTAAATCTAGTGGGTTTCGTTGATACATGTATGGAAGAGACCAAGCCAATTATGTAATATGTGTGTGTGTGTGTGTGTGTGTATGTGTGTGTGTGTGTGTGTGTGTGTGTGTGTGTGTGTGTGTGGTGTGTGTGAACACTTAACCCTAGGATATCTAGTTGAAATATGTATGGTAGTGTTTGAGTGTGATGAATCCCCTGTTGACCACTGTCCCGTGTCAATTGCAGTGGACAAATGCTACAGAGTAGCGGGCCTGACGGACGACACAATTAAAAATTTCACGGATGCAGCCACTGCCTGCTCCCGGATGTTGCCTCCTGCTAGTTTAGTGTCTATTCACAATTACATAGAACAGAGTAAGTGCGTGTTTGTGTGTTGTGTGTGTGTGTGTTTTGTCATTGTTTGCTCCTAAATGTTTCCTGCTACTACTTTAGTGTCCATTCACAACAAAACAGAGTAATTGTGTGTCTATGTGTACATAAGTGTAATGTGTTGTGTGTGTGTGTGTGTGTGTTGTCATTGTTTACTCCTAAATGTTTCCTGCTGCTCCTTAGTGTCCATTCACAACAAAACAGACTAATTGTGTTATATGTGACCCCCCACCACGAAATAAGTCTTAACTCGCAGTCAGTCGAACGGCAGTAGGAGCTGAAAAGGTGACTGAGGGTCAGTCTGGGGTGTTTTGACTTTTTCTCAAAATTAATTACTGTAGACTATAATCTATCCCCCACAGACATTCTTTCCTTGAAAAAATATTAATAAATCTAAAATGGTATTTTAATGCACTGATCGCAGCAGAAAGAACGCAATTTCCTACCAAAAGTACCTATTTTTGTCTCTTATTATGAACCGTAACCTGTATAGTACCCGCAAATGTAATGTTCTACAGAAAGCTCTTTGGTGCACCTTTCAGATAATGACAGCGAAAATTAGAAACAAACTGGGTCAAAGCCACCAAATAAAAAAATTTAAGGAAAATGTGTAGGAGAGCACACAAAAACTTTAGAAACCGTATTCTCAAAATGGCCATCATACAACTTATTGACTTTCAACATACATAACTTCTACATTTTTATGTGTACAAGCTTTATTCAGGTATCAAAATAATCAGCAGAATGTACACTTTCCAGTGATATGTATGTCTCAAAATGCCCAAAATGCTAGTTAAGACTGATTTCGTGGTGGAGGTCACATATGTATGGTGTGTGTGTGTGTGAGAGCTGTTATTGTTTGCTCCCAAATGTTTCCCGCTGCTATCTTAGTGTCCATTCGCACCATAACAGAGCAGGGAGAGAGAAGAGAGTGTGTGTGTGTGTGTGTGTGTGTGTGTGGGGTGTTGGGCTGTCATTGCTTGCTGTGAGAAGTTGCCTTCTGGTAACTTTGTGTCCAGTTTTTAAACCTTTTTTTTTTTATTAACTTTTTTTTTGTTCCACAACAAACGGACATCTAACATACAATGTGGCAACGAAGAATGACAACAACAACAAAAACTTTTACACATATGAAAATACAGTGCTGACACATCAAGTCCACACAGTATACAGAATATACACAATGATATTATATACATTTAAGATTTATAACACGTAAACTGTGCGTCCATTTACAACAAAGTAGAACTGAGTATGTTTTTGTTGGAGAGTATATGTCTGGGTGTGGATGTGGATGTAGACGTGCGCTTTCACTGCGTGCTCCTAGATACTGTTACCAGCTTCTTTGGTATCCATTTACAACAACATAGAATGGAGTAAGCTGGGTGTATGTATGTTTGGTGTCTGTGTCTATGTCTGTGACTATGTCTGCGTCTGTAAATGCTATCACGGCTTGCACCCAGATATTGCCTCTTGCTAGCTTTGTGTCCATTCAGGACAAAGTAAAAGTTGTGATGTGGAATAAATCGTGCCAATGTCTAAGGGTAGTGATAAAGATTATTCCACAAACCAGTCGCCATGGTTCAATGGTCAGCACAAGCGACTACCCAGTAGAAGGTTGTAAGTTTGAACCCCATTAGTCCTGTCAAAATCATGGTTGGATTTTTTTTAGTGCTAATCAGCACCTACCCAGAGCTGAGTGTACTATGGGCTTTCGGTTTCTCGAGACGACGTCTCCGCATTCACAACGAATTCCTTATGCACTAGCGTCACAGGTGCCATGTGTATGGTGATCATAGCTCAAGCCTTAAGCCTGCACATAAATCCATGAGCTGACTAGGTCCTGAAGCCCTGCCTAGCCTACGTTTTACCTAGTCTGTATTTTTTATACTAGTATCGTATGAGCCAGTCATAGGAACAATCTTGGTTACATGTAAATGACATGTGTATCTGCGTGTCTTATTTTCTAAAAAGGAACATATATAGAAAGTAAAAAAAGAAAATTGAAAGTCTGAATCACAACACAACTAGCTCATCATCGTCATGTGCCCTGCCACATGGCGTTGGCGATCATGGCCCTCCATATGCATCTATCCCTTGTCGCTGCAAGTACATCTTTCACCCTCTCTGTCCTCAGCCACCCTGCAAGTTTATCCAATAGTTTTTCCCAGGGTTTACCCGGTGCTCTCATTCCCTCCAGCTTTCCTGTTGTAACCAGGTGCTCAAATTCCCCTTTCATCATAAAATGGCTTATAAATGGCCAGACAAAGCAAGAAAAACACCAGTAGCTACTGTGTATAAACTCGTCTCACATGATAGAAAGCCTTCTAGGGTACAATCCTGTCTCAATCCTGGATGAAACTCAGTGGCTCATAATTATTATCCCCATCGTCATTATCATCATAACCAGGAAGAAAAGGTGCGATGGTCCTTGGGGAAAAAAACCCAGATTGTCCAATATCCGTGAGGTTGTAGAAGAGGGAAGTGGTCGAGCAACAGTATTTCTCAGGGACAACATTTTGACTTTTGAGCGGGAAACATCTCCTCTGCCTCGTTGCTTTACCTTCCCCATCCCTGATCAGCCGTGTGGACTGGAGGCACCATTCGCAAGGTTTTGCTCGAGCCAACTCGTCGGGAGTGTGTGTTTCACACTAAAACATATTCGTGTTATAATATTTCGTTGAAAAATGTAACTGATTTAGGAAGAAAAAAAATGTTTTGGGTTAGTTATTGTTGGTTGGGTAATAGTGGTGGTGGTGGTTGTTTTGGTAATGATGGTGTGGTAGTGGTGGTACATGGTGGTAGGTGTATGTGTGTGTGCATGCGTGCGCGCGCGCGTGTGTGTGCGTGTGTTGTGTGTGTATGTGTGTGTTTACAGTAACAGAAAGATGACAGAACCAAAGACATGAATATGGCAAAACTCATCTCGACGTCAGTCTAATGTAAAATCCAGCAGCGCCTGTCATTCAATATCGTCATTTGCTCCCAGTGGTTATCTTTGTATTCATT
Organism: Monoplex corrugatus; assembly: GCA_030674185.1. Taxonomy (NCBI): domain Eukaryota; kingdom Metazoa; phylum Mollusca; class Gastropoda; order Littorinimorpha; family Ranellidae; genus Monoplex; species Monoplex corrugatus. Next base: position 37,667,785 of record JAPXFY010000025.1, on the reverse strand, counting down.
TATTTAGTTATCTGTTTATTCATTTCAGAGTTTATCTTGGTAGACTTTTATTTGATTATCTGTTTATTCGTTTCAGTTGTTTACTTATCTATTTGTTCGTTTGTTTTGTTTTTCTTTCTTTTTCTTATCCTCTCCCTTCTTCTTCTTCTTTTCTTCTTCTTCTTCTTTCTTTGAATTTACCATCTTTTCAAAATCTATCTTTTTAGTTCCCTCAAAATGAAATTAAAATGATCAAAGAAAATCTACACCGTCTACTTTTTGCCGGTATATTTGTGCTTCCTTTCTGTGAGTGTAGCAGCACCCATTTCTCTCTCCTTTTTTCATACATTTTTATATTCGTCTTTCTGTCTTTACATATTCATGTTGTGCTTGTTGCAGCTTACGTAATGACCTTGATAGCAATATGCCTTACTACGTATGGATCGGCTTGACCGACATGAAACGGCGCAACTACTTTGAGTGGCACGATAACTCGAGGTGGACTATACGCACTGGGACGAAAACCAACCTGATGAGAACCTCCACAGTAACAACCCTGATGACAGGGTGAGTGCCACCTTCAGATAGTTTGTAGTAGTGGTTGCCCCTCGGAAACAAAACGAAACTTGAAAAGCATCCAACAGCCGTCTAGAAAGTGAAATATTGTACCACTGTGGTTTTTCCTGTTGTTTTTTTTCTTTAAGGATCATTGCTCTTAGAGATATTTCTGTGCGCTCATCCTTCTCTTTCCTGTTTTCTACACCACCTTAATGAGAGAAGCTGGCACAGTTTTTACAGTGCGATGATGATGATGATGAGGGCCATCTAGGATTACGACTGCGTGACAGGGTTGTACTCTATGCTTAGTATCATAGTATATCCTGGCATCACCCAGGCCCGTGAAATACAGACACTTGCGGTGTTGGCCAGAAGATGTGAGCAACACCCTAGAAAACGCATTCGTGAAGTATGGTTCCAGTCTTCCCAATGAGCTCGTAGCATGCTACTCTAGGTAGGAGCCGGTTAGAGCCAAAAACGTCAACAACGATTTTTGAGGGGACTGATGGGGATTCGAACCCACAGCCTTCCAGTCTGTAGGCTGCTGCACAAACCATTACAACGCGTCGACTGGTGCACCACTGCTTTTTTATCTCTGAACCAAGGTGACCGCCAAAGATCAAGCAATAGAAAATTTTAAAAAAAGAATTCAGAACACGTATTTAATACGTCTTGTTTTGTTACATTGAAAATGCAGCCTTATTTGTTTTGTGTTTGTCTTGTTACTGCTTTTATCATATTTTCATTTATTCAGTTTCTTTTCATGGAGAAGAGTGGCAGACAGGTTCACGTTCGCCTGCCAATAAACTAAACTCGAGGTTCCAGGGTTCGCTCCCTGTAGAGGCCTCGACTTTTCCTCCTCAGTTTGACCGGAAAATCGAACTGAACGTCTAGTCCTTCGGAAGGGGACCAAAAACGAGTTGGACCCCTGTGCCTTCTGGCTGCGCACACTAAAGATCCCATGGCAGTTGAAAACTGTGAAGAGTAGGGCATTGCCCGGCTGCCTTGGTGTAAAATATTGGAGAGATAGGTTGATATCCCAGGTCCCACCCCTTGAAGACCAATTAGCCTTCTTGCCTTTCTCAAGTCTTGGTTTAAAAAAAAAGTGAATATCAATTTGAAGCGAGGGAGAGGGGCGCCGCCCTCATGGTGCTGGCCCTGGGAAAACGAAAAGTTGAGATCTTGTTTTTCACTATTTGAAACAAAAACAACATTCAGTCTATTGATACAAGACACTCACTTTGACCCCAAACTTGAGAAGTATTATATGGCGGAATGGGGGTATACTGCGTATTTTTCTTCTCATAATACACACTCAAGAGGGGTAGCAATACTTTTTAACAACACTTTGAGTTCAAAGTTAAAAATGTGTATAAAGACCCTGAAGGAAATTTTCTGATGGTACACATATATACAATGAGCAAGGATATTTTATTAGTTAATGTCTATGGACCAAACAAAGATAGCCCAGATTTTTACACACATATCAATGGAAAATATAAAGGAAATGAAAATATGTAATGTAATATTTGCTGGTGACTGGAAGCTAGTTCTGGATCCAAGTATAGACTACTGTAACTATAAACACAAGAACAATATGAAGGCTCAAGAACAAGTGGAAGTCATCATTGAAGATCACTACCTAGTAGATGTATGGAGAGAACTAAATCCTCAACTTCGGCGTTTTACATGGAGAAGACTTAACCCATTCCAACAGGGTCGTTTAGATTTCTACCTTGTATCAGAAAGCTTATGCAATGTTATTAAAGATGCTGATATCTTGCCAGGATACAGAACCGACCATTCACTGATAAGCTTGGAGATAGAAATAGGCGATGGTGGCAAAAAAAGTACCTTCTGGAAATTCAATAGTTTGCTTCTGAAAGATTCCCAGTATGTCAAAGAAATAAATGAGCTTATTGAAAAAATCATTGCACAATATGCAGTGCTTCCATACGCAAGAGATAACTTACCGAATATCCCAACTGAAGATATACATTTTACAATTACAGACCAGTTGTTTTTGGATGTATTACTCATGGAAATTGCAGTAAAACAATTGCATACTCTACCATGAAAAAGAAACAAAACCAGGAACTTGAAAACACCCTAGAAAATGAAATAAAATATCTGGAAGCAAAGTTACATAAACATGAAGAGGATCTCATCAGTCTACACACTAAAAATGAGCAGTTGGTTGAATTGAGAAGTAAAAAAAAATGGAAGGTGTATTACTACGCTCCCGAGCTAGATGGGTTGGTGAAGGGGAAAAGATTACAAAATATTTCTGTGGAATGGAGAAAAGAAACTATGTTAGTAAACAAATGACAAAAATAGTGGGGGAAATGGACTTACTATTAGGAAAACTTTTGATATTTTGAACGAAACAAAACGTTTTTATGAAACATTATACAAACAAAGAGAAACAGACGACTGTAACATTACTGAGATGGTTGACAACTTACCAACACTGTCAGCAGAGGAAGCTACTGATCTTGAAGGAGAAATATCTCTCGATGAAGCGACATATGTTTTAAGTAAAATGAAAAATGATAGAAGTCCAGGATCTGATCGGTTTTACAGCAGAGTTTTTTTAAGTCTTCTGGAAGAAACGCACAGGAGAGTTAACTGTGCGAGCTCTAAATGATGGTTTCCATAAAGGAGAAATGTCCTCCACTCAGAAAGAAGGCATTATTATTTGTATACCCAAAGGAGATAAACCAAGAGAATACTTGAGAAATTGGAGACCCATATCTTTATTAAACGTTGTTTACAAAATTGCGACTGCGTGCATTTCTGAAAGAATTAAAAGGGTACTACCAAAATTGATAAATGAAGATCAGTCTGGATTTATGGCTAATAGATACATTGGAAGCAATACTAGACTTGTCTATGATTTGATAAACTATTGTAATTTAAACAAAATTCCTGGATTGTTATTATGTATCGACTTTGAAAAAGCTTTTGATTCTCTTGATTGGAATTTTATGCACAAGGTATTGTCTGCATATGGCTTTCCTGATGACATCAAGAAATGGATCGAGGTTTTTTACAATAACATTAAGTCTACGGTTCTAGTGAACGGTAATGCATCAGCATGGTTTGAAATAAAACGAGGTTGCAGACAGGGAGACCCTATATCCCCATATTTGTTCATTCTGAGTGCTGAAATTTTAGCACTGATGATCAGAGAAAATGAAAACATTGATGAATCACCATTGGAGAAATGAATATAAAATAGCACAGTATGCAGGTAGAAAGAAACTCTAGGGAGAGCTAGACAACAGAAGGTCTTCAGAGAAGTAACCCCCTTAGACAAGTGTTTCGGCCTGAATTCCTACACTCTCGGGGGCCGGGCCACATCCAGGTCATGACTCCTGGATGCCCTTCAGATGATACTGAACTCTTTCAAAATGGAGACAGACACGTTCGAACAAACCATAATCGTTATAGAAGATTTTGGAGAAAAATCAGGGTTGAAAATCAATATTGATAAAACTATTGTGGTATGGATAGGAAGTATGTTGAATAGTGACGTTAGATTCATGCCACACCTCAAATTTGTATGGAATCCTGATAGTTTCAAAATAATTGGCATTTGGTTTACCATTGATTTAAAGGGCTGTGAAAAGTTAAATTTTGACGAAAAGTTTAAAGAAATAAAAGCTTTGTTTGCAATATGGCTAAGACGGTTAGTAACTCCCCTGGGCAGAGTTGCTGTTTTGAAGTCACTAGATTTATCAAAACTGGTTCATCTATGGCTATTGCTGCCTAACCCACCTGACTATATTATTGATCGATTGCAGAAAATGGTTTACAGGTTTATCTGGAACAAGAAACGTGACAGAATAAAAAGAACTACTATAGTTAAATATGTTAAAGATGGAGGACTGGGTGTGACAAATATCAACAACTTTGTAAATGGACTAAAGTTAACATGGCTTAACAGACTTCATAAAACAGAGCACAAGTGGAAATATGTTTTTTATCATCTGTATCCAAAAATGATACAAAATAACCAATATGGTCCGAGTATATATGCAAGACAACATCATCATACAAACGATTTTTGGAAAGATGTTTTCAAAATATATGAAATATTTGGATACAGAATACATCCCAAATGTTCAGAAGATGTTCTCTCAGAACCCTTATTTTTCAATAATAATATCAAATTTGTGACAAATAGTGTAAAACATACTGATTGGATTAACAAAGGTATTTATCAAATCAGACATCTCGATGATACTAGTCATTTTTATTCATATGAAGAATTCACTGAAAAATACAACATACATATGAATTTCTTAAATTATTTCAGTTGCATAAAATCAATTAAAGACTATTTAAAGAAAATTGATATCCCAATTATTAATAATAAAACGCAGCTGATTCCATGTTTTCTCAAAACAGTTAATTCACAAACAAAAGGAACAAAACTATTCTATGAAATTTTAACCAATGACGATAAGCGTCCAAATTGTTGCAATAAATGGGAATTAACATTTGGAGAAGAAATTGATTGGACGCGATGCTTTACAAACTTACAGAACATTAAAGAAATTAAACTTAAATGGTTTCAGATAAGAGTCATCCATCGAATACTGGCTACTAACGTTGTACTCAAAGAAATGGGCTTAGTACAAAGCAATTTGTGTAATTTTTCCAATCGAGCAAGAGATACAACACTGCCTTTGGGACTGTCAGTATATACAATCATTTTGGAATGAATTTGAAACGTATGTACAGACAAATTGTACAAATGTTAACAATTTAAAACTGTCAAAACAAATGATTATTTTGGGATTTGACAAAACATTTACAAGTGATAAAAATTTTGATTTTATTCTGCTTTTCGCAAAATATTATATTTATCACTGCAAATGTGAAAAACTGATGCCAAATCTGCACATCTTTAGGAAAAAAACTTAAACGGAGATACGATATAGAATTGTATAATCAAAAGTTGAGAATGACTGCACAAAAGTACGAAATGCATTGGACGTACTACCGCCCAATTATTACTTTTTAATGATGACTATTTTTTTTTCTAATACGCACAGCCAGATTCTGCAGGCTATGACTTAACATACCGCAGTATTAGCTAGATAAATAAATAAGACGTTATATAAATATAATAATACCGCAAACAAACAATGGGTTAATTGTGCTGTTGTTGATGTTTTCATCATTATTATAAATATAATTATTACTATTATTATCATTATCATTATTTTTATAATTATTTTCTCTGAGGAGTGTGTGCGGTTCTTTTCTTAAGACAGGGTTGATACACTCATGCCTTTTTGCTTTACTTTATTGTTCGTGTCTTTATCAAAATATTCAAATGTCAGCTTGAGATTGAGTGCACAGATGATTGTATGTCTTTATGCAATCTGTATACACATGTGTGTGTGTGTTTGCGTGTATTGTGTGTGTTGTGTATGGCGCGCGCGTGCGTGCTCAGATGCGCTCATGCGTGTATGTGTGTATGTGTTTTTGATCATAAATGACAAACACACATTTTGTATATTTGGATTGTCATATATAATATCCATTTAAGTGTGTGTTCAACAAAAATGAAGTTTATGTTTATATTGTATGAATTTTTTTCCCTAAACTGATAATAAAATAAAAAAAAAAAAAGAAAAGTTGAGATCTCTGCCACTTCACTCCCCTACGACCCCAGGGTTATGGAACTATCTAGGTAAGACCTCTTGGGTTTATGTGCAGGCTTAAAGCTTATAGCTGTGATCCTTCTGGATCTTCTCTATCACATGGTACCTGTGCCGTTAGTGCATATGGAATTCATTCCGAGCGCGAAGACGTCATCTTGAGAAACTGAAACTGAAACTTTTCATGGACACCATTATTGTTCGGCTCTGTGCAACTTACATAGTTTGCAAGATTTTCCCTGGGAACTTGATTCCATAAATGCATTGCTGTCCTGTAATGGCTAGTTTACGGTAAAGATAGTGCAATGCATGTAGTCTGTGAATGCCAAAGTGATATGCTTCATTATAGGGTAAAATTCACTTTCAGAGATTTTTTCCCCGTGCATGTTAATGTTAAGTTCCTTTCTTTCAAATAAGTCATGTTCTACATTGATAAACGCGCTGCAAAAACTTCCACACCTTCAAATATTTCATATCATATATAGTCCAACACAGAGTCTTGCAAAACAAATGATATCACTCATGAGTGAGTAAGTTATTGATTGGGGGATCGATGGATTAATCGACTTTTGAGTACGTTGATATTGAATGTAATGTTTATGAAAGATGGAGTCGTTTTGTCTTGAAAAGTCCTTTATTAGGAATATGATATTTGTGTGCGTTATGGAATTTGATGTCGTTGTTTGTTTGAAGTCTAAATGTGCTCAAAAGAAAATCAGTGTGGCCAATAAATATCGTTGTCGTCTTGTTCTTATCACTGTGCTGTCGTATTGAATTTTACAATATGTTTTCAGTCTCTCTTTTTTTATGGAAGAAATCTTCAAAGTAGCCAGTGGCTCACAAAGACATGTGGAAGTGTACAAACCCGTGTGTGTGTGTGTGTGTGTGTGTGTGTGTGTGTGTCTGTGTATGTGCATATGTGTGTCTCGAAAGAGAAAGATAGGGCACAACCCTCTCCCACCATTTCTAGAGATATCACGACTTACTGGGATGGGGATGATGATGATGATGATGATGATGATGATGATGATGATGATGACGACGACCTCGTGTGTGTGTGTGTGTGGAAAGAGAGACACACATATAGAGACTATGTTGGTATTAATTCTCAGCCTCACCATTCGAGAAAGTAGGACATCTTATCTGACTACAGACAGTTAAAGATGATGATGATGAATGATGATGATGAACGATGACGACGACGACGTGTGGGGGGACATAGGGAGAGAGAGAGAGAGACCATGTGGGCATGAACTCTCAGCCTCACCATTCGAGAAAGTAGGACATTTTATCTGACCACAGACGGTTAAAAGATGATGATGATGACGTGTGGGGGGATATGGAGGGAGAGAGAGAGAGAGAGACCATGTGGGCATGAACTCTCAGCCTCACCATTCGAGAAAGTAGGACATCTTATCCGACTACAGGTAGTTAAAGATGATGATGATGATGATGATGATTGATGTTTTGGTGGTGATGCGTGTGTGTGTGTGTGTGTGTGTGTGTGTGTGTGTGTGGAGAGAGGGAGAGAGAGAGACTATGTAGGCATGAACTCGCAGCCTCACCATTCGAGGAAGTAGGACGACTTATCTGACTATAGATGGTTAAAAATGACGACGACGGCGATGATGACGAGGACGACGACGACGATGATGATGATGACGACGACGAAGTAGGACGAATTATCTGACTACAAATGGTTAAAGACGACGACGACGATGTGCTGATGATAATGCTAATGGTGATGGAATGCTGCTACAGCAACTGCTGATGCTGATGCTGATGCTGATAATGATGATATGTGTGTATGTGTTTGCGTGTAGAAAGACTGTGTGGGCATGAACGCTCAGGGAATCCATGCCGGGAAATGGGACGACAGATCTTGCTCAGACCGTAACCACTACATGTGTCAGGTGCCTAGAGGTACGGTATGCCATGTCACATCACATTACCTCCTGTTTGTTTGAGCTTTGGCTCCTGCTTTTTTTGTTTGCTTGTTTGAGCTTTGATTTATGTTTGTTTGAGCTTTGGTTTTTTTTATTTGTTTGTTTGAGTTTGGTTCGCGCTTTTTTGGTTTGGTTTGAGCTTTTGAGTTTATGTTTGCTTCACTTTGGTTTGTGTTTTGTTTGTTTGTTTGAGCTTTGATTTATGTTTGTTTGAGCTTTGATTTGTTTGTTTGAGCTTTGGTTTGTTTTTTATTTGTTTGTTTGAGCTTTGCGCTTTTGTTGTTGTTTGTTTTGTTTTCAGCTTTGGATTTTTATGTTTGAGCTTTGATTCGTGCTTTTTCTTTGTTTGAGCTTTGATTTAGTTTGCTTGAGCTTTGGTTTGTGTTTTGTTTGAGCTTTGGTTGTGTTTTGTATATTTGTTTGTTGTTTGTTTGAGGTTTGGTTCGTGTTTGTTTGAGCTTGGGTTCGTGGTTTGTTTGTTTGTTTGAGCTTTGGTTCGTGTTTTGGTTTTGTTTGTTTGTTTGAGCTTTGGTTCGTGTTTTCTTTGTTTTTTGTTTTGTTTTTGAGTTTTGGTTTGTGTTTTCTTTGTGTGTTTGTTGTTTGTTTGAGCTTTGGTTCGTGTTGTTTTGTTTGTTGTTGTTGAGCTTTGGTTCGTGTTTTTTTGTGTTTTTGTTGTTTGTTTGAGCTTTGGTTTGTGTTTTCTTTGTGTGTTTGTTGTTTGTTTGAGCTTTGGTTCTTGTTTTCGTTTGTTGTTTGTTGAGCTTTGGTTCGTGTTTTCTTTGTGTGTTTGTTGTTTGAGCTTTGGTTCGTGTTTTGTTTGTTTGGTGGTGATGGTAGTGATTATCGTAGATTTGTTTGTTTCTTTGTTTTTGAATTGAGAAGGTCTTGTTTTCCCTTGGTTTGTGTTGCTTTGCATTGTTTCCTTAGTTATGTGTATTATTTTCTTGGTTGGTTGGTTTGTTGCTTGTTTAATCGTGATAGTTTTGCTGCTGTAGTTAACGTTTTGCATCATTCATTGATATAAGCTTTGTCTCACACTTCTCTTTTATGATTATTGTTTTCTGATATTCTTTATACAGGTAAAAATATGAGTCTCACACTTCGTCTTGTATTACAGTTTTTCATCGTTCTTTGCTTCACATATCGCCTTTTGTTATTGTTTTCAGTCAGTCGTTGTACTAGTGTAATCTGTCTCACACCCAATCTTTTGCTATGTTTCCCATCATTCTTTGTCTTTGGTGTGATCTTTGTCTCAAGCTGTGCCCTTTGTTATTGTTTTCCATCATTCTGTGTACTGGTATGATCTTTGTCTCACACGAGTACTCATGATTTTTTTTAGGATCATTGCACTCAGGGAGGTTATCTTTGTGCTCACCTTTTTTCCGTCCCATTTTCTACGCTACTTTAATGGCCACAGAAGCTGGAACAGTTTTTAAAATGTGATGATGATGGTGTCGATGAGGATGATTATCACGATCCTATGGAGTTCCACCTATGATTGAGACTGCGTGACAGGGCTTTACTCTATGCTTACTATCATAATATATCCTGACATCAACCAGGCCCGAGAGATACGGACAACTGCGGTATAGGTCAGAAGATTGCTCATTATGATTTATTGATTAGTTCCGTCTCATTGTTCATTACTTCAAATACTTATCTTTGTTTAGGGTTTCTTTTCCCCTTGTGATTATATTTTCCTTTCTCCGTCTCAGCTGCAAATGGACAGACTCCCCCACCGAAGGCCACAGGCTGCCCAGCGGGTTACACCAGACACTTGAACCATTGCATGAAGTTTTACTCTACACCCCAAAGCTGGACTGGGGCGGATGCCATGTCGGGCTGAAAACGCATTGCTGGCCCCCGTGATGAACCGCTACCAGCTCAACATTATCAGCCTGATGCGTAAACCTGATCTCCAGCATCTGACCAGCTATTCCGACATCTGGATCGGGCTCACCTTGCCACAGGTATACCACCGTGAGGATGCTGGGGCTCTTTCAGTATGAATAGTATCCCCGCCTTCGCCTTCTGGAAATTCTGTGCTAGAACTGTCCTCTTTTCTGTCAACTCTCTTTGTTTCTGCCTTGTTCCTTTGCTTTCTGTCATTTCTTCCTATCATTTTCTACGTTAATGGTCCATTCACCAGTATTTGTTTGATTAAAGTCTTACGTACTTTTTTCTTAGGATTGATAATTGGGTACATGTATTAAGTGTATTTTTGGCTCTAGGGAGGTGAGATTTGCGGAAGCAATTGTAGGTAATTTAGACCTGTTTTTGTATATGTTTTTGGTGTCCTTAGGTATGCTTAAATTTGTATTCAGGTGTGTTTTTAAATCTCCTGTGCGATAAATTGGACGGAGTGGTCAACGCCAGGGGCATGTCCTTAGATTGTATGCACGAATGCATTGATATGTGTGCTTAATTTTTTTTCTTTTTTTTTTTTTCCTGTTGAAGTTTTGTATGTTTTGAAGTGATTATAGCCCTGATATGGCTCTGTGCAGTCGGCTGGGCTTTAAAAAACAGTAATGTAACAATAATAACAATGCCACAGGTAGGTGGGTGGATGTTGGAGATTATTGTGGTTAAGGGGATTGTTTTGTCGTTGTTTTTTGTTGGTTAGTTGTTTGGTTTAGTTTGTTTGGTGTGTGATTGGGTGAATGATTGGCTCTCTTTTTGTTTTCTTTCTTCCAATCTTTCTTTCTTTCTTTTCACTAGGTGTATCGGTACAATGTTGCAGACAGGTAGGCGTGGGGATATAGGGATAATTTGGGTTTGCTGGGCCTTTATGCTCAGGAGTTTTGAAGCGTTGCCCTAAGCCGCTGGACACTGGCATGACTTACAGGATCTTTAACGTGTACACTTGATGTTCTGAATAAGTATACACATGAAGAACTTCATACCACCAGACAACTACTAGTGGACATCAACAAGAGAAGACTAAAATACATTGACCATGTGTCACGCAGCAAGAACACGGACCTGATGGCAACCATCTTTCAGGGAAAAACAGAGACAAAAACGAAGAAAGGCAGATCTCCAATCTCATACGTCGAGAACATAACCAACATCAGTGGCCTAAATATTCAAGAAACTGTCCATAAAAAGTCAAAACAGAGCGGCCAAGAGGGAGACGGGGTGGTGTCAAAATGTGCAGCAGCCAACGCCGAACCCGGCGACACCGAAGGTGAGACAGGTGAGATGTGCTGATATCTCAGTTTTTAAGTGAATGTGATCTCTTGCCCTACAGGGAAGTTCGACATACCAGTGGGTCAACAAGTGGCCAGTGCGCTATACCAAGTGGGGTGACGGTGAACCCTCCAACAACGGCAGCTGTGTCAAAATGGGCGCCAAGAGAACGTGGAGCACACAGCCCTGTGCCAACAAGTACCCTTTCGTCTGCATGTTTTCAAAAGGTGACAGTCTCTGCAGTATTTGATGTTTGAATTTTTTTGTTTAACTTTTCGTTTTTATTCATTTTCAAATGCATAACATTTACAAATATTTTGAAATGTGCACAGTGCATAATCAACAGATCTAACAAAATGTAGAAAAACAAGCATTCGTAGTAATAATTATATATATACATACATGTACATATACATACATACGAGTACACACACACACACACACACACACACACACACACACACACACACACACACACACACACACACACACACACACACACACACACACACACATACACACACACACATATATATATGTATATATATATATATATATATATATATATATATATATATATATATGCATATATATGCATATATATATACATAATATATATATACATATATGTATGTTTGTATACAGACATACATATATACATATACACACATATACTCACACGTACATATGTATATGTATACAGACATACACACACATATATTATATAGATCATATTTGAAGTTTGATTTTAATTGTATTCTTTTATGAAGCTTTGACTATGGATTATAATTTTCTTCTCATTTCCTCGCTGCCACATATGAAGAGGAAATCAATCGTTTCAAAATTTCATTGCTCAGTGTTTGTTGGATTGTTCGTTTGTGCTTTTTTAAATTTTGTTATATTTTTTCATTATTTGATTGGGGTAGAAAGATTTTTAAGTTTTGTTGATGTTATAGGATAGTAGGACAGCAACAGTTTCTGTATGGGCTGATTTTTGTCTCTGTCTCTGACTTTTCTCGCTCTCTTATCATTCTGTCTCTTGTCTTTTTTGCCTTTGTTTTTGTCTCTCCCTCTCTCTTTCTGTCTTCCTCTCTCTCTGTCTGCTGTGTCTCTCTGTCTGGCTGGCTGCTGTCTGTCTCCTCTCCTTCGCTCTTTTTCTCTGCTCTGTCTGTCTGCTGCTGCTGGCTGCTGTCTGTCTCTCTTCTCTTCTGTCTTTCTCTCTCTGTTCTCTCTCTCGTCTGTCCTGTCTCTCTTCTCTGTCTTCTCTCTCCTCTCTCTTTTCTCTCTCTCTCTCTCTCTCTCTCTCTCTCTCTCTCCTTTCTGTCAGTCATCCTCTTCTCTCTGTCTGGCTGTGTCTCTCTCTTTGTCCCTCTCTCCGTCTGGCTGTCTGTCTCTCTCTCTCTCTCTCTCTCTCTCTCTCTCTCTCTCTCTCTCTCTCTCTCTCTCTCTCTCTCTCTCTCTCTCTCTCTCTCTCTCTCTCTCTCTCTCTCTCTCTCTCTCTTTCTGTCGTCCTCTTTTCTCTGTCTGGCTGTGTCTCTCTTTGTCCCTCTCTCCGTCTGGCTGTCTGTCTCTCTGTATGTCTCTGTCTGTCTCTCTCTTTCTCTATCTCTCCCCTCTTTCTCTCTCTCCCCTCTCTCTTGCTGTTCTTGGAAATGTAATTCAAGAATTGTGACTTAAACCTGTATATTAATGCAGTATTCATTGATGTCCTATGCAGGTGATGGAAGTTTGTGCATGTAACATGTGGCGCATCTGGATGGACCAAAGACATGATACTGTTTAAAACTTTTGCTTTAAGTTTCCTGTGAAGAAATAACTTTCAGAATGTGCTCCTGGATTCTTCTACTGTTTCGAGCCTGGCCAGTGATATTTTCTCCTTGCAGCCTCCACTCCACTTGAAATGAAACGAATGAAATAAATCTTTGCTTTCCAAAAGGATAGATACTAGCACATAGGTCAACTTACTTGAATGAGCAGCTTGGATTTATTCAGAGGTGGGGAAGGTAAAGCGACGAGGGAAAGGAGCGGGGCCCACCCTTAAAAGGCTGTCCCGAGAGTAGTGAGGTCTCTACCACTTCGCTCACTTTTGACCGTAGGGTTTGTAGACAACTGTAAGAGATATCATCATCATCATCATGTGCCCTGCCGCATGGCGTTGGCGATCATGACCCTCCATATGTATCTGTCCCTTGTTGCCGCAAACACATCTTCCACTCTCTCTATCCTCAGCCACCCTGCAAGTCCGTCCAATATTTTCTCCCTGGGTCTCTCTGGTGCTCTCTTTCCCTCCACCTTTCTGTTGTGACAGGTGCAGTAATTCTCCTTTCCTCATAAAATGGCCTATAAATGTTGCCTGTCTTTTCCTGATCTTCCTTATCAATGATCTTCCTGTGTCTGCCTCCATCAAGGCTGTCTCGTTTGTTTTCTTTGCTGTCCATGGAACTCTCAACATTCTTGTTAGAAACCACATCTATGCTGCCTTAATCTTGTTCTGGCTATGCGTGTTGGCTGTCCACGCCTCACAACCGTATAACAGTATCGGTTCTATGTAACATTCAAGAACTCTCTTCCTGATGTTAATTGATAGGCATTTGTTGGTAAGAATGCTTTTCATCTTCTTGAATGCTGTTTTGGAGACACGTAAACTTTATGTCCGGTAAGTGTACAGTGTTGGTTTTTGTTACTGTTGAGTTGTTCTTGTTTTTTTCTTATCAACTTTCCATGTAACATAAATTTCAACAATATGTGCAGGCGGTCCACCACCGACCACGACCACTGTCAGCGGAGCATGTCCAGACAGCACATGGTCTCCGTACGGCGAATACTGCTACCAAGTGACCACCACTGCCCAACGCTCATGGCCAGAGGCTCGCTACGCCTGCTCCGTGCTGGGAGGAGGCCTGGCCAGCGTACACTCCGCGGCTGAGATGACGTTCGTTGCCAGCCTGTTTTCCTCTGCCGTTAGTAACGGGGCTGACTCCTCTGTCAACGTATGGATTGGGCTGTCCAAGGGATTCACGGGTAATCAACAACACGTATATTTGGTATAGCTGTTGTTGTTGTTGTTGTTGTTGTTGTTGTTGTTGTTGTAAAGAAGCTGACTCCTCTGTCAACGTATGGATTGGCTTGTCCAAGGGATTCACGGGTAATCAGCAACACGTATATTTGGTATAGCTCTTGTTGTTGTTGTTGTTGTTGTTGTTGTTGTTGTTGTAAAGGGGCTGACTCCTTTGTCAACGTATGGATTGGGCTGTCCAAGGGATTCACGGGTAATCAGCAACACGTATATTTGGTATAGCTCTTGTTGTTGTTGTTGTTGTTGTTGTTGTTGTAAAGGGGCTGACTCCTGTCAACGTATGGATTGGGCTGTCCAAGGGATTCACGGGTAATCAGCAACACGTATATTGGTGTAGCTGTTGTTGTTGTTGTAGTAGTAGTAGTAGTAGTAGTAGTAGTAGTAGTAGTAGTAAAGGGGCTGATTCCTCTGTCAACGTGTGGATTGCCTTGTCCAAGTGATTCACGGGTAATCAGCAACACGTATATTTGGTGTAGCTGTTGTTGTTGTTGCTGTTGTTATTGTTGTTGTTGTAGTAAAGGGGCTGACTCCTCTGTCAACGTGTGGATTGGCTTGTCCAAGGGATTCACGGGTATTCAGCAACACGTATATTTGGTGTAGCTCTTGTTGTTGTTGTTGTTGTTGTTTTTGTTGTTGTTGTTGTTTTAGTAACGGGGCTGACTCCTCTGTCGACGTGTGGATTGGGCTGTCCAAGGGATTCACGGGTAATCAGCAACACGTATATTTGGTGTAGCTGTTGTTGTTGTTGTTGTTGCTGTTGTTGTTGTTGTAGTAAAGAGGCTGATTCCTCTGTCAGCGTGTGGATTGGCTTGTCCAAGGGATTCATGGGTAATCAGCAACACGTATATTTGGTCTAGCTGTTGTTCAACTTGTTGCTGTTGCTGTTGTTGTTGTTGTTGTTGTTAATATTAAGACAAGAAACTATCTATTGGTAAGATAGCAGTAATAAGAAAAGCAATTGTGCTTGAGCTGCAATGCGTTTCTTAACTGCTGCATATTGTAACTTTTGCTGCATGTCTTACATGTGTCACCTGTTGGCGTCACCGGGTTCAGTGTTGTCCACTGCACTCTTTGACGGCACCACTCTCATCCTGTTGGCTCTGTCCTGACTTTTGTGGACAACTTCTTGAATATTCAGGCCACTGATGTTGGTCGTGTTCTCGATGTATGAGATTGGAGGTCTGCCTTTCTTCCTTTTTGCCTCGTGTTTTTCCTTCAAAAATAGTTGCCATGAGGTCTGTGTTCTTGCTACCTGACACATGGCCAATGTATTTTAGTCATCTCTTGTTGATGTCTGCTAGTCACTTTCTGGTGGTATCAAGTTCTTCCAGGATACTTTCATTAGTTTTTCTAACTGTCCATTTGACACGTAGTAGTCTCGATAAAACCACATCTCTGCTGCCTCAATTCTTTTGCAGTCTGAGAGTCCAGGCTTTCACAGAAGCTGCAGGAAGCTGGTGGATAGGGTGAGAGAGTCAGAGGGTTGTTTTTGTTTTTCCTAGCATGTTTGACAATGCAGGATGCTGGTGGACAGGGTACGGGAGTCAAAGGATGAAAACAGTGTTATTACTTCTAGTTTCTTAAAGCCGACACAAAATGTTCAAAACACTGCCTTCAGAAATTCTGGTTATAGCCATGCTACGAAATGCCGTGCGGACATTACATAGTGCAAGAAATGGGAGAGTAGAATATTCATATAAAGTGTAGAAGAGAGGTGTGGATTCTTCTTTTTCTGTTCCTCTGTTCGCTGTCTACAGAGTCAGGCCACTTCTGAATGTAGCATTTTTTCCAGTTTCTGCTGTTTGCCATGGAGCTTATTGGTCAGTGGAGTTGTATTTGACCACACGTCCTGTCGCTCTGTTGCTGCAATTTGTGTTCAGGTGTCTGGTCCTCATGACAGCAGGGGTCTAGGTGAAGGCGTCAATTTGAGTTGCGGTTTTTGTGTGCGAGATGAGGATGAAACCAGACAATAAATGATGTTACAGGGACGCATTCCTTTGTCACGTTTAGTGTTTAAGATATTGCCACTACTTTTCATTACCATGTGTATTTTTCGATGTTTTGTTTCCATCTGGTGGGTACAGTATCCTTCTGCTACATTGTTTTGTTTGCTTTTATGTTTTAATTGCTCTGACAACCTCGTTCCGTCATTCTTTTTATTCATTTCTTTCTCATCATTATCATCATATGCCCTGCCGCATGGCGTTGGCGATCATGGCCCTCCATATGCATCTATACCTTGTCGCCACAAGCACATCTTCCATCCTCGCTGTCCTCAGCCACCCTGCAAGTCCGTCCAATATTTTCTTCCTGGGTCTGCCTGGTGCTCTCTTTCTCTCCAGCTTTCCTGTTGTGACCAGGTGATTAATTCCCCTTTCCTCATAAAACGGCCTACAAATGGTGTCATATCCTAATCTTCCATATCAGTGATCTTCTTGTGTCTGCCTCCATCAAGACCGTCATTTCTGTTTATTTTATATACAGATGGGTTCAGCTGGTCCGATGGATCAGAGCTGGAGTTTGATAACTGGGACCAGGGAGAACCTTCCGACACTGACAACGGTCGGCACCAAGACTGTGTGCAGGCTGACATATCGTCCGGCAAATGGAATGATGTGGACTGCTTTGATACCAATTACTACGTCTGTAAAGCTCTACAAGGTACGTCTGTGTGATGGTCATTGGTTTAACCCTTTCTCACCCACACCCCGTCCACCAGCATCCTGCATTGCCAACCATGCTAGCAACAAAAAATTAACCCTTTGATTCCCTTAACCTATCTACCAACTTCCAGAAGGAAGCTGGTGGATAAGGTGAGGGAGTGAAAGGGTTAAGTTTTTGCAGTTGGTGGTTGAGGTGCGGGAGTCAAAGGGTTAATGTCTGTTCACTTAAGTGATTATAGACTTTAAAGAAAAAATAAAAGAGGGGGTGGGATGTAGAAGGAGGACGGGCAAGTGAGGTGCTTATGTTTATTTAGTATAGAGAAATAAGGAAAAAGACAACAGTAAAAGGGGAGGAAAAAACTGACGAATGAGGTAACTTACCATAACTAGCTACTTAAACAGTAAATTATTAATGCAACAGTGAACTTGAAATTCAAATGAATCATGAATATTTAGTCAGTAGACTTTTTGACAGGCTGACAAAAAAATCGTACATTAATGGTATTGATTTAAATATGTCGGAAACTGTTCTTAAAAAATAAAAAAGGTATCGTTTTATCCTAATGCGGTGCATATGGAATCGTCCCAAGTGCGATGAATCCCTCTTGAACAAACCCAAATCCAAATTCTAAATGCAAGAAAGAAAGTGACTAGGTGTCATTTTCTGTTCACAACTATACACTATATATCACTTGGGGGAAAAAGTATAGGTGACTTTTTACTTCTTATTGCCCCATCTTGAGCACCACACACGTGTCTCTGCCTCACGGCATTTACTGTAGCTCTTAAACACAATTCAAAACCCACAAAAACTAAGATAACAATGAAAACGGGACATGAAGGGCTACAGAATTTGGTTTTTCTTATAGTAGCTATGATGATGAGAAGGAGGAGGATGGTGATGATGTCCATAAATTCCTTTTCAGATTGACACTGTATATACCGTATGCTTAATTTCACGATATATATTCTGGTATCGACCAGGCCTGAGAGATATAGACATGTACGGTGTTCGTAAAGAAATTTAATCAGCGTCCTCAGTTATGCATCTGCATAGTGGAAGAGAGTTGACTTGAGTGATTCCAGTCTTCCCAACGAGTTCATAGCATACTTGGCTCTGGGAAGGAACAGATGGAGACCAAAAAACCCCGCATTGTGATGGGATTTCGAACCAACAGCCCCACAGTCAGTAGTCCGTTGCAGATATCACTTTGCCTCGTTGGCTGGTTTGAATCACATAACTGTGTATGTTTGAAACATACGGCAATTGCAAACTGAATGACCTCGATATTACAGGGGAACATATCTGTGTATCTTTGAAAAATGGTACAAGTGCATACTGACTGACTGCGAGACTAAAGAGAATTATAGCTGTATATGTATATCTTATATATCTGTATATCAAAACACATTTGTTTCTGCAGGCATTTTCATAAGTATCCCCCCCCCCCCCCTGTGTGTGTGTGTGTGTGTGTGTGTGTGTGTGTGTGATTGAAAAATTATGTTGTTGGTATGTGAGTGAGATTATTTGTGTAACAGCGCAGTGAGTCGAACTGAGAATAGCGCTGTACAAAAGCTATTTATTGTTATTATCATTATTATTATTGTTATTATTATTATCTTTGAAACGCATGGCACATGTGCAGACTGACTGACAGGGATAATACAGAGAAATGTATCTGTGTATCTTTGAAACATGGTATATGTGCAGACTGACTAACTGCCATAATACAGAAACATAGCTGTGTATTTTTGAAACATGGTACATGTGCAGGCAGACTAACTGTGATTATAAAGAGAAGCAGCTGTGTATCTTTGAAACATAATACACGTGTGCTTTCTGACTGCGATAATAAAGAGAAATCATCAACATCGACAAAATCGTGTAGTTTTGATCTGTCAGCTTGAGCCACTGGTTAGACCAAATGGTGCGAAGCGCATTGCTCATTTGGCAGCAAATAAGGCAATCTGTAAATATATTGCGTTCATCATGATCTTCATTATACGGACAAAACAATTAAGCAGATTCTGTATTCTGGCTATATACAATAAACAGCACGAACTGAATTGATCTGAAAGTAGGAGATTCTATACACGTATACTGTTCATATTATATACTACCGTCGATTGTTTGTTTTACAGAGGCACCCCAGAGGGCAGTGGTCACAGGTCAGAACCTTATTGTTGTTGTTGTTGTTGTTGTTGCTTTTGCTTTTTTGTATTGACCCGTTGTCTTGTTATGAATCAGTAAGATTTCAGGCCACTCGGGAATATGGTTTCCTATTCCTTTTTATTGAATCTCCGTGTGTGTATGTGGGCGTGTGTGTGCGTGTATGTGTATCGGTGTGTGTGTGTGTATCGGTGTGTGTATACACATAAATATATATGTGTGTGTATGTATATGTACATGTATATGTACATATATATATATATATATATATATATACATACATATATATAACTTCAAGTATCCATGTATGTAATTTCTATTTGCACACAGGCATGCGACAAATTGTATGATAAAAAAAGCAAATATCTTGCAGAGTGGCTGGGGATGAGGAGGGTGGGGGAGATGCTGGGGGCAACGAGAGATAGAGATGGTTGGAAGTCCATGGTCGCCAACGCCATGCGGCAGGGCACCTGATGATGATGATGATGACATACATACATACACATGTGTGCATGCACGCGCGCCCACACACACACAGACACACAAGTGTGTGCATGCACACACACACACACATATACACACAGATACACGCTTCACTTTCACTCTTTTGAACGGATAATCTTGATGTAGGCCTATATCATAGCCTTGCTCTGCAGAAGTATTGCATGATTTTCCTGTGTGGCTTGAAAACCTTGGGTAATCTTCCGGTGTTTTCGTCTTACCTTTGCATGATTTTGCTCTATTTCTCGTTATCTTTCTCGATTTCCCTGTGTTTTTGTTATCTTTGCATAATTTCCCTATGTTTTTGTTATCTTTGCATGATTTCCCTGTGTTTCCCGTTATCTTTATATGATTTCCATGTGTTTCTTGTTATCTTTGCATGATTTCCCTGTGTTTCCCGTTATCTGTATGAAATATGATTTCCATGTGTTGTTATCTTTGCATGATTTCCCTGTGTTTTCCATTATCTTTATATGATTTCCATATGTTTCCCGTTATCTTTGATTTTCATGTGTTTCCTGTTATCTTTGCATGATTTAGTGTTTCCTGTTATCTTTGCGTGATTTCCCCGTGTTTCCTGTTATCTTTGTATGATTTTCCTGTTATCTTTGTATGATTTCCCTGTTTCCTGTTATCTTTGTATGATTTCCCTGTGTTTCCTGTTATCTTTGTATGATTTTCCTGTTATCTTTGTATGATTTAGTGTTTCCTGTTATCGTTGTATGATTTCCCTGTGTTTCCTGTTATCTTTGTATGATTTTCCTGTTATCTTTGTATGATTTCCCTGTGTTTCCTGTTATCTTTGTATGATTTCCCTGTTTCCTGTTATCTTTGTATGATTTAGTGTTTCCTGTTATCTTTGTATTATTTCCCTGTGTTTCCTGTTATCTTTGTATGATTTAGTGTTTCCTGTTATCTTTGTGTGATTTCCCTGTGTTTCCTGTTATCTTTGTATGATTTTCCTGTTATCTTTGTATGATTTAGTGTTTCCTGTTATCTTTGTATGATTTCCCTGTGTTTCCTGTTATCTTTGCATGATTTAGTGTTTCCTGTTATCTTTGCGTGATTTCCCCGTGTTTCCTGTTATCTGTATGATTTCCCTGTTTCCTGTTATCTTTGTATGATTTCCCTGTTTCCTGTTATCTTTGCATGATTTCCCAGTTTCCTGTTATCTTTGCATGGTTTCCTCGTGTTTCCACTTATCTTTGCATGGTTTCCCTGTGTTTCCTGTTATCTTTGTATGATTTCCCTGTGTTTCCTGTTATCCTTGCATGATTTCCCTGTGTTTCCAGTTATCTTTGCATGATTTCCCTGTGTTTCCTGTTATCTCTGCATGATTTCCCAGTGTTTCCTGTTATCTTTGTATGATTTCCATATGTTTCCCGTTATTTTTGCATGATTTCCATGTGTTCGTGTTATCTTTGCATGGCTTCCCTGTGTTTTAATCTTTGCCTGAATCTTTCTTCCTTGTTATCTTTACATAATTGTCCTGTGTTTGATGTTATCTTTTCATAATTGTCCTTTGTTTCTTGTTATTTTGCACTTTTGTGCGTTTCTTCAGTACTACCTGTCACAGGGTCGAATTGCTGGCGACTAAACCAGCAGCCCCACCAGTCCTCTCAGGAGGATGGTGAGGAGGGTGGCTAGAAACCTTGGTGGAAATAAATTAGATCCATCAAAGGGCGCCAGCTCTGAAGAGCTACCCGCGGCCATCTAGCTAAGGGAGTAAACCCTGACAGTAAATCCGGTGTGGGGCCCCTAAGGCGGTTGGATGGCAAACTTTGTCACTTTCCGGCAGCTCCTGCGGCCGCGTTGGCACCAAAACGTAACAGCCCTGTTGTTCCTTTGGATCTGCCAGCGAGGTGGAGAGGGGGACAAGTTGCATGGGCAACAGCCTGTCTTCCATATTACACTGCCCAGGCTTACATCCGTCCATTCATCCACAAACACTCTGCACCTACGACCTGGAGAGGACATTCCAGCCTCGCTACTAACATTAGTGTCGGCACAACACGGGAAGCAACAGATACTGGTGATAAGTCATTGCTCAACTGGCGTAGAGCTGACGGTGGGAGAGACCTTCGTGTCTTACTGGACAGCTACCACCCGCCTAAGCTGGCAGCCCCCAGCCAATCAGGTGCTGTCCCGCCACGACCTGCCTTCTTCATTGGGTGCATGAAGATTAGGAGAAAATCTGACAAGCAGGTCGTTAACTACCGCACCAGGCAAAAAGAAAAATTCAAATTCAGGAAACGGATCAGGAGAAGGATCAGTAGTGAAACTGGGCTGCTGGAATGTCCGAACAATGATGCCTGGGCTCTCCCAAGATCTGCAAGACATCAGCGACGCCAGAAAGACCGCCGTCATAAACAGCGAACTAAAGAGGCTCAATGTGGACATTGCCACTCTGCTGGAAACACGGCTGGCTGACTCAGGAACACTTAAGGAAAAGGACTACACCTTCTTCTGGCAAGGAAAGAGTTCTGATGCCCCAAGAGAGTACGGAGTAGGCTTTGCAGTAAGGAACAGCCTGCTGAACATGATTGAACCAGGCAGCGGCGGTTCAGAACGACTCTTGACTCTCCGCCTCAACACCACCAAAGGCTATGTCACTCTCATCAGCGTTTATGCCCCAACTCTGTCCGCCTCTCCAGACGCCAAGGATGAGTTCTACGAAAATCTTGCATCAACCATAAGGAACATCCCCAGGACAGAACAACTTGTTCTCCTGGGCGACTTCAACGCCAGAGTGGGTGCAGACAATGACTCATGGCCCTCCTGCCTCGGTTCCTTTGGAGTGGGGAAAATGAATGAGAATGGACAGCGACTGCTTGAGTTTTGCGCCTGCCATGAACTGTGCATCGCCAACTCCTTCTTCAAGACTAAGCCTCAACACAAAGTCTTCTGGAGGCACCCGCGCTCAAAACATTGGCACCAACTGGATTTGATACTAGTAAGACGTGCCGCTATCAAAAACGTTCTCCACACTCGCTCTTATCACAGCGCAGACTGCGACACAGACCACTCTCTGGTATGTTGCAAGATGAGGCTGCAATCAAAGAAGTTCCACTGCTCAAAGAAACAAGGGAACCCTCACATTGACGTCGGCAAAATGTCTCAGCCAGATCTTGTAGAACAGTTCGCAGAGGCCTTTGAGAGAGAATACGATGCATTGCAGCCCAGAGACTCTGCCACAGAGAGATGGGAAACGCTACGAGACATCATGCACCGCATTGCTATGGCCACGTTCGGGAAGAAAACTGTGAAGTCCCACGACTGGTTTGAGGCCAAATCATCAGAGATGACTCCCACTGTTAAGGCCAAGCGCGCCGCACTCACCGAGTATAAGCGGTCACCCAGTGAGAAGAACCTGCAAATCCTCAGAGTTGCCAGGAGTAAAGTTCAGCTTAACGCCAGGCGCTGTGCAAACGAATACTGGACAGAACTCAGCGAAGAGATACAGAGTGCTGCTGAAAGAGGCAACATGCGAAGAATGTATGATGGCATCAAGAAGGCACTGGGACCAACACAGAGCAAGATCGCCCCCCGCAAATCCTCCACTGGGGAAGTAATCAGCGATCCTAGCCAACAGATGGAAAGATGGGCGGAACACTACTCCAACCTCTACTCCACACAGAACATGGTGTCCCCCTCAGCCCTCGATGCCATCAAGTGCATGCCGGTAATGGAAGAACTTGACGCAGAGCCAACTGTGGATGAACTCAGCAAGGCCATTGATAGCCTGGCATCAAGGAAGGCACCTGGCAACGACGGAATTCCCCCAGACCTCATCAAGCACTGCAAGACTTCTCTTCTGCACCCTTTGCACGCAGTCCTCTGTCAGTGTTGGAATGAGGGAGCTGTACCGCAGGACATGAGGGACGTCAAGATCGTCACCTTGTACAAAAACAAGGGCGAAAAGAGCGACTGCAACAACTACAGAGGTATCTCGCTCCTCAGCATTGTTGGCAAAGTCTGTGCTCGGGTCCTCCTAATCCGCCTGCAGAAACTGGCTGAACGCGTCTACCCAGAATCACAGTGTGGTTTTCGAGCAGAGAGATCCACGGTAGACATGGTCTTTTCCCTTCGCCAAATCCAGGAGAAGTGCAGAGAGCAGCGGATGCCCCTGTATGTGGCATTCATTGACCTCACCAAGGCCTTTGACCTTGTCAGCAGAGATGGCCTTTTCAGGGCTGTCCGAAAAATCGGCTGCCCCCCAAACTGCACAGCTTAATTGAGTCCTTCCACTCCAACATGAAAGGGACGGTGCAGTTCAACGGAAACCTCTCCAAGCCCTCCGACGTACGCAGCGGTGTGAAACAAGGCTGCGTCCTGGCTCCAACCCTCTTTGGAATCTTCTTCGCTCTCCTCCTGAGGCATGCGTTCAGCACAGCGCAAGAAGGGATCCACCTGCGGACCAGATCAGACGGCAGGCTCTTCAACCTCGCCCGCCTCAGAGCAAGGACAAAGGTCCGTGAAGCCCTCATCAGAGACATGCTATTTGCCGACGATGCCGCAGTTGTGACCCATACTCAGCGGGACTTGCAGTCGCTAATGGACCGCTTCTCCCAGGCCTGCAAAGATTTTGGTCTGACCATCAGTCTTAAGAAGACAAACGTCCTGGGCCAAGACACGCCATCTCCACCAGCCATCACCATTGATGACTACGAGCTTGAAGCCATCCATCAATTCACATATCTTGGGTCCACCATCACCGATAACCTCTCCCTTGACACAGAGATTGACAAGAGGATCGGGAAGGCAGCCACAACACTAGCCCGCCTCACACAAAGGGTGTGGACAAATACCAAGAAGATAAAGTTGGCTGTATACAACGCCTGTGTCCTCAGCACCTTGCTGTATGGCAGCGAGGCGTGGACCACACGTGCTCATCAGGAGAAAAGGCTCAATACCTTTCACCTGAGAAGCCTACGGCGCATACTCGGCACTTCCTGGCAAGACAAGGTGACCAACACCGAAGTCCTGACCCGCGCTGGCCTCCCAACCATGCATACCATGCTGAGACAGCGTCGGCTGCGCTGGTTGGGCCACGTTCGCCGCATGGAAGATGGTCGCATCCCAAAAGACATCCTTTATGGTGAGCTTGCCACAGGGCAGAGAAACATTGGCCGCCCACAGCTGAGATACAAAGATGTTTGCAAACGTGACATGAAGGCACTTGAGATTGACATTGAGTCCTGGGAGGACCTCGCAGACGACCGCAACAGCTGGAGAACCACTCTCAAGAAACAGCTGCGGATTGGTGAGGATAAACTGTCAGCTGCTGCAGCAGAAAAGCGAGTTCGCAGAAAAGGGATGACAACCAACAGGCCAGCATCAGCATACACATGCGACCGCTGCGACAGAGACTGCCTCTCCCGCATTGGTCTCTACAGTCACAGGCGACGCTGCTAGGACCAAGCAGACAGCCCATCTAGACATTAGAACGGATGTACTTTAACCATGGTCAGCCATGACCGAGGGAGGCCTACCTACCTGTGCGTTTCTTATTATCTTGCATGATCTCTTTGTTTTTTGTCTTTGTGTGATGTCCATGTGTTTCTTATTATCTCTGCGTGATTTCCATGTTTGATTTTTTCTTTGCATGTTTTTGGTTGTTGTTTTGTTATTGTTACATTGTTTTTGTCCTGTGTTTCTTTCCACTGTGCGTGATTGTCTTTTTGCTTGTTATCTTTACTTGATTGTCGTGTTTTGTTGTTGTCGTTGCTGTTATCTTTACGTGGTTGTCTTGACCTTCTTGTTATCTCTACGTGGCTGTCTCGATTTTCTTGTTATCTTTGCGTGATTTTCGTGTCTCCGCTTGATCTTGTTGGCGTATTAAAGTTATTTTGTGGTGTTTTTGTATGTTTCTCACTGTTTGTTACAGGTGGGAATCCACAATCACAGCGACAGACAGGTAAGTCTGGGTTTTTCTTTTCTGTTTCATGTTTAGTTCTGTTATCTGATATCTTTGTTCCTGATCAGTCCCCATGAACATGAAATTCGTCACCTGTGAAATGCGTCGTTGTCAACAAGACATGATCAGAAACGCCAAGATCAAAGAAATGGTTGGGGGGGAGGGGGGGAGGAATGTTGGCCAACCGTCATATTCATCAGCAGAGAACAAAGTGGTTAGGTCATCTGACCAGAATGGAACCGCACCAACTGGCTGAGCAAACATATAACTAAACAGATTTTAAATCCAAAACAAGTGCGACTCTCCGCGTTCAAGCAAACAGGAACCAGAAGAACACAGAAATAGAATCAGAACGCGTATTTAATACAACAAGACAAGACAGGCGCAAATTTGTCAAGCGTAAGATTACAAACAAACAAACACCACAGTGCCTTTCTCCAACTGGACGAATCAACAGGGAAGTTTCAGTCTTTTTCACATAATTTTTGTATCTGGTGTTTATTTGTTTGTAATCTTACGCTTGACAAAGGCCAGTTGGCCGAAAATTTGCGCCTGTGTTGTCTTGTTGTATTAAATACGCGTTGTGATTCTATTTTTCTGTTTTTCTGGTTCCTGTAAACAGATTTGGATTCAAAGCACTAGGTAGACGGAGGGAAAAGCAAAACTGATGAAGAGAAGACCTTGACTTTGTACAGGATTTTTTTTAAATAATTTTTTAGATTATCGCACTCCTGGAGGTTACTTTTGTGCTCCCCTTTTTTTTCTAATTTTTGTTTTATTTCCCCCCATCCCATTTTCTACGCCACCTTAATGACTGCAGAAGCTGGAACAGTTTTTACAATGCGATGATGATGATGTCGATGAGGATTATAATCATGACACTATGGAGTTCCATCTAGGATTGAAACTGCGTGACAGGGCTGTACTCTACGCTTACTATCATAATTTATCTTTGCGTCAACCAGGCCCGAGAGATACAGGACACCTGTGGTGCTGGTCAGAAAATTTGAGCAACACCCTCAAAGGACGTGTCCGTGAAGTGGATGAGACTCGACTGTGTGGTCCCAGTCTTCCCAATGAGCCCATAGCACGCCCAACTCTGGGTAGGAGCCGGTTAGAGCCGAAAAATCCCACAATGATTTTTGAAGGGACTGATGGGGATTTGAACCCACAACCTTCCAGTCAGTAGTCCGTTGCGTTAACCACTACACCACAGGGCGGCTGGTCGTAAAGGATTTCTTCATTTCAAGCATTTCATCGCACTGCTAGCCGACATTTCTTTCTCCATGCAACACCTGTCACATAATATACGTAAGATTTATTTCCCTTGTTGATTAATTATTTGTCTGAATTGGATTGGTTGCGAGGCACTGGAAATAAGATGGCAACTTGAGCGAGTTCAATAAAATACATTCGGACTCACAAGAATTCTTTCACATAATTTACGAAAGATCAGGAAAGAAACACAACAGTGCCCATGAACAGAAAAAGCTGAAGCTTTTCTGTTTCTTGTCGTTTCCACTGTCTGTTATTTGCCTTTGTCATTCTTCATCTTTCTGGCATTTCTTTTTGCCCTTATGTCTTTTGTTGGTGGTTGGTTTTTGTTGTTTCTGTTTTTGTGGTAGCAGTTTTTACATTTTCTTCTTGCTGTTTTTACCTGCAATTTTTCTTTCTTTCTTTCTTTCTTTCTGTCTGTCTGTCCTTTCTTTCTTTTCCCTTCAGCTGTTATTTTCTTTTGGTATTCTCTCTCTCTGTCTGTCTTCGTGTGCATTTTATATTGTTTTCTTTTTTCTCCTTTTTGACAGTTTTTTTCTGTTGGTTTTACATTGTTTCTTGTCAACCGCTGTCTGCAATTTCAAAGACACATTAATAAGTTAATGTTATTTTCTGTTTGTTTCTCACTTTTCTGTAGACCTATAGATGTTCAATCCATGCTTCTTTCTATCTTTCTTTTTTATCCTATTCTCTTTTACTATAGGTAGAGTCTGTGGCAGAAACCATACTGATTGACGATAATCGTAGCATGAAGACTACTTTCTGACCTTGTGTTAACAATAAAGCCAGTGACTGGCCGATCAGTGTAGACACTGTAGGCGAGGTTTTTGTTTCTTCATTGTTTCCAATATATCTACTTTCTGACCTTGCTATTAGTAATAAAGCCAGTGACTGGCCGATCAGAGTAGACATTGCATGCGAGCTTTTTGTGTCTTCATTGTTTCCAATATGTATGTCTTTAGGCGGAAATGGGGGTGGAAGTGGAGGAATGTCGGGAGGAGCAGTGGCAGGCCTCATCGTAGGGATAGTGGCCATCATCGCCGTAGCCGCCGTCGCCATCTTCTTTCTGCGAGGACGCATGTTCCAGCGATCGCAGGGACCGCCCCATACCACCAGCAACAACGGCTTTGACAACGCTCTGTACAACACGGCCACCGACGATAAAGACAATGCCGTCGTCTCTTTTGGCACCACTGAGAATTCCAGTGAATCTTAAAAAGTTGTGCATATCGTTGTATTTATTTATACACAAAGTAGTGCTTCTGTTCATCAGCAGTGGCTTTCCCCTCTCGTTGCTTGACGCTCTCTCTCTTTCTTTTTTTTCTGTCTCATTCTCTCACTCTGTTTTTGTTTTTCTCTCTCTCTTTCTCTCTTTCATAAGAGGTGGCTTTCCCCTCTCGTTGCTTGACGCTCTCTCTCTCTCTCTCTCTCTCTCTCTCTCCTGTCTTTCTCTGTCCATCTGTCTCTGTTGTAATATATTTAGAGTTGTCTTTTTTTTTATTATTATTATTATTATTATTCCCTATTCGTTGTCTGTTGTGCTTACGAAACCGAGTCTTCTTTGTTCATGTAGAGAAAAATGAAAAGTACATTTGAAATCATTGTCTGTCCTCATGATACCTGTTTCGTTTGGTGCTTGGACGTAGAAAGAATGTACCATGATTTGTATTTAAATTTCAGATCTAACAACAAGGGTTATCCAATAAAAAGTGAGAATGTGTGTATAAAAATGTAAAAAAAAAAGTAATGATGATAGGTACCTTTCTATGTTCCTTCCACATGATATCCCTTCTCCAGAATGACCGATTCCCATCCGTTGAAGAAGTCCAGAATGCCAGATGCTAAGCAACCAGACTTTGAAAAAACTTTTTTTTTAAAGCAACCAGAGTTGATATGTTCTACCTGCTTGATCACCTACCTGCGCAAGTCGATGAAATCGTAAAAACGTACACCACAGAGGGATTCTTTCAACTTGGAGAACATATCAAACTGTAGGAACTTGTAGCTGGAGTAGGCCGAGTGTGACACAGGGTCCAGTTGATATGACGTCATAAGTGACGTTACCTTCTCCCCTTTGTGATTTCATGTGTTGTCATGTAATTTCAATTACAAATCATTCAACAGTGCTTTGCTTTTCTTTGGGATTACGGGTCTTTAGCACCTACACCAAAAAAATCTTGCGGTAATTTTGATCAATGTGTTCTGCTGAAACCTGATACACAGTCAGTATATCCATAGGCACATATCATCATCATCTCTAAATTTCCTTGATTTCTACTGAACTAAATGAACTTTTTATAGGACATTATCTGCAACGTTTACAGGACATGTTATGAGGCGCGAGAAATTAGAGCACCTAGTCACAACAGGAAAGCTGGAGGGAAGAAGAGCACCAGGAAGACCCAGGGAGACGGACTTGCGGAGTGGATGAAGACAGAGAAGGTGGAAGATGTTCTTGTAGGATAGATTCATATGGAGATGATGTTTTGAGTGACTGTAATCAGTGTGATGTCATAACATAATGACGTCACAATAATTTTACGTAATTTCGTAATCAGATCACAGAAGAATGATGCCAGGTGTGTGTGAACTTTCAGAGCACTACAATAATTACATGTTTTAAGTTAATAAGAAAACTCGCTATATATTGGATGGAAGATGGATAGATTCATACGGAGGTGGCGTTTTGAGCGACTGTAATCAGTGTGATGTCATAACGACGTCACAATAATTTTACGTAATTTCGTAATCAGATCACAGAAGAATGATGCCAGGTGTGTGTGTGAAGTTTCAGAGCACTACAATAATAACATTGAATTAAGTTAGTAGGAAAACTCGCTATATATTGGATGACCCTAGTACAGTTCTATCTGAAGAATGGAACAAAAACAATAAACTGAGGTAGTGGCGTGTTATGAGTTATGCTGTTGTTAATATTAAAGTTGTTCCATGTTACCAGATTTACTGTGTGTGTAAAGTAAGCTGACGCCTTGGGACATGGGGTTGTGTAGAAAAAGATATTGCCGTCTTGTTACACTTCACCACTTGTACACAGAAGATTGATTATGCTCGCATGTTTTATTTGTTGCTATAGAAGATTATTTGTGCTCGCATACTTGTTTGTTTTCGTTTTTGACTGCGGGGAGGGGGAGGTGTGAGAGGGGGGGGGGGTCCCTTCAAGATTATTATTGTATTTACGCTTTTTCTGTAGTACATAAGAACTTAAGTTATTGACAATTAAATCCTTACCTTTACTGGTATACACAGTGAATCTGAACATTACACTTATCTAGTTAAAAAAAGAACTCATCCAGTGTACATTAAACAGATCACACATGTTGTAGTAGTTTTGTTTGAACAGTGCAATAAAGACCAGTATGGACAGTCAATTTTGTCTGCTTTAGGATGGTATGTGTGTGGGCTGGTGAGCATTTGTAAATACAAAACCATAGCTTAATAGGTATTTTGTCAATGCAAACTCGTGTGTGTTGGTGGGGGGGGGGGGCGACTTTTGTGTGGTGTGTGTGTGTTTGTTTATGTGTGTTTGTGTGTGTGGAGATGACTGTGCATTTGTATATTGTCATGACAATGAATTTGTGAGCTTAGAGGAACAAAGCCCCCCCCCCCCCCCCCCCCCCCCCATCCACCCAAAAAAAAGTACTAATCACAACTGACAAACCATAACATCATTCAGTCTTTTCAAAACCCAACACACTTTTTCTTGATCAAGGGTTCACATCCGAAATTTTTTATTCTCATTAGTCTTCCATCAGGGAAACGAAAGACAAAAAAGAAGCAAGGAATGATATGCTACTGTGAGTTTTTGCAGCATACAAGGCAGGTTTTTAACAGAAAGCAGGTTGTCGTGTATTCGTCAGCAAAAAGTGCACTGAATGCAGTTACTTCTCCAATACTCATCAGTAGAAGCTCACAGACTGGCGGAACAGTACATGCTGAAATCATTTCCACTCTCCCACTTCACTAGTCAATCATCACACCAGAAACACACACACACACACACACACGGACAAGAAAAGCCCATTAAAAGAAATAATTGTTTTCATACCAAATCATACGTTCTTTCATACTTGTCATGGCAACCAAGGAAGCATGAAATAACAGCACTTTTGACAAAACATAAAATACAGTATAAGAAAAATTTGTATCAAAGCCTGCCTTTTCTGGTTCCAGTTGGTATGACTGAACAACTTAGACCAATCCAAAACAAAACTAAACAAACAAACAAAAAAGGGTGGGGGGGGGCAGACAATCTGAGCCAGCTGGAAAAGCCTGAACAGCTACTGCCCATCAGAAAACGCAAAAAATTCTCGGCCAATCAAAAACATTCATTCAACCCACAGCCAATCAGGAAATCTCAAACAACCCACAGCCAATCAAAAAAGCTCACAGGAACCCCAAACCCACCAATCAGAGAACCCAAGACAAACTAAATCAATCAGAAAAAGCACAGTCAACCAGTCTACAAAATTTTAGAAAAAAAAAAATTGTATGTTGACATAATCTACTGCAATGATAAAAAAAGAAACATATAAAGAAGCATGCAGAAAAATACACAAATCATCGGAAACATACATACAAAAAGCACCTAAAGAAATTCAAAGGGGAAAATGTAAGCCATTTATGTAGATAACAAAACATGTTATTGGTTTACTTACAATGTATAACTGTCACATTATGAATCCAGTGTTGATTTTATAGATGACATCAACATATCAATATCTTGTCTTTCCACACAATTGTGACCTTCAACAAGAATTCATTGAAACTTGTTTAGATGTCAAGTTAGTTAAAATCTGGTGATGAAGTAAGGACAAAAAGCCGCTAACACTATCCCTCTTGCACGCACGCACACACACACGCACCAACATACACGCACCAACACACACATACACACCAATACACACACATACACATACAAAACACACATGCACGCACCCTCCTCGTCTTGTTGATTTGAATTATCAGAGAAAACAAAGTGGTCAAGTCACTTGAATGCTTTCCCTTTTCATACAAAGACTATTATAAAAAATCCAGTTTTGCGTTTCTTCTGGTCATCATGACCTTGAAAAAGCAATACAGCCCAGCCAACTGCGTAGAGCCATATCAAGGCTACAACCATTTCAAAACAAACACAATACTTCAACAGGAAAAAAAAAGGAAAAGAAAATGACATATCAATGCATTCACTCATAATCTAAAGAGATGCCCCTGGCGCTGACCACTCCACCTAATTTATCGCATAGGGGATTTAAAAAACACCTGAATACACACTGAACTGTAAGGACACTAAAACGTATATAAAAACAAGCTTAAATTACCTAAAATTGCTTCCGCATATCTCACTTCTCTAGAGCCGAAAATGCACTTCATACATGTACCCAATTATCAATCCTACGAGAATGTATGTCAGACTTTATCGAACACATACAGGTGAATGAACCAGCTAAGCAGAAAATGATTGAAAGAATTGACAGAAAACAAAGGAGGAAGAAAGAAACAAAGAGAATGACAGAAAACAGGAAATTTCCAGCACAAAATTTCCAGAAGGTGGGGATACTATTTATACTGCTCCCCAAGGGTGTAAAGCAATAGATGAAATCAAAAGTAACGTGAAGCATGACAATGGCAGAATGTCAAAACAATGACAAAAGAATGTAAATTGTCCAACATTCCTCAGAGTGTGCTGTTTACATGCTTGCTGAAAAAATGCTGACTTTCATGAAGCACTCATGCAGGTGGCCTCCGTTATTCAGGCTACAGACTGTGACCGCAGACAAGTTGTCTTCTTGTCTGACGCCCTCTCCATGCATGCCAGAACAACACGCTCCCCCTCCATGTGCGTATAGCTCTTTATATACACCAGGGATTTTGTCCAACAACCACAGAAGAACAGTTCTGCAGTGGATTCCAGCCCACTGCGGAGTCTCCAGGAATGAGCGAGCTGATATCCTTGCTAAGGAGGGACCCAGAGAAGAACAACCTAACAACAGCATCAGCTACAGTGAGAAGAGGAGCATCATCAGGGCGCTTTCCATGCCGAGACAACACAGGGCTGACTACCACCTGTTGTCTAGAGAGCAGCAAGTTGTCCTGGTGAGGCTGCGCACTGGTCACAATAGGCTGAACAGCCACATGTACCGCAAACTGAAGCTGGCGCCCTCCCCAACCTGTCCCTGTGGTCAAGAAGACCAAACCATGGAGCACATACTCCAAAGATGTCCCCTTCACCAGGTGGCAAGACAGGACGTGTGGCCGACAGACACTCCGCTGACAACCAAACTCCATGGCTGCAGACAGGAGCTGGAAAAGACGGCTGCATTCATCACCTGGACTCATCTGATTGTGTAGCAGCGTACGCCAAGAAGAAGAAGAAGAAGAAGCACTTTTTTTGTTTGTTTGTGTGACCTTCATCTAGGTGCCAGGACTTCCGAACTTTTAAATTCACAACTCCGCAAGTCTACACCTTTGACCCAAAGTTGATAAAGATATGTTCAGAAACAACAGAAAAAAACTCGATAGCACAGTTTTGTCACAGACAGACATGCAGATACACACCATTCTCTGACAGAAATGAAACAAATTTCTTGAAAAACAGAAGACTGACAATGGGAGAAGGAGAAGAACCAAAACTACACAAAACTACAACAAAAAAGTGACCGGCCATAGCAGAATGAAATAGTTCAGCGCTAATCAATGACTAACATTCTGAAGTTACCTGTCTAAAAAAAATGATCAGTTCTACAAAATCTTGCAAAAACAAGAAAACAAGACACATGAACATTCAACCTACTGGTATTAGCAAATAATCTGTCACAGAAAACCTAATTGGTTGAAATTAATTCAAAAAAGCCGTAAAGCAACCCTCAATCTACAAAACAAAACAAACAAAAAATCCCAACACTGTCACTCAATCAGTCATCTTTGTTGATTAAATTGGTTTAGAAAAAGAATAAAAATGCTAAACAAAATTGTACACATTTCCCAACAATTAAAAATCCTATATTCTCCATCAGAAATATAAATCTTGTGGTCATACCAATCAGGTATGCTTACTAAACCTGTCAACAAACAAGAATAAAGTGGTGTAACATGACTACCGACGATGCTAACAAAATAGGCTTCTTCCCATTCTGCTCTCAATTTCCTCACAGCCCAGTTTGTTCTTATTTTTTAATAACAAAACATCCTAGCTCTCACTTCACACATAATCTACCTTTTATGATACCAGCTGAATATTAGCAGCAGCTTTAATACTTTCCTGAACAAAGAAGAACAATCAGACTTGTTCTATCTACAAACCCATACCTTAAGTTCCTGTTGAGAGACCACTCACACACACACACACACACACACACACACACACACACATACAGGGCCTAGGAAACAGTCAAAGAAGCAGATTTATCAAAGGCCAGCTACTTAGGCCTCCAAATCTTGTCAGACCATCTGGATTTCAAAAGTGAGGAATTTTAGGGACTCCTTTGTTTTACTTGCTGTAGAGGTGATGCTATATATAAGGAACAGAAAGGCTTCACTATAAAACACACACACACACACACACTCTCTCTCTCTCTCCCTCTCTCTCTTTTCTTCTCAAGACTTATTACGAAACACACCCACACACTCTCTTCCTGCCTTCCCAACACTTTCTTCTGGTCAAAGAAAATTCACGTCTTTCTTGCAAGTTCATAAAAACACAAGAGCCTCTCTATCATCATTCTTTTTACTTTCGCACACACACACACACACACACACACACACACACACACACACACACACACACACACACACACACAGATACATCACAATAACTCATGATTTCACACAGCTACAAAAGTATTTTGACCACATGATATATGACCCGTCTCCCTAAAACCTCACCAAAACTTCAAAACAAAAGTTAGAAGAAACACATGCAAAGACTATGCATGACTCAATGGTTTGGGTTGAACTATGTTTCCATGATAATACCTTACCAGCTGTGTACATACGTGATGTACTGAGTATATTTCTCATGACAAAAATGCACAGCAGAAGTTACTCAAATGTGAGAGGACAAACATATATTGCACAAATAACACATGACAGAAAACCTCATCATGAAGAGAAAAACTCTTATCAATCATACTGCTCTATTCTACTAAATTGGTCTTTGCTGGTTTAACGCAGTCAGTGATTTTACGATACGTCAAAAACATACACATCAAAAGTGACTGAGTGCATTCTTCACTGAAATGGCAAGTACACAGCTAGAAGCAAACAGCCAACGACTTGCAATAAACAGAAATCGCAACATACCATTTACGGATCATGGCCCTCTGTGACTACAAATAAATCAAGGAAAACACCCAGCACATATTGGAAGCAGAAAATTACACAGGTTTTGATTTATTCAGGATCTTCAATTGGTCAGGCCACTGAAACTTAAAACAAACGAAGAAATCACACCACAGCAGTGCCACTTGCATTTTATGCCAATTACTGAGCTAAAGAAGTAAAAAATTACAATATTCACGAAATTTGAATGAACAAAGAAAATTAAGCAACAGCAAAAAGCAGCACATTTATGGACAGTATGCGTAATCTGGTAGTTTCCCCGTCCCTTTTTCTAATTTAAAAAACAAACTTTTAACATGATATGATGTAGTTTCAGGGATAGGTTTTGACACTCACAGACAGGCTATCAGTTATTTGTATCAATGTATAATTTGATTGCAACTGCTTTTATCAACCTTTGATTCATGCACCCTCTCCATCAGCATTCTGCATTGTCAACCACGCTTGCAAA
Organism: Monoplex corrugatus; assembly: GCA_030674185.1. Classification (NCBI taxonomy): domain Eukaryota; kingdom Metazoa; phylum Mollusca; class Gastropoda; order Littorinimorpha; family Ranellidae; genus Monoplex; species Monoplex corrugatus. Next base: position 37,632,027 of record JAPXFY010000025.1, on the reverse strand, counting down.
GCAAAAACTTAATCCTTTGACTCCGTCACCCTATCCACCAGCTTCCTACAGAAATCTGGTAGGGTGATGGAGCCAGAGGGTTAAGTTTTTTTCAGTTGGTGGATAGGGTGCAGGAATCGAACAGTTAACAGTCAAAACAATAAAACCACCTAGCTGAAGTGCATGCTCACATTTTTTTCCCATCCAATCTGTGCCTCTAATGATTTAATTCATATGGCAGTTACACTTCCAGAAAATTGTGCTTCATTCAACCAAAAGGACGATTAATATAACTTTTTCATGGCAACGTCAGATTAACCCTTAAATGTTAAGTTCAACAGTGGCAGTACTAAGCTTAAAACAATACAAGGTAAACCATTTTTCATCAATTATCTAGTGGATACAAACATCAACCCCCTGGAACCAGGTGATTTTGACAATGATTCAAATCAAAACTAAAAAAACTACTTAGTTGCTAGAAATTGTGTGAAGATTTCCACAACTTTCTATTATCACTACAAAGGTTTATGTCTTATATGAGAAAAACACGACCCAAAACACTGTTAAAAAATAAAGATTTTTACAAGCAATAACAGCGCTTATGAAGTGCTGTCCGCGTTGCTGAATGCTACAGAAAAGTCAAACTGGACACAAAACATAAACTCAACAGTCGCTGGCAGCTGGTCAGAATCACATAACAATGGAAAGCATGCATTCCAACTGATGTACACAACCTGCTTACAATCTACACCACACTACTGTTTATGTCTACTCAAACACGAGAAGGGAATGTGAAAAAAAAGAGAAGTTATAGTCTCTAACAGATGATCTTTCAATACCATCTTTACTCCCTTACTCAGAGCCGCTCAGCATAGGGTACACTATACTCATGCGTAATGTTAATCTACTTTTATACAATTATCATATTGCATGAGTACAAACAGTAAGAACTACATTATCATCATCAATATATGGTACAGTAAAACAAAACCAGCTTGACTCAGGACAAACAAAACTGCAAAACCAATCAATTTCCCGCAGACATATTCACCAAGTAGCTGGAAATCAATAGACAAATACTGATTCGCGTATAACTAAAGACGCACATATATATATTTGCTAATAATTATCATGATCAAGTCGGTTAAATAGCAAACAACCTTCCTGACAATATCAAAAGTACATGATGCACACACAATACACGACTATCTAGCAAAACAGACTGACAGCAAATACGTACAGTCACATCAACACAACACTACATAACATATGAATGATCTCACACACCCAGACCACAAAAATGCATTCAAATTTCTTTTCACACAAGGAATACAATTTTGAACCTGACCCACAGACCAAATAAAGTCTTATCAATTGGAGATATTTCACTCTTCCTTTTCAAAAAGCTCTAAGAAAGAGGAAGAAGAAAAAAATGTTAAAACACCAAAGACTGAAATTAAAAACAATGAATATAAAGGGGAAGGGTGTTCTGCAACCGTAACACCATCAGGGAGTAAGGTAATTCTGACCTCATTATTTTTACGCCAGATCTATGAGCATAGCACCCACTCTACTCTCCTGCTCTTTTACTTTATACATTCCCAACGGCAGGTGGTAAAATTCAACCAAAGTATTCATAACCACCTGGAAGTGATGACAGTCATGTTGACATTTTCATAATCAGAGACACGATAAAACCATTCCTGCAGGCCTCAATAGCTCAGTTGGTCGAGCGTCAGGTTCACATGCTAATGGTTGTGGGTTCGAATCCCGGGATGTGCTACATTAAAACTGGCCTTCTCACTGTCTCATCTTAACACCGTTGTTGTTCTGGTGGTATAAGTATAGGATTAGATAAGTCCTTCCCCCACTTCCCTGGGATGGTTATCCCTGTTGGCCATATCACCTGAGGTGGGAGTCTATGTAAAAACTGAACCAAATCAATCAATCAAAAACCATTCCTTCATCCTAAACTCATCTCATCATACATACAGCCTGTGTTGCTTGTTAGGCCTCTGTGTTGCTTGTTAGGCCTCAGTGTTGCTTGTTAGGCCTCGGTGTTGCTTGTTAGGCCTCTGTGTTGCTTGTTACGCCTCAGACTAACTTCTAGTCAGTCCTTTTCTTGATATACAAATGCTGTCTTTCAGTTTTAACCTGACTAACCCATTTCCACTAACTTCAATAATGGCTTATTATTCCACTCAGCTGTAGTGCAGTGCACTTAACATACAGCACAAACCGAGTTCATCTACAGTCAAAACTGACCATGAATCAAAGAGTTAATATTAGCATGAATCTAGATTGGACAGTGAAAGCGATTACGTAGCAAAGTTGTGCAAATCCATTTTCAATAAAATACATTAGTGTGTGCAGCTGGTATGTTCAACCAAAGACATAGAGAAACCAGTACTCACCAGACAGTACGCCATGTCAGCATGTCTGTTTGCTGAGGCCTACAGCAAGAGCACATACAGTGCTTCACAAATCACCAAATTTCTACCGCTTTGAGGCATACTGCGTATGTACAGACTGACCAGTGGCATCAATAAAAAAAAATTTTAAAATGGAGAACACCACTCATATCATATACATGAACTTTTTACTTATTAATCTCTCTTTCCCTATCTCTAGTTTGACGCACTTCCTAGAAACATCAGTATCTGGGCAAAAGTGACAATGTGAAACAAGCAAACTCCAAATAAAACCATTCCCTATGCAGTGTGTTTTGACAGATAAAGATCATCAACCAACATCAATTTAAAAGAAACGACAAAGGCTCTGGGGTGAAAAGGTTTGAACATCAACTCAAAACATCCAATCCCTGAACACTGTTGTGCTCTGTGGGTGTGAGTGTGTGTACATATGCGGATGTAATTGAATGTCAATGCATGTGTGTGCGCGCGCGTGCGTGCGTGCGTGTGTGTGTGTGAAGGGCGAACATGGGACGGAGGGGTGGAAAGGGGGGGACAGAAGGTAGTACCTTTACTAAAGTGCACTTTGTGAAAAAATAACACACAAGGGGCAGATGTACACCACATTTTTATCAACATTTGTATATGGTTCAGTTATAGAATGTATCCCCATCAAATGGAATCGGTTTCCAATAAATCATTATATCAGAACTGCATTTAGATATATAATATTTATAACAGCAAAATTACCTATCAAATAAATACATACCTACAAACACCAATAAATAAATGAATACATTGAATCAATCAATCAATTAATCAGTCAGCCGGTATACACGTAAATCTATAAAAAAAAAAAAAGAAAGAAAAGAAAAAAAATGAAAAGCAAATGCACAAACAGCTCTGATTCAATCACAGCACCTAAATTCCCTTACCAAGAAGACAATTAAACAGCAAGGTCTGAGCTGAAAACTGGTGCTTGCGCACTCAGACAGCTGTCAAAGATGTGCATATTAATCACTGTGATAATTATCATGCTGCCATGGTTTCAGACATTTCAAAAAAAACTTTAGGATAACCAAACAGTCAAAGAAACTGGTCAGGAAAAGAAAATTCACATCGGTGTCAATTTTGTACAATTAATATCACATCCACAAGTTTCTGATAGGAAGTGACATCCATATTTTCATATCCATCCTGTCTCTTTCTCACCACGTACACCGGCTTCCTTGCAGGAAGCTGAAGGATAGGGTGAGGAATAAAAAGGTTAAAATATTTGTTATCAAGCAGCCAGACATCTGTCACTATATAGACTCTCATGAACACAGCAACCATACATATGTCGCTATGGAGACTCACACAGGCATTGCATGCACATTCAAACCAAACTTGTAAATCATATCAAACACAAATGACCAGAAGCTGTAATAGAACACATACGGCAGTTCAGCCAATTCAAAACATATTGCCACAATATTTTGGAAAGTCTACCTGCTATGGCTCCTGTTAACCCTTGGACTCCCACACCCTGACAACCAGCATCCTGCATTGTCAACCATGCTAGCAAAGCAAAAGCTTAACCCTTTGATTTCCTCACCCTATCCACCAGCTTCCTGCAGGGAGCTGGTGGACAGGGTGAGGAAGTCAAGGGGTTAATTTTTTTTGCAGTTGGTGGAAAGGGTGCAGAAGTCAAAGAGGTAATGCAGAAATACAAATCATATCAAAGTAATTTCGTTTTTGGCACTGAAAATTT
>JAPXFY010000025.1:37515384-37617884 GCA_030674185.1 Monoplex corrugatus | reverse complement strand
TTGCCTGTCTAAATCAGTCGTTGTTTAAAGCCCAACCGACTGCATAGAGCCATATCAGGGCTGTAACCGCTTCAAAACGTACAAAACTTTAACAGGAAAAAAAAAGAAAAGAAAATTAAGAACACATATCAATGCATTCACACACATAATCTCAGGACATGTCCCTGGCCTTGACCACTCTGTACAATTTATCGCACAGAGGATTTAAAAAACACACCTGAATACAAATATAAGCATACTTAAGATACCAAAAACATATATAAAAACAGGCATAAATTACCTAAAATTGCTGCTGCATATCTCACCTCCCTAGAGCCAAAAATGCACTTAATACATGTACCCAATTATCAATCCTAAGAAAAAGTATGTAAGACTTTATCAAACACATACAGGTGAATGGACCATTAAGGCAGAAAATGATAGGAAGAAATGACAGAAAGCAAAGGAACAAGGCAGAAACAAAGAGAGTGACAGAAAAGAGGAAATTTCTAGCACAGAATTTTCAGAAGGTGTGGATACTATTATGCTGAAAGAGCCCCTGGCATCCTCACGGGGAAGAATCAGAACTTAATCCTCAAATGCTACGCTTTTTACCATCATGCACGAACACACACACACACACAAAAAAACACTCCTCATCCAAACCATGCAACTAATCCGCCTGTCTGAATCAGAACTTACTTCTCAAATGCTACCACCGTTTTTAACATCAATACAACACAATAACTGCAGACAGAAAATATTGGACGGACTTGCAGGGTGTCTGAGGACAGAGAGAGTGGAAGATGTGCTTGTGGCAACAAGGGACAGATGTATATAAAGGGCCATGATCACCAACGCCATGCAGCAGGGCACATGATGATGATGACAACACAACAATATGCATGAACACAAAAACACACAGATCGACATCATTACCATTATCTTCATCGTAAGTATAAGAAAACCAGCAACAACAAAAAAACTCACTCATGTATTCAAACTCCTCAGGCAAAGCCATGCCATTGTGAGACTTGCAGAAATGGCAGATGAGGGCAAAGCGGTTCTGGGGGCCATCACCCACCACAAAATCAATCAATTTCTCCATGGTGCCCCGGTCCTTGGGCAAAACTGTACGTGGCATTGGCGGTCCTGGTGGTGGGCCTGTGTAATTTACAACAATAATAACAACAATAATGACTACTTTCACAGCACCTCATCTGGCATGAGCCCTAACTGCTTCACAAAAGCATGAGTGATGAAAGCAGACAAATACAAAGTAAATACATGTCAACCCCAATTGCTATTGCTCTTATCTAATCCTTCGGAAGGGGACAAAAAACGAGTTGGACCCATGTGTCTTCTGGCTGCGCACGCTAAAGATACCATGGCAGTTGAAAATCATGAAGAGCAGGGCACTGCCGGCTGCCTTAGTAAAAATCATTGGAGAGATAGGTTAATTTCCCAGGTCCCACCCCTTGAAAACCAATTAGCCTTCTGGCCTTTCTGAAATCTTGGTTAAAAAAATGAATATGAATTTGAAGGGGGGGGGGGGGGATAGGCCCGCCCTCATGTTGCTGGCACCAGGAAGAGCTGAGGTCTCTGCCATCTCACTCCCCTACAACCCCAGGGTTATGGAACTATCCAGGTAGGACCTCAGGACCTAGCCAGCTTATGGGTTCATGTGTAGGCTTAAGGCTTGTACCATGATTATTCTGGACCTTCTCCATCACATGGCATCTGTGATGTTAGTGCATATGGAATTCATTCCGAGTGCAAAGACGACATCTTGAGAAATTAAAATGTAAAAACATAGTGCTCTTATGGTTCTTTAAAGCCCAGCCAACTGCGTAGAGCCATGTCAGGGCTACAACCTGTTTTAAAACATACACAATACTTCAACAGGAACAAAAAAATGAACAAAAGAAAATTAAGGACACATATCAATGCATTCACGCACATAATTTAAGATGCCCCTGGTGTGACCACTCCATCCAATTTATCGCACAGGGGATTCAAAAAACATACCCGAATACAAGTTTAAATATAACTAAAGACACTAAAACATAAAAATGGGTCTAAATTACCCAAACCTGCTTCTGCATATCTCATTTCCTCAGAGCCAAAAATGCGTTTGATACAAGCACCCAATTGTCAATCCTATGTAAGACTTTATCAAACACAACAGGTGAATGGACCAGCAAAGTAGAAAATGATAGGAAGAAATGACAGAAGGCAAAAAAACAAGGCAGAAACAAAGACAGTGACAGAAAAGAGGACAGTTCTAGCATAGAATTTCCAGAAGGAGGGGACACTATTTACACTGAAAGAGCCACCGGAATCCCTACAGGGGTATGTCCTACCACTAAGATGAAAACAGATGAACCATAGGACATACAATGTTAAACAAGCAATAAAAATGAAGTATACTAAAATACCACGTGTCAATTGTTTATGCAGTGATGATGGACAAACATTTCAATAAACATTTAAGAATTATCGATTATCTGAATCAACACTGCCAAGCTGCACTAATAATACACATTCCTCCTTTTTCATAGCAAAAAAGTATGGAAAAGACAATAAAATGTAAGCAAACATGCACATGTATACATGCAGACACACACGCGCGCATACACACACCACACACGCGCGCATACACACACACACACACACACACACTGACTGTATCTTAAAGGAGACATGACAGGCGTGGGTGTCCCTCGACCTTGACCTCGTCCAGCGGGAGTCTGGGGTTGTCGGCTGGCCCAGTGGGGGGTAGGAGTGGGTCCCATGGGACGAGGACCTTGAGGACTAAACACTGTGGGAGATACAGGCTGCACCATCACTCGCTGTCGTATCACTGATAACAGTAAGAAAACATTACTTTTTAATGGTATTGACATTAGTAGCACAAGGACCAACTTACCTGCCATCTACACACGAACATATTTTTCAAAGTAGAAATATGACAGTTTAACTTTGACAGAATGTATATGGACGGGTTTTCAGCACTGTCATAAAACAAAATGGACAGGCAAGAGTGGTGCGCAAAGAGGGAAAAAAAATCCCCAACCAACCATACAAAACACTTTAATCACTGCGTAAACCATCAACATCATCAACCAAACTGTCTTATCAATGCAATAATATTTTTCAAGTTGTATCTAATCACCGAAATCTATGCGACTGCCTATGACCAACACACAAACTTGTGGCACAGGTGGCAAGATACTGACAACCAAAACTAGGAATGCACATGCAAATCAGATTTGTGCAAGTCACATGACCAAGAAAATAAAGTATTCCAACAAATCTGTATTTGATCATACTTTCTATCTGTTTTTATGATACTGGCTTACAAACAATACTATACCCTTTATTGAATAAGCTGAATAATAATTCTAATTGATTAAAGTCTCCACATATCCCGTGGGACAACAACACTAGGCCCACTCTGTGCTACTTGTAATCATGGAATTGTACTTTCTCATGAAATCTATGAAAATAATCAAAGAGAACAATTAACTGTTATAACTGAAACTAAAAAATCTGCAGTCAAATTCTTAAGAACACTGCTTTTGTTCACATTTTACAGTCAAACATGTAACAATCTTTTTTACTGACTCCATTTCCGAAAATGTCAGTCGCAGACATGGAGCTTACATGCTTGTGGTATCAGCCTGGATGTGAAACTCTGAACAGTTAATGGAAAGCCAGTTTGTCATGATATCAATCATTATTTCCCTGAGTGTATCTGTCAATCAATTTTTTCATTTGAAATTTTACTAGGTGAAATGGATCAAACATGCAGATGTTTGTGCTGAAACTAAAGAGGAATTACTCTGCTTTCAATCTAGCATATCACTGTCAGAGTGCACAAGCAGGGCCGTTTAACAATTAGCTCATCTTTAAAAAAAAAAATTGCGTGCATGGTGAATGGAAGATGCTGTTATCACCTAAAAAAAATTACATAAATATCTGAAAACTCTTGAAAATAGGAACAAAAACAATACAAAAAGACTTTGCTAGCAATGTTGTTTTTATTTTTCATTTTATGAAAAAAAAAAAAAAAAAAAGGAAATGCCCCAATAAAAAGTGGACAAAATGTACATCATGCGCTATGTACATCATGCGCTATGTACATCATGCGCTATGTACATCATGCGCTATGTACATCATGCGCTATGTACATCATGCGCTATGTACATCATGCGCTATGTACATCATTGCGCTATGTACATCATGCGCTATGTACATCATGCGCTATGTACATCATGCGCTATGTACATCATGCGCTAGTTTTACAAAATAAGGTCTGGAGTACCTACAATATGACTGGAGGCTCTTTTCACAATATAAACAATCTATGTTTGTAGCATTTCCCAGCACCAAAATGTAATTGAACTTTATAAACAACAGATGATAACAAATCAAGATAGAAAATAGGTTTTAGGAATTACTTGTCATGAAAATTAAAAAAAGAGCAAAATAATACATATGAATACAAGTCTTCACCACACACACACACACACAACCCCCCTCACACATGATGAAGAGCTTGGGTACACTCACTCAGCCTGTTAGGCATGTGACCCTTGACCCAAGCTGTCATCTTCTTTCTCTTTTACTTTTATACACACACACACACACACACACACTCAAGAGCTAGAGTACATTCAGCCTGTTAGGTTGATGACTGATAAATCAAGCTGTCATCTTCTCTCTGTCACACACACACACACACACACACACACACACACACACACACACACACACACACACACACACACACACACACACACACACACACACTCAAGAGCTAGAGTATATTCAGCCTGTTAGGTTGATGATTGATAAATCAAGCTGTCATCTTCTCTCTGTTACACACACAACCACACACACACACACACACACACACACACACACACACACACACACACACACATACACTGAAGAGCTACAGTACTCTAGGCCTATCATGTGTGTGACCCTTGGCTCAAACAATTCATCCTCTGTGACTTACATATATGCACATAGACACAGAGACATAACACCCTCCACACACAAACTGAGAAGATCTGTATTTTTTACTTTATGTCTTACACTGAAAGAAGTAAATGAAGAATTACAAAGACCTAGGACAATACACCAGTGATTCCTGTGGACTTGTGCGTACAGTGCCAACTGCTAAGTTATAGCTACTGATGACGAATTTCATGTGATGAATGCTGATGGTATAACAAAAAGTGTTATGTTTGTATGCCAAGGCAATTTTGAAGAATGTTACTGGAGGTATTCAGAATGTCCTGTTTTTGTTTGTCAAAAGATCATGGCAGGATTTTAAAGCTTGATTTTGTAGATATGGAAGGATTTTAAGCAATTTAGTGACTATATGGATTTTACATGTTTTCATTAAATTGAGTTCTACTGGATTTGATCCAGGGATCTGATTTCAAGATACTCTGTTAGAGTGGCTAGTCTATGTTAACTGTGCCTTCCCCCCCCCCCCCTCCCCCTTGCATTAAAACTTCTTTTCCCTGAAATCAAATGCACTTTTACAAAACATGCTCTAAACATTTGCACGGTAACATTATGGTAACATCAGACATACTGTATCACCAGTCGACCTAATGGTTAGCTTTTTATCCATTAAAAATTGCATCAATACAAATTATCCAGAAATATCATATAAAACATTCAGAGTATCTTGACTATACTTCTACTGGTTGGCTATGATGTATCCAACAGTAATATGCAGCAATATCAACCCAGCAAATAATTATGTATGCAAAATTAAAAGAATCTGGGCTATACAGTATTATAATCTGATTTCAAGGGTTTTGATATAAATCACATTTGATTGTATTTTGTTTGTTGTGTACATGTTTACATACTCCCATAAACTCACCACAACCATCTTACTTGGAGAATACAGAATTTGTGTCTAATCACTGTCCTATTCAATGCACAGTTCTGTATGAATAGTGTCTGATGTTGGTGCGTGCATGAGTGCATGCGTGTGTGTGTGTGTGCATGTGTAAGCAGGTATGTGAAAATACACAAAATACAAGAGACAAATATTGCAACTGATTTTTTTAAATCAGCTTATCTGATCAATAGACAAACAGGAAGATGTTGTTTGTTTTACAGTTCTACCATAAAAATGTAACATGCAATAGTAAAACAAAGACATCATTAGTTTAAACATCGTCTTGTTTTACAGTTTTACCATAAAAATGTAACATGTAATAGTAAAAGGAAGACATTACTTGTTTGAACATTGTTTGTTTTACAGTTTTACCATAAAAATGTAACATGTAACAGTAAAAGGAAGACATTACTTGTTTGAACATTGTTTGTTTTACAGTTTTACCATAAAAATGTAACATGTAATAGTAAAAGGAAGACATCATTAGTTTAAACATCATCTTGTTTTACAGTTTTACCATAAAAATGTAACATGTAATAGTAAAAGGAAGACATCATTAGTTTAAACATCGTCTTGTTTTACAGTTTTACCATAAAAATGTAACATGTAACAGTAAAAGGAAGACATTACTTGTTTGAACATTGTTTGTTTTACAGTTTTACCATAAAAATGTAACATGTAATAGTAAAAGGAAGAACTATTTGTTTAGACATCATCTTGTTTTACAGTTTTACCAAAAAAATGTAACATTAGTAAAGGGAAGACATTATTTGTTTACAGTTTTACCATGAAAATGTAGCAAATAATTGTAAAAGGAAGACTTCTTATTAGTTTTACAGTTTTATCATAAAAATGTAACACATACTTGTCATTTTGCATGCCAAATTAAGTGATGGTTTCCTATCTCTTCATGTCTTACACAAGAAAAACTGTCTTAACTCTTTTCCCGCCACGGTCGCAATCAAGCAACTTCCCGTACGACCGCCATGGTTGCATTTGTGCGACTTGGACAGGTCATACTAAACAATGACTTTTCAGGCGGGTTCAAAGCTTCTGTCAGCTCCACTGGTGAATGCAGGCGACTGTGCTATTTTTAAACTTTACCCAGCGACCTAGTTTTTCTGTAGTAAGGCCAAAGTGTGGCTTTGTTAACTGTCGGAATTTACGTCATGTTTTCTCCGAAGCGTTTTCTCCAAAATGGCTGCAAATCGACACGCATTGTCTTCCACTCCAAGTAGAATAAGCAGACAGCTGACTTTCCATTGCTTTTCCTCATTTTTTATAATGATATCTGGCGCACAACTCACAAAATAAGATCAGTAGTACAACTAAAAAAACCGTATGAAAAAAAATTGTTATTCTTTATAATAAGATTATTTGTGGAATAATCAATCAAGTACATAAACATAAGTAAGCAATCATATATAATACAACATCTGCCCTTTACACAGCAAAAAAAAAAGTAAGTGAAAATCTTTAATAGTCTTTGAGATATAAGCTTTTAAAAATGCATACTGCCATGCAAAATTGGCTGCCCAAAATATACTTGGCACTCAGGAGTGCTGTTCCTGGGGAAACTTGGCGGTGAAAGAGTTAACATGCCTATCTATGGAACATTTTCCCTACGGGCTAGTCCTTTAGACCATACAGCATATCATCAGTTGCTTACCTGTTCCTGGCATGCTTGATGCAACAGATGGGCCTTCTGACTTCTGAAACTTAGCATAAACAATACCACTGGATAGAAAGACTATATAGAAATTGCAAAACTTACACAGCATCAGAGTAAATGAATGAAAAGGAAATTTATAACGAAAACCAATTATAGGTGAGAGGAAGCTGTGTGTGTGTGTGTGTGTGTGTGTGCGTGTGTCCATGAGTGTGTGTGTGTGTATGTGTGTGCATGTATGTATGTATGCATGTGTGTGTACATGCATGCAAGTGTATATGTGAAATGTGCATGTGAGTGTGTGTACCTGGGTGACAGTGTACAAATACATGTGAGTGTATGTATAAGTGTGTGTCTGTGTGTGCATGTGTCTGTATTTTGTTCTCTACTTCCATACTATATGTTGCTAAAAGTCATTTAAGTCAAATGCAGTCTTCAAGTATGTGTTTTGGGTACAATCAGAGATCTTTTGTACACACACACACCCACACACACACACACACACACACACACACACACACACACACACACACACACACACACACACACACACACACACACACACACACACACACACACACACACACACACACACCAGATCATTCTCATGATTTCTGAATGATCTACAGTGTACTCTGGTCCAAGATACAAAAAGTCAATGTTAATAACAACACCACATAGAGAGAACACAATAATACTGACTTCATTTAGCTTAATTAAGACCAGTGTCCATGCAAAGGTGTTTAAAATGTAAGCAACTCATCATCATCAGGTGCCCTGCCGCACAGCGTTGGTGATCATGGACTTCCATCTGTGTCTATCTCTCGTTGCCCCTAGCATCTCTCCCACCCCCCTCGTCCCCAGCCACTCTGCAAGTCCGTCCAGCATTTTCTCCCTGGGTCTACCCGGTGCTCTCTTTCCCTCCTGCTTTCCCATTGTGACCAGGTGCTCCAAATCCCCCTTCCTCATAAAATGGCCTATAAACATTGCCTGTCTTTTCCTAATCTTCCTTATGAGTGATCTACTTGTGTCTGCCTCCATCAAGATTGTCTCATTTGTTTTCTTTGCTGTCCATGGAACTCTCAACATTCTTCTTAGAAACCACATCTCGGCTGCCTCAATCTTGTTCTGGCTTTGTTTGTTGAACTGTCCACACCTCACATCCGTACAACAGTATTGGTTCTATATAACATTCAAAAACTCTCTTCCTGATGTTAATTGATAGGCATTTGTTGGTAAGAATGCCTGTCATCTTCCCGTAAGCAACTACACACATAAAAACACAACACACACACGCACCACGCACGCACGCCACGCACGCACGCACGCACGCACGCACGCACGCCACGACGCACAACACACACACACACACACACACACACACACACACACACACACACACACACACACCACACACAAAGTAGAATGAAAATATCCTTCAAAATAACATGTATAAAGTACATCACTAGACACTTTTTTTTAATGCAAATTACTTACATGCCTTTAGCATATAACTATGTCATATATACATTACAGAAATTCTCCAAAAGAACACGACACTGCTGAAAACTTACGTCACGTCCCACTTACCTCCAGCTTTTTAAATCTGACAGGATCAAATTTTTCCAGGATTTCTTTGGCCTTTTTGTATGTTTCTTTTTCCATCACATCTTCAAGCTGAACAAATATTGAAAAAAAAAAAAAAAAACACACATACACATTAATTACAGAATGGATTTACTAATATAGCAAAAACCAACACTAAATGAAAACTAACATGACAGTCAATGGGTAAGACAGCAGACTTCAGTCAGAAAGTCTAGGTTCAATCCTGCCTGGGTACCTCCCGTCTGTTGGTACAGGTGGAGATTTATCCAATCTCTTCCTGCCTGGGTACCTCCCGTCTGTTGGGTACAGGGTGGAGATTTTTCCAATCTCTTTCCTGCCTGGGTACCTCCCGTCTGTTGGGTACAGGGTGGAGATTTTTCCAATCTCTTTCCTGCCTGGGTACCTCCCGTCTGTTGGGTACAGGGTGGAGATTTTTCCAATCTCTTTCCTGCCTGGGTACCTCCCGTCTGTTGGGTACAGGGTGGAGATTTTTCCAATCTCTTTCCTGCCTGGGTACCTCCCGTCTGTTGGGTACAGGGTGGAGATTTTTCCAATCTCTTTCCTGCCTGGGTACCTCCCGTCTGTTGGGTACAGGGTGGAGATTTATCCAATCTCTTTCCTGCCTGGTACCTCCCGTCTGTGGGTACAGGGCGGAGATTTTTCCAATCTCTCTCCTGCCTGCGTACCTCCCATATGGATCCAGTCTGGTGGGTACAGGGTGGAGATTTTTTTTCAATCTCTCTCCTGCCTGGAAACTTCCCATCTATTGGGTACAGGGTGGAGATTTTTTCAATCTCTCAGGCCAAGTGTTTGCACACCATGCTAGCGCCTGAATCCCCTTTACGTTTATATTCAAGCATGCAGGTAAAAGATCCTGAAAGCCATGTTTGTGTTTGGTGGCTTATGGAAACAAGAAAACACTCAGCACGCACACCACTGTAGACAAGAGCCTGCAGACTGTGCTCAACCACATGCACAGTGTAGGCAAACAATGCGCACACATGCACCTGAGAACCACTGAACACTTCAAACCAACAAACAAACAATCTACCACAGCAACTACTACACTACTATACACAACATCATGATACTTATCTGAGACACGTTCAGACATTAACCAGTTTTTAATTATATCAACCAAGTAAGGTGAAAAATGGCATTTTACTACGATCCCAGTCCTTTTCTCCTTACGGTCTTCTGCTTACTGTTTCTGCTTTAACACTGATCTACTGAACAGCTAAACCAGAAACAAAACTTAAATTCAGCATCACCAGTGTAAACATAAAACTACAAGACTGGTTGTCATGACAGAAAAAGCCTATCTATCTATGTGTCTATCCATATCTATATATCTCTCTATCTGCCTACGTCTGTCTATCTATCTATCTATCTCTCTCTCTCTCTCTCTCTCTCTCTCTGTGTGTGTGTGTGTGTGTGTGTGTGTGTGTGTGTGTGTGTGTGTGTGTGTGTGTGTGGTGTGTGTGTGTGTGTGTGTTGTGTGTGTGTGTGTGTGTGTGTGTGTGTGTGTGTGTGTGTTTTGTGTGTGTGTTGGTGTGTGTGTGTGTGTGTTGTGTGTGTGTGTGTGTGTGTGTGTGGGTGTGTGTGTGTGTGTGGTGTGTGTGTGTGTGTGTGTGTGTGTGTGTGTGTGTGTGTGTGTGTGTGTGTGTGTGTGTGTGTGTTGTGTGTGTGTGTGTGTGTGTGTGGTGTGTGTGTGTGTGTGTGTGTGTGTGTGTGTGTGTGTGTGTGTGTGTGTTGTGTGTGTGTGTGTGTGTGTGTGTTGTGTGTGTGTGTGTGTGTGTGTGTGTGGTGTGTGTTGTGTGTGTGTGTGTGTGTGTGTGTGTGTGTGTGTGTGTGTGTGTGTGTGTGTGTGGTGTGTGTGTGTGTGTGGTGTGTGTGTGGTGTGTGTGTGTGTGTGTGTGTTGTGTGTGTGTTGTGTGTGTGTTGTGTGTGTGTGTGTTATGTGAAGTGGTGCATAAATCAACTGAATGACTGACATCCACATCCATGCATATTCCTACATCTGCCCCTCACCGCCAATACAAACACACACACACCAATAAGTCTAAACAAACAAATAATACTACACAGACTGTGTAACTTTATATTGAATATACACATATGTTTCACTGTACAACATTAATCAATGGAATCATTCTGACAATGAAACACTGTACGTAAACATGTGAAGGACTGACATCCAAATACACGCATGCTGTACAACTATCAGTCAACATTATATCCAATATCCAGTCTGACAGATGTAAATAATAACATAAATATGTAAACACACACAGGAAAGCTGATCTGCAAACACAGGCAGCAAGCAGTCAGGCGGACAGGCAAGCTGACAGACAGGCAGACAAACAAATAATGAGACAAATATGTTCGGCAGCAAACATAAAGAGATTGTACACATACAAACATACACACACACACTCATATATACATACACTCACATGCATGCTTGCGCGCACACACACACACTCACACACACACTCACATTCACACACACACATATACACATTCATGCACGCACATGCGCGCACGCACGCACGCACGCACGCACGCACGCACGCACACACACACACACACACACACACACACACATGCCTAAAAAATGTAAAATACTCACAATAAGCTTCTTCTTTTCTCTCAGCTCATTTACAGCCAGATCTATGAAAAAGAAAGTGAGAAAAAAAGATAAAAGATGAAAATCAATTAAAACAATTAAAAGGCAGGAAAACATCATATTTTTACAGCCTCTGAATCCCTCAGGCTATCCACCATGACATCAAAAGGTTAATGAATTAACAGAATCTTTGGCACAAAAAAAAATTAAACCAACTCAACACAAATGTGATAACAATTCAAAAAGACACAAATGCTAATAATCTGCATTTTTGACATGAAAATGTTTTGTTGATTTTCAGAGAATTTCCAACAGCTATTAACAGTAATAAGAGTAAAACAGAACAAATGCTGAAAACGTTCATGTGGCTGTATCACAATGCAGACACACGGCACAAAAAGAAAATGGCAAAGTGAAAAGCAAGATTTCCTTTGACAATGACAATCAGATCTAATTCCACTGTGTGATAGCATGAAGACTGTTACAAATGTTACAAATGCCATACCCTAAGTGCAGGCGAGCGATTTCTCATACAATGGAAAGATTGTTACAAATTCACATCAGCTGTACCCTAAGTGCAGTCGTACAATTTCTCATACAAAGGATGTAAAGCGTTTTGGAAACAATGGTAAAATCTGGACGCAGTCATTGTTGTTATTTTTGCTGATAAACACTGGAGAAAAATATTCACTGCTTACCATCAGCTGTCAATCTGTTCACAAAGTACCAGTGCAGTAGTTTTCTGATTGACATAACTCTGAAACAGAAAATACAGTCCTGATCAAGTATTTCAGGGAGAGATTCATGACCCATGCCACCAACAGAACACTGATTAATATCAATTATCAATTTAGGTAAAAATCAAAGATTTCTCACAACTTCAATAGTCATAGGTTAATGAGGTGTTAGAAGCAAGAAGTCTCAACTTCTCTCAAAGCCAACATTTTGAGGGTGGTGGCTATCTCCTCTTCCTTGCTGTCTTATACTTTCCCTGTCACTGAAAAATGGTCTGAAAATTAAGCTTTTGAAATGTTTGATCTGGCCAATCATGACTTATGGCTGTGAAGCCTGGACTCTCAGAAAAACTGATTGCAAAAGAAATGAGGCAGCAGAGATGTGGCTTTATCGGAGACTACTACATGTCAAATGGACAGATAGAAGAACTAATGAAAGTGTCCTGGAAGAACTTAAAAACACCAGAGAATTACTAGCAGACATCAACAAGAGAAGTCTAAATCACACTGGCTATGTGTCAAGTCGCAAGAACACAGACTTCATGGCAACCGCTCTTCAAAGAAAAACAGAGGCAAAAAGGAAGAAAGGCAGACCTCCAATCTCACACATTGAGAACATAACCAACATCACTGGCCCAAATATTCACGAAGTTGTCCACAAAAGTCAAGACAGAGCTGTTTGGAGGGGGATGGCGGTGTCAAAGAGTGCATCAACCAATACTGAAACCGGTGACACCAACAGGTGAGACAGGCGAGACTGTCACTAATTGATTAAAGAGTGACACATGGCTATACAGGACTGGGTAGACTTTCATGGTATGTTCAAACCAGAGCACAAAGCTTGTTCATACACCTGAAAACCGTATCTGATTGTGCTTGTTCACAGCTTTCTGGAATGAGTGATGTAATCACTACACTGACCTTCTATAATCAATCTGGAAAAATATACTGACACAAATCCAAAATTATATGTACTTTTCTAAATGCTATAAAGTGACTGCTATCATGGCTGGTATCCATACCAAGTACTTGTAAACTATCAAAAACAACATAAATAATTTATGTAGTTAAATAACACACTTGAGTTTATACATGTATTTATTGATTGCTATTATTAAAGTATATGTACATTGTTCTCGATGTAATTTACCAATATGTTCTTTCATCCTGTATTGGTACTTTGTTCACTTTATGAATTCTCAATGTGCTGTTTTTCAGTTTGTGCCCTATAAAAAGATGATTTCATTACTTCAACATTGTGTTAGCTCTGAAAAGAAGAAATGACTGGTGCTTTGGTTGTAATAAGGAAAATTGTAACTTAAAACCCTAGCAGTCCAACCAACTTTATAAAAATTTGTACTTGAATCTTATAATACAAACTAAGCGATATACAGAAATGCAAACAGAGAAAGACACACATACTTCACTCCTAAATCATCACAATCTCCCCACTTTTTCCATTATTTTTTCAAACAATCAACATTCCCCAAACATTTACTTTTCATTTTCTATATAAGAAAGACACATATAACACAAGCAAGAAAATTCACAAACAAAATAACAATGTTTCAGTGTTGAATTCCACAGGCAGAAAGGGATACCCACAAGAAAGGGAAGACAATCAGTGGCAGAGAGTACAGGGCCCTTAGTCTCCATGTGTTGGGCCAGTAGAAGAAGTAGAAGATGATCGCAGCGATGATATACAGGACAATAGAGTACAGCAAGAGACTGGCAGCAACCCTCTTCTGCTGTTCCTGATTCTGCCGACGGCTCTTGTGCAGACGATTTATATCCTAAAACACATGGTGCACAAATGATCAAGACAGGTGTGACACCCAGGTAAATAAGACATCAGACTTTCAATCACAAGGTCAAAATTTGGCATTGTTTGGATAGCGCTGGTGTGTAAAGGGTGGAGATTTTTCTGATCACACACACACACGCACGCACGCACGCACGAACACTCACACACGCACGCACGCACGCGCGCGCGCGCGCACACACACACACACACACACACACACACACACACACACACACACACACACACACACACACACACACACACACACCACACACACACACACACACACACACACACACACACACACACACACACACACACACACACACACACACACACACACACTCACACACACACACCATAAGTATGCACATATTCCTAACTTCCTTCTAAACCAGCACAGTGAATAATACATCACGATCTGTAAACATCTACTCATGACAAACATACAGCACGTGATACATGTATACACTGAAAGAAAACTTTAAACAACAAATATGAACAAAAGGTTTTTATCATAACTTTTTTTTTCTGGGATGTTTTGACTATTTGCAAACAAAATCAATAAAAAAAAATCTTCCAGATGTTAACACAGAAAGATGCAAAGCAAACAAACAAACAAAAGTAACAAAGAAAGTAAACATTCTAGAAAACCATTAATAAGGTTTTATTTTAATGCCACATGAACAGTCAACAGAAGTAAAACCCACACCTTACCTTTTCAATTGTTTCCAGTACTTCAATAGTTGACTTGTTCTGCTACAAACATTAACAAAAAGACAACAAACCACTGTTATGGAAGAACCAAAAGTATATATATATTATATATATATATATATATATATATATATATATATATATATATATATATATATATATATGTAAAAGAGAATCATAAAACATATTTGATACAAGGAAACAAGTTATGACAAGCACAAATTTTTGGCCATTGCCCAGTGTCAAGCAAACACAAAACACAACAAAGAATAAAAAGTAGTGCACAAACTGTAGTGGAAAAAACTACTCAAAGAAAATGTAACATCACATATATAAATGACATAATACAAAAACAGTGTAATACAAACACAGGGTAATATAAACACACTGCAGTCATTAAATCAATATCAAGTTTAAATCAAAATCACTGCCAGCGTTGAAGGAAGCAGGAACCAAAAATACACTGATTCAAAATCAGAACACCATGCATGGGAGTTGGTAAAAGAAAGAAAATGATATCTAGGGCCAAAAAAGATATTTAGGGCCCCCACCTTCCCTCCCTCTCCCCCTGCCCCTCGCCCAAAGAAATTTTGAAAATGGAGAACAAAATCCGTATAATCTGGCAGCACATTTTCTGGGCAAAATTAGCAATGAATTTCAATCACAAGAATGCTGCAGCATTAATAAATAAAATCAAGACATTAGAATGATCATCATCATGTGCCTTACTGCACTGTGTTGACAATCATGTTCCTCCATCAGATCTGTCTTTCATCACTGCAAGCATTATCAACTACCATTTTTTCCCCCACCCACTGTGCTTAACTGTCCAAAATGTTCTCCCTGGGTCTACCAAGTGTTCTTCTTTAATCTTCTTGAATATTATTTAGCTGAAGCCTTTTATTTTTGCTATTTCTATTATATTCACAAGATTTTTTATGTCACTTTTATTTTCTATAATTATAGTGGTGTCATCCGCATAACAAAGATTGTTTATTATTTGTCCTCCAACAATTACCCTAGGGCATTCTTCTACATTTCTCATGATGGTTTCACTATAAGTGAATCTGGTGACAAAACACATCCTTATCTAATCCCTCTTTCGATATTTTGAAAAGAACCTATAAATACTATTTTCTATTATTGTTGCTCTCATTTGTTCCCAATACATACTGACATTCCTTAATATTACTGTTAGATCTTTTCCATCAATGTTGAGTTTTTCCAATTGGTTGATCAATTCTTCTCGTCTTATCCAATCAAAAGTCTTGGTATAATCAACAAAACATAAATACAGATCCTTATTCAACTCGACTGATCTTGCTATGAGAGTTCTTAAGATATATGGCATTAAGTAACAGTTCCTTTCCCTTTAACAAATCCACACTGTTCTTCTGATGTTTCTGGTTTGATTCTATTCTTTATCCTCATCATGATTATTCTTAATAGAATCTTTGTCATGCTCCAAAACAATAACAATAAAATGGTAATAAAAGTGTTTAAATGAAGATGCATTCAGTGATTCACTCACAAATTTTCACACACACACACACACACACACACACACACACACATGCACACACACACACACACACACACACACACACACACACACACACACACACACACACACACACACACACACACACACACACACACACACCGAGGACCGTTCCACCATTTTGACACTTGCGAACCGTGGTGGCTGCCAATGCCATACAATATGTTTTAGTAGATCTACAGTTATCAACGTTTCATGTCACAGGACTTTTTCCTCGTCATCTCTGACAATTCTCTTGTTGAAAGTCTATAAACACTAGGATTTAGTCAGACTATCAGGACTCAGCCGGACTATATTCTCTGTACATTTGAAGGTGTGTATACCATAGTTTTATTTATTTTTATTTACTTATTTCTGTTCTGAATCTAACTCTTATCTCTATTAGAAGGATGTTTCCCCTTAGTTTTAACTACATCTTTTTTCTACCTTTCATTAGTGGTCTAAGTAATCAATTTTTTTTTTTTAACCATTTTTCTTGTACACAGAAAACTAAAGTATTCGTGATTATCAAACAAATAACCATTTATTTAAAATAAGAGATTAGCCAACAATGAAAATGCGCCAACAATCACAAATCAAATTTTTACAGTGGAATTGTAGATCTATTTCCACCAATTCCGCATACCTGGAACATTTCCTCGCATCAAATCAGTGTGAAGTTCTGATTCTACAGTCGCTTAATGTTATGCCAACCAAACTTCCCAACTTTCAAAATTATTATAATCCTCCAATATATGACTTCGGGAATTCCGGGAAGAAGGTAGCCACTGCTATATATACATACTTAAAGAGTTACACTATCACATATTTACGTCCCCTGTTTTATGGGAAGAAGGAAGTCACTGCTATATATACATACTTAAAGAGTTACACTATCACATATTTACGTCCCCTGTTTTAACATCAACTGAAGACTTACACGCTTGTGCCGCCACAGAACAATTCAGTAATTCATTAATCCTGAATGTTTTGTCAGTCTACCTGCCAACAGGTCCAAATGACCGAAATACAGAATGGCTGCGTACGATACCAGATCTGCAGCATGGTAAATGGCTAATTGGTGGAGACTTTAATTCCCACTCCCCGTTCTGGGAAAAAGACTGTTGCACTGTTACAAGCAATCGTTTGGTGGAGAATATAGTTGACAGCTCGCTTTACCTTTTAATTGATGGAAGTGTCACTAGAATTCCTGATATCTCCAAACACCTGATATCACCAGAATTAGTACCATGCTGTACCTGGGACACTCACAGAGACACTTTGGGAAGTGATCACTTACCTATCATCATAACAATAACTAATGAAAACATCAGGATGAAAGACAGCACTCCTGATATTATACCAAAATATAATTATACACGCGCTGATTGGTCCTTGTTTCGGACTGCTCTTGATAAACAAAAATATAATTATGATGAAGGTGAAAATGTAGATGTTATGTTTTCTAAATTCCAGGAGTCAGTTCTAGCTGCTGCAGACCTCTCAATCCCGAAACTCAAATCTTTTAAGTCCAATAATCATTTGGGTAATGTTTGGTGGACAGAGAGGCATGCGAAAAAGCAGTTCAGTATAAAAAAGAGAAATTCAAAGTCTACATCAAGAGCAGAAACCCTGAAGATCATAAGAAAATGAAAACTGCTAACATCCAGTGTAATAAAATCATCGCTGAAGCAAAGAAAGATTATTGGGCATCATACTGCACCAAAGAAATTTCAGATTTTAAGGATTTCCATAAAGTCTGGACAAAAATGAATCAAATGAAAAATGGAGCCAGCTTACCTAGGTGTCCAATAATGATTGATACATGTCACAAATTTCCTTCCGACATGGACAAAGCTGAAACTTTTGTGGAATTTTTTGCTGAAAATAGTAAAGTAGATGGTTTGTCTCCTACCTGCAAACACTACAGAGAAATGGCAGCTAACAACCTTATCTACACTGATCCAGTACCTCAAAATGATCGCTGGTTTAATGCTCCAATCACCTTAGAAGAGCTAAAAAACTCAATCTTGTCTCTACACAACAAAAGGAGTTCAGTAGGTGTTGATGCAATTTCAACTGAAATGATTAAGTATCTTCCAGAAAACTATGTTACTTTCTTACACAAATTTTTTCAGAAATGCTGGGTGAGTGGAACTGTACCACAGGTATGGCAAAAGTCTATTGTTATACCTATATTGAAAGCAGGAAAGCCTAAAAACAACGAAAACAGTTACAGACCTATTGCTTTGACGTCCCATACGAGCAAACTAATGGAAAGATTGGTATTAAACAGACTTATACATTACTGTGATAAAAAAAACGTTATTCCGGTAAACCAAGCAGGTTTCAGAAAAGGGAGATCCACAGTTGAGCACCTGGTTAAACTTACAGCTCAGATAAAACAACAGTTTGCCCGCAGAAAAAATCTTTTGGCAACTTTTTTTGATGTGAAAAAAGCGTATGATCAAATTTGGCATACATGTTTATTGTACAAGCTGAAATCTATTGGTTTATCTGGCAATATGTATAATTATATTAAGTCCTATTTAGCCAATAGAACAATTCAAGCAAGAATGGAAACGAGTTATTCTACTTCGCAACGTCTTGATATGGGAATTCCTCAAGGTTCAGTGATAGCACCTATTTTATTTAATATCCTTATACAGGGTCTTCCTAATGCACTCTCAAATCGTGTTGTTTTGGTACAGTACGCTGATGATATATGTATCTGGATGAATATTACTTTAAAAAAGACAACTCCACAGAGAGCACAGAATTACATCAGGAAGTTGTATGTCTGATCTTGATAATCTTGGAAACTACATGTTAGAAAATGGACTGTCGTTGTCAGCGGAAAAAACTAACATGATGCTATTTAATCCTGGTGGTACTTTAAGTCACTTGCCTACTTTCAGACTGCATGGTGAAGTGCTACATTACAAACAGGTTGTAAAATTTCTGGGAGTCTTTATAACATCGAAATTAATCTGGAATGTCCATTTTGATTATATTTTAACAAAAGCAAGGAAAGCCTTAAATTTTCTAAAGATAATAAGCAGATTACCCTGGGGAATGGATACAAACATACCACTTCATCTGTCAACAGCACTTGTATTGTAAGATCTAAATTATCCTATGCGCAAGAAGTGTTCTTCAGTGCACCAAAATATTTACTAAAGAAGATTCAAAGCTTAGACTGCAAAAGTCTTAAAATTGCACTAGCTGTACCAGTCCATGCTTCTAGTCTGGAAACGTACAAAGTTGCTGGAATTCTGCCTCTGAACAACTATCGTAAGTTAGCGACAGCAAAATTTGCCATTAGAACTTCTTCACAAACGGACAATTTCGTGAGTAAGGAAATAAAAATCAGGTCAGATGTTGACTTTCCAAAACGAGCAAAGAACATTTCATCACAAATGACTTGCAACTTACGTATCTGACCTGGTCAAACAGTCTAACATAAATCTGGATGAAATAGCTGAAACACCATCCACAACGCCTATCCCTACATGGGAAATGCTAAAAGCTACTTTTCATATTGATTATACAGATGCTAAGAAATATGAAAACGTCAACATTTCAATATGCAGAGCACTTATAGTGAAAAGACGTTAAATCAAGCAACGAACGAGCAAGAGAACACGTCGATGAAAAATACCGTACCCACCTCCATATTTTTACCGATGGATCAGTCTTAGAAAATAAATGTGCTGGAGCAGCATTTTATGTTCCAAAATATAAAATAATAAAGTCATTTTTCATTGGGGCAAATATATCTATAGATCTTTACAGCGGAATTAGTCACTATTTTACAAGTGTTGCATTATCTAGTAGACCTTAGGCCTACACATGTATTTTTCAAAGTAGTTCTCTTTGTTGATTCAAAATCTGTATATATGCCTTACACTAGTTACAGTCTTTTGATACAGACACAAGGCCTGATATAATTACTGAGGCAAATCATCTTATACATCGTTTAAGGATAAAAGGTACAGATCTCAGTTTATGCTGGGTGCCTTCTCACGTTGGTCTTCATGGCAACGAAGTAGTTGACAGAGCAGCTAAGCAAGGTGCACACAATTCTGATAATACTACAGAATTATGTATTAATACTTCCGTAAAAGAAGCTTGCAACTTGCTAGAATCAGCCTCATGGATTTGTTTTCATGAACATTTCCATGAAAAGTTTGTGTCACAACAAATGATAAAACTTTCATTTCAAAATGTATGTAAAAAAATTGCAGTATTCTTCCATATATCATTTGAGATCGATTGTTGCTGTTCATTTTCGTATTCAGCTAAACGCTTTGAAAACAAAATACTGTAAAAATATCAAGTGTATTTGCGGCAAACAATTCACACTGTTTCACTGTCTATTTTACTGCAAAATGCTACATTCTTCTTTACCAAAAATGTTTACACAAAAAAATTATTCTGAAACTCATTTTAAAGAAGTAACTTCCGATCAATTTTTGTCAGTTAAAATTTCAGAATCGTTGGTTCACAGTCCTGTTAATGCATTACTTTAAGTTTATGAAGTATGTACTTTAAGAGTTAAATTTTCCATACACACTGTTGATGTTAAATGTTAGTGTTAAGTTCTTGTTCCATTTTTCTATTTTCCCACGTACTTATGTCTATAACTCTGTCTCCTCTCTGCCCAAAAAAACAACCCGCCTATCTCTCATCTCTCAAAGTCATACTCTTTTTTTTTTTTCCCGTCTCATATCACTCATAGTGAAAAGACGTTAAATCAAAGAACGAACACACACACACCAGAAAAAAAAGACAGAGCACAGTAAATCATCCAGACCACAGGTTCTGCATACACAGAAACCAGTGCCCAATATCTTTTGCTCCCCTGTTTATTTTTTAGGTAGACATTTTTACATTCGTGCTGAAAAAGTGATTTACTTTCAGGAGAAAGTTGCTTTCCAGCGGAAAATTCCCAAGTCTGAACATGTATTTGATCCAGCAAGTTAAGACAAGATGGGCACATATAAAATTTTTACATCAACCGGCTTTTGTCAAGCATACAAAAAACAAAGAATAAATGCATAAAATAAAATAATCAATGACCTTAACTAAAGAATAAATGCCCAGTAAGTTATGAAAAAGCATGTTTTGTGCATTTATTCTTTGTTGTCTTTTGTATACACTGACAAAGGCCAGATGGCTGAAGACTTGTGCCTGTCTTGTCTATCTTATTGTATCAAACACGTTTTACAATTTTATTTTTGTGTATTTCTGGTTCCTATTTGCTTGAACTCTGGCAGTCACTTTGTAGTAGTTTGACTAAGATTTTTTTCACTGAACATTATCGGTTAATTTAATTATATATGCTCACAAAAGGAACTTCACCTCAACCTCATTATAAATGTAAATGCAATGGAATAAAATTTCCAAACAATTTACAGATTTTTCTTCAAAGTAGTATGTGATACAAGACTGTCAATGTCACCTTTGAATAAGTGATACAAGACTGTCAATGTCACCTTTGAAGTTGAATTACAATGGCAAAAAGATTCACAAATAAACTGTAGAAATGTTCATTGAAGAAGATCTCATATCAATGCCATGATCATAAAAAGATATTAATTGCCTAGTATTTTTCAGAACCATTATTATTTCAGATGGTCACCATCTGACCCCCACTGAAACCATTATTATTTCAGAAGGTCACCATCTCACCCCCACTGAATCTACCAAGTGTTACTGTGATGTATAGGGCTTATAATAATATGAAAATCCTACAGGAAGCTGGTGGATAGGCTGAGAGTCGAAGGGTTTAAGTTTTTGCATTTGGTGGATAGGGTGAGGGAGTCAAGGGGATACAGTATCCCACAAGGAAGCACTCTAGGACAGGTTCTACAAAACTAATTATGGTAATCCTACGATTGTCCATGACATCATCAGACAAAAGACTGAAAAACTACATCAGACAAAAGACTGAAAAACTAATTCAGTTATTTGTAAATCTGATACAACAAAACACTAAAAACAGGCTGATCATGAAAACTGGTAAACCAAAAATTTCTTTATGATTCAATGTCAACCAAACAGCATTTCATTGTCAAGCTGTATGCACCCATAAGTAATGGGACAAAGTGCCTCTAGGCACCCACCCTCCTTCATTTAAAGTTAAACAGTATCGATTATAATAAAATGAAACCAGCCTTTTTTCTGAACCAGCAATTTAAAAAATTTACAAAGCATATGAATTATGATAAAACAACTGACAGATTCTGAGATTGAGATCATTGCAATCAGCATCCTGATCCTCATGATCCTGGAAACAGTCACTAGCATGATCAGTGACACACAGACTGCCCTCTCGGCCTCTGTCATGTAATTAGTACGTAAGTGATAATAGGTATTCACAATCTTTTTGATAACCGATCAGTTTGTTACTCCATCAAATGATCAACCGACAACTGTCAACATGAGAACACGGAAAATGATTGACAGAAAAAGGCGTTTCGGTTAACACAAACGTCATGTTGATGACAGAATCACAGAATCTTGAGTGAGAAGACAAAAAAATAAACTTACACGAAATCGAGAAGTAATCAGCCCCATCGTGTCAGTGTCTCCGGCTAAATTTCTTGCAACGCTGGATCCCACCGGTTCAAGAAGCTTCGGGTTAGTCACGATCAAGATAAGACAGCTTGTAGTTTTGCGTAGTCTGCCTTGACCGCTACTGTACAAAATTCGTGGAGTAAGGCAAGGGAAACTACTCCAGTCAGAAACGTATTACCGATAGTGCGAGTATATACAACGTAGCTGTGCATGGACGCACAGCAGTCTGAATAACGGTCAGTCAAATTTAAAGTTCATTCGAAAGCGATTCATTGCGCTAAAAGTAAAACAGTTTCATATACGCTCTGTCCAATCCGCCATCTGTTATGTGGCAGACTTCTTTAGCCTGTACATGATCTGATTTTGTTTATGAAAGATGATCTGATTTTGTTTATGAAAGATGATCTGATTTTGTTTATGAAAGATGATCTGATTTTGTTTATGAAAGGCATGCGTCAAGATGGCCGGTTTTCGTCGAGAAAAATCTAAGAAAATTTTAGGAAAATTTGCAATGCGGTCTTGACATGTATCGTCTGCTGTTCTGTTCGCGTGGCAACATTGATCGGTACATTCTCTGATTCTGTAGGGATCACGTTTAGCTCTGAAGTATACCTAATCAAGAACAAGACAGTTGTAGTTTACCTGACTGAACAATAAGTTTGAGAGTCTGATTACGTGAGTGGATAAAAGTGTAGCGCTACTGATCCTTAAACTTCGTACGGAAAAAACTTGCACATACAGCACTTGGATATCAATGAAAGAGCTGCACTTGGATATCAATGAAACGGCATGGAATTACGTACGATGGGGATGTTGTAAATAAAAGTTGAGTCTACATAATACCAGCAATATGTCAGTAGATAAAACTAGGAAAGGAAGTGGGAGCCGTCCTCCCGCAAAAGGGAGAATGAAAACTCAGCAACACGAAACATTGAAACTGAAAGGGTATCAGACTCAGAATGAGGAAAGGGATGATGAACAAAGTGTCGAGAGTGTTGCAGAATGTGTAGCCTGTAAGAAAATGTTCAGTGACAATACAGATAAGCTCCTTTCTTGTGAGCGTTGTTTGGCATGGTACTGTATCAGGTGTGTAAATGTGAGCGAGAGTGAATACTCTTTCATAGCAAGGCCAGATGTTCACTGGTTTTACGAGAACTGTAACCAACCAGCTTTGCAGGCTGTATTCTCTGACAAAGCAGTTGAGGACAAATGTAAAGAGTTTCTAAGCGTGTTTGAGACAAGACTTGAGACAGATACCAGGTTTCTCATTCGGTCTCGCTGTAAAGGGGTCAAGTCCTGTTTCAAGTTGAGTGAGCGGAAGGTACCATCCTCATGCTCTTTCAGTTTCTTTGAAGCCTTGAGTATTTCAGTGACTTCTTCCTTTGAACCTAATGTGGCTAGCAATTCTGCAGAGGACAATGCAACATTGTACAGTTTTATGAAGAATATGATTTTTGGCAGATCCCATGTGTTAATAACAGGAGATTTTAATCTTAAGGAAATTGACTGGAGTAATGAGACCTCCCCACCTAGTCCAAACCATAAAGCTACAGTGTTCTTGGAGACATTTGTGAGGGAGACATTTTTGACTCAACATGTCAAGCTTCCCACTCATATTCATCCAAACCACGCACCTTCGTTGATTGACCTGATTTTTAGCAGTGAAGAAGGTATGGTCAGAAACGTCATCCACAATCCTCCACTTGGAATGAGCCATCATCATGTCCTTCACTTCGAGTTTCTAGTTTACACAGAGAACATTTCTAAGGAGCAACAGACAAAGTACAATTATGCTAAAGGAGACTACAAGAAACTGGGGGATGGATTGAGAGAGGTAAACCTGTCTGAGAAAGTTATGGATCTTAGCATTGGTGAGGCATGGGACTGTTTCAAAAAAACGCTAGTGGGGGAAATGGACAAATGTATTCCTAAGATCAACATTGGGGGAAGATATAATGGAAATGCGAAAAAAAGAAAACCACTGTGGTGGGATGAGAACGCACTTGTTAAGCTCAAGAAGAAAAGGGAATGCTTCAAGAGGTACATGGAGACTAGAGAAGATTACCAGGCCTATGCAAAAGCAAGGAACCAGGCCAAAGGAGCATGTTTGGAACTTTGAAAGATCTGTGGCCAAGGATGCAAAGAAAAATCCTAAATCTTTCTACGCTTACGCTAACAGCAAATTGAAGACAAAGCAAGGTGTAGCAGATCTTGTAGACGAAAGAGGTAGGACAGTAACCAGTAATGCGGATAAGGCTGAAACCTTGAACAGATTTTTCTGTAGTGTTTTTACACAGGAGAGACTAAATCAGATGCCATCATGTAAGAAAAGAGAGTGTTCAGAAAAGTTAGAAAGGATTAGCTTTTCCAAAAATGAGGTACTGAAGAAACTTAAGCGCCTGAACCCTGGGAAGTCTCCCGGCCCTGATGGTGTTCATTCACGTGTTCTGAAGGAACTTGCCGAAGAGTTGGCAGAGCCATTTTCTATTATTTTCACTAAGTCAGAAGAAGAAGGAAAGTTGCCAGAAGAATGGAAGGAGGCGAATGTCACTCCCTTGTTCAAAAAAGGAGATCGGAGCCAGTCCTGCAACTACAGACCAGTGAGTTTGACAAGCACAGTCTGCAAAGTTATGGAATCCATCATTAGGGACAAAGTGATAACCAACATGGAAGTCAACAACTTTCTCGCACCATGCCAGCATGGTTTCATCAGACAGAGATCCTGTGTTACGAACCTTCTGAGTGTACTGGATGCATGGACTGAATTATTAGATGAGGGGAAGCCTGTAGATGTAGTCTACTTGGATTTCGCTAAGGCATTTGATTCTGTACCCCACCAGCGGTTAATCGCCAAGCTTGAATCCTATGGAGTCACTTCACAGGTGTTATACTGGATTACAGACTTTCTGACAGGCAGAAGACAAAGAGTTGGGATCACTGGGAGTTTCTCCAGTTGGGAGCCGGTGTTAAGTGGAGTCCCTCAAGATAGTGTCTTGGGGCCAATGCTGTTTGTTGTGTTCATCAATGACATGCCAGAGGTGGTGAACTGCATCTGTCAGATGTACGCAGATGATACAAAAATGTTTGACACAGTAGAGGAGCAAAACAAGAGGGATAGGATTCAACAGGACTTAGATAAACTCGTTGACTGGGCAGATTGTTGGCAGCTGCGGTTCAATGCGACAAAATGTAAGGTTCTACACCTCGGACGCAGGAACCCCAAGGCAGTGTATAGCATGAGACTACACAACAGCGAAGAGAGAGTGCTGCTGGAGTCATCAAGGGGAGAGAAAGATCTGGGAGTATTGGTAGATCAGGAGCTCAAATTCAGCTGGCATGTCGAGACACAGGTCAACAAAGCTAATAGAATTCTAGGGCTGATCAGGCGCACTTACCAGTACCTCGACACTGAGACCGTGCGACAGCTGTTCATCGCACTGATACGCCCTCACCTGGAGTTTGCCAACAGTGTGTGGTCACCAAGGTATCAGAAAGATAAGGACATCATCGAAGGCGTTCTCAGGCGAGCAACAAAGTTGGTTCCTGGTTTGGTTGACTATCCCTATGAAGAGCGACTTGCCAGAATGAAAATACCCAGCATGCAGTACCGAAGGGACAGGGGCGACATGATTGAAAGCTATAAGTTCACACACGAGTTGTACAACGTGAAGACTCCTCTTGTCCTTGAAAACAGTGCTAAGCAGACCCGTGGGCATAGTCTAAAGCTCAAGAAAGGGAGTTGCAATAGTTCGCTGCGCCAGCACTTTTTCTTCAATCGAGTGGTGAATCCCTGGAACGCGCTCCCAGAAAAAGTGGTCAACGCACCATCTCTTGACAGCTTCAAGGCCAGTCTGGATCGCCATTGGCAGACCGCATGTATCTGATTAGGTAGACTTTCAGACGGTTGCGCCATCAATACCCACGCAAGAAGTTTTTCAACAGTATGAATAACCCAAGTTTTTTTTTCGTGAAAAAGACCAGACTAAAGGCTGAATAGCCTAAACCAGTCTGCAGCGGTATGGTATGGTATGGTATGGTAAAACCCTATACGTCTGTTAGGTCTTGAAATGGACGGAAGGACCTATGAAACATTGAAATATTAAGCTAACACCATCAGAATGACTGGGACATTTACAATTATGACAACCAGCCAGCCTGCTTTAATTAAAATTTGAGGTCTTCCGAGTGATATCCTTCGAAAACACACGCATTCATGTATGCAAAAGCATATGCTCCAAATGCATGTAATATGTAAACATGCACACATTGATAACTACGAGTATCTACATAAATAAATACATGCCCTCCCTTCTTTCATTTTTTTTTCCCAAGAAGGTAGATAGATAGATAGACACAAAAGTCCCAGTCGTATTAGATATCATGCTATGTATATCTGCAGACTTCTTCTTTTCTCGTTTTCTATCTACCTGATCAGGCCACATATGGCGATGAATGTGTCCATTTCTTTCCAGTTCCTGCCAACTGCCATGGAACTTGGGAATCAGACTTGTAATTGGCTATGTCTCATGTTGCTCCACTTGATAGAGATATACTGCTACAATAATCAAATGCTCAGCTGTCTGGTCTTCATGATTGTATGCAAGGCTGCCTCCAACTTGGTGGTAGGTTAACCATCCCCAGTAGGTCGCAGATGGTGGATGACAGATGGTATTCAGACATGGAGGTTGCAACAAAATAGGCTAGCTGGGGGCTTTATCTAGATGAATAAGCAGATCCAGACCAACTGATAATGTTTTCTATTGGGTCAGAGTGAGAAGGCAGATTGCAAGGATACACCTAGAAAATATCTTGTGTGTCCTGTGATAATGTCATTGGGCAGATAAAGACTCGTAATCCTAAAGCCCTAGGCAAGAAAGCGATATTGGATATTTGATTGACTCTGTTGGCTTTATTGATTAGAGTGCCATGTTAACAAACCAGGGTATAAATACGTTAGACCCTCAAGAGAAGAGAGAGAGAGAAACCAAAAATTTGATATCTCAAATTCAATCTTAGCTCATAAAAAGTGACCTGTTCGCTGCTGGTCATAATGTTTCCATCATTCTGGTGGTGTTAACTTATAGTCCCTTCTCCCCTCTTCCCTATTTTAAAATCTTGCCAGCGCATAGGGTTTTGTTCAGGCTTAGAGAGTCTGCCAGAGAACTGCCTGCAGATTTAGGTTGGGATGTCTATATGGAACTGTCTCGGGTGTCAGTTAATCGATAATGGGATCGTCCGAATGTGATGAATCCCTATTAAACAAAATCTAGATTCCAAAGGCGAAGTAATCCCTACAGAAACATATAGCGCTGAAATCGAAGGTACCAGACCTGGAAGCTGCTTTACGGTCTCTATGAACAGAGAGTTACACGAAGAAAGGGCTGCTCCATTTATAATCATTCTATCGTCTGCTTGTCTCATCGTCATCTGACGTTTAATAATAGCATTGGCTACGCTGTCAGTACTTCGCTGCAAGAGGTCTGTACGATTAGTATCTGTACTGTGTTCTTTTCGGTAATTGTTTGCAGTGTAGCTCTTGTAAACATATTTATTGTGGTGTGTTTTTTACTTTCATTATTAACGTTCTGATAACATGTAAATTTCATTAATTTGTGTGCAAAGTATTACTATTAGTATGTTATTGATCATCTGCCGATCTGGCCGAATGGTGGTGCCAGTCGCAATGACTGGCGTGACGATCGCAACTCATTGTGACTAAAAACAACGTAAAATCATTCCATGTTGTATTGTTAGAATATTGGTCAACTAAATATAGACAACTACCATGATATGGCGTGCTTATTTGAACTCAGGTCGTGTTTTTAGCGATTTTTTTATCGTAATGTTGCCAACCAGCCACCCGTCCGACTCCGTTTCGGTTTCGGTTTCACGTTTGTTTACCAAACGGAAATGTTGAGTTTCTAATGAATGATATTTATTACAATATTAGCCTAATGCGTAATAGCCAAATACTTCAAATAGTTCCATTTATATAGTGCAAACATTTCCCATAGCAGACATTCCTTGTTGCACCAAAGGCATAGGCTATAGCCTATACTAACAACAAGAAGAAAGAAAACATGAAATTAGAGAATGGAGGTCAGGGAGGGGGATTGCCATATATATATATATATATGTCAATCCATTCGTGTAGTAGATCGCAAAATATAGTTGGGAACACTCACCAGTATGGCATTAACTTTGTTTGGTATAATACTTGTAAGTCTTTCATGTATATATATATATACACATGTCGTGATACACACACACACACACACGAAAACGTACAAGTACACAAAACACACACACGCACACACACACACAAATAATACATGCATACAGATGAACTTGCACACACACACACACACACACACACACACACACACACACACACACACACACACACACACACACACACACACACACACACACACACACACACACACACACACAATCAATTTCAAAGAGAGACAGTGAGTCACAAGATGTTGTTTTCAGGATTCATTGTGCTGTTTGAAATGATGTAAAATCTTGAACTTTTTATGAATGATTTACATTTTACTATTTTAAGCTCTTCCCTGCTTACGCCGTGTCTGCTACAGGGCCATTTTGACATGTCCGTACGCCTGTAACCATGTCTGCCATGGGGGATTTTCATCATCCAAATTTCAGAGGGGGGGTGGCAGGGGGGGGGGATGGGAGATACATGCATACTACAGCTACTCTATTCCGTGATGGGAGATACATGCATACTACAGCTACTCTATTCCGTGTGCAGTGATCATTGCTGAACCCCTGTATGCATGTCCAACCTCTTTTGGAGATGTTAGAGTACATTTTTTTCCCTTCGACCCACGTGAAATCTGCTCATTGTGGATCTTGGGAAGAGAGTTACAAATTGCTGTGCCTGGCTACAGGCTGTACATGCTGGCAAGACTACTGCAGAAGAAAAACAAACATGACTAAGGTTGGGCAGTAGAGAGAGAAGGAAAACGTGGCAATGACACCCAGTCATAGTCATCAATCAGACTCCTTGTGTGGCAGTTGTGCCAAGGACTGCACCTCAAGAATGACATGTTCCAATCCAGCTGAGCCGTCAACAGGGTGCATCCATCATCTAATCACTAAATCAGATAGATGGAGCCATCAGAATGTAGGAGAGACCATATACAAATGACCTCCTGCCTGGCAAAGCAGACAGGGGTTCAGCAATGATCACTGCACACAGAATAGAGTAGCTGTAGTATGCATGTCACCTTACGTTGTGTGAGCGGGACTATAGCTCCAGTCCTCACCACCACCCGAAGTTTTATAACAGTTATGATATATAGAGATGTAGGCAAGCACTCTACCATGTGTGTGTCACTTTGTGCATTTGTTTGATGTATGACACGCATTACCTCGATGCTGTGTGCTGCACTGCTGCCATTGCACTAGATCTTGTCTCTGAAATGTGTTGTCTGCATTATTCCTTTATTGTCAGGCAGAGCTGGCAACAGCATATAAGCTACGCACAAAAAGTTAAGGATCACTTGCACAAAAATTCATAACTTTCAAAATAAGAAAGCCAATGCGTTGAAGTTTGGCAAAAATTTAATTCCATGCTTTAGTGATAATGATACACAATTGCCTTCAATTTCGAGCAATCGTTTGGTGTGTACATTTGATCAAAGTGGGTACGTATCGAAATTTGATTTCCCAAAGTCATTGAAATCACAAGACAGGGCATTCTGATGCTCCCAAAAGTTCAGTAATGCGTGTAACCGCCATGGCTGTTCTGGCACTCAACGCAGCGAGTCCTCATCGAGTTGACCAGGTTGGTGAAGATCCTCTGTGGAAGCGCCTGCCACTCAGCCTGCAGCATCTGGTAGAGGTGTTGGGCATCCCTGGGAGGGGGGTGGTTGCTCCTCACTTTGCGATCCAGCTCATCCCAGAGGTTCTCAATCGGGTTGAGATCGGGACTGCATGCTGGCCACTCCATTCTGTTGACTCCAGACTGCTGCAGGAAGTCGTTGACCACCCTTGCCCTGTGGGGGCGAGCGTTGTCATCCTGGTAGACAGCCGTCGGTCCCATCTGCTACAGTGTAGGCACAGCCAGCGGTCGAAGGATCTCATCCCAGTATCGGAGGCCAGTCAGGTTACCCAGTACATGATACAAGGGTGTTCTGTGGTGAAGGCTGAAGGCCCCCCAGACCATTACAGAACCTCCACCAAAGGCCACCTTTTCTTGGACAGTGGTGTCAATAAAGCGTTGCCCTGGGCGCCTCCAGACCCTCAGTCGGCCGTCGTTGTGGTTCATGGTGAAGCGTGATTCATCACTGAACAGGACCTGGGACCATGCTGACGTGTCCACCTCACGACGTCTGCAGAAGGCGCGGCGTGCTGCCCTATGGGCTGGAGTTAAGCGTGGCCGTACAGCTGGGTGACGAGAACGGAGGTTAAACCCATGAAGGCGGTTCCGTATGGTCTGCTGGCTGATGTTGATTTTAGTAGCCACCCTCAGCTGCCTTCGAATGATGCTGGAAGAGGCTGTTCTTGTCTGCAGGGCTTGTCGTTCAATGAGACGATCTTCACGTGGGTTTGTCTTCTTCGGTCGACCAGATCTGCGTCTTTCATGGACCCTCCCAGTGGCTGTGAAGCGTTGAATCAGTCTGACAATGACCGAGATGGACACCTGAAGTCGCCTGGCCACTTCTCGCTTGGGAACACCATCTTGGAACCATGCAACAGCTCGTCCCCTCTCAAACTCGCTCAATTTTCGTCGTGGAGGCATTGTCAGATCAGGCCTACTACTGCTCGAATGTCTTCTTATAAAGCCAAGCAAGAGACAGCATCTCACACATAAACAGCAGTGCTTGCACGTGCATAATGGTTTTTCCATCTGGCTTGTGCAATGTGTTCAGGCAGAACGGTCCAAAACAAGGTCCTTTTTCGCAAGTTTCTGCTTTTCCGTTTGCGGCCAAGCTCAGTAGTAGAGAATCCCGTGCAATTTTCGCACTAACACAACATCGCCCACTTACAGCTGAACAAGATTTCATAACAATTTGGCTGGACTGAGAAATAAATAACAGTAGCGAACTGAGTTTATTATGCACCAGTTTTCTCATAGTGATCCTTAACTTTTTGTGCGTTGCAGCACAGGAAAACTGATACCAAATCCAATGAAGGCTGCTGTTGATACATGCAAGAGTGTGTACAGTTAAACAGACATTGTATATTTTGGGGGGTGTTTCAGTCTGATCAGTTGAGAATACTATGAACTCATTTCTATGGTACCTTGGAGTTGAGTCTCTGCCATATCATGCAAGTGTTATCGAGGTTGCTGCTCAAACATGCTGACCTAAACTGAAGACATTTATATCTTACTGGCCTGGTTGATGTCAGGGTGTGTTCTGAAAGCCAGCACTGATTATTGCCTTTCATGCAGTCTCAGGAGCTCCATAGTATCATAACACCAACACACACGCATCTCTCAAATTATGTCATCATCATCATCATCAGGTGCCCTGCCGCAAAGCGTTGGCGACCATGGACTTCCAACATCTCTATCTCTCGTTGCCCCCAGCATCTCCCCCACCCTCTTCATCTTCAGCCACTCTGCAAGTCCGTCCAGCATTCTCTCCCTGGGTCTACCCGGTGCTCTCTTTCCCTCCAACTTTCCCGTTGTGACCAGGTGCTCCAAATCCCCCTTCCTCATAAAATGGCCTATAAATGCTGTTTGTCTTTTCCTAATCTTCCTTATCAGTGATCGACTTGTGTCTGCCTCCATCAAGACTGTCTCGTTTGTTTTATTTGCTGTCCATGGTACTCTCAACATTCTTCTGAGAAACCACATCTCGGCTGCCTCGATCCTGCTCTGGCTTTGCTTGTTGACTGTCCACGCCTCACATCCGTACAACAGTATTGGTTCTATATAACATTCAAGGACTCTCTTTCTGATGTTAATTGATAGGCATTTGTTGGTAAGAATGCTTGTCATCTTCTTGAATGCTGTTTTGGCTTGGCCGATTCTGCCAGCTATTTCCGATGTGCATCTGCCATCTGATGAAATGACCGTTCCCAGGTATTTGAACTTATTAACCTGTGTCAAGGTTGTGCCATTTGCTGTTATTTTGCAGGAGGGGATTTCATGTTTTTTACTGATCACCATGACTTCAGTCTTCCTGCTGTTTAGTTCCAACCCCTTACCTTTGCTTTCTGTTTCTAGTATATTCACAAGTTTTGTAGGTTCCTTTCATTTTCTGCAATTAGCACGGTGTCATCTGCGTACCGAATGTTGTTTATCATTTTCCCTCCAACACAAATCGTACAGTCCCTTTTCAACATTGGTTCCTTTGGAACCCTGACATTTGTTCATGAAATCATTTTTTATAAGTATAGCATAAACACTGACACACTTCATCAATACAGAGTGGACATAAGTTTATATCGCTAGAAAGTAGACAAGCTTAAAATTCAGGTTCTTGCTTTTATAACGGCCATCTGTCATGATGTGACTAGCATAACTTCACATTTGGCTCATGAAATTTGGGTATTTTAGTGAGGGATTGACCTCATACCTTATTCTGATTTGAAACAAGTAAATAGTGTAAAAGAGGGCAGCATTCTGTGTATTGTGTCCAAATATGAAGTCAATCCAACAACTGGTTCAAAAGTTACAGTCGTTTGTACTCCTATGTCAGCTTGGTGCCTCCGTCACAGGCAATTTTGGCAATTTCATGAAGTTTTGATCTCTATAACAAACAAACGTGGCTATTGTTCATCTTCAAAAAAATTAGACTAAGTCTATGCAGACAGTTGTACTAAAGTACAAACACAAGTTGCAATTAAACCACATCTTCTCCAAGATATGAACCTGTAAACATACCCCTGCCATGCTAATTTGAACTTACGTAAAATACGCATTTTGCCATTTTTGCTCCCTTATAACTCTCTTTGTAACTGAGTAAATCTCCTGCTTTTCTGTGTTCATGTAACCTTATATTACAAAGAATTAGTTATATTTAAAATGAAATCTCTAGTTGTTGTTGTTTTTTTAATACACATAATCAAAAACAGCTTTCCATAGTGTTTTTGCGTGTTATGTTAAAGGTGTCATCTTAAAACGTCATTATCTCAGGAAAGAAAAGAGATAGAACGTTACTTTTTTTTTCATTTTGTTTCTATCAAAAAGTTCTATATGAACAGTATGAAGACTAAGCTCTTCATGTTTATCCTAATTTTGCCTGCCGGTACCTAATATTTATAGTGTAAAAAATGTCTTCCCTTTTAAGAAAAAAGAAAAAAACTACCACAGCAAGTACTTTTTTAAAAATGAAGAAGTACTGTTACTGTATTAGCCTGTTGTATCTTAAGACGGACAGATGTGTGGTACATAAATTGTTTTATGTTAAAAACGTATCTTAAGACAGATAGATGTCCGGTACATAAATTGTTTTATGTTTAAAACATTGGTTATTGATGAATCTGATACAAATCTCTGTTCAGCATGCAACCATATGCAGTCAACCATGTATGTATATATTAATATATATATCCTGTTCACATACAGAATTACAAAACCTGTGTGTGTGTGTGTAGTGTGTGTGTTGTGTGTGTGTGTGTGTGTGTGTGTGTGTGTGTGTGTGTGTGAGTGTGTGTGTGTGTGTGTGTGTTTCCCCGTGGGGATGCTGGGGCTCTTTAACTTTCAGTATCATTATGAATAGTATCCCCACTGTCCGGAAATTCTGTGCTAGAAATTTCCTCTTTTCTGTCACTCTCTTTGTTTCTGCCTTGTTCCTTTGCTTTCTGTCATTTCTTCTCATCGTTTTCTGCCTTGCTGGTCCATTCACCTGTATGTGTTCGATAAAGTCTTATGTACTTTTTCTTAGGATTGATAATTGGGTACATGTATTAAGTGCATTTTTGGCTCTGGGGAGGTGAGATATGCGGAAGCAAGTTTTGGTAATTTATGCCCGATTTTATATGTTTTGGTGTCCTTAGGTAAGCTTAAATTTGTATTCAGATGTGTTTTTTAAATACCCTGTGTGATAAATTGGACGGAGTGGTCAGCACCAGGGGTATGTCGTTAGATTATGTGCACTATTGCATTGATATGTGTACTTAATTTTCTTTTCTTTTTTTTTCTTTCCTGTTGAAGTTTTGTATATTTTGAAGTGGTTATAGCCCTGATATGGCTCTACGCCGTCAGCTGGGCTTTAAACAACTATAGCAATAACAATCTGTGTGTGTGTGAAAATTAGGCATGGCTTCTAAGGGAGTTTTGCCTCACTGGACAGATGCCATAGATAGAGTGATAACAGGAAAGCCATTATTATAACTGGAACTCGTAAAAGCAACAACTGCTGCACACACATGCACATACATGCATGCACACACACGCACACACACACACACACACACACACACACACACACACACACACACACACACACACACACACACACACACACACACACACACACACACACACACACACACACAGAGCAGAGGCACATGAATTGGTTATTCAAATCTGAATTGTTTCTTCTTTTTTTCTTTCTTCCTTTTTTTTTTTTTTTAAATTCAGTTTTTATATGCTTTGCATCACAAAACTACGAAAAGTCTGTAGTGTGTGTGGATCTGAGCCCTTTGCAGTTCAGTGCACAACAGTGGTAAATGACTATAGCGAAAAACACATAGAATGATAGCATTTTGCAGAACAAATTGATCAATCTTGATTTCTGTATACCTAGTTCATCTTGATCAGTACAGTGGATGTTTCTTGTAATATGTTTCCATACATGTACAGTTTGATGACTGCCTAGTGGGCATCTTTTGGAGAAGAGAAGGCTACGGAGTAAACCCTACAGAAAACTGGAATGGAGCCTCTAAGGCAATTTGATAGCATATCATGCACTGTCAGCAGCTCCTGCAGCCAAATTGATACCAAATTTCTGTCTAGCATTGCTTGTGATCACATCAGCAAGGCAGAATAGGATCCTAATGTTTGGACCGCCCAGGATCTCCATACTCATCATGCAGGACTGTGCCTTGGAGAGGTTACTTAAGTGCAGCAGAATTAACATGGGAATCAGCATTTACAGAGTTTATGGATTGGCTTAAGCCGATTAAGGTACAGACGTTACAGGTTCAGGGAGAGGTCATTGCATCTCACTGATCACATACAGCCTGCCTCAATCCAGATAGCCCCAGTATGATAAGGTGCTGATTTGCCACCATTTGCCAGCATCAGAGTGCTTGGATCTTAGAATTGATTGAAAAGCAGATAGCCATCACTGCACCAGGCAAGCCAAAGAAGATCAAGTCAACACCATCAGTCATGCGACAGGCCTCTTGGAATGTCAAGACCATGTGCTCTGACCTCTCAGACAACATGCAGCAAATCATGGACAGCAGGAAAATGACAGTCCTCAGCTCTGAGCTGAAGAGGATGAACATCAACATAGCAGTACTGCAAGAGGTCAGGCTTGCTACAAACAGCATGCTGTGGGAGGAGGATTATACCTTCTGGTAGAGCAGACTTCCTGAGGAACCTTACCTGCTTGTGGAGTTGGTCTCAATGTAAGGAACTGTCTGTTACCAGTAATAGAATAGTCTCTTCCAACGACAGTTCAAAACACATCCATTACCCCAGCCTTTCAGCAGCATCCAGCAAAAGAAACATCCTGAGTGTCTTATGAAACACTGTGCTCACCTCAAGAAACAAAAGATCATGAATCATTTAATGTATTGACATGACAAGCGCGCATCTCCATTTTTTTTTTTAAGCACAACAAGCATTTTCTGACATGGACTGTTTATTACTCTGTATAGATGGAATTATCAGCAGCAGCAGTAACATCATCTGCACCATTGTTATTATTATTATTTCACATGTATGATATGTACATGGACAGACACAATACTCAATTATCAGGCTGGTAAGACATCAGACATCCAATCAGAAGGACTGGGGTTCAGTCCTGCAGGATACCTCCCGCATGGTGGGCAAAAGGTGGAGATCTGTCTGATCTCTCAGGTCAACATGTGTGCAGACCTATTACTAGTGCCGAAACCCCCTTCATACACATACACATGCAGAACATCAAGAGTGCCTGTTAAAGATCCATAAGTCATGTCAAGTGTCCAGTGGCTATGAAAATATTAAAACACCCAGCATGCTTACCCACCGAAGATGATATGTATAATTATGCAAACTGTACAGCAACATACCATTTGCACAGTGTGAGCAAAAATGACATGCATACACACATCCATGAAAAATCATAAACAAACATGTAAGTAAACATTAGATTATATATTGTAAATATAAATTCATTTCAGGGCTTGGATCAACATCTGAGGTGGAAAAAATGACAGTGGATGAATTTATGTGTGGTGTGTTTTCATTTATGAATATAGAATTGTGCATGAGAGATAAAGTATATTGTGTTATCAAATCTGAAATTAGAGTCATATCCAAATAGTATGACTGTTTACTTAAGTGTTATTGATGCCTCAATTAGTCAATAATACAGACATTATTGAAAACTATTTGGAGTTGATGCCAGATACCTTGTACAACACTACATCTCCAAAATGTATCATCACATCTCCAAAATGCGTGTTACAACAACAAAAATACAGCAGTTGGCTGGGCTTTATACAAAATTTACATTAACCCAGTACCCATTTTCTTCAACACAAGGGTTGTTGCTGATACGTGTTGTATTGATCTAATTTGAAACCACTTAAATTAGTTAAATTCTGTTTAATTTTTTCATTTTGTTTTAATCCAGAATTTCAAAAAAATGTAACATGCTTATGCATACAAAGAGTGCTTATATAAATAAACAAGTTCTTTTGCCTAGCAACATGCACTCACTCACACATACACACGCTTTACACACAGTTATAGATCACTTACAGTTGCGGCATAGTAAACACTTGCTTATTGGCAGAAGCAGCAGCAAAAAGTTTAGGCATGTTAGTCTTAGCGAAAAGAAGTGTTTGCATACATATGTACAATATGTGTATGCATATATTCATGATTATGAACCCACACATGTTCATGTCTATACACCTTCTTTATCTTGCATGGCTGGGCTTTAAACAACATTAACAATAAGTTGCTTTCTTTAGAATTTCTTAAGATTAGTCTTTTGATAGGCTTATGTATTTGTTTGTTTATTTATTAATTGATTAGTTATGATATGTGTGTGTGTGTGTGTGTGTGTAGGTATAATGTGTGTGTGTGTGTGGATATGAGCTTGTGAGTATACATGTTTGTGTGTACATAGGTGTTGCTTTGCGATCTTTATGCAAGAAATATGTGACATAATCATGATAACAGTAATAACCAATGATATTGCAACAGATCATCAAAAACAATGACATATTTTGATCTTCTAGTTGTTGGTTTTTAACAGATGTACCACACCTGGAAACTGCTAAAAAAATTTCCACTTTTTTGTCACTCTCTTTGTTTCTCCTTTGCTCCTTTGCTTTCTGTCATTTCTTCTTATTGTACTCTCTTGCTGGTCCATTCACCTGTATGTGTTCAGTACAGCCTTACATACTTCCTGTTAGGATTGATAATTGGGTACATATATTTTGTGCATTTTTGACTCTTAAGGAAATGTGATGTGCAGAAGCAAGTTTAGATAATGTAGGCCGGTTTTTAAATGCATGTTTTAGTGTCCTGATATATTTATATTTGTATTCAGGTGTTTTATTTTGTTAATGCTCTGGTGATAAATTGGACAGAGTGGTCAACACCAGGGGCATATCTTTAGCATCTGTGCATGAATGCATTGATAGTGTGTACTTAATTATCTTTTCCAGGTAATTTTTTTCTCCAATGAGTTAGGGTGTACTTTTGAGATGGTTAAACCTTGACATGACTCATCTGGGCTTTAGAGGTCAATAATAACCACTTGTATTACAAGTCAGGTGACAGCATAAACTGGAATGATCTGAATGAGTTATTCATTATCCTTGTTTTAAGATGTTTTATTCATCATTTCATGTTGTTTTATTATCATTTAGTGTTATTACCAAAACACAGGGTGGGTTTGAAGGAAGGAATTGGGTTAGTATAGTGATTAGAGCACTTGCTCCTGGAAGCTGTCAGGTGACAGCATAAACTGGAATGATCTGAATGAGTTATTCATTATCCTTGTTTTAAGATGTTTTATTCATCATTTCATGTTGTTTTATTTATCATTTAGTGTTATTACCAAAAC
Source organism: Monoplex corrugatus (assembly GCA_030674185.1). Lineage (NCBI taxonomy): Eukaryota > Metazoa > Mollusca > Gastropoda > Littorinimorpha > Ranellidae > Monoplex > Monoplex corrugatus. The sequence goes on along the minus strand of JAPXFY010000025.1, from coordinate 37,578,464 downwards.
ACAGGGTGGGTTTGAAGGAAGGAATTGGGTTAGTATAGTGATTAGAGCACTTGCTCCTGGAAGCTGATGTTAAGCACATTTGAGGGTGGTTGCCATCAAGATAGATGGCCAGACTCATGCCCTGTCTTGACCTCACCAGTCCAGCCCAGCAAGCTGTAAATGATGGGTATCCGTCTTTTTTTTTTAAGGACAGGTAAGATAAAGTAGCAAGGGAGGAGAGATGGACACTCCCTCATATTGCTAGCCCTGAGAGAAATTGAGGTCTCACTAAAAACCTTGGAATATTGGAAAACCTTTATTAGTTACGAGTGATGAGCCTGTATATTCTATATCATAATGAGAGAAAACTGCAGATCTATTTCATTACATGGTCTTCTCTGAATAATTAGTATGTTGTAAATAAATGTGTTGAAGACATTTTCCTTTTCATGTGACGCTTTTGCTTAATAATTGATGAGTCGTATATGGTATGTTTGTAAAATATATAGTATTTATTCTTGCCAGAGGTCTCAGAAAAGAAATACCTGATTCTTGACATAGAGTCTCTGCTTTACCTACAAGTTGTATTTAAGAAACTCTCTGCTTTCACAATATGTAAGGAACCCTCTGTTTTCACAGTGTTTTTATATTATAAGGAACTCTCAATTTTGATAAATAATATAGTATATGTACAGATGCAGCACATTTTAGTGACATATGAATAGCCAGTCAGTATCATTATGAAGGGGAAACGCAACAGATGGTTTTGACAGCTGCTAGAAAGTACATGTTCTGCTGTGTCATGTTTTAGAGTTAAATGTTAAAAATGATTTAAAGAATGGTCATCATTTCTGTAAGTTTGTTTCTAATTAGAAGTAAAGCAGTTTTACTATTACTGTATTATATTATTATTAGAATAAAATTTGTACTTGGTCAGTGATATAGTCTACTAGTATTAGATATTAGTACTTCCCCTGCTCACCCTCTCCCCATCTCTCTCTCTCTCTCGCTCTGTCTGTCTGTCTGTCTCATTTACTCACTCACTCACGCGCAATGTGTCATGCATGCACCACCATTTTTGCTGGTTTGCAGATAGGATCTACCTGAAAATGAATTTAATTCAGCATGAACTGCTTTAGAAATTGAAAGCACTGTTCTCTCGGATTGATACCCAGGAACTGACCTTTTAGAGCCTTATTGTTTAGGGCCCTGTGGGTTACCATAAAATCCTTTTTTTAGTGTTACATGTTTACGCAAAACTGAATAAAGTGTTATATTAAGCCTATGATAGTATGATTTCAGTATTAAGGAAAATATACACATGTATGTTTGTGCAGATGCATACTTAAATACACCACACATACTGGCACACACATGCACACACACACACACACACACACACACACACACACACACACACACACACACACACACACACACACACACACACACACACACACGCATACACACACATGCATACACACACATGCATACACACACACACAGTGACACACTCTCTCTCTCTCTTTTTCTCTCTCTCCCCCCCCCCTCTCTCTCTCTCTCTCACTCTGAAGTCTTGATTTATTGCAAACACCAACTATAGTGTAACCCTATTGGATGATATTGATGATGATGGATCCTTATGTTGATCCAACAAATGAGTTGGCATACTGGTCTGTGGCCTGGTGTGGATGTTCATGTGGGATACAATACTGATTATGGAAGCACATGTTCTTCCACAGGCACTATATGGGAAAGAATCCTGCAACCTTGGGTTCTGCTTCTGCCAGTCTCTCTTTTGTGAATAACAGCCGTTCAGATGTGATTGTGCCCTCTGTGCATTGCTATTACCAGCATACTCTTTTGCTGGCAGTGACCTCTCAACCCATGGTGTAGATGCTACAGCAGATGAGGTCGGCTTTCAGGGTATCCTTCTATCACTTCAAGGTATCCTTCTATCACTTCGTCACATGTTCTAGCTGTCCATGCAGGAGCATCTTCTGAGTGTGGTTGTCCTCCATACAGACAACATATTGTGTGCAACAAAGCTGGCATTTGAGGAATAAACAGTCTGTGTTTGGCAAGCCACTCTTCAGAACTTGGACACACGATCTTGCCATATGGTGTTGTAAATTTGTGCAGACATCTTTGGTGGAAGAATTCCAGTTGTTAATGTGCTGTTGGTAGGTAGCCCAGATCTTGCAACAATTCAGCAAGGCACTTAGGACTACTACTCTTGTTTACAGCAATCTTTGTGATCTTGTCACAGCCTCTTGGTAAGCCTTCCACAGACATAGGTAGCACAAGTCATACAAGATACCATTAAACTTAAAGGTTAACAGTGTGTCACAATCTGTCTTGTGTTTTTATTCACACATCACTCACGTTCACAAGGGCATGTTCTGTGTACATGAAATTTAAAATAAACAGTAATACAAAAACAAACGGCTGTTTATGATCTTCTTTCTTATTCAATAAAATAATATCTAGTACTACAATTCAGAAATGATACTGCAATCACAAACAGTAATGCAGTTCACAAACCTGTCTCTACACACAACTATTCAACAAAGAAAGAAATTTACAGATTACTAAAGACTGCAAAAAACTTCACATTTGTTAAAATTTAAATAAACAGAAAGTTTGCAGATAAAACCCACAAAGTGACCAGCCTTGGGTAAATGTTGTTGATGACAATTGGGAGGTGGTAAAGCACTAAAAGCCTGAAATGATGATGGCATGACATATCAGGCAGTAAAGACCAGCATCCCTACTTAACCATCAGAGTCCATTCATCATTTAAACACAAACTGATAAACCCAACAGAGCCCATAATGTGTGATATTTTGTGTGCAGGAGAGGCAGACAGATCAATAACATCAAGATGTATGGCACAGATCCAGAAGCAGGGCCTATGGAGGAGGGCTTCTTCAATGCTAACAGCTTTTCTGAAAAGGCTGTTCGATTAGGTATCTTGTTTGAATATCAAAGACTATCAATTAACAAAGACTTGAATATCATAACTTTAAAATTGGTCAATCATGTAACACTAACAGTGAAAACTACAGCAATGTTTTTTTTTTAATATATCACGTGATATGCAGCATGTTTACTAACATGTATTATGTTATGAATACCCTGTTAACCAGTGTGGCTCTAATGTCTTGAACTGAATGAAAAATGTAAAAATAACAATTTGAATAGGACATGTATTGGATTTTTTTTTTGGCAGCACACTTTACAGTTGACAGGCTTAACAAAAATTGTTGGCAGCAGACATTACAAAAAATTGTGGGCAAAAATATTCACTAACTGGAGAACTACTTCCTAAATTTGCATTTATCTTCCATTAAAAGTAATGAATTTGACTTCTGTTTTTGATAACAGTGTAATCTGACTTGTGTCGTCTAAACTGATTTTCATTTCATGCCGAATCTTGATCTTTCATTTATAGTCATTCGTAACCACAGCTTCAGAAAATAGATGTCACTATGGTTTATGATACTTGTATTATTTACTTCATGTTCTTATTAAATATAAGTTGTCTGAGTGACTGATTCTATATTGATTTCAGGAAGTAGATGTCACTATGGTTGTATGATAACAGTATTATTTACTTCCTGTTCTTATTAAATACCAGTTGTCTGAGTGACATATTCTGTACTGTTGTTTTTTTTCTCTCTTTTTCGGGGATGCAGTAGCTTTGTTGTATGTTTGTGTTTTTGTTATTCTGTTCCATCTTTTGTGCTGCTTCAGTTGCATTGATCTCATGCCGCTCATCCTGACTCTACAATACACCAACCCCCAAAGTTCATTCAGTCAAAGTCCCAGTGTCAGGAAACCCATGGAAGCCAGACATAGCAAGTCACAATGGGGTTACCCCACCAGTGGAGTCCCTGCACTGCTGCTGGGTCACTGGAGAAGTTAACAGTGCCTATTCTGACCCAGCCTACAAAGGACACTGTCTACTATACTATGTATGCCCCCTACTGACAACAGTGATCTCTCAGGCACATAGCCAGAGCAAGTGAGAAACCACCTGGTAAGGAGATCACTACTGCAGCCCTACAACAACAGCCCCCACGAACCATTGATACCAAAGATCCCAACTTGAATTCACCTCAGGCATGGAAGTGGTAGAAGAAACAGAAATTGAGGTTGCTACAAGGTCAGGGCATAAAAGGCCACAGAGTCTGGGACAGTTTTCATGATGCTATATTGATTGATTTAAAACTAAGAATCCTGAAAATTTTGATTTGCCTATTTTAATGTATGGTTGCGAAGCCTGGACACTAAGAAAAGACGAAGAAAATAAATCAATGGGGCAGAAATGTGGCTTTGTAGACGACTTCTCAGAGTCAAATGAACATACACAAAAACAAATGATAGCTTGTTAAAGGAACTGAATGTCAGGCGCCAGCTGCCGACAGAGATCAACAAAAGAAAACTGAAATACGTAGGCCAGACGATCAAAAACACCAAAACAGATCTGCTGTCAGTGGTTCTGGAAAGTTGAGGCGAGTAGAAGAAAGGGATGACTGCACACCTGTTTCGACAACGTCACTGAAGTCTGTGGTCTGGAGATCCAGGTCACCCACAGATGTCTTAGTGGTGTTACCTAGAGAAAACTTGTGACGTCGAGCGTGGCTCCTAACGCCAATCCCAGCGAGGGAGAGAGATGAGATATTGGTTGATGATTTCGTAGTAATTGGGATGACGGTAATGATGCTGATGAAACTGTGTGATAGGGCAGTACTCTTGCCAGGGGCTTCAAATCCATGACCTCCCAGTAAGTTCTTTGGTTGTCTTTATTGCTTTGCTGCCCCATTTTCTGCACCACTTCTGACTCACTACACCCAAGCCACTCATTTCAGCCCTCCAGCTTATTTCCAAATCTACAGAAACTGACTTCTCCATGACAGTTGAGCATGAAAGACCACTGAATCTGGGACATATCCTGGCATCAACTAGCCCAAGAGATAAAGACACTTACGGTGTTGGTCAAGAAATTGGAGCAATGGCATCTGTAAATTGGATGAGATGCAACTGTATGGTCTCTCCCTTCTTGATACAGCCGGTAGTATACTCAGTCCTGAGCCAGTCAGGACTGAAAATCCCACAATAATGTTTTTGATTGATGGTTGTATGAATCCACTATGCTAAACGCTTCACCATAGTGCAGTCATTATACCAGTAATTTTATGTTGATGTTTTAATCAATGTTGCAGGGTTCATACGCAAGGTCTACGCCATTCTCTTTGTTCAGATTCTCATCACAGCACTCATGATTGCCCTTTTCCTTTATGTGTAAGTTTCCCAGTTCATATATTTGTGTTATTCTTTTATTTATTTTTTGTCCTTGTATATGTCTCATTTTTTCTTAACCCTCCAGTACCAGGTACATTGTTTTGCTAGTGTATGCTGTTTGCCAAGTGATTTTTGCATTGTAGGATAATAATTAACAAATTAATTCTAGCATGCAAATTATTGCATGAAAGTAATCATAACCCTTTATTTCTGAAAGGGAATTGAAGAGACTATCCATATATGATAGTTTTAGCTGTATTTGACATTTTAGTGAGTGAAGAATGGGCCATAAAAATTACATAAATTTCACGCAATTTATTGTTATACATTATGGATTAGTAATATAAAAAGTAAAATATTCTAAGAAAACATATAAAAGTATTGGAGGTAAGTCTCCAAACCCTATGTGCATATAAAATACAGAATAGTAACACACACACACACACACACACACACACACACACACACACACACACACACACACACCACACACACACCACACACACACTGTCTGACTGCCAGGCCCACTACTTTCTTTTCATTTCCTCTCAAACGACAGAAACATTACGGAACAGAGAAAACTCAGAAATTTTGATAACCACGTGTTGCACTGGACTCTCGTGTTTGAACTGGCCATGTATCACACGCTAAGTATAAGCAAACTTCACTGACTAAATGTGCTGGCACATAGCCAATAGCTGAAAGCGATAAGCAAAACCTCCATCTCCTCATCACTCTCCCCCCTCCCCACATGGGGATGCCGGGGGCTCTTTCAGTATAAACAGTATCCCCACCTTCTGGAAATTCTGTGCTAGAAATTTCCTCTTTTCTGTCACTTTGGTTTTTTCTTCCTCCTTTGCTTTCTGTCATTTCTTCCTATCATTTTCTGCCTTGCTCGTCCATTCACCTGTATGTGTTTGATAAAGTCTTAAATACTTTTTCTTAGGATTGATAATTGGGTACATCTATTATTAAGTGCTTTTTTGGCGCTAGGGAGGTGAGATAGATGGAAGCAATTTTAGGTAATTCATGCCCGTTTTTATATTTTTGATGTCCTTAGGCATGTTTAAATTCGCTGTATTGAGGTGATATGTGCTATCATTGAGGAGAGAGAGCTGGAGCCAGAATTTCTTGTGACATGAAATTGTGTGTGTGTGTGTGTGTGGGAGAAGAGAGAGAGAGGAAACACACGTGCATTGTTGTTGTTGTTCAGTTTTTGTGTGTGGATTATTTCTGAACTGGCAATGACACTTGCATTGCAGTTGTGAAATATGAACACTTTGAAAAACATTTACATAATGTGATTCTTTGCCTCATAGGTCATTTTAATTTTGTTTCACAGGGATCCAATTAAGGAGTACTCAAGACAAAATCCATGGCTCTTTATTGTTGGAATGTAAGTGCACTGCTTTTATTTTATATAACTTTTGTTGGTTTAACTCTCTTAGCACGACGGAATGCTATAGTGTTCGTGATGTTAGGCTCGGTTTCGGACGACGGAACGCGATAGCGGTCTCGATAATTAAAAAGTTTTCAACGCTACCCTCATGACGTAGCATGCCAACCAAAGCTACACAGGGCATTGCAAATGTGTCAAGGGTCAAGTGGAAAGTTACTTTGTGAGATTCCGTAGCAATACACTCATCAGAAACGATTGACCTCGGCACCCCACATGACTTGCTAATCGGCATACGTTTCGAAAATGGCTTTGCAGGCGAGTATGAGTTTTGGAGCAAAGTAGATCACGACAGCAGCGCTTTACTGCTGTTGAAGTGATTGAAGTGCTTCAGACTGAAGGATCTGACATCGATGAGTATGATGAAGATGATGGTGAATGTGTTTCCAGTGATGAAAGCTACCAGCAAGAAGGTACTGATAGTGACCCAGTTTTAGATGACAGTGAAGTGGGAGAGGGAGGTGGGCATACATGTCAAGAGAGGCGAGCGGTCCGTGGGCCAAGTACAGTGAGTCACATGTCTGATGAAGGTTTCATTGACTTTCTTATGCTTGATTGGCACAAAGATTTTAGTTTTTTCCCCACTTTGCCTTCTTTCTGGCTCTTGTGGCCTGCCTGTCCTAGCTGAGTGCCACGCCTCCATTAACTTCTTCAATCGGTTTGTGAGAGAAGACTTTCTAAATTCTATTGTCACAGAGACAGACAGATATGCACAAGAGAAATGAGTGGCAAGCAGAATGAGCACTTCTCCTGCCCTCTGCCACCCATCCCCAGTGGCAAGAACTATAGAAAGTGCCATGTGTGTAGTGCTCACAGCAGGAGCCACCCGAAGGTTCAACTGCGGCAAACTGGTGTAAAAAGTGTGGGGTTGCCCTCTGTGACAAAATATGCCTTCCCAACAAGACCATCACCTGTTCCAGCTGTGCCACTCGGTGAGAACTGCACTGATTATTAGGAAAACAGTGTATAGGGACTGAAGCATCCGGTGTGCTCCTTTTTTTCCAAATTCCCCTGTGTAACAATTTGTAACATTTATCTATATAATGTCACTTATAGTTTACTTTTTTTTTCACCCTGAGCATAGTCTACTTTATTCAAGGTATTTTGTGCATACAAAGACCTCACCTTTGTTTGTTCATGGAGCTGATCAAAGTGTGTGACTGTATGGTAATCCTGACCACAAAATTTGGAGTATTTTCAACATGGCACATAAAGAAGAAATATTCAAATAAGAACTTTAATATTTTGGCATGAACTAGCCCAGCATGTAAATATTTAGATCTGAAAGTTTCATTTTGTTCCTTTATATTTTCTATTTTTTGTGATTTTTTCCCTAACCCTTCAAAATGGGCCGTCTCGGGGGAAAAGCAAGGGGGGGAAACTCTCCGTCTTAAGTGAGTTCGTACTGAATCGGTTATTCCAAGGTAGTGACATCAAAAATAGGTAGCAGAATTGGCCAAGCCAAAAGAGCATTCAAGAAGATGAAAAGCATTCTTACCAACAAATGCCTACCAATTAACATCAGGAAGAGAGTTCTTGAATGTTATATAAAACTGATATTGTTATACGGCTGTGAGGTGTGGACAGTCAACACTCAAAGCCAGAACAAGATTGAGGCAGCTGAGATATGATTTCTAAGAAGAATGTTGAAAGTTCCATGGACAGCAAAGAAAACAAACAAGACAGTCTTGATGGAGGCAGACACAAGAAGATCATTCATAAGGAAGATTAGGAAAAGACAAGCAACATTTATAGGCCATTTTATGAGGAAAACACAGGGAAGCTGGAGGGAAGAGAACACCAGGTAGACCCAGGGAGAAAATATTGGATGAACTTGCAGGGTGGCTGAGGACAGACAGTGTGGAAGATTTGCTTGTGGCGACAACGGATAGATGCATATGGAGGGCCATGATTGCCAGCGCTATGTGGCCGGGCACATGAAGATGATGATGAGTGACATTAAAATAGGCTGTGTTTAAGAGTCACATGTGTAACATCACACACAGAGACAATTTCTAGTAAACAATCATTGGTCCTTTCATAGCCCTGTAACAATGTTTTAAAAAATATTTGGCGCTGCTGTCATTACAAGCCTGGACATAACAAGTTTGTGTATGTTATGTGTGTGCATTCATGTGTACATGTGTATGTGCATGCATGCGTGTACAGGTACATCTGTGTGTGTAACGATCACGTGTCTATGTGTGTGCACGCATGTGTTTATGTGCATTCATATGTGCGTGTGCATATGTGTGTGTGTGAGTGTGTATAAACATACCAAGTGAAAGTAACATATGTATAATATATGTATACATATTTGATTATGATTTTAGAGTTCTTGGGTATTATTAACAGCAAGTAAACATTACACAAAAATTAATGCTTATGTAATTAAAATTTAAATATGTGCAAAGATACACACATGCATGGATTCACATATGTATGCATGTGTAACACACACACACACACACACACACACACACACACACACACACACACACACACACACACACACACACACACACACACACACACACACACACACACACACACACACACACACTCTCTCTCTCTCTCACACACACACACTCTCTGTCTCCACACACACACACACACACACACACACACATAATTTACAAATACATGCACACACACGCACGCATGCACATACACATATAGTATCATTTTCAAGTGGGATGGATGAGTAATTTTTCCGTGTCATGTTTTTCTCCTTTTGAGAATTTAACGGTGTTCATATTTACAAGATTATAGCAACATATGCCTGTTACAGTTAACTGATTACAACAGTTTACTTGTTTTATTACATAAATATTTAATTGTAGAATTAAAGAACTTTTAGTGCTTGTTTCCTTTCTATGACTAATTATAATAATTTAATAGATTATAGCAAGATGCACCTATAGTCTCTTGATATAAATCTGTTGCAAAATGCAAGTATTTAGTGTTAATGGAGACTGTGGAAGTAGATTGGAAGCAGCCCTGGTGGTTTATTGCAGGGTACTTACCTTTGTCATACTACTGGTCTTGGCATGCTGTCCAAATGTGCGTCGCAGCTATCCATCTAATTTGATCCTGTTGGGTGTTTTTGTAAGTATTATTATACATTACTCTGTGTGTGTGTGTGTGTGGTGTTGTGTGTGTGTGGCGGGGCGCGCGCGCCAAATAACTAATAGACTATTTTATGAATAAAAAGTATGTGATGCACCAGTGAGAAATTTTAACTGAAAAATAAATTCTGTCCCACGAAGTAGCACACCACAAGCAGTGTGATTATTGAAAATGGATGATATACAGAATAATTGTTGATGCTAGTCATTTTTAAGCTTATAGTTTTTAATATCTGACGTCCTTACTGAAATCTAAGTTTGTCATATAAGGATTACACTATTTGCTTCCCATCTTTACCTGCATGTCATTTTGATGATGTTAGTAGTATTTCATACACTGATACACAAAGTTGGTCCCATCTTACCATTTCAAATTTTCACCTGCAGATTGTTTGTTTGTTTGTTTGTTTAGTTGACGGGAGTCTGTGAGACCATTACCAGCAGGTGTGAAACTTTAGTATGATTGTGAGGCCATTACTAGCAAAGGTGAAGACTGAGAGTAATAAAGTTCTCTTGAATTGATTTAAAATTCCATCTTTACTGTAATCTAAATAGACTGATGACCACTGGTATGAAAAATAGTTTGTGTTGCTTTTTAATTTGTTTGTTATTTCAGACAATCTTTGAAGGCTTTGTTTGTTGTTTCAGACAGTCTTTGAAGGCTTCCTCTTGGGCACAGTGTCCAGGTAAGAGATTCTTTGAAATTACTTGCTTGGTTTTTGTGAACAATTGTGTAATAATACTAAAGCACGTAAATGCAGTTCATAGCAGAGCTATGCCCCATGGAGGAGAGGGATGATGTCCTCTTCTCCTTTCTTCAGTCATCAAGAGAAGAAAAAGTAACATCTTTGATGTCAACATCTTTGATTTTTCTTTTGAGTTTTCTTTCTCTTTTTAAACTGCTGTTGCTCTTGTACTTTTACATTGCTGCACTTATAATGGATGTGTTATGTTGAAGTATTGCTAGAGCCTTGGAGTCCACTTTCAGTCAGTCTGACACGTAGAAAAATTGCCTGTTTGCTGACCATGAAATACTCTGTGTCGTTCTGGTGGTGGCAGTTTTCATCGGTCCGCTTCCCCCTCACATTTCAGGACTTTGCCACTGCATAGTGTTTTGCACAGGCTCAAGGAGTTTGCCAGAAAATTGCTAGCAGATTTAAGTGAGCTCAAACAGAACATCTGAGTGCTGTAAATCTCTTGAGCTGTCTGTAACTCCTAGTTACACATACAGTTACACGATTATCTTACACGATTATTATCAGATCTCGCCTTGTGCAACAGAATCAGTTGCGCAGGGTGAAATCAGATGATAAATCTTTGTGTCCCAGTTTTGATCTTTTTGTCCCAAACTTAGATATAGATAGATACATAATGCTTGACAAAGGACCGGTTGGCTCAAAATGTTTATTTGTCTTGCTTCATTCATTAAATATGTGATAGATACATAAGCTCGACAAAGGACCGGTTGGCTCAAAATGTTCATTTGTCTTGTTTCATTCATTAAATATGTGATAGATACATAATGCTTGACAAAGGATCGGTTGGCTCAAAATGTTTGTCTTGTTTCATTCATTAAATATGTGATAGATACATAAGCTCGACAAAGGACCGGTTGGCTCAAAATGTTCATTTGTTTTGTTTCATTTATTAAATATGCATTCTTATTCTCTTTTCATATGCTTTGTCTCTTTGAAATGAATAATTTGAAATTTACAACTGCTTTATAACATGTCATGAGCCAAACCAGAGTCAGTTTTTGATAGAGTTGTTGCGGGAGTCCTGTTGAAGGTCTCTCACAAAGATCAAAACATTAAATGACAGCTGTAAGGCAGAGATGGATATCAGCGGGCATACCAGAATAATTTCTGATTGTTTGTTTTTGTCTGCAGCCATTATGAGAAGGATGAGGTCCTAATGGCTGTTGGAATCACTGCAGTAAGTAGCTATATGTAGACTTAACTTTGAACCTAGGTTGCAAGACACATGGACTACTGTTTGAAAGGTGCACTGAAAAGCTGACCATGTGTTGTCAGTGTACTGCCGATTAGTTTGTCAATAAGATTATATTTGTATGTGTGTTTGTGTGTGTGTGTGTGGTGAGGTGGTGTGGTGTAGGTGGGGTGGTGAGAAGAGAGAGAGAGAGAGAGATCCCTCGTGGGGATGCCAGGGACTCTTTCAGTGTAAGTTGAATCCCCACCCTCTGTAAATTCTGTGCTAGAAAGTTGTCTTTTCTGTCGCTCCTTGTTTCTTCCTCTGCTTTTTGTCATTTCTTCCTATCATTTTATGCCTTGCTGGTCCATTCACCTGTATGTGTTCAAAAAAATCTTAGTACTTTCTCTTAGGATTGATAATTGGGTACAGGTATTAAGTGCATTTTTGGCTCTGAGGAAATGAGATATGCAAAAGCAACTTCAGGTAATTCAGGCCCTTTTTATGTTTTAGTGTGCGTAGTTATGTTTAAATTTGTGTTCATGTGTGGTTTTTAAATCCCCTGTGTGAATTCGATGGAGTGGTCAGCGCCAGGGGCATCTCATTAGATTATTTGCGCAAATACATTGATATGTGTACTTCAATTCCTTCTCTTTTTTTTCTGTTGAAGTATTGTGTATGTTTTGAAATGGTTATTGCCCTGATATGGCTTTAAACAGAAATAACAGTAATAATGTGTGTGTGTGTGTGAGAGAGAGATCTGTAATGCAAAATATATGTATTTCAGCTTCACCTGTTTTCTGTCTACAGGTTGTGTCTCTTGCTCTGACCATCTTTGCTTTCCAGACAAAAGTAAGTGTCACTGACCAAGGCTCCATTTTTCACACTTCCCTTTTGTGTTACCTGTTCAATTTTTCATCGCAGTACAACACCAGTTTTCATTTTACAAAAGTTTTCACTTCTGGGTCTCCAACAGTGTAAAAGTAGTGGGTTTTTTTTTAAAGTAACTTTATATTCATTCACCATGTGAAAGTACTGATTAGTCTTTTACTTAAGTAAGTTTTTGTTACACTAATGTGTGGAAGTACAGTAATATGATGAAAGACAATAATATAGTAGTATGATGTAAAGTATTAAACAGCTACAAGTATGATTATGACAGGCTCAAATAGCTTTTCATTTTCTTTAATTCTTTCAAGACGGCCAGTGCGCACCCCGGCGAGTTCCCAGCCCCGGGCCGTTGGCGTTTGTTTTCTTCCCTGCTGACGCACCATTTTTACTACTTTTCTATTTTATTTTACAGCTACTAAAGTATGATTGATGGAAAGTATTTGATATTACCAGAAAGCTCAAAACGTGATCTTTGCTAGCATACTATTTTCAAATAAGAACTTCCAACACTTATACGCATCGCTAGGACAAGAACAACGTAGGTCACAGAGTATAACCCAGATGCAAGCTCACGTCCCAGTAGTAACTGTACTGTGCTGTACTGAAGTCTAAAGGAACCTTTGAAACCACTCTCTCTCTCTCTCTCTCTCTCTCTCTCTCTCTCTCTCTCTCTCTCTCTCTCTCTCTCTCTCTCTTCTTTCCTTCTCTCTCTCTTTCTCTCTCTCTCTCTCTCTCTCTCAAACACACACACACACACACACACAAAGCGAGCAAGAAAGAGAGAATGTGAGAGATTAAGAGAGAGAGATAGAGAGAGAGAAAGAGAGAGAGAGCAGTCAACTTAGATGGTAAAGTTTATAATAACTCCTGAATTCCCACGCCCGGTAGCCAGCAAACAGTTTATGAAGGAAGATAGTGCAGACCTAACACATGGCATTGGAATTTCCTGGTCAGGGGGGTCACCTTATTCCGTTATCAGTCAAACCATCAACTGTAAAGCTACACCAACTAAACAGACTCTGTCCCTTTGCTGAAACCTTCTACTAAACAGTACTGGCAGTTGTTTTGGATATTTTATTCAGTGAAAGCTGCCAGAATTTTTCAAAACTTGACCGGCACTGTACGGTCGGTGCGTCTGTGGGGAACAGACGCCTTACCGGCACTGGGGGTACGGTGCGTTGGGAGGGAACTTTTTTGGCACCATCTCCCGGCAATCGGTGCATCGCGAAAAGGTTAACTCTTTGACTCCCACACCCTATCCACCAACATCCCGCATTATCAGCCATGACAGGAAAGCAAAAACTGAACTGAAGCTGGTGGATAGGATGAGGGAATGAAAGGGTTTTTGCAGCTGGCGGATAGGGTGCGGGTGTGAAAGGGTTAAAAAAAAAAAAGAGGTTGATACTGGTTGATTCATGGCATTTTCATCAACCTGGTTTGTTTTGTTTCTTATGTATAGTCTGAATTCTCTCTCTCTCTCTCTCTCTCTCTCTCTCTCTCTCTCTCTCTCTCTCTCTCTCTCTCTCTCTCTCCTCCCTCCCTCCGTCTCTCTGTCTCTGTACATGCTTGCATGTATACATACACATACACACACACATACAGAATGGAATGTTGAGAAGACAATTGTATTGAGATCTGTTAATTTAGGACAAGATGCTGCTGCTGAGGAATAATTTTTTTTTACTCTTTCGTGAAAATACTTAGACTTACATTACAGTACTTTGGAAACAAGTCTTTGACCAGTTTGTTTCTGATTACAAAGATCGTATAATTCAAAAAGAAACGGAAAGAACTTCAAAATAAAAACAAGTAAAACATTGATATAATGATAATAAAGATTGAACTTGGATTATTCATTTTCATTTATATTTTGCAATGGTTAGACATGCTCAGTGTATGATGCTGTAATCTGTGCATGTTCTTGTTGGTTTACAAGAATTGATTATTTTTTATATTTCCCTGTCGACTAGAGAGGTGTGTGTATGTGAATCTGTATATATCTGTGAAATAATATGTGATTTAAAGTTCCTCAACTCATTATGCATGGATCTTTGATGTGTGAACAAAAGTTTCTGAATTCTTTATGCATGGATCTTTGTCAATTTTCTACTGGATAGATCTTTGCCAAATGTTGGCCAAAGTTATGGACTATTGAGGACTTGCAAATGCATAAATTCAGAACTTAAACCTTAGAGGTCAAGGTCAGATAGCGTAGAATTTGCCTAAAACCAGCACTTTTTGAGGAAGTTGTGTGAATGATACTTTCTCGTGAACTTTAGGCAGTGATATTTAAAAACTGTTTCCTTGTTGTGACAATCTAACGCTGTCCTCATTGTCCTCAATGTATGTCAAGTTTTACTTCAACCAAAGCTTCTTCAAGATCACAGTGACATTAAGAAGTACAAAATCCGTATTTTGTATATGATTTTTGTTTAAAAAGTGGGATTATTAGAATGACTTTACCATCTTGTTTTTTGTGTGTGTGTTTGACAAATTGTAAATGTTGACGCACATTTATTTTTCAGTGGGATTTCACCATGTTTGGTGGTCTTCTCTTTGTCTTCGTTATTGTGCTCATCTGCCTGGGTTTCTTGGCTGTCATCATACAGAACAGGGTGAGTACGCAGCAAGTGTGTATGTGTGTAATGGGGTCTGTACATGTGTGCTGCAGTTTGTAATTGCATGGTGTGTGTGTGGGAGTGTGGGGGGGGGGGTGTTTTGATAATCTGGCTTGTTTTTTATTAACTTCACTCAGTTTTAGAAAGGCCGTTTTAATTAGACAGTCCATACTGTTACTCACAAGTGATAATGACACATGGCAAAAACCTATTTCTGTTTTGTAAAAAAAAAAAAAAAGCTCTACACAACCAATGAATCTAGAATGCTAACAAGCGTCATCCTCATAGGTAGCTGTTGTACACACACACACACACACACATGGTATCATCCTCTTTTCTATGGCAAATTGCTGTCTTGTCCCTGCTCTTGTTTTTCATTCAGTTAAGTTTTTCACACTTTTTTTTTCTCATAAATATGTGTGTTTCTGTATCTTTGTATGTCTTCTTCCAAGGGAAAAGTGTACAAAAGTGTACTTTGCAGGCTTATGTGTCAAAGTGTGCTTGAAGCACTTTTTTTTTGTCTTGCTTTGCTCACGAATCTCCCACTGCTGCTTGGTCTCTCAGTCCTTTGTCTTCAACATTTGGATCACTGAGTCTTCTTTTTCTTCATCTTTCTTTTTCC
The DNA here is from genome assembly GCA_030674185.1 of Monoplex corrugatus. Lineage (NCBI taxonomy): Eukaryota > Metazoa > Mollusca > Gastropoda > Littorinimorpha > Ranellidae > Monoplex > Monoplex corrugatus. The sequence continues at coordinate 37,562,534 of JAPXFY010000025.1, read as the reverse complement.
TTTTGCCTCTAGGCAGGTTTTGTCTGTCTGCTGGCTACATTCTCAGTAAAGACGCCATCTCTAGGTTCCGTTCAGTCTGTATCAGACTGGCATATCAAAGTAGTCGGTTCCATCGCACCATCAAGCCAAAGGTTTGGGTTCCTACAGACTATGTTTTGTCAGGGCCATCAATCTTGGCCTCAAAGGAGGCTGTACCGCTGCACTGCCAATCGAACCAACAGCTGTAGAATTTGCAGACTCTACTCTGTCAGAGCCAGACTTGTACCTCAGAGTAGGACTGTGCCCTACACTGCTTTCTGAGACATTTAGCTCTGAACCCAGATTGGGCAGTGCCCAGCTTATGTCTCAGTTGAATTGTGCTCTTTTTAGCACTGCCCAGAATGTGGTCCCTTCTCGTCTGTCCAGCTGTCTACCAAGGTTAAGGGATACACTGTTTCCATTCATTTATTGGAGATAGTAGAAATTTCTTTGCTCAGGGTAGAGCAACAAATCAAGACAACAGTTTTAGGCCCAACTCAATCAGTGCCAACCTCGCAGTTCAAAGTGGTCTGTTCAACTGCACAGGGCTTAGAATGATCTATCGTTTGACAGATTTCCTTTATAAGATAAAAATTTTCTGCTGGAAGAAAAATTGATTTTTGCTGAAGTAGGTATTGAATCTCTCAAAATTATGCCCAGATTGTACAGATTTTAGTCCCTTTTAAGGGGGTGTGCTTGTGACTTCACCACTTTGTCACAGCATGCCAAAAACATGTTCTCTGTTTCTGGACCATTTTAAGCTGTGTGTGCATTGTTTTAAGCCATCAGATTTGGTTCATGCAGACTCCACTCTTTTGGTGCCAAGTTCATGCCATAAAGGGGACTTTACCACTGCACTGCCAGTCAAGCCAACAGCTTTTGTTCCTACAGACTACACTCACTCAGTGCCAAGTGTGTGCCTGGAAGTAGACTGTGTCTGGCCATCTCAGCCCTGTTTCTGGCCATCTCAGCATTAGCATTGAACTCTGCAGACTAGTGCAGCCCAGGTCAGGTATCCCTCACACATACCCAGAGTTCCTTGTTCTTCATGCCAGGCTTCTGTGCAGTACACGAAGAAGCAAAAGTTGAAATTCAGATCATGGCTTTCCTATCTGTCCAATCATGTACTGAATTTCAAGTGCAACCTGTTCCTGCTGCCTTGACCAGAAGAGTGCCAGAGGATCCCTTTCAGGTTTGAGTACCTGAGACTGGCTTCATGTGCATCAGTCTCACACCAATCCACCAGATAAATCATGGAGGCGACTTCTGGGTACTCCCTAGGCACCTTTGTATAATGTATGTTTTTAGCCCCATGATATCACAGTGATTCCAAAGGATTTCCTTCTACCTTCATTTCATGTCAGACTGTTTCTCATTTCAGAACATCCTCAGGTGAGCCGTCCTTCAGTGTAGTGTCATTGTACACGTATGAGTCATGGTACAGTATGTATAATTGAAAGGGCTATTTTTTGTAAAATCGTATGATAAGCATACATAAATTGATTCATGTTTAATTCCCACCTAACCTCCCTGCTGGTTAGGACTGTCCAGTTGTTTCAGTTCCCCTGATCTGACAGCTGTTGTATGAGTTACCTCGAAAATGGATGATACATGCATGCATGTGAGACCACAGCCTTTGAGGCAGATGGTGGTTAGCATGACATGTTTGCTGGTTGCACAGAGCTTTTATTTATTATGAGGCAGGAATAGTTTATTGCCTTAGATAATTAGCACTGATGAGTTATGGAAGGTATGTTTATTAAACATGATTTCAGGAAAACTGTTTCCATTTTTCCCCATGCTTGCTATGGAGTGTGTTTTCTTCAAAATAGTTTTTTAGCTGGTCACCATTAATTTATTCTCTGTGTAAGAATGACTTTTTTTCAAAAAAAGAAATGTTTGCAGTGTCAGCAAAGTTATTCCAATTGCATGTACATTTGTCAGTTTACATTGTTTAAGTTATTTACAGCATCAGTTTTGTATGTAGAAAAAAATACTGTACAACTGGTAAAGTTAGAAAAGATAAGGCCGTCCTATAACCTAAGGGTAGTGAGGTGATAGAGACCTCAACTTTTCTGGTGACTAGCGTTAAGACAGTGGTATGCATTTCCTCTCCCTAACTGCTTTACCATCCTTAACCCTTTTCCCGTGGGGATACTGGGGGCTCTTTCAGTAAAAGTAGTATCCCCACCTTCTAAAAATTCTGTGCTAGAAATTACCTTTTTTCTATCACTCTCTTTGTTTCTGCCTTATTCCTTTGCTTTTTGTCATTTCTTCCTATCATTTTCTACCTTGGTCCATTCACCTGTATGTGTTCAACAGAGTCTTACATAGTTTCTCTAAGGATTGGTAATTGGGTACATGTAATAAGTGCATTTTTGGCTCTAGGGAAAGGATATATACGGAAGCAGTTTTAAGTAATTTAGGCCTGTTTTTATGTATACTTTTGTGTCATTAGTTATGTTTCAGTTTGTATTCAGGTATGTTTTTGAAATCCCCTGTGCGATAAATTGGATGAAGTGGTCAATGCCAGAGGCTTATCCTTAGATTATGTGCATGAATGCATTGATAAATGTACTTAATTTTTTTTTTTTTTCTGATAAAGTATTGTATATGTTTTGAAACGGTTATAGCCCTGATTTGGCTCTACACAGTCGGCTGGGCTTTAAACAAAAATAACAATAATCCTTAACCCTGAACAGAGTTAGGTATTCATTCACAGGTGGGTGGGCTGGAGGCCTTGTGCACAGAGTTCTTCTCTTGAGTCAAGGTTGAACTTGTCAATCTGATTGGAAGGCAGAGCTATACCTCATTACTCACCATTCCTGTTACATTAACAATAAGTGTATAACAGTAATGTAGCAAGAATGATATTGTATTTAACCCTTTCTTGTTTGTACCCTGTTTACCACCAGCAAATATTTAACCTCTTGACTTCCTCCTTCTATCCACCAGCTTCCTGCAGGAAGCTGGTGGATAGGATGAGGGAGTCAGAAGGTTGAATTTTTGCTTTGCTGTCATGGTTGAGAAAGCAGGTTGCTAATGGCTAGGCTGAGTGAGTCAAAGGGTTAAACAGATAGAATTGTGTACATTCAGGACAGTTTAGATGATTTGTGTTTAAGTTTATCTCTAGTGTTCCTAATTGTTTTTAATTTTACAGTGGTTTAAAAGACGGCAATTTCATTTTCATGTTACGTTCTTTGTTCAGTTGTTCAGATTTTATTTTTAGTCTTCTTTGTCTCCATTCCATTATTTTTGTTGTTTGGTTAGGGAATGGGGATGAGGGACAGAAGATACTTAGAACATCTAAACATGTTTAATCCTGTCTGTATTTTATGGATATTTACAGTACCTGAGTCTGGTGTATGCTTCACTTGGAGCCCTCATCTTCTCAGCGGTGAGTTGTCATAGTACTGAAGCATATGTTACTTCTGTGCAGTCAGCTGTTGAAACCGCATGTCCAGGTCCCATGTGTGTGTGTCTCTGTGTGTGTGTGTGTATGTGTGTGTCTCTGTCTGTGGGTGTGTGCGTGTGTGTGCATGCGCATGCGTGTGTGTGCGTATGTCTGTGTGTGCATGTGTGTGTGTGTGCCTATGTATATGTGTTTGTGCGTGTATGTGTGTGTGTTTGTGTGTGAGAGAGAGAGAAATCATTTTGTATGACTGTGTGTGTGTGTGCGTGTGTGTGTGTGTTGTCTGTACATATATTAATTTCCTTGTTCTGCCAAGGCCATGTCCAAGATTATCTAAGAAAGGACTTAATTAGGTTGGGCAAAATTTTAGTATTTTGAGTTGGGTTTAAAGTTGGTATGGTAACTGTATAATCTTTAGAGATTGAGATGGTATTGACCTTGTATCAGCCGTAAAAGGATAGTGCCCAGTCTTGTCCTGTCATCTGCTTTGGCCCTGATGGTTTGACCATTATGTAGGTATTTTGTATGGCATTTTAAGGCCATGAGTAATGATAGAGCTATCATTTATCAACAGAAGAAGGACCCATACATCTGAATTTTATTATTCATTGTTTGTTCATTTAGTCATTTATGTATAGATGTGTTTTAAGTGAATTTTTTTTTTTTTTTTTCATTTGTTTGTTTATTTGCTATGGCTTATTTCTTTATGCTAGTACCTGGTGTTTGACACACAACTGATGATGGGAGGAAAACACAAGTACTCCCTGTCCCCGGAGGAATATATTTTCGCTGCCCTCAACCTGTACCTGGATATCGTCAACCTCTTCCTCTTCATTCTCTCCATCATCGGCTTGGCTCGTGACTAGACACCTTTGCTGAGTGATTATTGTTTTTTTCACAGAGGCTTACAAATTTTGAAGGAAATTTCAGAAAAAAACTGATAATGCAGAGGGAGGTGTAAAACAGACTTGTGTCTAAAACGTGTGTGTTGCTGTTTCATTTAAACATGTAGATGTGGATACTGATTTGCAAGTCATGTTCTTAACTGTGTACTTGCTATTTCGGTTTTTGCATTCTCATGATAGTTATGTGCCATTTTACTCTCTTTATCTTTCTTGGCTTACAAAATGGGTTTTAGCCAATAGTCTTTGCCGTTGAAAACTACAGTATGGTTATCATTGATTGTCTCTGCCATTGTACCTGCTGTTGAAAACTACAGTATGGCTATCATGTTTGTCACTGCCATTTCTCTGTCTCTTCCCTTCAACTGTAGGATAGGTTTATCTTAGCCTGATGATGGTTTCAGATTTTTTTTATTATTTTTTTTTTCTGCCCCCCCCCCCCCCCCCCCCCACACACTCCCCACACACCCCACACCCCTGCTCCTGTGCCCATTTATTATCTCTGTCTGTCTCTTAGACAATAAATTATTTGTGTCTCTTGCTTTTTTTCCAGTATTGTTGAGGAATGTTTCCCCTTCCCTATCTTGGTCTGTTGGGCTCTGTCTTGGTCAGTGCATCATTAAATTTTCTCTTGCTTAACCCCCCTCCCACCCCGGTTCTTTCATAATTGTTGAGAAATACTCTCAAACTAGTGAAATGTTGTCAGAGTATCTGTGCAGCATTTCTGGCTGTTTGAAGGACAGATGTTGTTAAGAGTTGTGTAAGTCAATTGTTTGTTTGTTTGTTTGTTTGTTTCTTTCTTTGTCATAATGAATTTACTGTGTGAATTTCAGGCTGTTCTTCCGTGGTAAAGCGTGTTGCTGTAATGTACGCCTTCCTCCTCCCCCCCAATATGTGTGTATTTCTGTTTATCTGTGAAAGTAGGAGTTGTTTTGGGTGTTTTTTTTCAACAGATTTTGTGGGGACAACTCCTTTTTTTGCCCTGGGATCTTTAACGTACGCTGAATACATGCTGCATAGGGGACCTAGGGTTATTGTCAGTGTTTGCTGTGTGTTGATTAGATTGACCTGACAGTCTGTATTAATGTATAAGTGTCCTCATGGGACTGTACAGAGTTACACTGCTAAGACAAAGCACATCCATTTAGTACAAAAGTAGTGGGTCATATGACAATTGGGATTAAAGTTGCAGCTGTTTGTGTGTGTGGATTTCTTTTAAAGCTTTTTTAAAATTAACCCCTGTTGATGTCCAGTCAAGGATTCCTAACTTTTGAAACGTGTCAATGTCCAGACAAAGATTCTGAACTTGCAGAACATGTTTTCAAATTAGTGGGCAGCTGTATTTTGGGGCTGTCAGCAATTGTACATCTTCTAGATGCTGCCATTCTGTCAGGAACTTGCATGCGCATGATTGTGTGCTCACTCTCTTTCTGCTTCTGTCTCTCTCTCTCTCTCTCTCTCTCTCTCTCTCTCTCTCTCTCTCTCTCTCTCTCTTCTCTCTCTCTCTCTCTCTCCCCTCTCCCCCCCCCACTCTCTCTCTCTCTCTGAAGGATACAGGCATATACAAAGGTAACACTTTGTTAAGACAGATTGGTATCTACAAAGGCAACACTTTGTTAATACAGATGAGATTGCTTGGTTTTCACTCTTCCACCTCAAAGATTTAACTGGCATGTGTAATTGGTCATCGTAGGTATGTATGTGCTGTGTGAAGTTTGTCAGTGTTCCCCAACTCTTGCCATTTCATCTGTGTTTGAGGAACGTTGTCTTGAGTATATTTTGGCCCATGCTGTGTTGACAACTTACGTTCTTGCACAGTCTGCATACTCCATCTTTGGTGAGCCGGAATTTATCCCTTTGACAGCATGAATAGGAATATCATATCCCTTTGACAGCATGAATAGAAATATCACATCCCTTTGACAGCATGAATAGGAATATCATATCCCTTTGACAGCATGAATAGGAATATCATATCCCTTTGACAGCATGAATAGGAATATCATATCCCTTTGACAGCATGAATAGGAATATCATATCCCTTTGACAGCATGAATAGAAATATCATATCCCTTTGACAGCATGAATAGGAATATCACAACCCTTTGACAGCATGAATAGAAATATCACATCCCTTTGACAGCATGACTGGGAATATATCCCTTTGACAGCATGAATAGGAATTTTATCCCTTCAGCAGCATGACTAGGAATATATCCCTTTGACAGCATGAATAGAAATATCATATCCCTTCAGCAGCATGACTAGGAATATATCCCTTTGACAGCATGAATAGGAATATATCCCTTTGACAGCATAAATAGGAATATATCCCTTTGACAGCATGAATAGGAATATATCCTTTTGACGGCATGAATAGGAATATATCCCTTTGACAGCATGAATAGGGATGTCACGTCCCTTTGACACCATGAATAGGAATGTCATGTCCCTTTGACAGCATGAATAGGAATGTCATGTCCCTTTGACACCATGAATAGGAATGTCATGTCCCTTTGACAGCATGAATAGGAATATCACATCCCTTTGACACCATGAATAGGAATGTCATGTCCCTTTGACAGCATGAATAGGAATATCACATCCCTTTGACAGTATCAATAGGAATATCATGTCCCTTTGACATCATGAATAGGAATATCATGTCTCTTTGACAGTATGAATAGGAATATCATGTCCCTTTGACATCCTGAATAGGAATATCATATCCCTTTGACAGAAAACATGCTTAGCGTTCATCATTGTAATTCAGTGAATTTGCATGGACAGTCTTTTTGTTGTCATGAGTTCTTTTAAGTGCATGGGGTGCGTGCTTGCTGCAGACAGGTTCTCCGTTTATTGACTCGTTATAAAGATTAGCACCAAACCACCACTTGGGCCTAGTGAAGGGAGGGAAAGTCCCTGTCCATTCAGGTACTGAACCCATGCAGGATGTTTTGGGACCTGTCCCCTTCAGAGAGAGTTGTCTTTTTTACCACTAGACCATCACTTGAACCTTGTCTTTCCTTGCAGCTTTGTGCTGTACATCTCTTGAACAGAGGGGATATGGTGATGTTTATTTTATATCAAAACTTATTTGAACAGCCCACCTCTGTGATTGTACAGTTGTTAATCATTGATGTCCTTGTTTCTGTGTTGTTTCTGTGCACTATTTAATCCTTGGTACCCTCTCTCTAGTTGGTGTTTAGGATCAGGGAAAGGATTTATTATGTCATTTTTTAATAACGCTATGTAGTTGATTGCAATCTTAAATTCAAGACTCCTACCTATTTTGTAAGATATGGGTAAAATGTACATGTGAGTCTTGCAAGTAATATCTGTGGTAATCAGAAAAAGTTCATGCATTATTTCATTTCACATTATACAATCATTAATCACTGGTTTTTCTATTGAAATGAAAATAAATTCTCCCTTTCACACTCTGCATTAATCAGTCCGAATGGGTATTGAAATGAAAATACAATCTGACATGTTTGTAAACAGGAGATCATAATAAACAGTACATGATACTGGTATACAGGGACTCCTGTCCAGTGAATTTTATTTGCTTTTCAAAGGGAAATTGGGGAATGCTGTTATTAGTTTCCGATGTTTAATGATAAATGCAAAACATATTGTTTTCCAGGGCTGTTAGAGTTCAGCGATTCGCGGAAATCCGCGAATACAGTGATCCCATTTCAGGGAAAGTCAAAGTGCTTCCGCGAAAGAAAAAAAACAAAGCAAAAAAAAAAAAAAAAAAAAACCAAAAAAAACCAAGAACCGCGATCGACGGCAGAGCAGAGCAGACGAAAGGATGGTCTTAGTTCAAGGGAAACAACTCCTACCGAAGTTGGCCACGAGTTATCCTTAACCAAGTGCTATATATGTCATGTGGTTTCAGAAAGTTACTCTAAACACAAATTGATCCATTGATTTGTTAATTTTTGTGAACTAAAAATTACCCAGTTTGCTGCCAGGATAGCCCTCTGATTGGCTTCAAAATGTCATATTTTCAATTTTCGGCGAGGGGCTTCGCCCCCCTGCACCCCCACCAGGGCGTTGCCCCTGGACCCCACGGGCCTGGGCGGCCCCTGGACCCGGCCAATTTTCAGGGAAAACAGATTTTACCACTAACAGCCCTGGTTTTCAATGAAAGAAGTCCGGATTTTGTACACTATGAAGACACAGCTACAAAGAATACAGCCTCCATTTTTTGGACCTGCCAGAAAGAGCCGTAATTTGAAAACACACACAGAATTTCATGTTCTGAACTGTCCACTGGTACAACCTATGCTAAACTAGTATCAGCCATGTCACGGCAAGATCAGTCACTGTGAAGCTTCTTTATCATGTTGTTCTGTTTTGCACTGTCAGATTCTTCCTTTCTGATGTAACAAATAATTGAGAACAGTCAGGGGACAAGAAATGTATAACTGTTTACATTGAAAGTAGTAATATTGAACTTGACATCATTTCTGTCTGGTTTGTTGATTAAAATCCTCATAATGTGTTATGTAGTAAGCAGCCACCAAAGGTTCATTAAGGATGATAACATTTGTGAAAAATAATGATTAGTTGGGTCCATTTTTCACAGGGTTCTTGTAGTTTACAAAATTTCTCATGGGAGGCAAATTTTTACAGTCGCTTTGTTGATGTCTAAACTTTTACATTTTATTCAAGGTCTGTTTCGTTTTGTTTTTGTTTTTTTAAACGCATTTCTTTTGTACATATTTTCCAGTAATGTAAAAGGATTTATGCCGCAGTGCATTTGGTGGCTGTTTCATATTCCTTCTTTGGTTAGTTTCTGTAATCATCAAGTAGTATTACATTAGTTGCTGGAGTATTATCTTGTGGTGCAATATACTTACACAGGCAGAGCTGTCATTTTGTGAGTACCTCCATTGTACCAGATATTCAAATTTGATCTTATGTTTCAGACTCGCACCTGTTTGTGTCAGATATGGGTAAAATGTACACGTAAATCTTGCAATTACTATTTATGATAATCAGGATAAAGTTGCTGCATTACTTTGTCAATCACTGGTTTTTCTCCTGAAATGAAAAGACGTTCCCCCTTTCACACTTTATGTCAGAATTAGTCCTTGGGAATACATTGAAATGGAAATAGAATGTGACATCTTTGTAATTGAGAGATCAAACTAAACAGTACATAATATTGGTCTACAGGGACTGCTTTCAGTATATTTTATTTCTTTTTCAAAGTAAAATTTTGGGAAATCTACTTTCTGTTTACATTTGATTATAAATGCAAATGCATTCTTTTCAGTTAAAGAGTGGCGATGTCTGTCATATTTCTGAATGGAGTTTGCATTTGTGTACATTGCAGAGACAGAATACCAGGTGCAGTGCAGAAAAAAGTTGGCTTAAGCCTTAAAACTGCAATGAACGTGATCAGTTTCTGTTTCAGTTTATTACTTGAGTACTGTATGCAGCAGGACACAGGGGCCCATACTGAAATTTAACTTCTAACACTGCTATCCTTGGACATGTACTGTCTCAAGAAGATTCCCTTTTAAACTCATAGTGTTGGTTTTGCTTTGTTGTTTTATTTCCTTGATAAAAGGGAGAATGTTCAGTTGTTTTGTCATTCTGTTTAAAGAATCGGTTGTGAAGCACAAAAGAAAAAAGGGTAAATCACTCTAGCTTATCTAGCAGTTATATTTGCTCGGTCACTTTTGTCCTGTTCATATCAGACTTGTGTATGGTACTGACTTTTTTGAAAATGTGTAAAGGATCTTGATATTGCATTATACAACTTTCAGTTGCAGTGACCTAAAAATGCAAACTAATGAAATCCATGATGCACTTCCTATGTTACGAGTGTGATGAATGAAACCCACAGTACAATTTCTAGTTTACTATTGTGCATGATTTTGTATTTGTATTGTTTTAATGTTTCACCATGAATATTGTGTCTAATATGTAGATTGGATTCGATCAGTCTAATCTAATTGATGATACAATATCATATTTATTGTGACACTGGAAAATTATCATGACTCAACAATGTAATGTGTAGTTTAGTATTGTGTGTGATTTTGTGTATGTGTAATCAGATTTCTTATGATGACGTTGCAGTAATGATGAAGGGCAAGGTCAGGTATTTGTTTGGTTCGTATGTTTTTTTGTTGTTGTGACAGTTAAGATGAGAGCTTGCTCATGCTGTCATCTTTGACAGTCGTAGTGACAAGTACATATGGCTAGTTTTTGTGTCTGGTCACTCTGAATTTTTTGGACCGGTGGTCGTGTTTAGCTTTCTGGTTCTGCAGTTGGTATATGTTATATTCAGTAGTCTGCTGCTTGTAAAATACGTTTTTATGGTGCTGTTGGGTTTTGAAGATTTGCATTAATTGGGTTGTAGGTTTTTGGAGAAGAATGAATTCCTGGCTTTCCAAGCAGCATATACAGTTATGCATGTATGTGAATGAGCATTGAAGGAAAGAAGGAACAGTGCAATGATTTATCTATATGTAGAATTGGAGCAATACTCCTGTGTGCCCTGTTGTACTACTTACTAACCCCACACTCTGGCTAAAACAGTTTCACTAAAGATGTCTCTGCACAGTGTTGAATATAACATGGCAAGGTCAAGTGTCAAACCTTCTGTGTTCTGAAGAAGGGTAGCTTGCCAAGTATATAATGTCTACCCATCAAATGCTAGTTTCAGTGGACAGGACACATTGTCTGTATGAAAAACAATCACATCCCAAGGATGCTTCATACAGAGAGCTGAAGCAAAGATACCATGAGCAGGGGAGATCACTAAAGCCATATAAAGATACAAGGCCAGCTTCTCAGCTGTGGTATAAACATCACCAACTGGGAATACATTATCTGCAACAAAGTAAGATGACAGCAATGAATACAGGGTACAGATATTTAAACAGCTCAGCACTGCTGCCATTCAGCAGAAGAAGGATTAGTGAAACAGAACCGTAGGCTGCAGGACTCCTTCCCGCACACTGCCTGTGGAACAACATGTGCCTCCAGAACTGGGCTTGTATCCCAAATGAAGATCTACACCTGGTAACAAGAACAGTACGTCCATTCATCCATTCGATCAGTGGGAGAGTCCATCATCATTATCAGAGTCAGAATGATGTTTTTCACTTCTTCAGTTTCAGTCAACCAGCCATAGTTATGAACCAGCATAATAGTTTACTCTCCCACCTCCCCACCCAAAATCTTGTATATATACAGGTTTTATTTAACGTAAGTTTTTCTGCTCCTCCTTTCATTTGCTGTTTACATGGTAAGGCCATATCTGGGAATCAGTGTGACCATTTTTTACTGGTTCATGATGGTCACCATGAAGCTTGGTCATGACTGGAGTTGCAGTCAGCTATGTCTGTGCTGATGGCTCCCAGCTCTACAACAGTGCATCTCCTGAAAACATTTCAACTCTTCTGTCTGAAGCTTCTGATTGCTGCATTGAAATTTAGAATTAGATGATGCGAAATAGGCTTCAGTGGAATGAAGATCAGACTGAAACAATGCTTATTGGCACCAGGCACAAGCTGTCCACTGTATTAGTTTGTTGTATCCAACTAGGCAACAACACTATTGTACTTTCTGATTTAGTCAAGAACCTGGGCGTTCTTGATCCTCAACTCTCTGTGCAGAAGTTTATCAGCCAAACCTGTTAGTCGTGCTACTGATAACTACAGCTGTTCAGTCCTTTTTGTCAGTATCTGCCAACTGAAGCAGCGTCTGAATTTGTGTCTCTTATCTTATCTTGTATCAATTGAACTCTCTGCACTCTGGCTTACCTGCTTCTTCTGTCACTTGTCTTCAACATATCCAGAATTACTCACCTTGTCTAATCATGCACAAAAAGACACATGATCATGTCATTCCTTTGCTTCAGTCCTTCCACTGGTTGATTGTTGTATGTTCTGCTACAAGTGTATTTGTAGTTTTGAACCTGCTTTTCTCTTTGACCATACTCGGATGTACCCCTCTCTCCTGTCTCTCTGTTCTGCTTCTGATATGATTTGTTTACAAATGCCGTGACACAGATGTACCATAATCAGTTGCATATTCCTTTCTTTGTCTGCTCTCTACAACTGGAATGAGCATCCCATGTCTCTCCGACAGTTGCAGATTCTTTCTTCCTTTAGGTCTAACTTGAAGATGTTCCTTTTTGTCCAGCAGTGAGTTCCACCTTAATCACATCTACTTCGTCCCATTGCCCCCTGGCCTTCCCCTTCCAGTATACATATGCTTTGTACCCTGACGTTGTTTTATCATTGCAAGTGAATGTCAGAGTGGATGATGAGAGTGTACTCTTTGATTTGATATATACATCAAGGTTTAGTACCACATAAATCTCAGTGTTATTGTGATTTTTATTATTAGTATTGTTGTTATTATTATTATCATCATCATCTCATCATCATTATTATTGTTGTTGTTGTATCTTGTAACTCTGATAGAGGCAACATTGCTGTAATATGTGTTCAGCTGTTTCGACTTTGCTGCTTTCTCTGGACAGACCTAACATAAATAACCGTTGAAATAGTGTAACCGATTTTACCAAAGATATAAACACATAACTATGACACTGTCAGAAGGAACAATTCAGCACACATTTTCTGTTAGGAGAGTGCCTTTAAACCACAGTCAAACATGTGGTGCATACATCTTAAAAGCGAGGCCATGACATGCAAACACAAACTTAATAACGCCCAAGAAAAATTTCATGTTTAAATAAAATTCTTCTTGTCACAACTTGAACTCCAAAAATGACTTTCTCAGATTATGTGGCACTACACTTCGAGTTACCAGCACTGAATATCTCAAAACTGTGCATGATGTCATTCTGAATTGAATGTTTATTTCCTACTGTGTTCTATTAGGAGATACCATTACCCTTACCCCTTCAGGGGTCACAAGTCTTAATTATAAAGTAACCTGATTCTTACACACTGTTTAAAAACCAGTGTTTGACTTCTGCTTTTGAAAATCTTCATTTTGTAATGAGTTTCAAATTTTAAATGCCATTTCAAATTAGATTCTGAAAAGAACTGGTGTATATTTGCAGTGAAGACACTGAAGGAAAACAGTTTGTAGGTGGCTGGGATTTCAAAGGATATGGAAAGATGAAAGATTACTTCTTTTTGTGTACATGATATGATAATCTTACTCTATTATTACTTCTTTTTGTGAATATGATATAATAATCATACTCTGTTCTTTCAGTATTTAATGACAGGTTTACTGATTGCATAAGATGACTGCAGCAGTTCTTGTTTTGATTTCTTCGGTTGTTTAATGACAGGTTTACTGATTGCGTAAGATGACTGCAGCAGTTCTTTTTTTTACTTTCTTTGGACTGAATGTCACAGTAGTAACGCGTTTTCCATTGTTTTAAATACAGTTCTGCTATGTATGATGCACAACTGTAACTTACTGTGTTTTAGACTACATTTTCTGTTCTATGTTAGATAATCCTTTGGATGTAGCTTGTCTCAGTTCATGGCATTTTGTTCTCCACATCAGTGAGTTCTGTTGTTGATGCAGTGTGGGAAATCTTGTTGGTATGGTTACTGCAACAGTGTGCTAGATTTTAGATGGTGATTGATTCATGGAAGATTAGAGATGATGTTTTGTCTCAGATTGAAGTTGGAACTGATGATGAAGTTATACTCTTTTTACAGAAGCAGATTCATGCACACACACAATCATACACATACACAAACACAGACTCATACACACATGCATGCATTTGCACATAAACATACACAGACACAAGTCTGTTTACGTGCACGCACACACACACACACAAACACACACACACACACACACACACACGGCTCTGTGCAGTCGGCATTAACAATAACACACGCTCGCACGCACGCACGCACACACCCCAACACACACACACACACACACACACACACACACACACACACACACACACACACACACACACACACACCACACACACACACACACTTACAGAGTAACTTGTACACATACACTCTCTCTTCTACAAGCTACACACATATTCAAATTGTGTTTCTTGGTCAGAATTATATTGTATGCAGAGGTGATATTTGAAGGATTTTGACCTGTTGCATTTCTGTTTTTCAGTTTCAGTGATGGAAACAGTTTTGTGTTAGTTTGAAATGTTTGTTCTTTATTGTGTATAGGCTTTAATTATATGTGATTGTTTATACTTAAAGTGTGATTGAATTTTTTGATTGTTTGCTGGTACCTATTCTGGTGGTTGTTCCTGTTGTAATAAATATTTAATGGAATATGCCTGTGTTTATTTTCATTATTTGTTGTCTTGGTTCATTTGTTAAAGCGCATTTGAGAACTTTGTGTATGTGTGTGAACTTTGTGTGTGTGTGTGTGCGCGCATGTGTGTGTGTGTGTGTGTAAGAAAGGAGAGGAGGCATGATGATAATGACAGAGAGAGGGAATAGTTAGGGATTTACCAGGCAAGACAGCGCTTCACTAGTATTCAGTGAAATCTGTGTACTGAGTGATAACAGATGTTTTAATAAGCCGTTGGATTCTTCAGCAATCTGTTTTTTATTTGTTCATCACCATAACTCAAAAACATGTCCAACAGAGTCTGGCAGGAGGCACTGAGGGCCACAACGAAGAAATTAAAATTGGGCTAAAGCTAATCAACACCATCCAGCTATTATACTCCAAAGTAAACAGTGTGATACCAAAGGACTTGGGCATTCCTTTTTTGGAGGAATGTTCTGAGCTTGCAATTCTGTGCCTTATGGCTGCGTCTATGCTAGCTGAATGGGTAGCACAAACTGTTGGATTTGGGAAATTATGCATGGGAGATAACTCCATGACTCTCAAGAGTTATGTTACTTAGTTAATAAACAATGCGATACTTATGTAGGGTGTGATCGCAGAGTGGTTGCATACTTAGATTGATGTTTGTCGGCGCGGGGGCTGTCTTCTGTCTCCCATGCTTTTCATCATATTCCTGGAATGCATCATGACTGATACACTTGAAGATCATATCATCACAGTCAGAACTGGAGAAAGAACCATCATGAATCTTCACTTTACGGATAACATTGCTGGCCAGGCAGGCAGTGAGCAAGAACTTGCCAGGCTTGTTAAAAGACTAGCTGAAACATTGACAAGATCATCATCATCAGGTGCCCTGCCGCATGGTGTTGGCGACCATGGAGTTCCAACCATCTCTATCTCTCGTTGCCCCTAGCATCTCCCCCACCCTCCTCATCCCCAGCCACTCTGCAAGTCCGTCCAGCATTCTCTCCCTGGGTCTACCTGATGCTCTCTTTCCCTCCAGCTTTCCCGTTGTGACCAGGTGCTCCAAATCCCCCTTCCTCATAAAATGGCCTATAAATGTTGCCTGTCTTTTCCTAATCTTCCTTATGAGTGATCTACTTGTGTCTGCCTCCATCAAGACTGTCTCGTTTTGTTTTCTTTGCTGTCCATGGAACTCTCAACATTCTTCTTAGAAACCACATCTCGGCTGCCTCAATCTTGCTCTGGCTTTGCTTGCTGACTGTCCACGCCTCGCATCCGTACAACAGTATTGGTTCTATATGACATTCAAGGACTCTCTTTCTGATGTTAATTGATAGGCATTTGTTGGTAAGAATGCTTGTCATCTTCTTGAATGCTGTTTTGGCTTGGCCGATTCTGCCAGCTATTTCCGATGTGCATCTGCCATCTGATGAAATGATCGTTCCCAGTATTTGAACTTGTTAACCTGTGTCAAGGTTATCAGTGCCCAGAAGGCCAAGTTGATGGCCAGCCAGATCACCATCAACACTACTGATATAAACATATATGGATTGAATGTAGGAACTGTTACAACAATTCAGTAACCCATCGTTAGCAATGAGGAATCCAAACCAGAAATCTCTCCAGGTCAGCAAAGAAACAGCACTGTCCAGGGTGAAACGTGTGGAAGGACAATAGTAGTAAGAAACTCTGGGGAAAGCTGGACAGCACAAGGTCCTCAGAGGAGAAACCCATCAAGAAATTGTTTCGGCCATCAACTCCTGACACCCTAAGGGGACTGAGCCGCATCCAGGTCATGACTCCTGGATGCGCCTCAGCTGTCACGTTTTTGTTTTTGTTTTTTTTGTTTTTTTTATAGAAACTTGTCCTCTTCCAGGAATCAAACCCATGCAGCCGAAGTGGTCAAGTTTCTCAAGGCAAAGTCACCCTTGTGACTGATGTCTTAACCACATGGCTGTCTGTCACCAGCAATATATGGGGGAATTCTAAACCTTATGAAGTTCACTTTTGATCCAGCTGGAGCTTTTTTTGCTGCTTCTGCCAATGCCTGTAGGGCTCTGGTCCTCTCTCTCCCGGAAATTGAGATTTGCTTCATGAGATTATAGGTGATGTGCCTATAAACCTCCTTGCTCCAATCTCTATGGTGAGGACTTTGGCTTGAAAGCCAGATGTCCTCAAGTTGCTAACTAGACTGGCATACTTTTCAGTCTTGTAGATAAGGGATTCATCCATTCTACATAGCATACTCATGGAACACAAAATCAGGCTCTTATGTACAGTGGTATTTTCCATTTTTCTGTATGCATGTGAGACATGGACCGTCACAGTACATTTGGAAAGACAAGTCCAAGCCATGGAAAAGAGGTGTCATCGCAAGATACTAAATATGAGATACGTTAAGTAGATCACCAGTTAACTAGATTAGAGCACTAGATCATCAAGCAGCGCACTGGATCTTATGAAGATCTGCTGACTTAGTAAAGGAAAGTATGCTGAAATGGCCGTGGGTCAAGATGGAAAAAAAGAAGTATGGACTAGCAACATGGCGGAATGGACAACGAAATCATTTGCAGAGATCCAGGCTTTGGGACACAACCAACAGCTTGACAAATCAGATGAGCATAACTATAGTGTGGAGTTACAGGACAAGAAGAGCTGGGACTGAACTTGAGATAATGAAGCTTGAGTCAGTATTACAGACATCTTATATACAGGGTGTCTGTGGTCAGTATCACTATTTCAAGAACCAGCCAGCCTGTCTCATATCACTTAGGGAGGAAAGATTTTAAACAAAGGAATGGGCAGCCAGTCTTCTAAAACTGTGCCTCGTCTGAGGGTCGAACATACAACCCCTCAACTATGTTGTTCTTATGGACAGAACTGAAGGACCCAGGAAAACAAACAAACAAACAAAAATCTTTTTAATGCAGATTCAACCATTCAGCCAACCATTAAATCTGACAAAGACCTCAGACTGGTTGAAATGTAATCCAACTGACAGATTCTGGTGAGGTACGTTTAATTATCATCATCACTATCAGTATGTCCCCTGCCACATGGCATTGGCAATCAAGGCCCTCCATACGAATCTATCCCTTATCACTGCAGGTACATCTCCCACCCTCTCTGTCTTCAGCCACCCTGCAAACCCGTCCAATATTTTCTGCCTGGTGTTCTCTTTCCTTCCAGCTTTCCTGTTGTGACCAGATGCTCTAATTCTCTTTCCTCATAAAATGTCCTATAAATGTTGCTTGTCTTTTTCTAATCTTCTTTATTAATGATCTTCTTGTGTCTGCCTCCTTCAAGACAGTCTCGTTTGTTTTCTTCAAGATTGTCTCGCTCGTGTTCAACAATTCAGTTTCTTAACTATAATTTATACATATTTGGGGGGGGGGGGGGGTTGTTATTGTTGTGTTTGTAAGGTTGACTTTGTGTGCCTCTTCTTCTTCTCCTTCTTCTGTTGTGTGGCCACAATCAACACTTTGATTATTTTGCCACAGAATAGAATAGGGGTTTCCACGAACCGGCTGCCTGACTATATAAAAAAAAAAAATCATAAAAAAAATTGCTCCTCACATTCACACACTCCCTGCCCACTAACTGGATCAGAGGGGACGAGAAGTGACAGGTAGGCATCCTAATGATGGCCCCCGGCACCCGCCGCCGCAGCGGCCCTCCTACCAGCACACCCCCTATCCACTACCTACCTGACCAAGCACTCTCACATTCATACAGGACAGTTTGTGTTTGTGTTTGTTCGAGCTTACTCCTGAAGTTTCGCAGTAGCGAGACTGTCAAGAGTGTCAGCATTGAGGTGGGAGGTGACTGTTTTTGAAACTGTCTTCTTCTTCAGTGTTGAGGGCCCACAATCAAACTTGATTATTCTGGCGCCTATAACTGGGGGGTTTGCAGCAGATAAATCTGGAGCAGTGGACATGTCTTAAGAGTTCAGTTTTAATCATGATGATGGTGGGGGTGGGGTGAGGAGGTATGAGGGGGAAGGGGGGTGAAGAGGGTGGGGTGGGTGAAGAGGGCAGCAAGGTGGGTGGGGCAGGGGCTCTGAGTGGAAGTGGGGGGGGGAGGGAAGGGGAGTCGGTCTAGTCTGGGATTTTGGAGGCCCTTGACACGAATGTTGCAAGTGTTGTGGCCTCAACTGTTCCTTGTTGGAGACTGTTCCAGTTCTTGATAGTTCTTGGCAGAAATGAAGCAGCACTATACTGGGTCCTTGATTGATCAAGTGGAACTGTCTGTCATTGGCCACGTCGCTTACGGTCAGGTAGAGGGACTAGTTTTGCTTGTAGGCTGGGACAGTGAACAAGGCTTTGGTGCACTTTGAACAGCATAGAGAGTCTTGCTATTTGCCGTCGTTTCTCCAATAAGGGCCAGCCCAGTGTGACCAGCATGCTGCTAACACTAGAAGTGTTCCTATATCTGTTGAGGACGAAGCGTGCAGCTCGTCTTTGAACCTCTTCTATTTTAGTTATGTTTTTCTCTGTATTGGGGTCCCAGACGGAAGATGCGTACTCCAGATGGGGGCGAACTAGCGCTTTGTAGGCTCGTTCCTTGATCTCTGAGGAGCTGATTTTCAGATTCTGTCGGAGGAATTTGAGCATTCTGTTTCCTTTGGAACACAGGTTCTTTATGTGTTCGTCCCAACTCATGTCTTTGGCCACGGTGACACCAAGGTATTTTGTAGATGTTACGGTGTCGAGGGTATGTCTGTGAAGGGAATAGTCGTAGTGAAGTGGGGACCTATTCCTTGTGACACGAAGGGTTTGGCATTTCGCAGGATGAAACTTCATATCCCAGCTCCTCTCCCAATCGGCTAGGCGTTGGAGATCTTCTTGGAGCTGTTCTTGGTCTTGGCTGTTGGCTATCATCCTGGATACTGCTGTGTCATCGGCGAACATCCTGCCTTTGCTAAGAGTTCTCAGGGAGGTCGTTAATATATACTAGGAACAAGCATGGACCTAGCACAGACCCCTGAGGTACACCAGATTTGACGCTCATTGCGGAGGAGGACGCTCCACCCACTACTACTGCTTGCTGCCGATCCTTAAGAAAGTTGGAGATCCATGCTCCTGTAGTTCCTTGATGCCGTATCTCTGGAGTTTATGCATTAGCAAAGAGTGATTGACCCGGTCCAATGCCTTTGAAAAGTCCATTATGAGGACATCGGTCTGTTTGCCTCTTTCCAGGTTTGCAGTCAGCTCTTCAGTGAACTCAAGGAGTTGGGTCTCACATGATCTTCCTTTTCTAAACCCATGCTGGTTGTCGCTCAATATCTGGTGGCTCTCAAGGTGTTGCATTACTGCGCTAACTATGATGTGCTCCAACATTTTGCACACAATGCTGGTAAGGGAGACTGGCCGGTAGTTGGCTGGCTTGTACTGTTCTCCCTTCTTGAATATTGGTGCTACATGTGCTGTCCTCCTGTCTGCTGGTACGATACCTGTGGACAGGGATGAGCGGAACAGTATAGTTAGGCCAGGCGTGAGCTCCTCTGCCAGTTCTTTGAGAACTCTTGAACGGATTCCATCAGGTCCACAGGCCTTGTGGGGGTTTAGATTTTTTAGCATTGACTTCACGCCATTTTCACTGATGGTGATGTTGTTCATGGATGGTATGTCAGTATTGGGCATCCCAGTCTTGTCCTGAAACTCCTCCTCAGTATACTATCTTCCATTCCCAAATACTGATTGGAACTGCTGGTTGAGGACCTCTGCCTGTTCCTTTGGATTGGATGTCATTCGGCCATTCTTCTTGAGGGGAGAGACACCCCATGTTTGATGACTTCTGGTGTTTAATGTAGCTCCAAAAGCGCTTGTTCTTAGCTGCCTGGTCTGGTGTCTCATTCTCGGTAAAGATGCCGTTCAGGTATTTCCAATAAGATCGGCGCAGTTTCCGTTGTACAGAGAGTTGTCGGAGAGTCTTCATTTCAGCCTTCAGTTCCTCAGACCCGGTTTTGCGCATTCTTTTGAATACTCTGTCTCTCTTGTGTATGAGTCTCCGGATTTCTTCTGTAACCCAGGGTTGGCTGTACCTGTCTCTGGTTGCTTTGTGTGGGACATGCTTCTTAATTCCTTCATTTAGTGTGTCCCTGAACATGGTCCACAGGTCTTCTGTTGAGGCTCTGTCCTGTGCTTCCAGCATCTTCTTGCTCAGTTCAGTCGCAACTTCTTTCAGGTTATCCCATTCTGCCTTCGCATATATCGGGATAATCCTTGGGACCTGCTTCTTTTTTATTGTGCTGACAATGAACTCGCAGAAGGGGATGTTGTGGTCTGAGAGGCCTGGGACAACCTCAACCCTTGGAATGAGCTGTGGGGCATTGGTCAGGATAAGGTCCAGGGTATTATTTTCCCTTGTTGGCTCCAGCACCATTTGTTCCAGACCATTGTTATTAATTATGTCCAGGAAGTCTTTGTGGAGTTGGCTGGTTGAGCATTTAGGCTTCAGTGATGTTGTCTGCCAGTCCCAGCTCGGGAAGTTGAAGTCCCCACCTATGAGTAGGTAGGCATTTCTGATCTGTGATGCCCTCTGGAGTGATATCTCGAGCTTTCTCAGGCTAGGTTCATCTGCGTCGTCAGGCCTGTAATACCCGCACACGTAAAGAGTGCGTCGCCCTTTCAACTTCACTTTCACCCATTTCAGTTCACAATCTTCGACCTCCAGGTCAGGAGCTGTATAGCTATCAAGGTTGTTATGGACTGCTATGAGTACTCCTCCCACTAATCTATCTCTGTCTTTCCTGTAGACTTTGTAGAATTCAGGAAGAATTTCAGCGTCAGCGATTTGTGAGTCAAGCCAGGTTTCTGTGCCTATGATGATATCAGGCTTTAAGCTCTCCAGCAGGTTTGGCGTCTCTGTCCTTTTCGCGCTGGCTGACTGGAAGTTTATATTCAAGACCCGTAGGGGTCGGTCTTTCCATTTATTTTGCTGGCTGCTACGGGTAGGAGTAGAGGTGTGGGGGGGGGGGGGGGTTAAACTGGAGGTTATCTGGGATAGAGAAGGAACTGTTCAGGGACTGTTCTAGCGCAGAGTCTGTCCAGTCCACTCCATGCAGATCGAAGATAGTTCTACTGTTAGGGCTACCACAGACAACGCAATATCAGGGTGTGTCGGGGCTCTCTCCCAGAGCATGGTAGTGCACAGTGTCAATACTTTGACAATGGCCGTGAAACCATTGTCCACACTGTACGCAGGCCACGCCTCTGTCACCCCAACTCACTACCAGGTCGCATGTGCCACATATCCAGGAGGAATGGGACTGAGTGTCAGTCGGGGACTCTTGGGTGTTGGACCGGGACTGAGTGTTGGGTTCGGGGTGGAGGGAATCCTGTTGCTGTCCTGAGCCATTGGTACTTGGACCAGGGTTTGGCTCTGGGGAATACGAATTGGACAGCAAAATGCCTATCAAATATAAAAGTACGAGTCTCTGTCTTGTGACATGACAATGGGCAATACGTGCTCGGCCAGTGCGAGCGAGGGTGTCCACGAAAATGCTGTACCAGATGCCAAGTGAACGGAACACTGTCTTTTCTATAAAATTCACAGAGTCCAGCTGGTCAGGGGCTAAGGGTCTGTAGGTGTCACACGTAACTGTCTTATGAATTAGGACAGTGACCGCCGTAACAAGCAGCGTAAAGTTTAATGAAAACATTGCCACACTCAACAGTCATGACCGGAACGAAAGTAAACAAACAGTATTCACAATTACATTGTCACTCACCGACCCAGTCAGTCACCGCAATAGAGAAGTTTATAAGTATTGTTTTGATCTGATTATGACTTAGACTATGTGCACTGATATATATACCACAATTTCTATACACAAATCCGAAGATTTGATCAAAGTTACTAGCAAAAAACGAAGTTTTTCCATGTAGAACATTCACAGTGTCGGGGGAGTCTGCCTCCACAATTTGTGCTGGGAGTTCATCCCACTCACGGATGGCTCGGGGGAAGAATGAGAAGAGTCTGTATTGCTGTTTATGGTCTGCAAGGCGTTTAAACTGCTGGCCATGTAATCTTCTGTCTCTTACTATGGGTTTTTACAGGACACTTTTATTGACCTGCATCAGGTTATTGTGGATTTTCTATAACATGGTGACCCTTGACGCTTGACGCCGATGGTAACGGTTCAGGACGAATCTAGCTGCCCTTCGCTGGATGTTTTCCATATTCTTGATACAGCCTATCTTGTGGGGGTCTCATACTGAGCTGGAGTACTCTAGCAAAGGTCTAACGAAGGTTTGGTACGCCTTTTCTCTCAGCTCGTTGGAAGCGACTTTCAGATTACGCCTCTGTTTGTCTGC
This sequence comes from Monoplex corrugatus, assembly GCA_030674185.1. Taxonomy (NCBI): domain Eukaryota; kingdom Metazoa; phylum Mollusca; class Gastropoda; order Littorinimorpha; family Ranellidae; genus Monoplex; species Monoplex corrugatus. The sequence continues at coordinate 37,539,609 of JAPXFY010000025.1, read as the reverse complement.
TTGCTTTTATTTATTTGTTTTAACCAGAACAATGAATTTTGCTTCTCAAAGTATTACTGTATACAAGGATACCAGTGAACTCGTCACACGGTGAAGTCGTCACAGCTGAAAAACGTGTGGCGAGTTCACCGTGATCACTGTGAAGTCGTCACGCACGCACACACACACACACAGCGTTGACTAGTTATAACAGGAGTTCTCAGCACTGAGCAAATTACTCACAATTCGACTTCAGCTACCTGTATAAAAGCCTCCTTCCAACAGTTTCAGCAAGTCACTTCAGAGTCATCATGGAAGTTGCTATCTGCATCGTTTGCCAGCATGAGGTTACACCACGACAAGAGGCCCCGTTGTGTGATGGGGCATGCAGAAGATGGCAGCATCGTATTTGCGGCACTGGCATTGACCGAAGAGTGTACAGACAAGCTGTCAGAGGAGAGACAGAGTTGGAGTGGAAATGCAAAGACTGTGAGGCCACTGCCCTGGCAGAAGCATTTTTGGAGAGGAACCCTACGTTTCCAGAAGAAACCACGTCTATGGACGTCAGTGTAGAGGAAGAACTCATGAATGCCAGCACGAGCAGTGCCAGTTTCTAGGTCCCCGTGGAAGTGCAGGAGATTTCACTGGCTGACGATCCTGTAACAACAGAACCGATCATGGAGGACCAGCCATTGACGTTTGAAATCATCGCCAGAGGCACACAACGAGGTCAGCCCTTGCTTGTTGATTCTGAGGACTTTACCTATGGCATCCACAGGCAATCCAAGGATGGTGCAACACACTGGAGATGCACCAGGCGTCGGGCTGCCTGTAAGTGCCAGGTGATGGTCCGTCAAGAAGGAGACATCTTCACCAGAGGCACACAGGAGCATCTACATGCAGCAGAATCTGGAGTGGCAGTGAAAGCAAAGCTGGTCAGAAACGTCAAGGAGACAGCTGCAGCTGCACCATACCAGTCAGCATACACCATTGCTGAGCATTTGCTCCAGGAGTCATGGCCCATTCCCAACCAGCGCAGCACCGACTATCTCAGCCGTATTGCCAATTATCACCGCCAGCACAGTCGCCCATGCCATCCCCAGGACCTCGACTTTGAACTGGATAATTCGCCATTGGCCTGACCAGTTTGAAGATCCAGTGGATATCACTGTGGGCAACAAGCGTCATGTGTTGTTCTTCTCAGAGCAACAGCTGACTCTACTCAGCCAGGCCAAGCGGTGGTATGCTGACGGAACATTTAAGGTGGTCAGGGCACCCTTCGCACAGTTGTGGAGTATTCACGCTTTTGTCCGTGTGGAGGACCAGACAAAGCAGCTGCCACTCGCCTTTGCAGTTATGTCCGGGAAACGTCGGCGGGATTATCTGGCTGTGCTGTTGGCCTTGAAACAGGAGCTTCGACACAGGGATCTTTCCTGGAACTTGGAATGCGTCACCATGGACTTTGAAGCTGCTGCATGGGCTGCCTTCCGTGCAGCATTTCCAGAGGTTGATGTTCGTGGATGCTCCTTCCATTGGGGGCAAGCAGTATGGCGTCAAATGCAGGAGCTGGGGATGCAACATGCCTACCAAAACGACCCAGCATTCCACACTTATTGCCGACAGCTCCTGGCACTGCCATATCTTCCTTGGGAGAAGATAGACGGCAGTCTGGTAGAGTTGGAAGGGGAGGCTACAACAGAAGTGCAGCGCCGCCTCTGCACCTACATACACCAGACATGGATTGAGTCAGCAGTTTGGCCACCTTCCAGCTGGTCCTGCTTCTACAGAAGCCTTGGAGTTCAGCCGGCGATGCCATCCCTCCACGTCATTGTTGGTCCGTATGCTTCTGTAGAAGCAGGACCAGCTGGAAGGTGGCCAAACTGCTGACTCAATCCATGTCTGGTGTATGTAGGTGCAGAGGCGGCGCTGCCCTTCTGTTGTAGCCTCCCCTTCCAACTCTGCCAGACTGCCGTCTATCTTCTCCCAAGGAAGGTATGGCAGTGCCAGGAGCTGTCGGCAATAAGTGTGGAATGCTGGGTCGTTTTGGTAGGCATGTTGCATCCCCAGCTCCTGCATGTGACGCCATACAAGCTTACCAAACAACAGCTGGTTACAACCCAGCCCAACTCATTTGTAAATAAATGAATTATTACTGTCATCTTTGTGTAGTATAACACTTGGCAGTGCTGCACGTTTTACCTCAAGTCTAATAAATTGCTTTGTATGCTTTGGGGTAAAAGGTGCTTTTATGACGCTCTCCAATCAAGCTCTGGTTATAAACGAAGTAATCAGAAGAAAATAATTCATTTATTTACAAATGAGTTGGGCTGGGTTGTAACCAGCTGTTGTTTGGTAAGCTTGTAATACAATGTCGTTACTTTCGTTTAACAACAAACGTAAATGGTACCAAACAAGGGAAACTACTCTCATAAATACCTATTACTGTCTGCTGGTTGTTGGGACGCTTGGTGTGACTTGAGTAAAAGGAGAGAATTTGCTGAAACTGAAAGTTCTTGGTGAAAATGTCTACCACTGGTGTGTTTTCAGACTTTCAGCAATATCTGGACCAAGACCATGAACTCAAAGAGGTATGATGCGTTGATTGTGATGGTCATAGTGACACCACTGTCACTGTCACGTTGCACACAGACACTAGCTTCCATTAGGCCTGTTCCTGACAGATCGACCACCAAGATCTTACACTTGATTTTTATACGTACGTCGCTGAAACCATGACTGCCTTAAGTGCAACGAATCTACTGACTTCTTTTGATAATTATGTATGACTGTCACTTATTTTTTAACACTACATGTCCCGTTATCCAGCAGATCGTAGCCCTGCTAACACCACAGATGACTACGACGAGTTTTCTTCATTTCTTCCAGTCCACTGCCACTCTCTGGGAACTTGCTGACGGTCTACTGCCACTCTCTGGGAACTACTGAAATTCAAGCCTACCATTCTATCCTGGCTTTTCATGTAGCCTACCTTCCTCTTCTTCTCCCCAGGACTGTGTTTTGCAGGATGGGCTTTGCGAAGTAATCCAAGACCTGAGGCTGAGGATCTTGTGACATATCTGTACTCTAGTCTATATTTTGTATTGTTTCACCGTAGCCAGAAAGTCTCCAAATAGTCCAAAGGCTTGTTTGATTCCATTGCGCACAGTCTTGTTGGTGAAATGATTGGTGTATAAGATGCTTAGAATCTTTCAGTAGCACCTCATTTCCATGGTGTAGATCCTCCTCTGTAACATACTGTAAGTCAGCTGTGAGAGTGCATGTTTTGCAAGCATAAAGGAAAGTGAATATGATATAGCTGATATGGGAGTACATCAGTCACTTTAGAGCCGAATGAGATGCTGTTGTCTTTGGTTTCAGTCTTATAAACACTGTTGTTGTCTGCAGTCTTGGAAAGCCCTTCAGGTTTGGTGCCTTCAGGTGACTGTTTCCCTTTGGTATTTGAAGCTGTACACTGTTTCCAGCTGTCATTTTCTCACCTTGATATCCATGCTGATGCTAGTGGCCTTGTTGGTCATCAGCTTGATCTTCTTGGCACTGACCTCCATTCCATAGACAGTGCAGTGCATTTTGAATCGAGCCATCAATGTCATTAGCAAAGTGAAGGTTGGTGATTGTTGTGCAGCCAATATTGACCATTCTCGCATGATCTTCCAATGCCTCAGTTATCATTTGTTCGAGGAAGATGTTTAAAGAGTGGATGAAAGTAAACAACCTGCTAAAATCAGACTCATTTGGAACCATAAACAACCTGCTAAAATCAGACTGTCATTTGGAACCAGTCATCAGTACACTTATGGCCTTGTCGTGTTGAATCATTCTGATCAGGTTGGCTTTGATGTTGTATTTTCTCATGATGGCCCTTAAGGCTGCATGCCAAACCACATTGAATGTCTTTCTAAAGTCTTCAAAAACATGAAGTTATTTTGAAAATAGTTGTCATACAGTATTCTGGGGCTGAAGATCTGTTTAGTGGTGCTTCTGCCTGCTTAAAATTTGCTCATTCTTCAGCAGTGGTATTTTCTGTTTATCATGCCTTGAGCCTGTTCAGTCGGATTTTCAGCATGACTTTGCAGGTGTAGCTGACAAGGCTAATCATGTGATAGGTCTGGCACAGTTATATAGGCTGCCTTTCTTGGGTAGGGTGATGACCAAGGACTGTGTCCATTGCGTCAGTCAATCCTAGTCTACCAGATCTTGTTGCAAATTGTTGTGAGGGCAGTGATCATATCTCCACCTTCTGCTTGGATCAGTTCTGCATGGACTTTGTCCACTCCTACTGATTTCCCTTCCTGCAGCAGTTTCACTGCACTTCTTCACGGAGAATGGAGTAATTATCCATGTTGGTAAAGGGAGGTACATTCAGTACTGCTTGGTCTGTGGTGGCCGTGCGGCTGTACAGCTCTGAGCAGCATGTTCCTGACTTATCTTGAAGACAGTTTGGGTATGAATATGCTGTTCAGGGTATTATACCCTATCTCTGTGCAAAGTCCAAGACGGCAAGAGAGACAGACCTAACCTGCATCTTCACAGTCTTTATAAACCTAAGTCTGACCCATTCCTTTCATTCTTATCCTTACTCTCGTATAGATTTACTGTGTGACAGTGTGTTAGTAACACTTCAGGACAATATCATTTGTTCTAGACCAATTTCCCAAACTTGGTTCTGTGCAAAAGAAAGTTGCTTGCTCTTACTCTTAGTTGACAACTGTTGCTCGTTGCACGTGTGATTTTGTCAGGGTGTGGCTGTTAGATACATACACACACACATGCACATGCATGCGAGCATGCATCACACACACACACACACACACACACACACACACACACACACACACACACACACACACACACACACACACACACACACACACACACACACACACACACACACACACACACACACACACACACACACACACACACACACACACACACACACACACTTTAATTACATACTGCCCATTATTCCACTGGCATATAGGATCAGAACGAAAGTCCCTCCACTTCTGTCTGTTCTGGGTCAGTCTCTGTATAGTAACGTATATACATGTGTATTTCAGGGCAGTGTGGTCTATCATTCATCGCCATGTATTTGGAGGTCACCCCCTCTTATACACACACATTCACATTCTCAAAATCATGGAAGTGAAAAGAGAAAAAAGAGAGAAAAAAATGAACACTCAAAGTTCAAATGCAATCATTAACTGATTAAGTCACAACCGTGTGCATGCACACACACACACGCACGCACGGACGCGTGCACACACACACACTTATACACACACACACACACACACACACACACACACACACACACACACACACACACACACACACACACACAGAGTCAAACACACACATGCATGCACGCACACAGGCACACAAGCACATAAATGTTACCATGCCAAGTTGAAAAGTAGTGCCAACAGGCATCACTTCTGTTTTGTCTGTGGTCAGCTTTACTTTGTTGCTATTCATCCAGGACAACAAATCATGGAAGTGTGGCAAAATGAATAATAGCAGCATTCATCATGATGATATTCATCTACCCTAACACAGGTAATGGATGATACTGATACTAGTATTAAAAGTAAAAACACTCGTATTCTGCAGTAAGGTACCTGAGAGATGTTAAATGAAAATCCAACGTGAGACCATGAATAGAAAAATAGATTTTGCTTTTGTTTAGCACCCCATGTAGTATGTGTGTGTGTGTGTGTGTTTTAGGAGATCAGAGGCGTGGTGCGAGATCTGGAACAAACAGCACGGGAAATCCAGAGTGTTATGCAGGCCATTCATCAGACAGCTGCCCCAGAACAAGGTCAGATGTATACATTTTTTTTTAAATGTTTAAAAATTTAAAAAAATAAAACAAAAATGATACATTATTAAAGTTTGTGTGAATTTCCCCACATCTAACTTTTGTAGACTTTGCTTACCTACTTCATCACCATTTTCTTGTGCTACGATCATTAACCCTTTGACTCTTGCACCCTATCCAACAACTGCAAAAACTTAACCCTTTGACTCCCTCACCCTATCCACCAGCTTCCTGTAGGAAGCTGGTGGATTGGGTAAGGGAATCAAAGGGTTAAGTCTTTGCTTTGCTAGCATGGTTGGTGATAAAGAGTGCTGGTGGACAGGGTGCAGGAGTCAAAGGGTTAATATAAATATTTGTGTGCAGCTAGTCAGTTACCCAGCTTTGATTCGCTGAATAAAGAGTATTAACGGAATCAGTTTCTTTTTTATCATTGTGAATTTTTAGTCTCCTGTTGAGACCTACCTCAGACCACCAGTCAAGGAGGCCAATATAAACAGAGCTAGTGGCAAAACAGGTCTTTTGGTCTGAGGAAGGTCTGAAGAGGACACTTAGCTAAACATTGACCAAGAGAAAACAGAAGCCAGGACTGGTGAATATTCTGTATTAATCAAACGTAGCAGGATCAGATACATTCACAAAATAATCTGTTTGACTTGAAGGAGATGTCTTCTTTTAGTTTTAGGCAAGACTGTGTGTCTTGTAGTGGTGTGTGTGTGTGTGTCTTTGTGTGTGTGTGTGTGTGTGTGTGTGTGTGTGTGTGTGTGTGTGTGTTGTGTGTGTGCGTGCGAGTGTGCATGCGTGTGTGTGCGTGGTGTTTCTTTAACAATATTGTAGTATTTCTGTAATTTTATTCATGTTAATAATACATGTTCACAATTTGTCAGTATTTCAGTTATGTTTATCTTTGAGTTTGATCGCCTTTGCCTTTGAAATGATGAAGTTATGAAATCACTTTAAAATGTTAAAATCTTTCTTGATAATGCTGTCAAGGAGTGCTGATAGGAACAGTTGTTGTTTTTTACTTTTGGTTTACTGTACCCTTCATTTAACAATGATACATTGCAAAAGTAAAGGCATAGCCATCATGAAACTGATATGATATGTTCTAGTGTTGTCAGCATGTGAAAAAGCTACCCCGCTGTTTGCCAAAGTGAAAGAACAGTTCTCAGAGCTGGCTTCCAAGATACCAGTCAACCAGTATTATAGGTAAGTGTGTTTGGACTCTCCCATCAGACCGACTGAATATGTTTTTTATAGTCTCTGTCTCGCTGATTGCAAGAGTATCACAGGTACAGTTTTGAACATCATTTAAAATGCAGATTTTTTTTATCCCTTTTTTTTTTTTTTTTTTTTTTTCAAAGCAAAGTTTTCTTAGACGCTTATATACATTGTTGGCCCACTGTAAGTAGGTGTGATTTTGTTGCATATCTATACAGTTTTATCCGACAAAGAAGTAGGCTAGATTTTGACAAGTTTGCTGTGCTAATTGTCCAAGCCTGTAAGTTTAAAATTCAACACAGTTTATCTGAAGCAGAGAAAAAAGTCAGAGCCAACTTCTTTTCAAGTGTGACATGTTTATATTTTCATTAATTTCTTATTCAAATGAAAAGATTATGCAGTTATGTTGCTATATGTATGTGTGTGAGTGAATAAAGTGAGTGTACACATGTGTGTTGGTGTGTGTGTGTGTTGTGTGTGTGTGTGTGTGTGTGTGTGTGTGTGTGTGTGTGTGTGTGTGTGTGTGTGTGTGTGTAAATACAGGTCTGGTTGTGTGCATCAGAGATTCCCCGTGGGGATACTGGGGACTCTTTCAGTTTAAACCCCACCTTTTGGAAATTAAGTGCTAGAAATTTCCTCTTTTATGTCATTCTTTTTGTTTTTGCCTCGTTCGGTTACTTTCTATCATCTCTTCCTTTCTCATTTTCTGCTTTGCTGACTTGTTCACCTTAACATAAAGCCTTACATGCTTTCTAGTAAGATTGATGATTTAGTACATATATGATTGCACTATTTAGTGGCAATCTTAGGTATTAAAGGTCAGATTTTATGCAAGTTTTTGTGTATTTAGTTACATTTCTGCATTTGTATTCAGTTTATTTTAAACCTCCGGTGATAAATTTGGCGGAGTGCCAGTGCCAGGTGATTCTCCATAGATCATTTGCATGAATGCAGTGATGAGTTTAGTTAATTTTCTTTTCCTGGTTTTCTTTTTTCTAGCGTCAGCAATGTGTTTAGATGAGTGTGTTTTGCTTGAGATGGTTACAGCCCGCATATGGCTCAGCGCAGTTGACTGGGCTTTAAACACTAATAATGATAATAATATGCCTCAGAACTGTGTGTTATAATGTCACAAAACAGAAGAATTGGGAAATTATGAATTTGAACTGCTTTCACATCAAGAAATTTGCTGTGGTAGTCAGTGGTGTGTTTTTTTGTTTTTTGTTTGGAATGTGTTCGTTTTATGTAACACAGAGCATCCTGAGTTTAGCTTCTTAATTAAATCATGATTTGTTTTGGTCTTTTACTTAGGTTTAATGACCAGTGGAGATTTGTGATTCAGCGTCTGGCTTACCTGGCTGCTCTGATAGCCTATCTGACCAAAGATCAGCTTATTTCACAGCAGGAGACAGCAGACATGTTGGGAGGTAATGAATACTTCTGTTCTCTTCAAATTTTGTTGCTGTCTTGTCTGTCTGTCTTGTTGATTCTATACTGTGTGTGTGTGTGTGTGTGTGTGTGTGTGTGTGTGTGTGTGTGTGTGTGTGTGTGTGTGTGTGTGTGTGTGTGTGTGTGTGTGTGTGGTGGTTGCCAGGGGCTCTTTCAGTATAAATAGTATCCCCACCTTCTGGAAATTCTGTGCTAGAAGTTTCCTCTCTTCTGTCACTCTCTTTGTTTCTGCCTTGTTGCCTTGCTTTCTGTCATTTCTACTTATTTTCTACCTTACTGGTTCATTCACCTGTATTTTTTCGATAAAGTCTTACGTGCTTTTTCTTCGGATTGATAATTGGGTACATGTATTAAGTGCATTTTTGGCTCTAAGGAGGTGAGATATGTGGAAGCAATATTAGGTAATTTATGCCTGTTTTTATATATGTTTTAGTGTCCTTATATATGCTTATATTTGTATTCGGGTGTGTTTTTTAAATCTCCCCTGACGGAATGGTCCTACGCCGGGGGTATGTCCTTAGATTATGTGCGCGAATGCATTGATGTGTGTACTTAATTTTCTTTTTTTTTTTTCCTGTTGAAGTTTTGTGTGTTTTGAAGTGGTTATTGCCCTGATATGGCTCTGCACAGTCGGCTGGGCTTTAAACAATAAAAGTAAAAGTAAAGTGTGTGTGTGTGTGTGTGTGTGTGTGTGTGTGTGTGTGTGTGTGTGTGTGTGTGTGTGTGTGTGTGTGTGTGTCTGAGAGAGAGAGAGAGTGTGTGTGTGTGTGTGTGTGAGAGAGAGAGAGAGAGAAAGAGAGAGAACTTTACTGTTGTATACATTATTAACTCTTCGATTTTCTCACCCTGTCCATCAGCATCTTTCATTATCAACCATGCTAGCAGAGCAAAAACTTAACCCTTTGACTCCCTCTCCTTATCCACCAGCTTCTCTGCACGAAGCTGGTGGATAGAGTGAGGGATCCAAAGGGTTAATTTTTTTGCAGTTGGGGGATAGAGTGCAGGAATCAAAGGGTTAATGTTTCAGAGATAGCAAATCCATTAAGAGGGTATTAACATATAGCTTGTCTGTAGTATCACTTTCACTGGAAAAAAGGTAAAGCAGCTGCATAACCCTGAAGTTGTTGGGGATCAAGATAGTAGAGACTGCACCATTTCTCAGAGCTAGGATTATGAGGGCATTGTGCCGTTTTCTTCTTTCTTACTGTTTGACCTTCCCCAGTCCTGTGCTTAGTATCCATTCACATATGGGTAGACTGGAGGCTATATATGCACAGAGTCTTCCTCAAGCCAGACTTGAACCTAAGAAATCTGATTGAAAACTGGGTGCTCTGCCTATATGCCAGCACTTCACATGGTATCCAAACAGGCACCAGAAAAAACACGAAAAAAGAATAACAACGCATATTTAATACAAGACAAGACAGGCGCAGATTTTCGGCCAACTGGCCTTTGTCAAGCGTAAGATCACAAACAAGTTTTTTTTAATCTCTTTGCTTTTTGGACACTGCCTCAACATATTTACACATCTGAGGAAAATGTTGGGTTTTTAATGTTTGAGATAATGACGATCCATACGTGACATGCATGTTGCAGTGAAAGTAAGACGGGAGGATGGTTTTCATATTGATCTGGACGACTTCCTCATGGGACTGTTAACCATGGCATCAGAACTGGTATAATTTGTACTTCCTTTTTTTCTTGAGTGTCTACCACTTGTCTGTCCACCTGCAACACTTGTGATGTCATTTCCAGGTTGTGAAGTACTTAGTGTTTGAAAGTGAACCCATGGGAAATAAGGAGTTGGCTTTCAGTAAATTCTTGGGGAAAGCACACACACACACGCACACATGCATGCACACGCACACACACACACACCTACACACACACCTACACACACGCACACACCTACACACACACGCACGCACGCACGCACACACACTCTCTCTCTCTCTCTCTTTCTCAGTCCGAATACCAAAATGTAAACAGACAGAAAGGAAAAGAAAATAGCATTGCACTGTAATGATTCACTCTGTGTGGGAAGAACAATCTGAATTGAGGCAAGAAATAGATAAAAACTGAATACTGAAATATAAGTGTTTCACTGTCTTTTGACCTTTTCTTCCCTTTTCTAAACACATTAGTATTACTATAGTCACTGCAAACTATATCAGTTCACTATTACAGTAATATTTCATGACAGAGTAACTTACAGAGTAACTTGGTTTTGTTTTTCTTTTCAGTCTCGCTTTGCAGTCAATGCTGTTGTGTCCGGGGATCCAGGACGTCCAATCAAAGTGTCCAGATTTCTGGCTGAACTTGATTCCGGGTTCCGGTTGCTGAATCTGAAAAACGACATGCTCCGCAAAAGATTTGACTCCCTGAAATACAGCGTGCAGAAGGTAGAGGGGGGTAGTGTATGATCTCACCATCCGATCATTGGTGCCATCTAGTGAAGGTGATGTGCCCAGTAAAGAATGAGTCGCCTGTGTTGTGAATGTGCTACTACACACTGCTGCTTTAGTTGCTGAGCTACTACAACCTTGTGACTGCTCAGCTCAACAATGAACACAAAGATGCCACTTTGTAGAGACTTTACAAGTTGTTTGAAGTACATGAACAAAACAGTTGAATGCTGTTTTGCTTTTAGTTTTGATGTTCGAGAGAAAGGAGACAAAAGTGTTAATGTTACATAGGAGTCAAACTTATTTGAAACTTGCGAAGGTTAGGAGAGTAAGTTGATTCTGAGCTGTGTAGAGACAGCACGTAAACAAGCGTGTTTTGTTACATATGTCACAGTTATTAAATTTATACGATACGAACTTTTTACAAACTTTTTCCAGTCAGTATTGAGATATTTTTTATCCACTTAAATGTACAAAGTATATGTAGGGAGGTCAATAACGAATTTTGAAACATAGTACTTAGCCAAAAAATATCACCAATCTGGTCTTGTCCTGCTTTCTTTTGATTCCACTTGATGAAGCTTACCCAGGCTTTTTCAGTGAGAGTAAAGTAAACTGGCAGTATGGATTTAGAAAACCATGAATATTTAATGAACCCTACACAACATTAAATGGCAGTAGAAGAAAAATTGGTTTTATGTTTTGCTGAACAGTTGTTGAAAAAAAAAATCTTTTCATCTGCATCTGTCGTACTTTAGAAAATAATATTCCAAAATTGCCATTTTTGCTGCAGTGAAGATCATTACAACTTGCTTTGAGGTATTTCTTTTTAGTAACTTTTTGAGGGAAAGAAGGTTGGAGGAGGGGACTGGGCCTTTGAAGTGTTCTAGGTTTGCAGCAGCAAGGGTGAAATGTGAAGAAATGTACGTGTGAAATGTATGTGTTGGGAAATGTACGCGTGAAAGTGACTGGCAAATATTTAAAGCAAAAAACACAAAACAATTCTTTCTCAGGTTGTGTGAATGTATGTCAGAGGGAAAGGGGAAATTGTGATGCAAACACAGTGACACTAGGTTGCGACACTTTCAGAATAACTGCTAATAATTTGCTGTGTAGCAGACTGGTCATATTGTCATGGTGACTAATAACAGTGAATCGTACATAAATCATTTACACTTTCATACATAAATCATTTACACTTCTGACTTTTACATTGTGAAAATGACCACAGCAGTGTCATTAACATATATCAAGACATGGTACAAATGCAGTCAGCATGAATGTTTGGCTTTTTCTTATTTTTCTGGGTATAGTTGTTTTTTGTATTTCTAAGTGTTCCAGGCCATGTTATGTTGGATGCATGTGTGCACATTGTTTGGCTCATCTTGTATGTTCATAACATTGTTACATTTTCGGCATTGTCGTCTTCTGTGACCATTTTTCTGTTTGTTTTCCAGATTTGTTGTTGTTCAGGAGGCTGAATAATTTATTTTTATTTTTTAAGCTTATGCTTGTGCACACAAGCACACTCACATTCAGTTTTTCCAGACAGCATTACCACACATGGGAAATTCCATTTACCTTAACACTGTAGATTGCCAAGTGATGGGAAATGATTGAAAATTATCATGTCAAAAGGCATGATCCATCTTGTTATTCTTTCTTGCTGACAACGACTTCATATTCCACCTAGGTCTACACACACATAAACAGGCATACATATCCCCCCCACACACACACACAGCATGCACACACACCACACATGCATGCACACAACACACTCACACACGTATGCACACACCAGCGCGCGCACACACACACACGCGCACACACACACACACGCCACACACACACACACACACACACACACACACACACACACACACACACCACACACACACACACACACACACAACACACACACACACACACACACACACACACACATACACACACCGTGCATGCTCAATTCACATCAGAGAACAGATGACAAAAGAACATTCAATTATGGATTCCTGAATGGTTGAAAAGATATCTTTTTAGAAAACATGATGTTAAGTTCTGGGCTAAGAAGCTTGGTATATAAACATTGCCTGTCCATATACTGATTGGAGAAGCTGGGCATGTAAACTCTGTTTTCTTTGGAATTAGTTGGGAAAAACCCCAAATGTTTAAACTTGTTGAACTCGACATGTAAACTCTGTTTGTTTGCTTCAGAATTAGTTGGAAAAAAACAACTAATGTTTAAATTTGTAACATGTTATGAAATGAGATGTGTGTCATAAGATAATAGGACTGTCGTTAAGAAGTACTGGAAAACAAGTTCATAAAACTGAATGCCAACCCTATTTAGTTACATAATATTTAGTACATAAGTATTCTGTCATTGTAAAGATTTTCCATTTGGAAGATTGCAGAATCGACAGCTGCTTACTGTTAATGATAAGTTCTGGTGCATTGTTTGTGTATTGATGTAGATCTTTTGAAAAGGTAACTGATTGAGTAACCATTTGTGTGGTCATTTTCTGGCTTTTGGTTATGAATGATATTCATTTTATTTCTAAATCGAGGACTTGATTAAAAGCATTTTTGTCATAAACTTAAGTTTCAGGTGTTTTTGTTCATTTGTGAATGTTCCTAGTTTTATTTTTAAAAATGAGTTTCAATTTCAATAGCCCGCCAACAATGTTGAGAAATAAATAACAAAATAAATGATCTTTAGAAACAAAGAAAGAGTTGTGTGTGTGTCCTTTTTATTTGAGTGCAGAGAAGAGTTACAGTGTCTACAAAAGAAAATGCAGACAGTGGACTACAACAAACTGGATGGAACATTTCTCCTGTTATTCGGGATTAAAAATGAGTTATGACTGTTTTATGGATCATCATCATCATGTATCATGCTGCATGGCATTGGCAATCATGGCCCTCCATGTGAATCTTTCTTTTGTTGCTGCAAGTATATCTCCTATCCTTTCCATCCCCATCCACTCTGCAAAACTGAAGTATTTTCTCCCTGAGTCTACCTGGTGCTCTTTTTCCCTCTAGCTTTCCTGTTGTGAATAGGTGTTCAAGTTTCTCTTGTCTCATAAAATGTTCTTTAAATGTTGCTTTCTTTTCGTAATCTTCTTCATTAACGTTCTTTTTGTGTTTGCTTCTTTCAAAACTGTCTCGTCTTTTTGTTTGTTTGTTTTATTTTGTTTTTTATCTTATGGAAATCTTAACCCTTTGACTATGGCATCCTATCCACCAACTGCAAAAACTTAACCCTTTGACTCCATAATCCTATCCTGTAGGAAGATGATGGACAGGGTGAGACAGTCAAAGGGTCAAGTTTTTGCTTTGCTGGCATGGTTGACAATGCAGGATGCTGGTGGACAGGATGTGGGAGTCAAAAGGTTAACATTCTTAGAAACCACATTTCAGCTGCCTCAATCTTGTTCTGGCTTAGTTTGTTGATTGGCCAACAGTATTTACACAATATTGGTTCTATATAATACTGAAGAACTCTCTTCCTGGTGTTAGCTGGTAGGCTTTTGTTGGTTAGAACGCTTTTCATTTTCCTGAATGCTGTTCCAGCATGGCCAACTCTGCTGGATATTTCTAATGAGCATCTGCTTTCTGGTTAGATAACTATTTCCAGATGTTTAAACTTATCAACTTGTCTCAATGTTGTGCTATTTGATGTTATTGCACATGAGGGGATTTTTTTAACTGATTACCATAACTTTAGATTTCGTACTATTAGTTGTAGCTCTTTATTTCTGCTTTCTATTTCTGTTATAATCGGAAATTTTGTAAGTCTTTTATATTTTTTGCAATAAGATCAGTGTCATTTGCATAACGAAAGTTGTTTATCATTTTTCCTCAAGCCTTTATCTCGAGGCATTCTTATAGGTTTCTCACGATGATGTCACTATAAAGTGAAAACAAATCTGGTGACAGAACACATCCCTGCCTAACCCCTCTTTTGATGTTTTTAAAAGAGCCTATATCATTTTGTACTCTCATTGCTGCTGTTTGTTCCGAATATCTATTCCTTATTGTTCTTAGATCTTTTCCATCAATATTGAGTTTTTCCAGTTGGGTTATCAATTCTATGTGTTTTGCCCGATCAAAAAGCTTGATATAATCAATGAAACGTAAATATAGATCCTTGTTCAAGTCAATTGATCTTTCTATGAGAGTTCTTAGAATGTACATGGCATTAATAGTTCCTTTCCCATCAGTAAATCCACATTGTTGCTCTGCTATTTCTGATTTGATTCTGTTCCTTGTCCTCATCTTGATTATTCTTAAAAGAATCTTTGTCACATGACTCTTCAAGCTGATTGTATGATAGAGTTCACATTCTATAGCTGCTGTTTTGTTTGGAAGTGAAATTAAATTTGATTTTAACGTATCTGTAGAGATTGTTCCAGTGTCATAAATTTCATTTAGGACTTACTTTTTTGATACCAAATTCGTTTAGAGCCTCAATCATTAAGATATAGTAATATTGTCTGGTTCTGGGGCATCTTTTTGTTTCATTTTTCTCAATGCTGCTCTAACTTCATCTTTCATTAGTGGTGGTCCGTCAACGTTCTTTGTTATGATGTATTCCTCCTTTATGTCATCTTTAAACAGTCTCCAACATATTCTCCCCATGTATCTAGCAGTTGTCTTTTCATATGATAACTATATCATCTTTTGATTTAAAACAACCAGTTGATGTGCATGTCTTTTTTCTGTGGGTAATTTCTTCAATGTTTCTGTACATAAACTTAGGATCTATTTTGTGTCGGTTTTCTATTTCTTTACACCTTCTTTCTAGCCAAGCTTCCTTAGCTTCATTGCATTTATTCCCAATTTCCTTATCTATCTTTTTTGTATTTTTCCACTTTTCCCTTTAGCTTCCTTGTTCATTCATCAAACTTGAAATTTCTTTTGTCATCCAGTTCTTCTTTGCTTTTCTTTCATCTGGGGATTTCTTCACAAGCTGCATTTATTGAGTTTTTGGAATTTGTCCTTTGCTCATCACTGACCCCAATGTCTTCCAGAGCACTGATTTTATTATCAACATAATTGTGACCTCCCACCACGAAATCAGTCTTAACTCGCAGTCAGTCGAACAACACTAGGAGCTGAAAAGGCAACTGAGGGTCTATCTGGGGTGTTTTGACTTGTTCTCAAAATTGATTTCTGTAGACTATAATCTATCCCCCACAGAAATTTTTTTCTTGAAAAAATATTATTAATCAATGTAAAACGGTATTTTAATGCACTGATCACAGCAGAAAGAACGCAATTTTCTACCAAAAGTACCTACTTTTGTCTCTTATTATGAACCGTAACCTGTACAGTACCCACACATGTAATATACTGATGGAAAGCTCTTTGGTGCACTTTTCAGATAATGACAGCGAAAATTAGAAACAAACTGGGTCAAAGCCACCAAATAAAGAAATTTAAGGAAAATGTGTAGGAGAGCACACAAAAACTTTGGAGGCCGTTTTCTCAAAATGGCCGTCATACAACTTAATGACTTTAAACATACATAACTTCTACATTTTTTTGAGTACAAGCTTTATTCAAGTACCAAAATGATCAGCAGTATGTACACTTTCGAGTGATATGTATATCTCAAAATGCCCAAAATGCTAGTTAAGACTGATTTCGTGGTGGGGTCACATATAAACTAAATTTTGCATTATTTAATTCATCTGTATACAGAGTCCAGGGTTTTTTTTGTTTTGTTTTGTTTTTGTTCTTTCTTAAATAGACACACACAACTTTATACAATGGAATGGACCCACAAAACAAAACTTTGGGTTGATTCTTTATGTACATCATGCGATAATGTGCAATACAACACAAACACATACAAAATCAAAAATAAAAATAAAAACAAATTAATGTCAACAAGGGGCAAAGAGTCCAAGATTTAGTTTGATGTTATTTTTGGTTTGTTTTCTTCTCCTTAGTTTCAGCCTAAATTTTCCCATTACAAGATTATGGTCACCAATCCAGTCTGCATCCGGTAATGTTTTCACTATTAGTAAAGAATTTCTAAAGCTCTTATTTATCAGGCTGTAATCAATTTGATTTTTGTCATGTCTCCTGGAATCACCTGTTACCATTTTCTTCTGTTAGGTTACTCAAACAAAGCGTTTCCTATTATGAATTCATTTACTTGTGCACACTCAACAAGTTTCTCTCCCCTTTCATTTCGCCAAGGCCATGAGGTCCAGGTATGTCATCTACCTTTTCCTGTCCCACTTTAGGGTTCAAATCGCCCATTATTATTAGTAATACCTGTGATTTACACTGAGCCTTGACTTCTCTAATGTAAAGAAGTCTTATTTATCCCAGTACCCTTCAGATGTTAGTGCATTATTGGTGGTGTTGATACCAGATGACTTGCCCTTCAGTCTAACTAGTAAAACCCAGTCTGATATAGCCCAATATCCTTTGACAAACTTTGACTTGTCATTGTCATATGATGCCTACGTCTCTTTCATATATGTCCCCACCAGAATATAAAATTTTATGCTTTCCTGATGTTATCATACCTGCTCCATTCCATCTCATCTCTCCTACTCCCAAGATGTTGATGTTCAATCTTTCCATTGTATTCATGCCTTAGTTAATGAGTTCAGCTCCTTAACTGAACTGATGATCTAGTGCGCACTTGCGCGTTCACGCACACACACACACACACACACACACACACACACACACACAAACACTAGTTGCTTATGTTTACAGTGATTATCACATTTCAGAGGAAATTAGATCATTTTCGAAGGGAGGAAAATGTTTAGAGAAATGAAAATAAAATTTGTACACTTAAATTAATAATCAAATGGACGAAAGATAAAAAGACATGAATTTTCAGCCAAACGGCCTCCGTCAGATATACAAAGAAACAAGGTCACTATGTACACGACAAATATTAACAGCAAAAGATGTGACCGACCATACTTGTAGTCTCAAAATTTGATGAGTTGGGTAATTGAAACAGAAAATCGTATTCATGTCAACCTATGATATCTCTGTGTGTATGTGTATGTGTGTGTGTATGTGTGCGTTATGTGTGTGTATGTGTTTGTGTGTATGTATGTATGTGTGTTTGTGTGTATGTATATATATATATATATATATATATATATATATGTGTGTGTGTGTGTGGTGTGTGTGTGTGTGTGTGTGTGCTGACAAAGCAAAACTGTGTGAATAAAGATTCTCCGCTGTTTATGAAAGATCAGCCTCTTAGCATAATTAGATCAAATGTCTGGTCTATTCAGAGACGTTACAAAAAAAAAAGACCTAAGCATGTTTCTAATGGGTAGATGTATCAAGACAAACATGCATATGAGTAACGATGCCACATAGCATAAGTGGATTTCAGACTGACATTGTGGGTTTAATAACAGGATACAAACATTTTTGACAATAAATACAGACCTTTTGAGTAGTCTGGGTATCGCAATACCCGTTTTAGTGGGGGAGGGCTGAACCAACTAATCTTTAGGGGGAAACATCATATATGGACCCCTAGGGTTCTGGCCAGTATGTATATGGGTCTGGTTGCCGTTTTTCTTGTCGCGCACCCCAAGACCTTCGACCAAAGCTCTCACTTCTTCCACGTCATTCTTCTGTTTCTCCAGAGCTTTTTGCTGTTCCTTCAGGCGTCTGTCTTGCTGCTCTATCTTCTTGGCTTGGTGGCTCATATCTTCGTTCACTCGCTTCATCTCTGCCTGCATGCTCTGTATGGCAGACATAAACACAAAGAGTTTACTAACGTCATCTTCTGTTCACTGTACATTATATTCAGGATATATCTCCCACCTGTGGGGTTGCCGGGGGGCTCTTTCAGTATACATAGTATCTCCACCTTCTGGATATTCTGTGTTAGAAATTTCCTCTTTTCTGTCACTCTCTTTGTTTCTGCCTTGTTTCTTTGCTTTCTGTCATTTCTTCCTATCATTTTCTGTCTTGCTGGTCCATTCATCTGTATGTGTTGAATAAAGTCTTACGTACTTAGGATTGATAATTGGGTACATGTATTAAGTGCATTTTTGGCTCTAGAGAGGTGAGATGTGCGAAAGCAATTTTAGGTAATTTAGGCCCGTTTTTATATATGTTTTGGTGTCCTTAGGTATGCTTGAATTTGTATTCAGGTGTGCTTTTTATATCCCCTGTGTGATAAATTGGATGGAGCGGTCAACGCCAGTCCTTAGATGATGTGCCCGAATGCATTGATATGCGTACTTAATTTTCTTTTCTTTTTTTTTTTCTTGTTAAAGTTTATGTTTTGAAGCGGCTATAACCCTGATATGGCTCTACGCAGTCGGCTGGGTTTTAAACAACAATAACAATAACAATAACAATAACAATAACAATAGGTCATATTTAACAGTGAGTGTGGCCATTTTCCCCAGTTCCTGCTGACTGCCATGTAGCTAGGTGGTCAGTGGAGTTGTTGTCAGTGACCATCAAGCTTTTGAGGCAGCTGGGAGAATAATTCATCTGTCTGTTAGTCGGTTGACCAGTGAGTGTATCAGTCAGTGGAACCAACTAGCAACTCAGTCAGTTGCAGACATCTAATACTTACTCAGTCTATTAATCATTCAAATAACCTGAACACTCATGCACTCAATCCACAATCAACCAGTCTCAATCAGTATCCAACCGACCAATCACACAACACACCTCTCGCTCGCAACACGTTCACTCAACCAGCCAATAATCGGTCAACCAATCAACCCAAACCGACCACCAATCAACAAGCCAACTAAGCAGCCAAGGGCCACACATTTACTCTACTAAATTCAAATGAAATCTTCTTTCCAATACCGTAAGCAAGTAATCATATATTTTTGACCACCACGATCCATACCATGCATTTGTTACCATTCAATGAAAGCGACTTAACGAATCAAGTTTGCTGAAAATCCATCCACAAACGGAATAAAAAAGACGAGAAAGAGAAATAGACAAGGGACTATTTTGGATGGTGTAGGGGTTGTCAGTTGAAATCAAAACGCTGGGCCAGACCCAGAAGGGTCAGGGATTACCTGGGTTCTAGAATCCCCTCTCCTTTTCAAAAAAGAAAGAGCGTAAAAACTTATAATGAAAAAATACAACAACAAAATAATAATACTAATAAAGAGGTGAGAAAAGGGTTCCACATTAGGCCCATTTTTTCTCCCCTTCAAATGGCAAAAAATGCTTAACCCTTAGCCTGCCGGGGAACGGAGATTTCCGGCTCCAGCACTTGGACCCCATATGTAACCTCCCTCGCTCTTCCCAGACCCGGCCCTGGTACGCGCAAAACTTTTTCATGTTGTTTCGCCTACCTTGATGGTGTCTTCCTTTCTGGTCAATTCTTTTCCCAAATACTGAACTTGTTTCTTCAGTGATCCAGCTTTCTCCTGTCAATCAGTTAATTGATCAGTCAGTTAATCAGCCGCTCAATCAGTTAATCCAGCCAACTATCAAATGGACAAATGAGTGAATGAATAGATGAAGTAGTTAATTGATGAGATGAGTCGAGAAGTCAGCATCAATCAACACAAGCGCAAAGAAACAACAATACACTCGTATCAAATTCATATTTTGATGCAATCGTTTGATGTTGTGGAACTTGTAATTTCGAAGAAAAGAATCTTTTTTTTAAAGGGAGACAACAAAAAGAATGAAACAACGATAATGAGAACAACAATCAAATACCATAATAGTGGTAATGGTAATAATGATATCTACATCAAATTTAATGCTTTGCAACTCGAAAAATTATAGATGGACCGAGATGCACCATCGCTGTTGTGTAGCGTGTACATGTTCAATGTGTGTCCTAGGGATGATGACGACGACGACGACGACGACGACGACGATGATGATTACTATTATCATTATCAGCAGCAGCAGCAGCAGAAGCAGCATCATTGTTATTGTTGTTGTTACATCATCATCATCATTATTGTCATTGTTGTTGTTGTTTTATTGTTGTTGTCCACCAGTGTTTCCCCTTCTATGGACTGAGCCTTTTTGTCCACCAGTGTTCCCCTTCTATGAACTGAGCCTTTTTGTCCACCAGTGTTTCCCCTTCTATGAACTGAGCCTTTTTGTCCGCCAGTGTTTCCCCTTCTGTGGACTGAGCCTTTTTGTCCACCAGTGTTTTCCCTTCTATGGACTGAGCCTTTTTGTCCACCAGTGTTTTCCCTTCTATGAACTGAGCCTTTTTGTCCACCAGTGTTTCCTCTTCTGTGGACTGAGCCTTTTTGTCCACCAGTGTTTCCTCTTCTGTGGACTGAGCCTTTTTGTCCACCAGTGTTTCCCCTTCTATGAACTGAGCCTTTTTGTCCACCAGTGTTTCCTCTTCTGTGGACTGAGCCTTTTTGTTCACCAGTGTTTTCCCTTCTATGAACTGAGCCTTTTTGTCCACCAGTGTTTCCCCTTCTGTGGACTGAGCCTTTTTGTCCACCAGTGTTTCCCCTTCTGTGGACTGAGCCTTTTTGTCCACCAGTGTTTTCCCTTCTATGAACTGAGCCTTTTTGTCCACCAGTGTTTCCCCTTCTGTGGACTGAGCCTTTTTGCCAACCAGTGTTTCCCCTTCTATGAACTGAGCCTTTTTGTCCACCAGTGTTTCCTCTTCTGTGGACTGAGCCTTTTTGTCCACCAGTGTTTTCCCTTCTATGGACTGAGCCTTTTTGTCCACAAGTGTTTTCCCTTCTATGGACTGAGCCTTTTTGTCCACCAGTGTTTTCCCTTCTGTGAACTGAGCCTTTTTGTCCACCAGTGTTTTCCCTTCTATGAACTGAGCCTTTTGTCCGCCAGTGTTTTCCCTTCTATGAACTGAGCCTTTTTGTCCGCCAGTGTTTCCCCTTCTGTGGACTGAGCCTTTTTGTCCACCAGTGTTTCCCCTTCTGTGGACTGAGCCTTTTTGTCCACCAGTGTTTCCCCTTCTGTGGACTGAGCCTTTTTGTCCACCAGTGTTTCCCCTTCTGTGGACTGAGCCTTTTTTTCCCATTCCACCCACCACGTCGGTCCTCCCTCTCCCAGTATGCACATGTTTTGTTCCCTCAATTTTTTTTGTCATTGCGAGTGGAAGTTTATTGAATGATAAGAGTGCGCTTTGATTTGATTTGTATATCAATTTTCGGTGCCTTACAAATATCATCATCATCATCGTCGTCGTTGTCGTCGTCATCAGCGTCATCATCGTCGTCGTCGTCGTCATCATCACCACCTTCATCATCATCATCATTAGCATCGTCGTCGTCGTTGTGGTCATCAGCAACATCATCGTCGTCGTGATTAATGTTATTATCATTATCATGATTGTTGTTGTTGTTGTTGTTATTATTATTATTATTATCACTATTATTATCACTATCATTTTATTATCATTATTGTTGTTGTTGTTCTTGTTTTTGTTGCTGTTGTTGTTGTTGTTATCATCGTCGTGGTTGTCATCATCGTCATCATTATGACTATCATCATCATCATCGTCGTCGTCGTCGTCGTCGTCGTCATCATTATCATTAGACACCTCCGCCTGGCGGTTAAAAGGTGGAGACTTTTCCGGTCTCCCAGGTCAACATGTGTGCAGATCTGCCGGTGGCTAAAGTCCCTTCGTGTGTACAGCACGCAGAACTTCACATACAAACGTTACAGATCCTGTAGGTTATGTCACTAGCTGGCTTATGGAAACATGAAAAGAAACAGCTTGCAAGCAACGCCACGTTTGAAAACTGTTTTTAAGCTAATAATGTCTACCCTTGGAAAATAAGCTGGCCTATTTGCTCTCTCTGTCTCAGTCTCTGTCTCCTCTCTCTCTCCCCCTCTCTCTTTCTCTCTCTCTCCCTCTCCATCTATCTATCTGTCTGTCTGTCTCTCTTTGTCTCTCCCTCTCCATCTGTCTGTCTGTCTGTCTGTCTGTCTGCTGTCTCTCTCTCTCTCACCTGCAATTCTTTCATTTTATCCTGGTCTGCTGCCCTCTGTTTCGTCAGCAACTCCACCTTACGTCGTGTGTCCTTCAGTTCTTTCTCTCTGTCATACAGCTGTTTCTTCATTACTTCTATCTCTTTTTTCGATTTTTCTAACTCAGCCTGAAAGAAAGAATATTATGATGGTAAACAACGAGTTCCATGGAAAGCAAAGAAAACAAACGAGACAGTCTTGATGGAGGCAGACACAAATAGATCACTCATAAGGAAGATTAGGAAAACACAGGCAACATCTGTAGGCCATTTTATGAGGAAGGGGGATTTGGAGCACCTGGTCACAACGGGAAACCTGGAGTGAAAGAGAGCACCAGGTAGACCCAGGGAAAAAATGCTGGACGGACTTGCAGGGTGGCTGGGGACGAGGGGGGTGGGGGAGATGCTAGGGGCAACGAGAGATAGAGACAAATGGAAGTCCATGATCGCCAACGCCATGCAGCAGGGCACCTGATGATGATGATGATGATGATGATGATGATGATGATGATGATGATGAAAACAACGAGAACAAACAAAAACAGAAGATGTAGCAGCAACCACCATTCGTAGCTGAGTAGTTGACAGTAATTGTAGTATTAGTAGTAGCAGTACAAGTAAAAGTGATGTAGTAGGCATGTAGCAATAGCAACCGCAGCAGCAGCAGTAGTAATAGTAGTTGTAGCAGCAGCAGCAGTAGCAGCAGCAGCAGCAGTAGCAGTTGCATAGTAATAGAAACGGCAGCAGAAGCAGCAACAACGGCAGTAACAGCAGGTAGCAGAAGTACCAGCACTAACACGAATATAAACAGTAGCAGCAGCAACAGGTGTAGATCGTCGTCGTCATCGTCGTCGTCGTCGTCGTCGTCGTCATCATCATCATCATCATCATCATCATCATCATCATCGTCGTCGTCATCCGAGTATGAGCAGTAGCAACAATAACAAGTATGTCGTCATCAAGTAGCAGCAACAGGTGTAGATCGTCGTCGTCGACAGCCTCATCGTCGACATCCTCCTCCTCCTCCTCCCCATCATCATCATCATCATCATCATCATCATCGTCAGAGTATGAGCAGTAGCAACAATAACAAGTATATCGTCATCGAGTAGCAGCAACAGGTGTAGATCGTCGTCATCATCATCATCATCATTATCGTCGTCGTCGTCGTCATTGCCATCATCACTATCATCATTTTAATCATAGTAGTTGACAGTAATTGTAATTGTAGTAGTAGCGAGCAGCAGTAGAAGTAAAAGTGATGTAGCAGGTCTGTAGCAACAGCAGCAGCAGTAGCAGTAATCATAGTTGTAGCAGTGGCAGCAGTAATCATAGTTGTAGCAGTGGCAGCAGTAGCAGTAATCATAGT
>JAPXFY010000025.1:37482884-37510384 GCA_030674185.1 Monoplex corrugatus | reverse complement strand
TCGTATATCGAACAATTATATTATATACTCTCTCTCTCTCTCTCTCTCTCTCTCTCTCTCTCTCTCTCTCTCTCTCTCTCTCTCATAAGCGAAATGATTAAATGTATGGTTCATGGATCCGTTTCAGTATGATCAAAGCATGCATAAGTGTCATTCACATAGTGTCAACTTAGTACTTCGCATATCCTGTTTTCCCTCCCATTTGAAGAGTTCGCTAGAGTGCAGGATTTCAGTCTACGTAGACTGAGGGAATCTGAGCACATGTCCATACATAACCACGCGGCTCGCCTTGTTCTCCGCAAGCCCAGGCGTGAGAGTGCAAAATCTCTGCTTAGAACACTTCATTGGCTCCCGGTAAAGGCTAGGATTCAATATAAAGTTGCCTGTCTCTGCTTTCAGTGTATCTATCACGAGAACATGCCATCCTATCTTGCCAACCTCCTGCAGGGTTACAAACCTTCTCGAACGCTCCGCTCTTCTGACACCTCACTGTTGACTGTTCCTCGCTTCTCTCTAGACACCTTTGGTAAAAAATCTTTCTCTGTCTTTGGCCCAAATGTATGGAACTCTCTACCACTGTCTCTCAGAAAAACTAAGTGTTTCTCAACCTTCAAACGGCACCTGAAAACCCACCTCTTTCAAACTCATCTAACCTGAAGAGTCTTAGTTTGCAAGTCTGTCATCAGACTAATCTCTCCTGCCTGTATAACAGTATTTTGTATAAGGGCCTATAGAGCAAGGTGTGTGTGTGCGTGCATGTGTGTGTATGTGTGTGTGTGTGTGTGTGTGTGTGTGTGTGTGGTGTGTGTGTGTGTGTGTGTGTGTGTGTGTGTGTGCTTGAGTGAGCATGTGTGTGTATCACTGTATGTGTACAGCTGAGGAAGGGATAGGGGAGAAATTGAGTGGGAAAGAGACTGAAATACTTTAAGAAACTTTTTCAAATCTTTGTTTGTATGTAAATTGTGATGTATGATATGCGAATAGTTCATAATTTGTGAGGAATTTTGATTGTCAAGGTATTAATGCTGTAATACTGAAGTTGTAATGTTTTTCCTGTATATGGATTAGAATTTTTCTGTTTTTATCTTCATTCAAAATATTGATTATAATTTTATGTACAACTATTGCATGCATAAACACACACACACGCATGCAAACATAGCACACGCACACGCACACACACTCTCTCTCTCTCACACACACACACACACACACACACACACATACACACACACACATTCTTACAAACACACGCGCACAGC
This sequence comes from Monoplex corrugatus, assembly GCA_030674185.1. Taxonomy (NCBI): domain Eukaryota; kingdom Metazoa; phylum Mollusca; class Gastropoda; order Littorinimorpha; family Ranellidae; genus Monoplex; species Monoplex corrugatus. The sequence goes on along the minus strand of JAPXFY010000025.1, from coordinate 37,509,122 downwards.
AACGCACACGCACGCACACACACATGTACACACACGCGTACGCAAGCACACACACGCAGCAATATATAAACACAGTATGCCTCTTTATTCATATGAAAAATCTGTTAATCTTTCTTCATTACATAAGTCAGTGTTTAAATTTTAATATTCTGTGGTTTCTTATGTGTCTTCTTACTTGTATAGCTTTAATGTTTGTTGTTATCTTATTGTGTATGTAATTGTGAACATTTTTTATCACCTTTTGCCTTTCTTGCGAAATGTAAAGCGCTGGTGAGCATGTTTTTATATGGAATATGCGCTATACAAATAAACATTATTATTATTATTATTATTATGCAATCGAAAGTCTGTAATGGAAAATGCCGAAAATTCAATATTTCGACCCCCATCTCCTTGTATTCCTAATCTACAGTTAGTATACGAAATGCACATACTGTCCAAATATGATGAATCACTTTCGAGCAATTACTATTTAGTTATTTATGAAGAAGCCGCACACGCAATGGCCAGAACAACGAAGGAAACAACGAAATTGTGTCATAAATGATTACTTCCCTTAGGGTCAATACTATGGCGTACGTGCAATATTAAACTAGAATAATAACGTATATGATGACGTCGAAACCCACAAACTAAGACTCCTAATACAGGCTATATAGGCTATATATGAAATTTGATTTTGATCGAATTCATTGATTAACAGGGAGGGAAACTACGAAATTGTGTAATAGATAATTACTTCTCTTATGGTCAAAACTATGGGGTACATGTAATAATAAAACTAGAATGATAACGTATAAGATTCACTCGAACTCCACATACTAAGACTCCTTATACAGGCTATATAGGCTATATGTGAAATTTAATTTCAATTGAATTCACTGATTAACAACCGAGAAATATCTTCTCAACTAATTTTCACATGTTTGGTCTCTGCACGACTGAGATGGGTCATGGACTATTAAGTTTACTGACACACTTTGTTCAGTGATAGGCATTCTTCCATCTAATCGATATGATCCTCGTCCCAGAAAGATTTTAGAGACATTTCTATAAAGTTACACCACACACACACACACACACACACACACATCACACACACACACACACACACACACACATGCGCTGCGCGCGTGCATACACACACACACACGCTCACAGACACACAGAAACTAACATACACACGCACACATATACATACACACTCACCCACACATACATAGACACAACACGTATCACACACACATACAGACACACACACACACACAGACACACACATACACACGCATACTCACACACACATACACACACCACTTATCACACACACACACACACACACACACACACACACACACACACACACACACACACACACACACACCGTCTCACACACATACATACACCTCTTACCATGTCACTTGCATTGTTGCTAATTTCTTCTTCGCTGTCCGATCTTTCAGCCATAGTTCTTATAATTGTATCTTTGGAAAAAGATCCGTTCTGTATCGAGAATAAAAACCAGAATCACAATTACAGCATGCTTTCAATGTCACAAAAACTATAACGGATGTACAGGACATGAGAAATCGTGCAAAGACTAAAAAGGTTTGCATGAAAACGCAAAAACGTGTGTGAATATGGGATCTACATTCATCCTGTGCACGAGTGACCAGTCCAGTTTTACTTGTAATAGTAATAGCAGAGAAGTAGTAATGATGATGATTGAGAGAAAGACAGAGAAATAAACTGAAAGGAAACTGCGATTCCCAGTCTTATTAGCAAATAAGCTTACTTACACACCTGCTGTTACCCAATCTACGTGTATGTAGACAACAGAAAATGGGAAGCAACAACAGGAAAAGAAAGAAAGTAGACACATGATGTTGTATGTTTTTCTCTCTCTGTGTCTCTCTCTGTATATATATATATATATATATATATATAAACATACACACACACATATGTATATACATATACACATACGTACATATATATACACTTATATAATTTTATTATATATGTAATACACACAACACACACACACACACACACACACACACACACACACACACACACACACACACACATATAACTAATATATATATATATATATATATATATATATATTAAGAGAAAAACTGAACAGGATACAAATTATGAAGAAAGAGAAAAAGAGAAAGTACAGATTACAAGCGAAAGAAAGAACAAACCAGAAATCAATCTCTTTCAAAGATACACTCACCTTTAGTATTAGAGTGACGTTCTGCTAAAAGAGATACAGCTTTAATTCAGTAGAAGTCGGCAAACCCTGTTAACATACACAGGCATGTATAGATTGACAAATCATCTACTGTATGTACATGTGTATACTATAGGTAGGCCTACCTGTCTTTCTTTACATGTCTGCTACGCGTCTTCTGATGATTCAGAATAGCCAGCGGATCAGCCACTCGAAATTTAGAAACTGACGGTTCCGGATCAGGGTTTGTGTGTGTGTGTGTGTGTGTGTGTGTGTGTGTGTGTGTGTGTGTGTGTGTGTGTGTGTGTGTGTGTGTGTGTGTGTGTGTGTGTGTGTGTGTGTGTGTGTGTTCTTTTATGTTGGTTCCCACCCCCTCCCCTTCATTTTATACGTAGTATCGTCTGCCGTGTAAAAACGAGAAAAATACATGTGGACAATGAATCAAGGAATAAAAAGAAATTTTGACGACACTGAACGGTTTTATTTTCCAAAAGGCAACATAAAATTTCAATAGGAATGCCCTACTTTTGTGTGTGTGTTCTGTTACTACAGCGTCTCGGCCGTCCTGTCACGGCCATGGTGTTTCATAGCTCTGTATAAGTGAAGGATCGAGAATCGATTTGCCGTTACCTAGGCAACTTGGCTGAATGCAACCTGTACCCCGTCCAGCATGTGTCAGTATCAGTACGTCTATCATGTCATACACGCGCGCACATACATATAAAAAGAGAGCGAGAAAGAGAGATGGAAAGAGAGAGAGAGAGACAGACAGACAGACAGACAAGACAGAGACAGGAACAGAGAAAGAAAGACAGAGATAGAGACGGGAACAGAGAGAGAGACAGAGAAGGAGAAAGAGAGACAGAGACAGGAACAGAGAGAGAAAGAGACAGACAGAGACAGAGAAAGGAACAGAGAGGAGAGAGAAAGAAAGAGACAGACAGACACAGAGAGAAGTCCAGAGAGTGGGGAGTGGAGACGGGGTTGGCGCAAAGCTTACTTCTAATCATTCCTTTCTTTTGAATGTACAGAGAGAGAGAGAGAGAGAGAGAGAGAGAGAGAGAGAGAGAGAGAGAGAGAGAGAGAGAGAGAGAGAGAGAGAGAGAGAGAAGTCAAGAGTGGGGAGGAGAGACGAGGTTGGCGCAAAGCTTACTTCTAAGTATTCCTCTCTTTTGAATATACAAGCTACTCGTATTATGCTTCCTAGCTTCCTGAATGACTATGGTGACTACACACATACACACCAGTTTCAAAGACTGCCATACGGTCCATAGCCGTAAGGTAGCAAGGCAGTGACTTAATAAGAGAGACAGCACACCACCAAGTCTATCTGGCCATTTTCTCAACTGCCGCTTGATCTTCCCTGACCATCGATTTCAGAAGCATTTCTTTGATGATGCTGTCTGAACTGCATGCAGTAGGCTACAAGAGGTTGTCTTTTTTTTAAAATGCTGTTTTCATTATTAGTGTAATTAATTCTGTTATCAGTTGCTGCTCTATGTAGGTAGAAAAAGAAAAGTTTTAACACCCACCCACATCAACATCCACGCACACTCATTCACACACACTCTCGCTCTCTCTCCCTCTCTCTCTTTCTCTATATATAGTATATGTCAAGGTAGGTCAAAGCGGTTTAGGTGTCACGAAAACAAGTTTGAAAAGTAAAGTTCTTAGGTCTAAGTCACACTGACCAAAAAATTGTCTGAAATCAGCAATTAAAATTTTTCGTGAGGATGTGTGAACAGCAGTTTCTTGGGAACAGAGGAATACATTTAAAATGTGTTTTCACTGTAGTGACCGTCTACTGTTGTCTTCGATGCTATTTTTTTTTAACCGAAGCTTCTTCAACTGAAGGTCACAGTGTCCTTGAGGAGTACAAAATATGGATTTTGTAAGAACTTTTGTACGAACAGGGAGATTGTTAGAATGCCTAGACCAACTTGTTACGGATTGACGAATTCTTTGTGTGCAAATTGGAAAGATAGTTTAGCTATAAACAGCAATTAAAGGAATCTTACTGACAACTTTTGGCTCTTTTCGAGCCACAACAATTCAAAACAAATGACATTTTCTGTTATACCTAAACGTTATACTGTCTCCCTTTGGGTTGAATCGTTGATACGTACATTTATGACTAACGTTTCTTAAACAATCATTCGAATATCAACATCAATAATGACATGGTAGGCCTATGTATTTATTAGTTTGCATATTTTTCTAATAAATGTTTTAAGGCAGACGACTGTAATCTATATGCTCTTTTGAAAAAAGGGCATTCATGGCTTTTTTAATATCCCAGATTACTGACTACAATTCGGTTTGACATTTGAATTTATTTACGTATTTGTTTATGTATTGTGACTTGCAAATTCAGAATGCACGAAAAGGAAAGAACAGTCAACGTGTCACGGTTTGTAGTTGAACAACAGTATGCACTCGTTCGTCGAATCACTGGCAAAGGAATGGATAATGGTTTTATAATGCCAACGGTCTCTTTCAGATATAGATCGAGTATCTGAATTGAAAGCGAAAAGTGTCTGAATTGAAAGCGAAAAGTGTCTGAATTGAAAGCGAAAAGTGTCTGAATTGAAAGCGAAAAGTGTGTCAGTTGCAAGCATTAAATCTCTGTTGTGAGAAGCATAGAAAAAGAAAGAAAAACAAAATGGCTAAGCCACTCTAACAATCTTCCTTATTTAAGAAAATCCAGATTTTGTACTTTTCAAGATTACTGTGAACTTGATAAAGCAAAATGGTTGAGCCATTCTAACAAGCTCCCTTGTTAAAGAAAATCGAGAGATTTTGTAATTTTCAAGATCACTGGAAACTTTGACAATACTTCGATTGAAATGAAACTTAATGTGCAACAAAGACAATGGTAGACTTTCACAATAGTGAAAACAGATTTGAAATATGACTAGCAGTTCCTGAGAAACTGTTGTTTACACGCCTTTCTCAAAAAGAGCTGATTTCAGACTTTTTTTGGGGGGGGGGGGGGGGAGATGGATGGGTCGGTGTTTCCGTAATCTTAGAACTTTACCTTTTAAACTTAATGCTTTGGTGGCTCCTCATAGTCTACAGCTTTGACTCAAATTTGGTAAAGTTCCAGCCATATTCATAATGATCTGAGACAGTGTTGTTCACAAATTTTTGTCACAGGGATAGACACATATGCGCGCGCGTTAACGCACGCGCACACACACACACAAACCTCCAGTGTACATGTACATAAAATAATCTTCTTCTTCCTTCTTTTTTTATATAGGGCGATTGGAAAACAAATCTGTCAACGAATAGGAATGTGAGTTTTGCACTTGGTCGTTCGTAGGCAGTATATTACAAAACTGTGCGCGCTGGCAAAATCCTTTGAACATTGAGATGTGATTGACACGATCAAAGACTTTCTTATATTGTGTTTGAGAAATAATGTATAATTTTAGAATCCACGCAATTTATACACACAGTTCTGGCGGTATGGCCCAAACTGTGCAAACATTGTTGTTGATACACAGTCTGCGTGTTCAGTGCTCTGTGGGTAGTGAACGTTTCTGCAACAACTTTTTTCTTTTCCAAAAGTAACTGCAGTAGATAGTCCTTTGCCCCAGGAAGGGGAAAAACAGGGTTGTCTGCCTTGCCACCCCAGTGAAAAAAAGCATGCACACACACAAACAGAAAAATAAACAAATTATCAGACAAGTAAACAAAAAACAAATCAAAACAAAAACTTTTAGACAGAATTAACGGTACGTTGCAACCACTTTTAAAACAAACAGACCTTTTAAGCAGATTCTGCTTTAAACATTTTTTTAAGAAAACAAAGGGAGGTGGGAAGAAAGGAAGATTTTATGTGACCTTCCTGGAGTGCTCTACAAGAGGCATAATTTTTTTTTGAAAAATTCAAAGTCTGGGCAGGGGCAGGGCAGGGGCAGAGGCAGGGGCAGGGGAGAGAACAGGACGTGGTCAATGAAACATATAAGCTGACACCACAGAATGATTAGAGAAGTACTGAAGATGGTCAGCCCCTTCCCCGAAGTTCCCCTCCCTTAGGCCCCCCCCCCCCACGAATTCACCCCTTACCCGAAGTTCCCCTCCCTTAGGTCCCCCCCCCCCCCCGAATTCAACCCCTTACCCGAAGTTCCCCTTCCTTACGTTTCCCTCCCCCCGAATTCAACCCCTTACCCGAAATTCCCCTCCCTTAGGTCCCCCCTGCCTCCCATCCCTTCTCTTAGGTCCCCTCCCCCCACAACCAGCCCCTTCCCCCAAGTTCCCCTCCCTTAGGTTCGCCCCCCTCCGTCTCCAGCCAAGCGCACGAAGTTCCCTCTCTCATGTCCCCCCCCCCCCCCACATCCAGCCCCTTCCCCGAAGTTCCTCTCCTTAATGTTCCCCCCTCCAGTCCCTCCCCCGAAGTTTCCCTCCCTTAGGTTTTCCCACCACCGACATCCAGCCCCTTCCCCGAAGTTCCCCTCCCTTAGGTTCGCCCCCCTCCGCCTCCAGCCACTTCCACGAAGTTCCCTCCCTTAGGTTCCCCCCCCCTCCCCGCATCCAGTCCCTTCCCCAAAGTTCCCCTCCTTAAGGTTTCCTCCCTCCAGCCCCTCCCCCGAAGTTTCCCTCCTTTAGGTTCCCCTCCCCCCCCCCCGACATCCAGCCCCTTCCCCGAAGTTCCCGTCCATTAGGTCCCCACCCCCTGCGTCCAGCCCCTTCCCTGAAGTTCCCCTCCCTTCGATTATCCCCCCTCCAGTCCCTTTCCCGATGTTCCCCTCCCTTAGATTCCCTCCCTTCCAGTCACATCCCCTCCCTTTGCTTCCCCTCCTGCCCTTTCCCTGAAGTTCAACCCCCCCCCCCCCCGATTTCAACCCTTTCCCCAAAGTTCCCCTAAGGGCCCTTAGGTCCCCCCCCCCCATCCAGCCCCTTCCCCGAAGTTCCCCCCGCCTTAGATTCTCCACCGCCTCTCACCCCTTCCCCAAAGTTCCCCTCCCCTTAGGGTCCACCCACATAGGGCCCACCCCTCTCCTGCCCCTTCCCCGAATTTCCCCTCCCTTAGAGTCCACCCCCTTCCCCCAACTTCCCCTCCCTTAGGCTTCGCCCCCACCTGCCTCCAGCCACTTCCCCTAGTTTCTCTCCCTCAGGTTCCTCCCTCAGCCCCTTCCCCGAAGTTCCTCTCCCTCAGGTTCCCCCTCCATCCCCTTCCCCAAAGTTCCCCTCCCTTAGGTTCCCTCCCCAGCCTCCAGCTCATTCCCCGATGTTCCCCTATCTTAGTTCCCCCCCCCCCCCTCAACATCCATCCCCATCCCCGAAGTGCCCTCCCTTAGGTTCCCCCTCCCCCGCATTCAACCCCTTCCCCAAAGTTTCCTCCCCTAGGTTCCCCCACCCTCCAGCCCCTTCCCCGAAGTTCCCCTCCTTTAGGTTCCCCCCTCTCCTGCCCCTTCCCCACCCTTAGGTTCCCCATTCCCGCCCTTAGTTCCCCCTTTACCGCCCCTTCCCCAAAGTTCCCTTCCTTTAGGTTCAGTACATAGCCTCTCCATCAGCAAGTCCTACGCTATGCCTCCTCGTGGCGACAGGCGGTAACTGAGCACCTCACAGACTCAGGCTAAATCTCGTAGGATTCGGAGGAGATCTGGCCCCCAGACGTGAGGCACGCAGACCCACCGGCGTGTGGATATGCCCTGGTACCCACGAACCAGATCCCCAAGCTATGGGTGAATAGCTCCACTGCCTTGTGGACATCTCGGGATGGAGTAAGGCTAGCGGAGAGACCGTACACAAACCGATGGAAGGCAACTGGAAACCACCATCGTAATTTTCCCAGGTTACTCATGGACAGAAACAAAAAAATGGAAAACAACGACGTAAATAGGTGCTCCTGTGGAGCAGCTTTGTCCGGTAGGGACCGTCATGCGGCACAGGTGACACCAGACCGTCAGCAAGTTACTGCGACCAAACCCCCAAAACTCAGATTTAAAAACATCGAAGTTGCAACATGGAATACAAGAACACTGGCGCAGAAGGGTAAATTAGAAAATATCAAAACAGAGATGGAAAGGCTTAACATTGGCATTTTAGGACAAGGGGAAGTAAGATGGTAGGGGGCAGGCATGATAACATTAGGAGAATACACAATGATATACTCTGGTGGTAACTCACATGAAAGAGGAGTAGGCATCATGGTGGACAAAGACAAATCAAAAGCAGTCAAGGGATACTGGGCTGTGTCTGACAGTGTTTTGCTGGTCAAATTGGGAGGCAAACTACTTGATATCAACATCATTCAGGTGTATGCACCAACATCCGCAAGTGCTCAGGAAGACATCGACAACTTCTACGAAGTATTAGAGATGGCCAAAGTCCAATGTAAATCACAAGAAGTTACTGTAATAATGTGAGATTTTAATGCTAAAGTGGGACAGGATAGGGTGAAGGATATAGTTGGACCTCATGGCCTTGGTATGCAAAATGAAAGGGAAGAGAAACTTGTAGAATGGGCACAGATGAATGAGTTTATAGTAGGAAACACCTGGTTTGAGCAGCCTAATAGAAGGAAATGGACTTGGATGAGTCCAGGAGATAATACCAAAAATCAGATTGACTATATCCTGATCAACAAAAGATTTAGAAATTCTTTACTGTCAGCAAAAACACTACCAGGCGCAGACTGCAACAGTGACCACAATCCTGTAGTGGGAAGATTTAGACTGAAATTGAGGAAAAGGAAACAGACCAAAAGCAACATCAAACTAAACCTTGGACTCTTAAAGACAGATGAAGCAACATCAAACTAAACCTTGGACTCTTAAAGACAGATGAAGCAACATCAAACTAAATCTTGGACTCTTAAAGACAGATGAAGGGATACGTAAAAAATTAAATGTACATGTTCAAAACAAATTCAGTGCTCTGGAAGACGTTGGTGACAGTGAGGAACAATGGACAATATTGAGAAATTCGATAAATGAAGCTTGTGAAGAAATCCCTAAGGCAGATAGAAAAGCAAAAAAGAGCTGGATGACTAATGAAATTTTGGGCTTGATAGGGGAAAGGAGGAAGGCAAAGAGAAACAAGGAGATATACTGGAAGATAAACAAGGAGATCAGGAATAGGTGCAATGAAGCTAAGGAAGTTTGGCTGAAAACAAAGTGCAAACAAATGGAAGACCGACACAAAACGGATCATCAGGGTATGTACAGACGAATTGAAGAAATTGTCCACAGGAAAAATACATGCACGTCAACTGGATGCTTGAAATCGAAAGATGGCACCTTTATCATGGAAAAAGACAAATAATAGACAGATGGGAAGAGTACATTAAAGACCTTTGTGAGGATGACAGGAACGAAGAACACATTATAAAAAACTTTCAAGGACCACCCATAATGAAAGATGAAGTTAGAGCGGCACTGAAAAAGATGAAACCAGGAAAAGCCCCAGGACCAGACAACATTACTACAGAGATGATTGAAGCCCTGGAGGAATTTGGCATGGAAAAAATAAGTCATCCTAAATGAAATTTACGACACTGGAAAAATCCCCAAAGATATTTCAAAATCAATTTTTATTGCACTTCCAAAGAAGACAGGGGCTATAGAATGCGAACTCCATCGCACAATCAGTTTGATGAGTCATGTAACAAAAATCCTGTTAAGAATAATCATGATGAGGACAAGGAATAGAATGAAAAGAGAAATAGCAGAACAGTGTGGATTTGTGGAAGGGAAAGGACCTATTAATGCCATATACATCCTAAGAACTATCATAGAGAGGTCAATTGAGATGAATAAGGATTTGTATTTTATGCTTTGTTGACTACACCAAAGCTTTCGATCAGGTAAGACATGATGAATTGATCAACCAACTGGAAAGACTCAATGTTGATGGAAAAGATCTACGAATAATCAGAAATATGTACTGGGAACAAACAGCTGCAATGAGAATAGAAAACAATGTAAGCTCTTTCCAAAACATCAGAAGAGGAGTCAGACAGGGTTGTGTTTTGTCACCAGATCTGTTTTCACTTTACAGCGAAAACATGAGAAACCTAGAAGAAGACCCTGGATTAAAGGTTGGAGGGAAAATGATAAACAACATTCGATACGCAGATGACACCGTGCCAATTGCAGAAAATGAATATACTAGAAATAGAAAGCAAAGGTAAGGGGCTGGAACTAAACAGCAGGAAGACTGAAGTCATGGTGATCTGTAAAAAACATGGAATACCCTCATGCAAATTAACAGCAAATGGCACAACCTTGAGACAGGTTGATAAATTTAAATACCTGGGAACGATCATTTCATCAGACGGCAGATGCACATCAGAAATAGCTGGCAGAATCGGCCAAGCCAAAACAGCATTCAAGAAGATGACAAGCATTCTTACCAACAAATGCCTATCAATTAACATCAGGAAGAGAGTTCTTGAATGTTATATAGAATCAATACTGTTGTACGGATGTGAGGCGTCAACAAGCAAAGCCAGAACAAGATTGAGGCAGCCGAGATGTGGTTTCTAAGAAGAATGTTGAGAGTTCCATGGACAGCAAAGAAAACAAAACGAGACAGTCTTGATGGAGGCAGACACAAGTAGATCACTCATAAGGAAGATTAGGAAAAGACAGGCAACATTTATAGGCCATTTTATGAGGAAGGGGGATTTGGAGCACCAGGTCACAACGGGAAAGCTGGAGGGAAAGAGAGCACCAGGTAGACCCAGGGAGAAAATGCTGGACGGACTTGCAGAGTGGCTGGGGACGAGGAGGGTGGGGTATATGCTAGGGGCAACGAGAGATAGAGACAGATGGAAGTCAATGATCGCCAACGCCATGCGGAAGGGCACCTGATGATGATGAGGTTTCCCCCCTCCCGCCCCTTCCCCAAAGTTCCCGTCCCTTAGGTTCCCTTCTCCCGCCCTTACGTTCTCCTTCTCCTGCCCCTTCCCCAAAGTTCCCCGCCCTTAGCTTACCCCCTCCCGCCAATTCCCCAAAGTTCCCCTCCCTTAAGTTTATCCCCCTCCCGCCCCTTCCCCAAAGTTCCTCACCCTTAACTTACCCCCCTCCCCAAAGTTCCCCGCCCTTAGGTTACCCCCTCCTGCCCCTCCCCAAAGTTCCCCTCCCCCTTTCCTGAACTTCCCCTCACTTAGGTTCCCCCCAGCCCCTTCCCCGAACTTCCCCTCCCTTGGGTTTTCCACCCTCCAACCCCTTCCCGGAAGTTCGTCTCCCTTAGGTTCCCCCCCCCCCTGCCTCCAGCCTCTTCCCTAAGTTCCCCTCCCCTTAGGTACCCCCCCCCCATTCAACCCCTTCCCCGAAATTCCCCTCCCTTAGGTACTCCCCCCTCTCCCGCCCCTTCCCTGAAGTTCCTCTCCCTTAGGTTCCCCCCCTCTCCCACCCCTTCCCCGAAGTTCCTCTCCTTAGGTTCTCCCCCCCCCCCCTCTTCCGCCCCTTACTCGAAGTTCCTCTCCCTTAGGTTCTTCCCCCCCCCTCTTCCGCCCCTTACCCGAAGTTCCCCTCTTTAAGGTTCCCCCTCTCGCCCCTTCCCCAAAGTTCCCCGCCCTTAGGTCCACCCTCTCCCGCCCCTTCCCCATAGTTCCCGCCCTTAGGTGCCCCCCTCTCCCGCCCCTTACCTATAGTTCCCCACCCTTAGGACCCCCCTCCTGTCCCTTCCCCAAGGTTCCCCCCTCTCCTGCCTCTTCCCCAAAGTTACCCGCCCTTAGGTTCCCCCCTGTCCTCTCCTGCCCCTTCCCCAAAGTTCCCCGCCCTTAGGTTCCCCCCTGTCCTCTCCCCAGGCTTTTTCAGTGAGAGTAAAGGAAACTGGTATGGATTTAGAAAACCATGAATATTTGATGAACCCTACCACAACATTAAATGGCAGTAGAAGAAAAACTGGTTTTATGTTTTTCTGAACAGTTGTTGAAAAAAAAAATCTTTTCATCTGCATCTGTCGTACTTTAGAAAACAATATTCCAAATTGCCATTTTTGCTGCAGTGAAAATCATTACAACTTGCTTTGAGGTATTTCTTTTTAGTAACATTTTGAGGGAAAGAAGGTTGGAGGAGGGGACTGGGCCTTTGAAGTGTTCTAGGTTTGCAGCAGCAAGGGTGAAATGTGAAGAAATGTACGTGTGAAATGTCTAATATATGTGTTGGGAAATGTACGCGTGAAAGTGACTGGCAAATATTTAAAGCAAAAAACACAAAACAATTCTTTCTCAGGTTGTGTGAATGTATGTCAGAGGGAAAGGGGAAATTGTGATGCAAACACAGTGACACTAGGTTGCGACACTTTCAGAATAACTGCTAATAATTTGCTGTGTAGCAGACTGGTCATATTGTCATGGTGACTAATAACAGTGAATCGTACATAAATCATTTACACTTTCATATATAAATCATTTACACTTCTGACTTTTACATAGTGAAAATGACCACAGCAGTGTCATTAACATATATCAAGACATGGTACAAATGCAGTCAGCATGAATGTTTGGCTTTTTCTTATTTTTCTGGGTATAGTTGTTTTTTGTATTTCTAAGTGTTCCAGGCCATGTTATGTTGGATGCATGTGTGCACATTGTTTGGCTCATCTTGTATGTTCATAACATTGTTACATTTTCGGCATTGTCGTCTTCTTTGACCATTTTTCTGGATTTTTTTCCAGATTTGTTGTTATTTAGAAGGCTGAATGATTTATTTTTATTTTTTAAGCTTATGCTTGTGCACACAAGCACACTCACATTCAGTTTTTCCAGACAGCATTACCACACATGGGAAATTCCATTTGCGTTAACACTGTAGATTGCCAAGTGATGGGAAATGATTGAAAATTATCATGTCAAAAGGCATGATCCATTTTGTTATTCTTTCTTGCTGACAACGACTTCATATTCCACCTAGGTCTACACACACATAAACATAGGCATACATACCCCCCCCCCACACACGTGCATGCATGCACACACACACTCACACGTGCATGCACACACACACACACGCACACACGCACGCACGCACGCACGCACGCACGCACACACACACACACACACACAAACACACGCGTGCATGCTCAATTCACATCAGAGAACAGATGACAAAAGAACATTCAGTTATGGATTCCTGAATGGTTGAAAAGATATTCTTTTTAGAAAACATGATGTTAAGTTCTGGGCTAAGAAGCTTGTATATAAACATTGTCTGTCCGTATACTGATTGGAGAAGCTGGGCATGTAAACTCTGTTTTCTTTGGAATTAGTTGGGATAAAAACCCAAATGTTTAAACTTGTTGAACTCGACATGTAAACTCTGTTTGTTTGCTTCAGAATTAGTTTGGAAAAAAACAACTAATGCTTAAATTTGTAACATGCTATGAAATGAGATGTGTGTCATAAGATAATAGGACTGTCGTTAAGAAGTACTGGAAAACAAGTTCATAAAACTGAATACCAACCCTGTTTAGTTACACTACTTACTTAAGTATTCTGTCATTGTAATGATTTTCCATTTGGAAGATTGCAGAATAGACAGCTGCTTACTGTTAATGATAAGTTCTGGTGCATTGTTTGTGTGTTGATGTAGATCTTTTGAAAAGGTAACTGATTGAGTAACCATTTGTGTGGTCATTTTCTGGCGTTTGGTTATGAATGATATTCATTTTATTTCTAAATCGAGGACTTGATTAAAAGCAATTTTGTCATAAACTTAAGTTTCAGGTGTTTTTGTTCATTTGTGAATGTTCCTAGTTTTATTTTTAAAAATGAGTTTCAATTTCAATTGCCCGCCAACAATGTTGAGAAATAAATAACAAAATAAATGATCTTTAGAAACAAAGAAAGAGTTGTGTGTGTGTCCTTTTTATTTGAGTGCAGAGAAGAGTTACAGTGTCTACAAAAGAAAATGCAGACAGTGGATTACAACAAACTGGATGGAACATTTCTCCTGTTATTCGGGATTAAAAATGAGTTATGACTGTTTTATGGATCATCATCATCATGTATCATGCTGCATGGCATTGGCAATCATGGCCGTCCATGTGAATCTTTCTTTTGTTGCTGCAAGTATATCTCCTATCTTTTCCATCCCCATCCACTCTGCAAAACTGTAGTATTTTCTCCCTGAGTCTACCTGGTGCTCTTTTTCCCTCCAGCTTTCCTGTTGTGACTACGTGTCAAGTTTCTCTTGTCTCATAAAATTTCTTTAAATGTTGCTTTCTTTTCGTAATCTTCTTCATTAACGTTCTTTTTGTGTTTGCTTCTTTCCAAACTGTCTCGTCTTTTTGTTTGTTTGTTTTATTTTGTTTTTTATCTTATGGAAATCTTAACCCTTTGACTATGGCATCCTATCCACCAACTGCAAAAACTTAACCCTTTGACTCCATAATCCTATCCTGTAGGAAATGATGGACAGGGTGAGACAGTCAAAGGGTCAAGTTTTTGCTTTGCTGGCATGGTTGACAATGCAGGATGCTGGTGGACAGGATGTGGGAGTCAAAAGGTTAACATTCTTAGAAACCACATTTCAGCTGCCTCAATCTTGTTCTGGCTTAGTTTGTTGATTAGCCAACAGTATTTACACAATATTGGTTCTATATAATACTGAAGAACTCTCTTCCTGGTGTTAGCTGGTAGGCTTTTGTTGGTTAGAACGCTTTTCATTTTCCAGAATGCTGTTCCAGCATGGCCAACTCTGCTGGATATTTCTAATGTGCATCTGCTTTCTGGTTAGATCACTATTCCCAGATGTTTAAACTTATCAACTTGTCTCAATGTTGTGCTATTTGATGTTATTGTACATGAGGGGATTTTTTTTAACTGATTACCATAATTTTAGATTTCGTACTATTTAGTTGTAGCTCTTTATTTCTGCTTTCTATTTCTGTTATAATCGCGAGATTTTGTAAGTCTTTTATATTTTTTGCAATAAGATCAGTGTCATTTGCATAACGAAAGTTGTTTATCATTTTTCCTCAAGCCTTTATCTCGGGGCATTCTTCTAGGTTTCTCACGATGATGTCACTGTAAAGTGAAAACAAATCTGGTGACAGAACACATCCCTGCCTAACCCCTCTTTTGATGTTTTTAAAAGAGCCTATATCATTTTGTACTCTCAATGCTGCTGTTTGTTCCGAATACCTATTCCTTATTGTTCTTAGATCTGTTCCATCAATATTGAGTTTTTCCAGTTGGGTTATCAATTCTATGTGTTTTGCCCGATCAAAAAGCTTGGTATAATCAATGAAACGTAAATATAGATCCTTGTTCAAGTCAATTGATCTTTCTATGAGAGTTCTTAGAATGTACATGGCATTTATAGTTTCTTTCCCATCAGTAAATCCACATTGTTGCTCTGCTATTTCTGATTTGATTCTGTTCCTTGTCCTCATCTTCATTATTCTTAAAAGAATCTTTGTCACATGACTCTTCAAGCTGATTGTATGATAGAGTTCACATTCTATAGCCGCTGTTTTGTTTGGAAGTGAAATTAAATTTGATTTTAACGTATCTGTAGAGATTGTTCCAGTGTCATAAATTTCATTTAGGACTTACTTTTTTGATACCAAATTCGTTTAGAGCCTCAATCATTAAGATATAGTAATATTGTCTGGTTCTGGGGCATCTTTTTGTTTCATTTTTCTCAATGCTGCTCTATCTTCATCTTTCATTAGTGGTGGTCCGTCAACGTTCTTTGTTATGATGTATTCCTCCTTTACATCATCTTTAAAACAGTCTCCAACATATTCTCCCCATGTATCTAGCAGTTGTCTTTTCATATGATAACTGTATCATCTTTTGATTTAAAACAACCAGTTGATGTGCATGTCTTTTTTCTGTGGGTAATTTCTTCAATGTTTCTGTACATAAACTTAGGATCTATTTTGTGTCGGTTTTCTATTTCTTTACACCTTCTTTCTAGCCAAGCTTCCTTAGCTTCATTGCATTTATTCCCAATTTCCTTATCTATCTTTTTTGTATTTTTCCACTTTTCCCTTTAGCTTCCTTGTTCATCCATCAAACTTGAAATTTCTTTTGTCATCCAGTTCTTCTTTGCTTTTCTTTCATCTGGGGATTTCTTCACAAGCTTCATTTATTGAGTTTTTGGAATTTGTCCTTTGCTCATCACTGACCCCAATGTCTTCCAGAGCACTGATTTTATTATCAACATAATTGTGACCTCCCACCACGAAATCAGTCTTAACTCGCAGTCAATCGAACAACACTAGGAGCTGAAAAGGCGACTGAGGGTCTATCTGGGGTGTTTTGACTTGTTCTCAAAATTGATTTCTGTAGACTATAATCTATCCCCCACAGAAATTTTTTTCTTGAAAAAATATTATTAATCAATGTAAAACGGTATTTTAATGCACTGATCACAGCAGAAAGAACGCAATTTCCTACCAAAAGTACCTACTTTTGTCTCTTATTATGAACCGTAACCTGTACAGTACCCACACATGTAATATACTGATGGAAAGCTCTTTGGTGCACTTTTCAGATAATGACAGCGAAAATTAGAAACAAACTGGGTCAAAGCCACCAAATAAAGAAATTTAAGGAAAATGTGTAGGAGAGCACACAAAAACTTTGTAGGCCGTTTTCTCAAAATGGCCGTCATACAACTTAATGACTTTAAACATACATAACTTCTACATTTTTTTGAGTACAAGCTTTATTGAAGTACCAAAATGATCAGCAGTATGTACACTTTCGAGTGATACGTATATCTCAAAATGCCCAAAATGCTAGTTAAGACTGATTTCGTGGTGGGTCACATATAAACTAAATTTTGCATGATTTAATTCATCTGTATAAGAGTCCAGGTTATTTTTTTGTTTTGTTTTGTTTTTGTTCTTTCTTAAATAGACACACACAACTTTATACAATGGAATGGACCCACAAAACAAAACTTTGGGTTGATTCTTTATGTACATCATGCGATAATGTGCAATACAACACAAACATATACAAAATCAAAAATAAAAATAAAAACAAATTAATGTCAACAAGGGGCAAAGAGTCCAAGATTTAGTTTGATGTTATTTTTGGTTTGTTTTCTTCTCCTTAGTTTCAGCCTAAATTTTCCCATTACAAGATTATGGTCACCAATCCAGTCTGCACCCGGTAATGTTTTCACTATTAGTAAAGAATTTCTAAAGCTCTTATTTATCAGGCTGTAATCAATTTGATTTTTGTCATGTCTCCTGGAATCAACTGTGACCATTTTCTTCTGTTAGGTTGCTCAAACAAAGCGTTTCCTATTATGAATTCATTTACTTGTGCACACTCAACAAGTTTCTCTCCCCTTTCATTTCGCCAAGGCCATGAGGTCCAGGTATGTCATCTACCTTTTCCTGTCCCACTTTAGGGTTCAAATCGCCCATTATGATTGTAATACCCTGTGATTTACACTGAGCCTTGACTGTCTCTAATTCTACATAGAAGTCTTATTTCTTCCTCAGTACTTCAGTATGTTAGTGCATATACTTGGATGGTGTTGATACCAGATGACTTGCCCTTCAGTCTAACTAGTAAAACCCAGTCTGATATAGCCCAGTATCCTTTGACAAACTTTGACTTGTCATTGTCATATGATGCCTACGTCTTTTTCATGTATGTCCCCACCAGAATATAAAATTTTATGCTTTCCTGATGTTATCATACCTGCTCCATTCCATCTCATCTCTCCTACTCCCAAGATGTTGATGTTCAATCTTTCCATTGTATTCATGCCTTAGTTAATGAGTTCAGCTCCTTAACTGAACTGATGATCTAGTGCGCACGCGCGCACACACACACACACACACACACACACACACACACACACACACTAGTTGCTTATGTTTCCAGTGATTATCACATTTCAGAGGAAATTAGATCATTTTCGAAGGGAGGAAAATGTTTAGAGAAATGAAAATAAAATTTGTACACTTAAATTAATAATCAAATGGACGAAAGATAAAAAGACATGAATTTTCAGCCAAACGGCCTCCGTCAGATATACAAAGAAACAAGGTCACTATGTACACGACAAATATTAACAGCAAAAGATGTGACCGACCATACTTGTAGTCTCAAAATTTGATGAGTTGGGTAATTGAAACAGAAAATCGTATTCATGTCAACCTATGATATCTCTGTGTGTATGTGTATGTGTGTGTGTATGTGTGCGTTATGTGTGTGTATGTGTTTGTGTGTATGTATGTATGTGTGTGTGTGTGTGTGTGTGTGTGTGTGTGTGTGTGTGTGTGTGTGTGTGTGTGTGTGTGTGCTGACAAAGCAAAACTGTGTGAATAAAGATTCTCTGCTGTTTATGAAAGATCAGCCTCTTAGCATAATTAGATCACATGTCTGGTCTATTCAGAGACGTTACAAAAAAAAAAGACCTAAGCATGTTTCTAATGGGTAGATGTATCAAGACAAACATGCATATGAGTAACGATGCCACATAGCATAAGTGGATTTCAGACTGACATTGTGGGTTTAATAACAGGATACAAACATTTTTGACAATAAATACAGACCTTTTGAGTAGTCTGGGTATCCCAATACCCGTTTTAGTGGGGGAGGGCTGAACCAACTAATCTTTAGGGGGAAACATCATATATGGACCCCTAGGGGTCTGGCCAGTATGTATATGGGTCTGGTTGCCGTTTTTCTTGTCGCGCACCCCAAGACCTTCGACCAAAGCTCTCACTTCTTCCACGTCATTCTTCTGTTTCTCCAGAGCTTTTTGCTGTTCCTTCAGGCGTCTGTCTTGCTGCTCTATCTTCTTGGCTTGGTGGCTCATATCTTCGTTCACTCGCTTCATCTCTGCCTGCATGCTCTGTATGGCAGACATAAACACAAAGAGTTTACTAACGTCATCTTCTGTTCACTGTACATTATATTCAGGATATATCTCCCACCTGTGGGGTTGCCGGGGGGCTCTTTCACTATACATAGTATCTCCACCTTCTGGATATTCTGTGTTAGAAATTTCCTCTTTTCTGTCACTCTCTTTGTTTCTGCCTTGTTTCTTTGCTTTCTGTCATTTCTTCCTATCATTTTCTGTCTTGCTGGTCCATTCATCTGTATGTGTTGAATAAAGTCTTACGTACTTAGGATTGATAATTGGGTACATGTATTAAGTGCATTTTTGGCTCTAGAGAGGTGAGATGTGCGAAAGCAATTTTAGGTAATTTAGGCCCGTTTTTATATATGTTTTGGTGTCCTTAGGTATGCTTGAATTTGTATTCAGGTGTGCTTTTTATATCCCCTGTGTGATAAATTGGATGGAGCGGTCAACGCCAGTCCTTAGATGATGTGCCCGAATGCATTGATATGTGTACTTGATTTTCTTTTCTTTTTTTTTTTCTTGTTAAAGTTTATGTTTTGAAGCGGCTATAACCCTGATATGGCTCTACACAGTCGGTTGGGTTTTAAACAACAATAACAATAACAATAACAATAGGTCATATTTAACAGTGAGTGTGGCCATTTTCCCCAGTTCCTGCTGACTGCCATGTAGCTAGGTGGTCAGTGGAGTTGTTGTCAGTGACCATCAAGCTTCTGAGGCAGCTGGGAGAATAATTCATCTGTCTGTTAGCCGGTTGACCAATGAGTGTATCAGTCAGTGGAACCAACTAGCAACTCAGTCAGTTGCAGACATCTAATACTTACTCAGTCTATTAATCATTCAAATAACCTGAACACTCATGCACTCAATCCACAATCAACCAATCAGTCTCAATCAGTATCCAACCGACCAATCACACAACACACCTCTCGCTCGCAACACGTTCACTCAACCAGCCAATAATCAGTCAACCAATCAACCCAAACCGACCACCAATCAACAAGCCAACTAAGCAGCCAAGGGCCACACATTTACTCTACTAAATTCAAATGAAATCTTCTTTCCAATACCGTACGCAAGTAATCATATATTTTTGACCACCACGATCCATACCATGTATTTGTTACCATTCAATAAAAGCGACTTTACGAATCAAATTTGCTGAAAATCCATCCACAAACGGAATTAAAAAGACGAGAAAGAGAAATAGACAAGGATTATTTTGGATGGTATAGGGGTTGTCAGATGAAATCAAAACGCTGGGCCAGACCCAGAAGGGTCAGGGATTACCTGGGTTCTAGAATCCCCTCTCCTTTTCAAAAAAGAAAGAGATAGCGTAAAAACTTATTATGAAAAAATACAACAACAACAAAATAATAATACTAATAAAGAGGTGAGAAAAGGGTTCCACATTTGGCCCATTTTTTCTCCCCTTCAAATGGCAAAAAATGCTTAACCCTTAGCCTGCTGGGAAACGGAGATTTCCGGCTCCAGCACTTGGACCCCATATGTAACCTCCCTCGCTCTTCCCAGACCCGGCCCTGGTATGCGCAAAACTTTTTCATGTTGTTTCGCCTACCTTGATGGTGTCTTCCTTTCTGGTCAATTCTTTTCCCAAATACTGAACTTGTTTCTTCAGTGATCCGGCTTTCTCCTGTCAATCAGTTAATTGATCAGTCAGTTAATCAGCCGCTCAATCAGTTAATCCAGCCAACTATCAAATGGACAAATGAGTGAATGAATAGATGAAGTAGTTAACTGGTGAGATGAGTCGAGAAGTCAGCATCAATCACACAAACACAAAGAAACACCAATACACTCGTATCAAATTCATATTTTGATGCAATCGTTTGATGTTGTGGAACTCGTAATTTCGAAGAAAAGAATCTTTTTTTTAAAGGGAGACAACAAAAAGAATGACACAACGATAATGAGAACAACAATCAAAGACCATAATAGTGGTAATGGTAATAATGATATCTACATCAAATTTAATGCTTTGCAACTCGAAAAATTATAGATGGACCGAGATGCACCATCGCTGTTGTGTAGCGTGTACATGTTCAATGTGTGTCCTAGGGATGATGATGACGACGACGACAACGACGACGACGACGACGATGATGATTACTATTATCATTATCAGCAGCAGCAGCAGCAGAAGCAGCATCATTGTTATTGTTGTTGTTACATCATCATCATCATTATTGTCATTGTTGTTGTTTTATTGTTGTTGTTGTCCACCAGTGTTTCCCCTTCTATGGACTGAGCCTTTTTGTCCAACAGTGTTCCCCTTCTATGAACTGAGCCTTTTTGTCCACCAGTGTTTCCCCTTCTATGAACTGAGCCTTTTTGCCCGCCAGTGTTTCCCCATCTGTGGACTGAGCCTTTTTGTCCACCAGTGTTTTCCCTTCTATGGACTGAGCCTTTTTGTCCACCAGTGTTTCCCCTTCTGTGGACTGAGCCTTTTTGTCCACCAGTGTTTTCCCTTCTATGGACTGAGCCTTTTTGTCCACCAGCGTTTTCCCTTCTATGAACTGAGCCTTTTTGTCCACCAGTGTTTTCCCTTCTATGAACTGAGCCTTTTTGTCCATCAGTGTTTCCCCTTCTGTGGACTGAGCCTTTTTGTCCCATTCCACCCACCACGCCTGTCCTCCCTCTCCCAGTATGCACATGTTTTGTTCCCTCAATTTTTTTTGTCATTGCGAGTGGAAGTTTATTGAATGATAAGAGTGCGCTTTGATTTGATTTGTATATCAATTTTCGGTGCCTTACAAATATCATCATCATCATCGTCGTCGTTGTCGTCGTCATCAGCGTCATCATCATCATCGTCGTCGTCATCATCACCACATTCATCATCATCATCATTAGCATCGTCGTCGTCGTTGTCGTCATCAGCAACATCGTCGTCGTCGTGATTAATATTATTATCATTATCATGATTGTTGTTGTTGTTATTATTATTATTATTATCACTATCATTTTATTATTATTATTGTTGTTGTTGTTGTTTTTGTTGCTGTTGTTGTTGTTGTTATCATCGTCGTGGTTGTCATCATCGTCATCATTATGACTATCATCATCATCATCGTCGTCGTCATCGTCATCATCATCATTAGACACCTCCGCCTGGCGGCTAAAAGGTGGAGACTTTTCCGGTCTCCCAGGTCAACATGTGTGCAGATCTGCCGGTGGCTAAAGTCCCTTCGTGTGTACAGCACGCAGAATTCACATACAAACGTTACAGATCCTGTAGGTCATGTCACTAGCTGGCTTATGGAAACATGAAAAGAAACAGCTTGCAAGCAACGCCAAGTTTGAAAACTGTTTTTAAGCTAATAATGTCTACCCTTGGAAAATAAGCTGGCCTATTTGCTCTCTCTCTCTCTCTCTCTCAGTCTCTCTCTCTCCTCTCTCTCTCTCTCCCCCTCTCTCTTTCTCTCTCTCTCCCTCTCCATCTATCTATCTGTCTGTCTGTCTCTCTCTCTCTTTGTCTCTCCCTCTCCATCTGTCTGTCTGTCTGTCTGTCTGTCTCTCTCTCTCCTCTCTCTCTCTCTCTCACCTGCAATTCTTTCATTTTATCCTGGTCTGCTGCCCTCTGTTTCGTCAGCAACTCCAACTTACGTCGTGTGTCCTTCAGTTCTTTCTCTCTGTCATACAGCTGTTTCTTCATTACTTCTAGCTCTTTTTTCGATTTTTCTAACTCAGCCTGAAAGAAAGAAAGAATATTATGATGGTAAACAACGAGTTCCATGGAAAGCAAAGAAAACAAACGAGACAGTCTTGATGGAGGCAGACACAAATAGATCACTCATAAGGAAGATTAGGAAAAGACAGGCAACATCTGTAGGCCATTTTATGAGGAAGGGGGATTTGGAGCACCTGGTCACAACGGGAAAGCTGGAAGTGAAAGAGAGCACCGGGTAGACCCAGGGAAAAAATGCTGGACGGACTTGCAGGGTGGCTGTGGACGAGGGGGGTGGGGGAGATGCTAGGGGCAACGAGAGATAGAGACAAATGGAAGTCCATGATCGCCAACGCCATGCAGCAGGGCACCTGATGATGATGATGATGATGATGATAGATGATGATGATGATGATGATGATGATGATGAAACAACGAGAACAAACAAAAACAGAAGATGTAGCAGCAACCACCATTCGTAGCTGAGTAGTTGACAGTAATTGTAGTATTAGTAGTAGCAGTACAAGTAAAAGTGATGTAGTAGGCATGTAGCAATAGCAACCGCAGCAGCAGCAGTAGTAATAGTAGTTGTAGCAGCAGCAGCAGCAGCAGTAGCAGTTGCATAGTAATAGAAACGGCAGCAGAAGCAGCAACAACGGCAGTGACAGCAGGTAGCAGAAGTACCAGCACTAACACGAGTATAAACAGTAGCAGCAGCAACAGGTGTAGATCGTCGTCGTCGTCATCGTCGTCGTCGTCGTCGTTCGTCGTTGTCGTCGTCGTCGTCCGTCGTCGTCGTCGTCGTCGTCACGTCGTCGTCGTCGTCGTCGTCGTCCGTCGTCATCATCATCATCATCATCATCATCATCATCATCATCATCATCATCATCCGAGTATAAGCAGTAGCAACAATAACAAGTATGTCGTCATCAAGTAGCAGCAACAGGTGTAGATCGTCGTCGTCGACAGCCTCATCGTCGACATCCTCCTCCTCCTCCTCCCCATCATCATCATCATCATCGTCAGAGTATGAGCAGTAGCAACAATAACAAGTATATCGTCATCGAGTAGCAGCAACAGGTGTAGATCGTCGTCGTCGTCATCATCATCATCATCATTATCGTCGTCGTCGTCGTCATTGCCATCATCACTATCATCATTATAATCATAGTAGTTGACAGTAATTGTAATTGTAGTAGTAGCGAGCAGCAGTAGAAGTAATAGTGATGTAGCAGATCTGCAGCAACAGCAGCAGCAGCAGTAGCAGTAATCATAGTTGTAGCAGTGGCAGCAGTAATCATAGTTGTAGCAGTGGCAGCAGTAGCAGTAATCATAGTTGTAGCAGTAGCAGTAATCATAGCAGTAGCAGTAATCGTAGTTGTAGCAGTAGCAGCAGTAATCATAGTTGTAATAGCAGTAGCAGTAATCGTAGTTGTAGCAGTGGCAGCAGTAGCAGTAATCATAGTTGTAGCAGTAGCAGTAATTGTAGTTGTAGCAGTGGCAGTAATCATAGTTGTAGCAGTAGCAGTCATCATAGTTTTAGCAGTAGCAGTAATCATAGTTGTAGCAGTAGCAGTAATCGTACTTGTAGCAACAGCAGCAGCAGCAGTAATAGTAATCATAGTTGTAGCAGTGGCAGCAGTAGCAGTAATCACAGTTGTAGCAGTGGCAGTAATCGTAGTTGTAGCAGTAGCAGTAATCATAGTTGTAGCAGTAGCAGTAATCATAGTTGTAGCAGTAGCAGTAATCATAGTTGTAGCAACAGCAGCAGCAGCAGTAATCATAGTTGTAGCAGTGCAGCAGTAGCAGTAATCATAGTTGTAGCAGTGGCAGCAGTAGCAGTAATCATAGTTGTAGCAGTAGCAGTAATCATAGTTGCAGCAGTAGCAGCAGTAGCAGTAATCATAGTTGTAGCAGTAGCAGCAGTAGCAGTAATCATAGTTGTAGCAGTGGCAGCAGTAGCAGTAATCGTAGTTGTAGCAGTAGCAGTAATCATAGTTGTAGCAGTAATCATAGTTGTAGCAGTGGCAGCAGTAGCAGTAATCTGCTATTGTTCACCCTCTCCTCAAGAAACACAATTTAGATCCAAATGAACTGAAAAATTACCGGCCTATCTCTAATCTCTCTTTCTTGTCAAAACTCCTTGAAAAAGTCGTCCTCAACCAGCTGAACTCTCACCTGTCTGCCAACAATCTCCTCAATCCTTTCCAGTCAGCCTACCGCCAGTGCCATAGCACTGAAACTGCCCTACTACACATTCTCAACAATCTCCTCCTTGCAACTGATACTGGCAATGTCTCTCTCCTCACACTCCTTGATCTGTCTGCAGCCTTTGATACCATTGATCATGGTATTCTCCTTTCTAGACTTCATCATACTTTTGGCATCTCTGACATTGCTCTGTCTTGGTTCACTTCATACCTATCAAACAGAAAACAAACCGTTCTCATCAATGGCACTTACTCTCAACCTGCATACCTGACCTGTGGTGTTCCACAAGGATCTGTCCTTGGCCCTGTTCTTTTCACTCTTTACACCTCCCCCCTGTCCACCATCACCAACTCCCATTCTATAAAACACCACTTCTATGCTGATGACACCCAACTTCAAGACAGTGACTCACCTGATAATATACAGCGCCTGTTGACTCGCACCACTGAGTGTTACTCGGACATTAAGAACTGGATGACACACAATAGACTTCAGCTTAATGACGACAAAACAGAAGCTATCCTCATTGGCACCCGTCAGAAACTTTCTCAGCTGCCTCCTCTTTCTCTCCCATTATGTAACACATCAGTCCCAATTTCTGATTCAGCTAAAAACCTTGGTGTCTGCATTGACTCTACCCTCTCCATGAACAACTTTGTTTCTCAAACTGCCAGATCCTGCTACTATTATCTCCATCGTATAAAGCTGATCAGGAAGTATCTCTCTGTCGAAACAACTGCAAAACTCGTTCTCTCCTTCATAATGTCTCGCATTGACTATTGCAATTCACTCCTGTCTGGTCTTCCTGCCTCCACCATTCACATCCTACAGCGCATTCAAAACAATGCTGCACGCCTTGTACTCAAAAAGAAAAAAGCTGACCACATATCTCCTCTCCTGGCACAACTTCACTGGCTCCCTGTATCAAAGCGCATACAGTACAAACTAGACACCATGTGCTACAAAAGCCTCAATAACGCAGCCCCCGATTACCTGTCAAGCCTACTTGAGATCTATGTTCCCTCACGTACCCTCCGCTCTGCCTCTGATCCTCTGACTCTTCGCTTTCCACGCACTAAGCTCAATACCTATGGTCCACGAGCCTTCTCTGTTTCTGGTCCACTCTCCTGGAACAAACTTCCTCTCTCAGTCCGTCAGCAACCTACTTTTGTCTCCTTCAAGTCCGCTCTCAAAACTCACCTTTTCTCTCCTGCATAAAATCCTAACCTCACTCAACCCTCCCCTCTGCAGCCTGTCTCCGCTCGGAGGGAATCACATGGTTATAATATATAATT
>JAPXFY010000025.1:37467884-37480384 GCA_030674185.1 Monoplex corrugatus | reverse complement strand
TACAGTACATGTACTTCTAGTGCAGCCAATTCTTCTTTTCTGCCAAGTCTTCTCAATCTTTGAGCTCTTCTGTACTCCTTGGAGGACATCCGTGCCTGGTGCTGAGCAAACATAACGTGCGAAGTGTCCTTGTATGTGAGAAATTCTACAGTAAAGCTTCCAGAAGAAATCTCCAAGGCCTCCAGTATGTCTTTGATTCTGCTTGCTCCATCATTGTAAATACACACAGCAATGGTCACAGCTGTCCTGACCACTGTGAGACCATGAAATCTGGTTTTGGGACAATATTTCTATATAACGTTGTTCACACTTTCATTACTATTTTGAGTGTAACCATCCAGGCACCTGCGCAGCAATTCTGTACTGGCCAAGTCCTTGTCTTGCCATCTGCTAAGGGTCTCCCCTTCATACTGTTCTTCAAGATGCGTAGGCAGGTGCCCTTGCGCTTTTGCAGAAAACAGCATGAAAATACACGTTGCATCTGCCAAATCAAAACAAGAAGTCGCTGGTAAGTGTAGAGAACGCGAGTAACTTCCCTTGAACCGGAGAAGTTATTATTATGCTTGTAATATTGGGTTGTTATTGTCAGACCGAAAAACGAAAGTTGGAGTAAAAAATGGCGTCTCTGGTATTCAGACCCCCCTCATATAATTGTGAAATATAAAAAATGTTGCTGCTTATGTCAAAAAAGATTGATTGTGTGTGAAAATATAGACATTTTTCTACCTAAGACACTTAATAACAAGCTATTACTAAAAAATTGAATTTTTTCCAAAAACTCAGGTGTGACTGAGCCCTTAAAGACTTTCTCGATATCATGAAAATTGAGTACTGTTTTCTTCACTGTTTGTGCATATTTTCTTTGTTGTCTTTTGCGTACGCTTGACAGAGGTCTGTTGACCGAAAATTTGCGCCTGTCTTGAATTGACTTGATGTATCAGATGCACATTCTGAGTCTACTTTTGAAAGTCTGTTTCTCGACACCACGAAAGTTGAGTACCGTTTCCTGCATTATGTTTTGTGCGTTTATTCTTCGTTTTCTTTTGCGTACACTTGACAGAGTTCAGCTGACCGAAAATTTGTGCCTGTCTTGTATTGTCTTGTTGTATCAGATACCAATTCTGAGTCTACTTTTGTGTATTTCTGGTTTCTTTGTGTTTTCATTGCCACAGTGACCTTGAGAAATACAAAATCTAAATCTGGATTTTCTGGTAGAAAGCAAGAACTCTTATATATAAAAAAAACATTATTAGCATGGCCTGACCATTTCGTTTTAACTTATTGCAGACTGCAACATTAAAAATGGCCTGCTCGTGTCTTATCTTAAAATCGACCAAGCACTAATTTCTCACCATTCACTGAGTTGTCACTTTCCCCCCCTGTCTCGTATATCGAACAATTATATTATATAATATCTCTCTCTGTCTCTCTCTCTCTCTCTCTCTCTCTCTCTCTCTCTCTCTCTCTCTCTCTCTCCTCTCTCTCTCTCCTCTCTCATAAGCGAAATGATTAAATGTATGGTTCATGGATCCGTTTCAGTATGATCAAAGCATGCATAAGTGTCATTCACATAGTGTCAACTTAGTACTTCGCATATCCTGTTTTCCCTCCCATTTGAAGAGTTCGCTAGAGTGCAGGGTTTCAGTCTACGTAGACTGAGGGAATCTGAGCACCTGTCCTATGCAATCGAAAGTCTGTAATGGAAAATGCCGAAAATTCAATATTTCGACCCCCACCCCCATCCCCATCCCCTTGTATTCCTAATCTACAGTTAGTATATGAAATGCACATACTGTCCAAATATGATGAATCACTTTCGAGCAATTTCTATTTAGTTATTTATAAAGAAGCCGCACACGCAATGGCCAGAACAAGGAAGGAAACAACGAAATTGTGTCATAAATGATTACTTCCCTTAGGGTCAATACTATGGCGTACGTGCAATATTAAACTAGAATAATAACGTATATGATGACGTCGAAACCCACAAACTAAGACTCCTAATACAGGCTATATAGGCTATATATGAAATTTGATTTTGATTGAATTCATTGATTAACAGGGAGGGAAACTACGAAATTGTGTAATAGATAATTACTTCTCTTATGGTCAAAACTATAGCTACATGTAATAATAAACTAGAATGATAACGTATAAGATTCACTCGAACTCCACATACTAAGACTCCTTATACAGGTTATATAGGCTATATGTGAAATTTAATTTCAATTGAATTCACTGATTAACAACCGAGAAATATCTTCTCAACTAATTTTCACATGTTTGGTCTCTGCACGACTGAGATGGGTCATGGACTATTAAGTTTACTGACACACTTTGTTCAGTGACAGGCATTCTTCCATCTAATCGATATGATCCTCGTCCCAGAAAGATTTTAGAGACATTTCTATAAAGTTACACACATACACACACACACACACACACACACACACACACACACACACACACACACACACATGCGCTGCGCGCGTGCATACACACACACACACACACACGCTCACAGACACACAGAAACTAACACATACACACGCACACATATACATACACATTCACCCACACATACATAGACACAACACGTATCACACACACATACAGACACACACACAGACACACACATACACACGCATACTCACACAGACACATACACACACCACTTATCACACACACACACACATACACATACACATACACACACACACACACACACACACACACACACACACACAATTCAAACAATATCCAGCTTTCTCTCTCGTTGCACGAGAATTACACTTTAGGGGACAACTACGTCTGGAAGCAGTTCCAATTAAAACAGAAAAAGTATGATAAATGTCACATGAACTTTGAAGTTAGCAAAATACTTAAGCAGCTTCATGCCAGCAGAACTATACAGTCCCTTATGTACAGATGGAAACTTGATGCATTCAAAACAAAATATACCAATAACATAGTGTGTCTGTGTGGAAAGAAGATAACACATAGTCATATTCTTTCTTGCGTTAGGGTAAAACGACATATTCCAACACTATCTGTGAGTACAGTTTCTGACATATTTGCCTCATCATCATTACTGTATGAATTTTTTGTTAGCCTGTCAAAAAGTCCTATAGCGAATTATCTTTAAAATGTTATTTGACTTGTTCATTGTTGTGGTTAGTCAATTATTAGTTTTACTTTTTATTCATTTCTTCCGGATATTTACTAATTTTGTTTGTCAGTTTGTTTGTTTAAATCGATAATTATGGTAACATTATTTGTTAGTTTTACCTTCCCCTCTTCAAAACAGTTGTTTTCTGGATCATCTTTTCTCAAATTCAAAATTGACAATTTTCAAATATCTTCTTCACTCCTCCTCTATCACCCCTCCCCCTTTTTTTTGTTTGTTTTTGTTTTTGTTTTTGTTTTTTTGTCTAAAATCACTTTAGTGAATAGACATTAAATCAAAGACCACCACCACACACACACACACACACACACACACACACACACACACCGTCTCACACACATACATACACCTCTTACCATGTCACTTGCATTGTTGCTAATTTCTTCTTCGCTGTCCGATCTTTCAGCCATGGTTCTTATAATTATATCTTTGGAAAAAGATCCGTTCTGTATCGAGAATAAAAACCAGAATCACAATTACAGCATGCTTTCAATGTCACAAAAACTATAACGGATGTACAGGACATGAGAAATCGTGCAAAGACTAAAAAGGTTTGCATGAAAACCGCAAAAACGTGTGTGAATATGGGATCTACATTCATCCTGTGCACGAGTGACCAGTCCAGTTTTACTTGTAATAGTAATAGCAGAGAAGTAGTAATGATGATGATTGAGAGAAAGACAGAGATTTAAACTGAAAGGAAACTGCGATTTCCAGTCTTATTAGCAAATAAGCTTACTTACACACCTGCTGTTACCCAATCTACGTGTATGTAGACAACAGAAAATGGGAAGCAACAACAGGAAAAGAAAAAAAGTAGACACATATACACATTCTTGTCCCTCATTACGATTTATGTTTATACTGCTTGGATGATTTTATGCATACTTTTGTCTTCTTTTAATGTGCCCTTGAGTCCATGTATGTTTTATCTCGATGATGATTCACTGAAATACACCATATTGTCACCATTTTCCCCATCCCAGTGAGGTATTGGCTTTGGGGCTGCACATATGCCTTTTTACTTTTATTTTTACTTTTATTTTCATTTTTATTTTAAATTCAATCTGTTTGAATTGTCCTTTCACAAGACAGGCCCAGCCGCGTCTGACTAACGGTTTTTTTCTCCGGGGACTCCAGTTTTCCCTTCAGCCCCTTGGCTGTTGGTTTAGGATGTTTTTCTTCCTATTCCAAGGTCAGACCGGATTCGTTGCACTAGGCACGATCCATTTACATCAGCCATACCTCTTGATTAAATATTTTCCCATTCTGTCGAACATATGCCTATATTTTCTCTTGTGCATTAATAAATACTGGTATCATAGTTCTCATTTCGCTCTGACATCATATTTACTCATTAAACACATTATGATGTCATCTTAGTCAGTTTATTCCTTTTCTCACATTGGACACAGTAGCAGGGAAGTTTCAGTCTTTTTCTCATATTTTTTTGTATCTGGTGTTTGTTTGTTTGTAATCTTACGCTTGACAAAGGCCAGTTGGCCGAAAATTTGCGTCTGTCTTGTCTGGTTGTATTAAATACGTGTTTGTATTCTTCTTTCGTGTTTTTTACTGGCTCCTGTTTGCTTGAACGCGGGCAGTCACACTTGTTTTGGATTTCGTTATACACACACACACATATTTAAGACGAAAACTGAACAGGATACAAATCATGAAGAAAGAGAAAAAAAGAAAGTACAGAAAAAAAGCGAAAAAGAAAGAACAAACCTAAAATCAATCTCTTTCAAAGATACACTCACCTTAAGTATTAGAGTGACGTTCTGCTAAAAGAGATACAGCTTTAAATCAGTAGAAGTCGGCAAACCCTGTTAACATACACAGGCATGTATAGATCGACAAATCATCTACTGCATGTACATGTACATGCGTGTACTATAGGTAGGCCTACTTGTCTTTATATGTCTGCTACGCGTCTTCTGATGATTCAGAACAGCCAGCGGATCAGCCACTCGAAATTTAGAAACTGACGGTTCCAGATCAGGGTGTGTGTGTGTGTGTGTGTGTGTGTGTGTGTGTGTGTGTGTGTGTGTGTGTGTGTGTGTGTGTGTGTGTGTGTGTGTGGTGTGTGTGTGTGTGTGTGTGTGTGTGTGTGTGTGTGTGTGTGCTACTTCTTTTATGTTGGTTCCCACCCCCTTCCCTTCCATTTCATACGTAGTATCGTCTGCCGTGTAAAAACGAGGAAAATAGACAATGAATAAAGGAATATAAAGACATTTTGGCGACACTGAATGGTTTTATTTTCCAAAAGGCAAATATAAAATTTCAATAGCGATGCCCTACTTTTGTGTGTGTGTGTTCTGTAAATACAGTGTCTCGGCCGTCTTGTCACGGCCATGGTGTTTCGTAGCTCTGTATAAGTGAAGGATCGAGAATCGATTTGCCGTTAGCTAGGCAACTTGGCTGAATGCAGCCTGTACCCCCTCCCGCTTGTGTCATATCAGAAGTCTATCATGTCATACACGCACGCACAATACATATAAAAAGAGAGACGAGAAAGAGATGGAAAGAGAGACAGACAGACAGACAGAGACAGGAACAGAGAGAGAGAGAGAGACAGAAAGAGAGAGAAAAGAAAAGAAGAGAGAGAGAGAGAGAGAGAGAGAGAGAGAGAAGAAATGAGAAACTGAAACACTGAAAATGGTTTATTGCCATTGACATTTTTGTCCTTGTGGCAAGGAGCATAAAACAAAGTCATTAAATTTTTCGGCGACGTTTTCTCGAAACAAAGATTTATGAATATAGTCATGGCTGACAATACATCCATTTGAATTTTTTCCCTAAAGATGAAGAAAAAATTAAACGGAAAAAGTTGAACAAATTGTTGAACAAAAAGTTGAAGAAACAGTTGACCACCCAACGTAATTAGTTATATAAGTAAGAGGAAGACCCAAATCCGCCAAATAAACATAAGAACAGTATAAAGTGATATCTTCACTGGAGATAAACTTTCATTAATTTAAAAAGTTGAACAAAAAGTTAAAGAAACAGTTAACCACCTGACATAATTAGTCATATAAGTAAGAGGAAGACCCAAATCCGGAAAAAAAAAAAAAAGTAACATACTGGAGATAAACATACATTAATTTAAAAAGTTGAACAAAAAGTTGAAGAAACAATTGACCACCCGACGTAATTAGTCATATAAGTAAGAGGAAGACCTAA
The DNA here is from genome assembly GCA_030674185.1 of Monoplex corrugatus. Lineage (NCBI taxonomy): Eukaryota > Metazoa > Mollusca > Gastropoda > Littorinimorpha > Ranellidae > Monoplex > Monoplex corrugatus. The sequence continues at coordinate 37,474,014 of JAPXFY010000025.1, read as the reverse complement.
ATCCGGCAAATAAACATAAGAACAGTATAAAGTGATATCTTCACTGGAGATAAACTTACATTAATTTATTACTGTGTTGTTTTCTTTCTCCGACTTTCCCAAGCAAGGGCGATAAATTTCGCGAGGGATTTTTGATAGTTTTCATCTTCAGTCATGAGTATTCTGGTGTAATGACCGTTTGACTCGAAATGTCATCAAAGATTATGCATTTTTGTCGTATACTTTCATACGACTTGCAAACAAACAAAAAATGCATTTCATCTTCTGCCTCTACATTACACATGGGACAAATAGAGTGTGCCGATGAATTTGAGTAAAACCATCTTGTTATTGCATTTAGCCCTAGGGCTCTTAGTCTAAAACGAGCAAGATTGCTTCTGTGCCATTTATTTGTTACGGCCTTTATATATTTTTCGGTTTGAAATATACTTTTAAAGGAAAGGAACCAATCATATTTCTCAGATTCTTCCATTTGAGCGTGCCAGTTTTGTTTGTACGAATCAACTAATCTATCCCTAAATTCTGAAATAAATCCTTGTTTATAACCAACTCCCTGGCACATCCACACAATACCAAATCCATGTGTGGTTAACATTTTCTTAACGAAATATGCCCAGTTTTGTTTACCCGAATCTAATTGATTCAGTAACATCTCATATGCCTGCTTGCACAATCTTGACATTGGGAGCTGGGTTAATTTCAGCCAGTATTTAATACACTTCATTTGAGTTTTCAAAAACAAAGGATAACGGCCAGTTTCTCCATATAACATTTTATTAGATGAATGCAGTGGTACCGAAAGGAAGCGTTTGATGGCAAATGTATGTACCTTTTCCATTTTATGATTGCTCGAAAAACCCCATATTTCTGAGCCATACGTCAAGATTGGTTCAATTTGTGAGTCGAAAAGTTTCCAAAAAATCGAGAAGTCAGTGCAGTTCAATTTTCTTAAAGATCTTAAAATTTCCATCGTTCCTCTTTTCCCTTTTTTGCTGCTTTCCACCCATGCGCTTTGGAGACTCAGTTTTGTTGTAAAAATAATACCTAGATATTTATATGAGTTTGTGACTTTAACTTCAGACTCACCATAAAACCATTTTTCTCGAGCCGAAAGATGTCCTCCCTTACGGAAAATCATCACATTCGTCTTTTCTAGGTTCACAGACAGTAATAACCTAGCAGATTCATGTTTTAAAGCATTTAGTTGATTTTGTAACCCTATGACAGTGTCTGACAAAAGCACCACATCATCAGCAAATAGCAGTAAAAAAAACTTCAACAGCACCAGGCAATAATTGGACACTCCCTTTTTTGTCTATTTCTAACGCTAATTCATTAATAAAAAATGAAAATAGTAAGGGGCTGAGGAGACATCCTTGTTTCATTCCTCGTGGACATTCGAAAAAGTTGGAGTACATATCTTTGTCACGAACACATGCTAACACAGAATTATATATACTTTTAAGAGACATATATAATTTACCATTTACTCCATTCTTTCGCAGAATACCCCAAAGTACATTTCTATTAACTGAGTCAAATGCTTTGCGAAAATCTATAAATGCTACGTATAGTTTAGTGTGATTAAGAAGGTATTTTTGGACTAAAGCGTACAGTGTGAAAATGTGATCTATGGTACTGTATCCAGATCGAAATCCTCCTTGTTCTTCTATTATTTTTTCTTCCCTCTCTGCCCATTTCGTAAGTCGTTTATTTAATACATTTGTATAAACTTTGCCTAAAATACTTGTGAGTGCAACACCTCGGTAGTTGTCTAGGTTGTTTACATCTCCTTTCTTATGTATGGGGACAATAATAGATTTGGCCCATTCTGTGGGGAAAATACCATTTTCAAACAACCGATTAAATAGAATAACTGTAAAGTTTAACACTGAATCGCTGGAATGCTTTAACATTTCTCCCAGAATTTTGTCTGGTCCAGCACTTTTACCATTTTTCAATTTTTTAATACTGTCAATAATCTCCCTTCTTGATATTGCATCATTAAATAATGGTTCTTCGTACTCATTTGTATCCAAATTGCCATCATCTTCAATTTCTGCTCCGGAACCAGAAATTTGAAATATCGGAGGTTTTTTACGTGAGCGGAAGCAGGCTGTGGTGGTTGACGGTGCGAAGTCAGACTCAGTCGCTGTGAAATCTGGAGTACCCCAGGGCTCCGTTCTTGGGCCAAGCCTGTTCTTGGTCTACATAAACGACTTGCCCGGAACTGTCCTCTCATCCACACGACTTTTTGCAGATGACACCGCCATCTACAGGTCAATAACAACAGGCCAAGACCAGGCACAACTACAAACAGATCTCCAGCAACTAGGTCTAGAGAAATGGGAAGAAAGTTGGAACATGTCTTTCCACCCTGGGAAATGCATCACCCTCCCGGTTATCAGTCCCAAGAGAAAGAAAAAGCTGCTGACACCATCGTACCAGCTGCACAACCAGACTCTCGCCAATGTCATCTCGGCGAAGTATATGGGGATTACGATCACACAAGACCTAGATTGGGATCTCCATGTTCAAAACATCACGAACAAAGCCAACAAAACGTTAGGGTTCTTGCGAAGAAACCTCAGAGTCAGTAACATCAGACTCAAAGAGACAGCCTATAAGGCTATGGTGCGGCCCATTCTCGAATATACAAGTACTGTGTGGGACCCGTACAAAGAAGGACAGATGAAAAAAATTGAGGCCGTGCAACGAAGATCAGCGCGTTTTGTTTTAAATCGCTATAAAAGAACCGCTAGCGTCACCAACATGTTACACCACCTCGGATGGATATCTCTACAAAGCCGACGTAAGATCGCAAGGCTCACTATGATGTACAAAATTATTAACAACATGGTCCAGGTGGATTTTGGCATAATACACAAATCCCAGGAATCAAAGTTGAGAGCACCAAAGGAGAGGGACAGAAGAGCACACTCAAGGCAGCTTGCTAGACTTCAGTGCTCACGGATTACAGAATGTATTCGTTCCTCCCGCGAACCATCCATGAGTGGAACGAATCTTTGACTGAAGCTGTGGTTGGAGCCGCGTCTCCTGGCGTGTTCACGTCGGGAGCTCGCATAGCCTACTCCACCAGTAGGCTAGTAGTAGAAGTAGTTTTTTTTTTGTTTTGTTTTTTGTGCACACACACACACACACACACACACACACACACACACACACACACACACACACAAAATCAAACACAATATATATATATATATATATATATATATATATGTGTGTGTGTGTGTGTGTGTGTGTTGTATATTTTCTGGCAAAAAGATGGCAGTTGTCCTTAGAGTTATGTGCTCTTTATGTAACAACAACAGAATAGTCTGCTGGCAAGGGTGATAGAGTACTTAACCTCGGCCAACATCATGCCTCTGCGTACACTTCTAAGGTTTGTAGTTTGTTAACTAGTTATTGCAGAATTTCGCTCATGAAAAGATCAACTAATTCTTCCCGTCAGCGTGATCTAGATGTACAGTGATATGTTACAAATGACAGGATAAGGATAGCCATCATAGCGTAAGCGTTGGCCTGATTCAGTGATTGGAAATGTCCCGAAGCCTAACCGGCCTAGGCTATGTTGGTATATGTCGATGTCACTTATGTGTTCATCCATGATAAGATTACAATGATGAAATTTTCCTTTTGTTTTGCGTCAGTCCATTCTGTGAAAAGAGAAATATATATATATATATATCTCTCTCATAATGATAATCATCATCATCTTCATCATCGTCGTCATGGTCATCATCATGATCATCATTTTTAATCTCTCTTTCTCTCTCTCTCTCTCTCTCCCTCCCGCCATCATCATCATCATCATCGTCATCATTGTTGTCATCATATCGTCTTTAATCATTCTTTTCATTCGTTTTCTTCCACCCTTTTTCTGTATCTTTTGATGGCATTAAGATTTATGATGATATTATGCTTTTTGATCACTGTTTATATCATAGAACACATTAGATTCATTTGAAAATACCTGCAGTTTTCAATTTATGTGTCGAATAGTAAACATTGATCTATTGATTAATGTGCCATACATTTCAAATGAAATGTTACTAGTTTCATGTAACCATGATATATTATGTATGTCATATTTGTATAATCGTGTGTGGTAAATTATAAGTGTTGATCTGTTGTCATATTCACTGATATAGTGATATGTATTAAATTTGTAAATTATGCATTTAAAGAATCATTTCAAATTGAAGACTCTAAGGTATACTGAAGAACTCCCCATCACCCACTCTCATTCCTAATCCCATACCACTCACAGTGTTTGTATGTAACCTAAGTTCTGAGTTCTCTCCCCCCCCCCCCCCCCCCTTCTCTCTCTCTTTCTCTCTCTGTTATGATGATTATGATGATGATTATCATCATCATCATCATAATCATCATCATCATCACTATTAATCATTCTTTTCATTCCTTCCATTCAGTCTTTCTTTTTCTTACCTTCTGGTGGCATCCATATTTATGTTGATACACTTTTTCAGTTTTGATTATAGTGTATTTGTTGTTGCATGTGTGTTTGCAAATTTGTTGTTGTTTACCTGATAGATATATAACTTGAATAGTGCATTGACATGCTATTTGTTAGTTGTATTGTATGTTGTGTTGTTGTGTTGTGGGGTGTGTGTGTGTGTGTGTGTGTGTGTGTTTTTTTTTTGTCACTCACATTGAAGAGTGTTTATATAACAAAAATTATTTGTTTGTTTTGTTATGAATTTTTTTTTTTTTTTTTTTTTTTTTTTTTCAGATATCTTATGAACAATGAGCATCTTATAAGTAAGGTAAGTCATGAATTTGCAGTGCTGATAGTGTGACTGTGAGTAATACTGAAACTGTGAAAGCAAAGAGAAGATTGTGAAAGCAAGAATTTGAGGTAGGTGTGAATAAATGATAATAATATTTTGGCGTTGATGGTAGTATTGCTATAATATTTAGAGACAGCTTCCCCACTTATATAACAAAATGTCTGCCAAGAACTTTGATTTAAAATCATTTGAAATCTCTTGTGGTTTACAATGCAGAATTCGTATGTTTTTTGTTGTTTTTTGTTTGTTTGTTTGTTTGTTTTTTTGTCCACAGCAGAACAAATAAGCTCATAATAGTATGTTTATGGAAGAGTTTCCTCATTTATTTGAGTCATATATTGCATGTGATAACCTTTTTATCCTTGATGATGTTACTTTTCGTTGTGATACTCATTCTAGTACATATATATGTCACCACTCTAAAAAAAAAACCTAATTGACAGTAGCATTCTGAACCAGCTTATAACTGTTCCTGCCCATTGTTGTGCCATAGCTTCAGTTGGTTTACTATAAACTGTCAGACTGACATCACTGACCCTTTAGTTATCGACAAGCTCACCTGTGACCTCTTTGTGATATAAGTTTCCCCACGCATTGATAAACCACACACACACACACACACAAATGAAACTAAGAATTTGTGACAGTGTAACATGACAAGTCTTTAGACCTCTGCTTTCCAGGCTGACCTTGTCTCAGACATTGCAAGTGCATGATTGGATTCTTCAGATCTTATTGACCATTACAACTTGCAGCTCAGACATCCGTGTTCCTGTAGTCATACACATATTCATGCACATCTGAGTTTAGCTGGCGTGCTTATTTGTCATTATATAAAAAAAAACTTAACATGCTATATACAACTGAATATACATGTCTTCGTATCTTTACTCGGCAGAAGACAAACTTGCAGGAATACCAGCTGTCCCCTTTCATCTGTCTTTTGCACAATACAATCAAGACATGTCAAAAAGTAATATTCTGGCCATGTAAAACTAAAAGTAACTTTTCTCCCACAAAACAAAGGTGAAGAGGGATGAGGCATTACAAATCCCAAAGTCACTCAGGTCCATCACCATTGTAGCTCAGAACCCTCTCTCTGTCTCTCTCTCTGTCTCTCTCTGTCTCTCTGTGTGACTATTCCACCTGCCTAAGAGGCTAGATGCTTGTTCACTGTACACAAAGCTATTACTGAGCTGCATGAACCTTTTCATTCAGCTTGTCCTGAAGCCCACTGTACCTGAAACTGCTTAGTTAAAAGATGTTAATGATCTTCTGTAGACTTCAGTGGACTG
>JAPXFY010000025.1:37400384-37462884 GCA_030674185.1 Monoplex corrugatus | reverse complement strand
TGTGTAGTGCAAGAAGTGTAATGTGTGTGTATGCAGAAATGTATAGTGCAAGAAGTGTAATGTGTATTACGCAGAAATGTACAGTATGAGAAATGTAATGTGTATGTATGCAGGAATGTACAGTGCAAGAAGTGTAATGTGTATTATGCAGAAATGCACAGTATGAGAAGTGTAATGTGTGTGTATGCAGACATGTGTAGTGCAAGAAGTGTAATGTGTGTGTATGCAGACATGTATAGTGCAAGAAGTGTAATGTGTGTGTATGCAGACATGTGTAGTGCAAGAAGTGTAATGTGTGTGTATGCAGACATGTATAGTGCAAGAAGTGTAATGTGTGTGTATGCAGACATGTGTAGTGCAAGAAGTGTAATGTGTGTGTATGCAGACATGTATAATGCAAGAAGTGTAATGTGTGTGTATGCAGACATGTGTAGTGCAAGAAGTGTAATGTGTGTGTATGCAGACATGTGTAGTGCAAGAAGTGTAATGTGTGTGTATGCAGACATGTGTAGTGCAAGAAGTGTAATGTGTGTGTATGCAGACATGTGTAGTGCAAGAAGTGTAATGTGTGTGTATGCAGACATGTATAGTGCAAGAAGTGTAATGTGTGTTTATGCAGAAATGTACAGTATGAGAAGTGTAATGTGTGTGTATGCAGACATGTGTAGTGCAAGAAGTGTAATGTGTGTGTATGCAGACATGTGTAGTGCAAGAAGTGTAATGTGTATTATGCAGAAATGTACAGTATGAGAAATGTAATGTGTATGTATGCAGAAATGTACAGTGCAAGAAGTGTAATGTGTATTATGCAGAAATGCACAGTATGAGAAGTGTAATGTGTGTGTATGCAGACATGTGTAGTGCAAGAAGTGTAACGTGTGTGTACACAGATATGTGTAGTGCAAGAAGTGTAATGTGTGTGTATGCAGACATGTGTAGTGCAAGAAGTGTAACGTGTGTGTACACAGATATGTGTAGTGCAAGAAGTGTAATGTGTATTATGCAGAAATGTACAGTATGAGAAGTGTAATGTGTATGTATGCAGAAATGTATAGTGCAAGAAGTGTAATGTGTGTTTATGCAGAAATGTACAGTATGAGAAATGTAATGTGTGTGTATGCAGACATGTGTAGTGCAAGAAGTGTAATGTGTGTGTATGCAGACATGTGTAGTGCAAGAAGTGTAATGTGTGTGTATGCAGACATGTGTAGTGCAAGAAGTGTAATGTGTATTATGCAGAAATGTACAGTATGAGAAGTGTAATGTGTGTGTACACAGACATGTATAGTGCAAGAAGTGTAATGTGTATGTATGCAGACATGTGTAGTGCAAGAAGTGTAATGTGTGTGTACACAGACATGTGTAGTGCAAGAAGTGTAATGTGTATTATGTAGAAATGCACAGTATGAGAAGTGTAATGTGTATGTATGCAGAAATGTATAGTGCAAGAAGTGTAATGTGTGTGTACACAGACATGTGTAGTGCAAGAAGTGTAATGTGTATTATGTAGAAATGCACAGTATGAGAAGTGTAATGTGTGTGTATGCAGAAATGTATAGTGCAAGAAGTGTAATGTATATTATGCAGAAATGTACAGTATGAGAAGTGTAATGTGTGTGTATGCAGACATGTGTAGTGCAAGAAGTGTAATGTGTGTTTATGCAGACATGTACAGTGTGAGAAGAGTGATCTGCATGTGTGCAGAAATGTACATCTTCGTACATGTTTGACTTATGAATTTCTTTCTTTTTTTTTTTTTTATCTAATCTTGAATGACTGGCTGTGGCTAGTGTGATTGATGTTTGAACTAATTTTTTTTGTAATGACTCAAGTTTGAAACTGAAATGTGTGCAAATGTTGATTTTGATAGTGTTTAAGACAGATGTAAGTTATGTGTCTAATTTAGATAGAGTTCAAGACATAATATATTGTAAAGCTTTCACTTCATAGTATGAGATTATTTGATGATTATTTTAAATCAGAGCAGCTGTGAACTATAATACATGAGAAATAAAGCCAAACTGATTAGGTTTTCGGGATGGTAATCAGTGAAATTGTGTTTGTGTGAGTGTACGTGTGTGTGTATCTGTTTGTGTGTGTGTGTGGTTTTCTGGAATGCCTTTGTTCTAATTTTTTCATTCAATATGTTATGGCAAGTTGACAAAACATACAGTACATGTCTTATTAAGCATAATGAAATATGGACAAGTCATGCATTCAACGTATATCCTATTACATACATAAATCCATGTGAAAATTTGTATCAAGCATAAGTCTTCAATTTTTACCCTTTTAGAGAAAGGGGAGATTGTGTCCCATGTCATGAAACTTTTTTTCATGGGTAAAACAGTCCGCAGTAACAATGGGATTATATAGATAAACGGATGACATCAGCTTAGGAAAAGATGCAAAAATTTAAATGTGGATGTACAGGGAGAAGAATAAGTCGTAAGGTATCAGAATAAATGCTTCAAATATACATCTTTTATGGCTCGGGAGCTAGTAGTATTCAAAGCTGGAATGACTTAACTGATATTATAACAGACATTTGTGATGAAAAAGAAACAACTGTCTTGTGGTTGACCTATTTTTTGTATTCTGTAACTGTCAAGTAATGTGTCTGTGTGTGTGCTCATACTTGTGTTTGTGTGTGCATATGTGTGTACATACATGTAAAGGACAGTGGTAATGGACGCATGGGTGTGTATTGTGCAGGACTATTTATTAAACCAGTGTCTAGAAATGTACTGTCAGGGATATAAGACACCCATAAAGACTTAGAAACGGACAGTAACATTTTCTGTGCTGATCACTTTATGCAATTATATTATTAGTGTTTTTATAATGAACATATAACAATCTTGGTGGTGCTCACGCATAGAACGACTTGTGCTTTTGGGTGATTTGCATAAGTAAACTTTGTGACAAAAACTGAATGCACATATTCAATAATAAATTGTCTATTTTAATATCATGATAGTTTCACAAGTATATGTATTTGTGTGCATGTTTGTGTATGCATGTACATGTGTGTGTGTGTTGTGTATGTGTGTGTGAGTGAGAGAAACTGTTTTCAGCATGAACAGATGTACATGGCATAATTGTATTCCATAAAGGAATTCTGTGTGTGAGAGAGAGAGAGGGAGGGAGAAAGATTGTTTTCAGTGTGAATAGACGTAGGGTTATAGGGTTGCATACCTATTTATCGACTTTTCCAAAGCTTTTGATTCGATCCACCAAGAAAAGATGAAGGAGATTCTAACTGCATATGGACTACCCAAGGAAACAGTAGACGCCATCATGATGCTGTATCAGAATACCCGCTGTATGGTTCGCTCCCCCGATGGAGACACAGACTTCTTCAACATTACTGCTGGAGTCCTTCAAGGAGATACGCTTGCCCCCTACATTTTCATCATCTGTCTCAATTATGTGCTGAGGAAAGCGGTGGATAAGAACAAAAAACTTGGCTTTACCCTCACAGAACAGAAGAGCACACGCTACCCTGCGGTAAAGATAACAGATGCGGTTTACGCTGATGGCCTGGCTGTTCTCGCAGACCTTCTAAAGGATGCAACATCTCTTCTTCACAGTGTCGAAAGAACAGCAATGGAGATCGGGCCCCACCTCAACGGGAACAAAACAGAGTTCATCTGTCTGAACCAAGATGCATCAGAAGGCATGAGAAGTCTCAATGGAGATACAATCAAACAAGTTCAAGAGTTTAAATACCTGGGCAGCTACATTGACTCCACAGAACAAGACGTCAACACCAGACTCGGAAATGCCTGGGGTGCTCTAAATCAACTGGACAAAATCTGGAAATCCAATCTGCCAGACAACCTGAAAAGGAACTTCTTCCGAGCAGCGGCAGAATCCGTTCTTACATATGGCTCAATCTCTTGGACCCTAACAACGACATTGGAGAAGAAGATTGATGGAGCATATAGGCCTACAAGAATGCTGCGTGCAGCCCTGAACAAATCCTGGAGAGAACATCCAACTAACAAAGAGTTATATGGTAAGATCCTACCAATCACTAAATCAATATGTCAGCAAAGACTGCGCTTCGCGGGACACTGCTGGCATAGCACAGAACTGGTGGGGGATGTTCTATTATGGAGACCCAGCCATGGCAAACAAAGACCAGGACGTCCAAAGAAGACTCATCGACCAACTGATGGATGATACAGGTTGTCAGTATGATGAACTACCTACTGCAATGTCTGACAGAGAAGGATGGAAGAAACGTGTCATGGATAGCTGAGCAAGCTCATGATGATGATGATGATGATATATGGCAAAATTGTATTGCCTAAAATTCTCAATAGCAGACAGGTAAATCATTTCAGAAATGCGCACATTTACACACACACAAACTGTTATGTAATTAATTTAACCTTTGCCAAACCCCTGTGTGAAAAATCCTCCACACTTTAGGGTGAAAGGGCATAAGTCAGTCACGTTATGCACCATCTCCATGAAATTTCATGACCGTCCAAAAGGTTTGATACACCTATACTCTACTCACCCGTCTCACCCGTCGGCGTCACCGGGAACAGTGTTGGCCGCTGCACATGATGTCCTCACAAGCTGCCTCCAGCACTCTCGATCTTGGCTAAGTCTGACCACCTCCTGGAGTTTCTTGCCACTGATGTTTGTGATGTTTCTAGCAAGTGATGCAGGTGGCCGTCCTCTGTTTCTCTTTCCTTCCACTTTACCCTGGAGGACAGTGGACATCAAGTCTGTTCTCTCATTACGGATTGCGTGTCCAACATATTTCAGTTTCCTCCGTTGTATGAGTACTAGGAGCTTGCGTGTAGTACCCAACTCATTCAGTATGCTTTCATTTGAGCGCCTATCCGTCCATCTGACCCCCAGCAGTCTTCGGTAAAACCACAGCTCTGCTGCTTCCACTCGTCTTTCATCCTCTTTCTTCATTGTCCATGCCTCGCAGCCCTATAACATCACTGGCCAGACAAGACATTTTAAGAGTTTTATCTTAAGGTCTGCTGTTATGCTGTGGTCTTTCCAAGTATTGTTCAATTGAACCATACTGTTCTTGGCCATTCCAATTCTCATCTTTATGTCTTTTGAGCATGTTCCATCGTGTGTCTTGACTGAACCTAAATATTTAAAGTCCTTGACATTTTCTAGAGGGACTTGGTTTAGCATGATCTGGTCCTGTCTAGTGTTATATTTGCCTGCAACATGCATAACCTTTGTCTTCTATGAATTTAAGTCCAGCCCAGCTGCCTTTCCAACCCGGTCTACCCTGCTCAGGATCCTCCTAGAGCCTGTAATGTTGTCTGCCAGTAATCCTGTGTCATCTGCGTAGCGTAAATTTGACAGGTTTCTACCACCAATATTTACTCCCATGTCTTCTATGTCTGCTTCTCTCATGATATGTTCAGTGTATATGCTGAAGAGATGTGGAGACAGGATGCAACCCTGCCTTACCCCTTTAGTGATGTTAAAAAATTTGCAGTTTTGATTATTCCATCTGATTGTTGCTTTTTGATCATTATATAATGAAGCTATGAGGGAAACCAGATGTCTTGGAAAACCCATTTTGATCATGAAGTGGAAAAGACTTTGGTGAATCACGCTATCAAACGCTTTGCTGTAGTCAATGAAAACGATGAACATCTCTTGGTCTGTGTTTCTAATCTTTTCTATCAATATCTGGAGTACAAACAGCATATCTATTGTTCCCCTGTTTTTCCTATAGCCTGCCTGACAGTCGGATAGCTCTTCCTCTACTTTTGGCTTTAACCTGTTTAAAATTATTATCAGCAGTATTTTACTGGCATGACTGATCAGTGCAATTGTTCTATAATTGTTGCAGTCTTTGACATTTCCACTTTTATGTAACATGACAAATTCTTGGAGCTTCCAGTCTGTAGGCCATTGACAAGTCTTCCATATCTTGCAGCATAAGTGATGCATTACTTTGAGTCCACCATCACCTGAGTGTTTCAACAACTCTCCAGGAATATTGTCAAGACCAGGAGACTTTCTGCATTTTAGATCTTTAATGGCAGATTCAACTTCGCTGAGCAGAGGTTCAGGTTCCATATCTCCAGGGGTCAATTCCAAATTTGGCTCTAAATTATTTTCATGGCCGTCAGGCTTGCCAAAAAGTGATGTGCCATATTCGTGCCACCTATCCAAGACATCATCTGGTTCAGTCAGTGTGTGACCATCCTTGTTGTTGATGCATTGGTTTGTTGCTTTGAAATTTGTTTTTTTCACTTTTTTTATTTGTTTGAAGAGCTCCCTCGACTTCCTGTTTTCGTTGTGTTCATTGATTTTACTGCATTCTTGTGCAGCCAATTTGCTTTGTCTCTTCTGACTTTACTTTTTATTTCCCTTTTCAATGCTGAGTATTTTTCCCGCTCTCCCTGCTTTCGAGCTTGACTTTTCTTTTCTGCCAGATCTATCACTTCCTGACTTATGTAGGGCTTAGCTTTTTTCCTTTTCTTTTCTTTTCCTAGTTTTTCTTCAGAGATTTTGGTCAGTGTGTTTTTTATGTCTGTCCAGATTTCATCAGGATATGAGTCATTTTCATCCCAAACTTCAAGTAACTTTAAGAAACGATTACTTGTTTCTATACTAAATTCTAACGCCAGCTCAGGGTTTTCTAATTTTGATATGTCGAACTTTGGCGTCGATTTGGTTTTAGGCTTTTTTCATATTTTCATTCTTAATTTGGTTGTCACAAGAATGTGATCCGTGTCGCAGTCTGTTCCAGGCTTTGTTTTTGCATTGAGGACAGTTGATTTCCAGGATCTGTCAATGATAATATAATCAATCTGATTACGACACCTGTCTCCTGGAGAGATCCATGTGTATCTTCTGCGCAGTGGTTGTTAACGAAAGCATGGTTTGTTAACGAAAGCAAATAAAACAAATAATGAAATTTTAAGCTATTTCAGAAAAAAAACAACTAATTTCAACAGCATCCAAACCTAGCCAGGTAGGTGACAGGCGAGACATTACAGAACGTATAAGAAGGCAGTATGGCCCAGCCATGCAGCAAAGCGTTTGCAGTAGACAACGTGAATCTGCATGTGAAGTTGATGAGCACTGCTGCCAGCAGTCCAGTATATCTCACAGTTAGCCCTCTGGGAAAAGGGCTGAAGCAAAAAACAACAACAACAACAAACAAACAAAAAACGAAACCAAAAAACAAAAAAATGTTTTCCAGTGTGTGATACAAACCAGCATCAGAGATTGCCATGCAATAGGACAGAAATCTAATACGTTCGTCAGGCAAGTTCCGCTCTAGTGACGTATCCAGACGTCTTGATGAACAGTTTCGAATTCCCTGAAGATGCCAAATGGCGAGCCAATTGCATTCTTGACACCTATAAGTGAGGGTCCATTGGATTGTACAGTAGGCCTGTCCATCTTGAGGCAAAATGTTGCTTGGTTTATTAGTACCAGAAACAGATACTCTAGCCATCCAGACAGCATTGTCCTTTCAGTTGGTGCCAGTGATGCCTTTTTGTCCTTCTCACACTTCTTTCCACCGGGTATTAGGGAGCAGAAAGGTCAGGTATCATGGTTCCAGCACCTGCGCTTTTATTTAAAAAATGTTTTTTTTTTTTTACTCAGTGCTTATCGCAAAAGTCAGTGCTTTCACAATATACTATTATCTCAACGAAGAAAACAACTGGTCGCTTGATATGCTTGATCTGAACAGGGCCACAAAGAGGGGCAAAACCGAAATGTAGACCACGAGTCATCATTGCCATCAGCCCGGGCAATCCAACAGGGCAGGTTCTGACCAAACAGAATGTCCAAGACATTATGGAGTTTACTCACGAACATGGCCTGACGAGGTCTACTAGCAGAACACTTACACCGAAGAACGGTAGTTCTTCTCTTTCAAGAAAGTGATGATGGAGACGTTAGCCCCTTACAACACCATGGAGCTGGCCTCCTTCATGTTGGTCTCTAAGTGCTTTTTGGGAGAGTGTGGATTTCGTGCAGGTTATGTTGAAGTTGATCCTTGATCCTAAGGTAAGCATATGGGCATATGCACAAGATGAAAATGGTTGAAATCTCTGGCCACAAGCCCTAACTCAAAGAACCCCCGGTGTCCTGTACATTAGGCCTGTGGGACTGTCCATCTTGAGGGAAATTGTTGCTCAGTTCATCAGTACCAGAAACAGATACTCTAACCGTTTAGACAGCATATCTATTTTATAAATATAAAATATTTCAAGTCTATATTGCTACAGATTGAGCGGAAGATGTGCTTACGGCAGCAAGGGATAGATACATACGGAGGGCCATAATCGCCAACGCCATGCGGCAGGGCACATGATGATATTGCTACTAGTGTTTTGTTGGAAAAGTAGTCATTTTAAATGCTTTCAGTGCCCTATTACTTTTTTCTCTGTGTCAAAAACAGTTTTTAAATAGGCCTACCTTTCGAATTAACTGATGTGTAGTGTAGTCTCTTTGTTTTACATTTTGTTAATATAGAATTCTGCGTGGAATATAACTTGAGTCCAAGATATTAAATGATTCGAAATTAGTGCTGTGTGTTGTCAAAGCCGCAAGAAAATGAAAGGAGATTTGTCTCTCTTGCAATATAAACTAACAGAAAGACAAAAACAACCAAACTAAAGGTCTGTTAGACCTTTTACTAGAAAAAAAAAAAGTCTGATCTAAAATGCAGAACAAAACAATAGCCATTGAGGATGACAACAGACGAACACACACACACACACACACACACACACACACACACACACACACACACACACACACACACACACACACACACACACACACACAAAACAAAGAAACAAAACAAAAAAACTAAAATATGGACAGAAGAAAGGCGAGACACTTCCAGAGTGGTGTATCAGTATTTCGATCCCTCAATGGGAAGATCCTATGCTCTCAAAGCGGGTGATACGTTTCGTTTTGTTGTATCCTAGGCTGTTACTCAACCCTCAGCAGTCTCTCTTTTTTCCATTTATTCCTCTTACGTTGTCTTCTTCAATGGTATCTGTTCCATTTTGAGCTTTTTTTTTTATTCTATCGAGCAAAATGTCTGTTTTGTCTCCTTGGTTTTTGTCTTTTTCTCTGTTCATACCATTGCAAGGGAGACAATTGTTCTTTCCTTTTGTTGGAACTAGGACTATTCATCTAATATATTCACTTTAATTGGCGCTCGGACCTGACAGTCAGTCATTCTCTTTTTATACATTAGTGTCATATCTAAACAATGCAATCGTTTAGGTCTAAAGAGATTTAGAACGTATCATTTTCGTATTACCATTCTTTCTGAAAGAGAAGAGCTGAAACAGCTTCTGGGTCTTTCAGGGACTTCCGTCTGAAGTTCTTGGCCAAGTATTGGTAATAACAGATGAGCAAGTTGACTGGTAGAATGATACCTTCGTATGTCCATCTGATCGATCTGTGGATATTTCGGTTCGCTATGACAGACAGACAGAAAGAAAAAAAACAGAGAGAAAGAGAGAGAGAGAGAGAGAATAGCACACACACACACACACACACACACACACACACACACACACCACACACACACACACACACACACACACCTCACTCACGCAAGCACGCACGCACGCACGCCTCTCACCCACCGCTTCATTTATCTTAGTTTGTCTCTCTAAAAAAAATATATAAAATTTTTTAAAAAATCATAAAAAAAAGAGAAAGAAAGGAAAGAGAAAGAAAGAAAGAAAAACAGAAAAGCACTCACGCACGCACGCACGCACGCTTGCACGCACACACACACACACACACACACACTCTTTTTGTCACTTAAATGAAAATTCCTCCCATCAGAGAAGGTTCTTTTTTTTTTTCGTTTTTAAGGAACTGTTCTTTCTTATTGTCATCAACTCACACCCCCCCTCCCTTGATTTTCTCGTTCTTTTTTTACTTCTTTAAAAACAAATTACAGTCAAAAAAAAAAATCGGACAGATTGTCAACAGTAGTTTGATGTTTGGGAACGATGTCGCGGGATGTGCCGTACCAAAATCTGCTTATAATACGTGTAGATCTCATCAGCTTACTATTCGTAATACGAATTCTGAGACAAAAATCATCTGGTAATATATATACAGAATGATGGACCCAAAGAGTATGTATTATAGTTGCATCAGTTCCAGAACAAGTGGCCATAGTTTGGATCATGTGAAAGACCTCAAAATCACGACAGGTCGTCTATCTCATAAACCCACAAGAATCTTTCTCTCTTCCTTTTGTTCCTTATCCCTACCCCCCTCATGCATTTTTCTTTCTTTCTTTCTCAGAATATTTTTTCCCCATCATCAGAGGTCTCTCTCCCTTTTTTGTTATTGTTTTTATAATGTATTTTGTATGTGTTGTCACTGACCAGCAGAATAAACACTGAGTCCTCCCTCTCTCTCTCTCTCTCTGAGTGTGTCATTTTACTGATCATTGCTTAATAATTCTCCCATAAAGAGTTTGGGGGGGGGGGAGAGGGGGGATAGTTGTTGTTTTTAGCTTGTCTTTTTCAGTTTCTTTTCTTCTTCTTCTTGTTCTTCTCTCTCTCTCTCTCTCTCTCTTTCTTCCTTTTCCCGCCCCCACTTGCATATCTATATATCTGTGTACATATACATATCTATCTATATCTATCTATCTGTCTATGTATATATGTGTGTATGTATATACGAGATTCACGTATGTCTATATCTCTATCATTCAAGTTTTTGTGGGGGTACGTTTTAAAATGGTTATATCCCTGATAAGGCTCTATGCATTCGGCTGGGCTTTAAAGTAAAAGAATACGAATAGATAAGGCTGGCTTTTCTGTGTGAATACTGAAGGAGACCGCTTGTTTTTGCATAGCCATGCAAAAGGCAACAGGTGTGCAGCGAGTAAAAACAAAATTCTTTTTTGTCCAATGCACAACGCAACAGTTGTCTTCCTTACCCAAACCCAGTTAGCAAGTATGGCGTATGGCTAGAGTTATCTGCACGGAAACTCAGAAACTGCGGCCATAGTCCACAAGTGTACTCCTCACTAAAAGCTTTGACAAGAATAATTCAATTCAAGGGAAAAGGATTCAGATAAAACAAACAAACAAACAAACAAACAAACAACCAAACAAACAACCAAACAAAACAAAAACAAAAAACCTTCAAAAACTACATACTACTTTTTCATGCCCAGCGTTTTGTCCAACCAATTGCGTTCAGAACTGGGGAAGGTAATAAAGTGAGAGAGAACAGATCGACACTGCCTCGAGAAAATTGAACAAGGTCTGATCACTCCCAGACGACTTTATGGTTGTGGACACGCTATTTCTTTTCATTCGTTCGTCTTGTCCAAGCAGAGTTTATATTGCACATAGCTTAAAAAAAACAACCCCAATGACACCAACTGAAATAACTGAAAGATGCACGATATCAACATACCTCAAGAGGTTGGATGAGAACAACTGAAAGGAATTTACGCATAATGTATGATTTTATAAACCAAGGAGTATCTGAATGTTTTTGATTGTTATAATGATTAAAGTGCTTATCAAAAAAGAGTGTAAATATCTGCCATTTCTGTCTGACTCTGAGATAACAAAGCAAAAAACAAGTCAGCGTTGAAGCCCCCACCCTCACACACACGCACATATCAGCGCACGCACGCATCCCTACATGCACACCCACAAGCAAACACTAGCATGATCACATGCAAACACACAAATGCAAATACACTCATATAAACACGCAGAGAGAGACAGAAAAAGAGGGAGGGTGGAAGGGAGAGAGAGAGAGAGAGAGAGAGAGAGAGAGAGAGAGAGAGAGAGAGAGAGAGAGAGAGAGAGAGAGAGATTTTTTGCAACATAAATGACGACTTACAATATTGGTAATAAAACTACTATTGCCAATGGCTCACGTTAACAATTACCAAGAAACACCACGAGACAAAACATGAGAGACAAAAGCAGACAATCTAGTGCAGCAGGAATTATGGAGGACATGGCGCCCCTGCTTAAAATTAAGCCTTCTGTGCCAAGTGAGGAATACTTAAAATGATATGTCAAAGTGCTTTTTCATGAACTGAATCCGGTTGAGTATTCGTGCAGTAAACAGAAATTATTGCTGTTAGTCTCTCTTTCTCTCTCTCTCTCTCTCTCTCTCTTCTCTCTCTCTCTCTCTCTCTCTCTCTCTCTCTCTCTCTCTCTCTCTTTCTCTCTCTTTCCGGACTTTGTCAAGCACATACATAAAACAAAACGACACACACACACACACACACACACACACACACACACACACACACACACACACACACACATATATATATATATATATATATATATACATATATATATATGTGCAAAAGTTCGTTCGGGGGGTGAGTGGGGGGGGGGGGGAGAGATTAGACGATTTCCCTGATGTGAAGTTGAGCAGGAGAAAATGGCAAGTTTTGTCAAGTATTAAATATTTCCTTTCTTTGTTTCTTTTCTTATTTCCATCTTTTAATATCATCTGCCATGTGGAGTCTCGACTTACTACAAACAAACAAACAAACAAACAAACAAAAACTAAATTAAAAAAAGACAACAAAACCCACAAATAAGCAAACTCAGAGACATTTTATTATCTAACATCTGATCCATTTTCTGAATGCGTCCTTAGTTTCCTTTTCACGTTCCGCTTTTATCTAATTCTGGCGTGTTACCTGAGCTTGCTGTTTCGATCGTGTAGTTCTTGAGTGCACATATAATTTTGTACCAATTTGGGTCTTAAAATGGTGTGTGGTGGCTTCAGTTGCTCCAAAAATGCACTTATAGTGCTAAACATACTCTATATCGTACGTATTTTTGTGATTGTTTGGTTTGGTTGCGATCAGTTGCTTTGGATATCAGTCGTTGTACGTTTAATTCATGACGCGTTTTCGATCACAACTGGCACAAGCATGGAACAGTGTTGTTGTCCATGCTTGACTCATGATTGCACATGGCTGTGACGTGGCTCGATTGTAACCGATACTTTGTTCTTTTCCTCAGAAAATTTGTTCAAGCAACAGTTGATATTTTAGTATCATACACTTGTTCCTGTCTGTCTCTCTCATTCGCAGATTCAGTCATCGACTCATTCATTGTTTTAAAGTTTAGAATAGAGCTGTGACAGCGCCTGAGACTGAGACTTGTGAGAGTGAGTGCCGGTGTGTTTGTCTTACATTCGATTTACACACTCACGCACGCACGCGCCACACACACACACACACACACACACACACACACACACACACACACACACACACACACACACACACACACACCGATAGCCACATGATTTGTCAATCTCTGTCTTTCTATACACCTCTTCCAAATCTTGATTATTTAAGGTAAAGTGCTGATTCATATAATTTATAAATTACAATGCTTTGTCTACAGTCCAAGTGAATGTAGGGTATGGTAACATTTTCACTAATTTACAGGCAGCACTAACTTTATACAGGCTAGTTCTTTTGTCAGAGCCATGGACTCAGGATCTGATATCTTGAATGCAGTCCCAGCCCGCACCTTTAAAATTGGCCTGTTATTTTAGCTGCCTATCTTTAATACTTCTATCATTCTGGTGATTTCATCGTCTTCTCACCCACCCCCAATCCCTCTCCGCTTCTTAGTTCAAGACCTTGCCAGCGAAGGGTTTGCACAGGCTCAGGAAGTCTGCTTGGTAAAACTTTGCTGACAGATTTGGATGGAGTGCATTTATAAATTTGGAATTGTCTGAGCACGATGAATCTCTCTTGAACAAATTTTGAACTCAAAACTGGCAAAGCTGATCGAGGCTTAGATTATCGGATAATACTAACAAGATAATGTTTTCAGTTTCATATCATGTATGCCACTTTATGAATTAAGAATAACTTTATTGTTAGTGTCAGTACATACTTGCCATGTTCTTTTGTCATGAAGAATTTAAAACTGACTTTTATTATCACATTAATTTATGATTGGGATATCATCAATGAAACAATAAGATTATTTAAAAAACACACACACAAACAAACAAACAAACTGGGATACAACTAAATGATAATTTGACTAATTTCACTAATGCTTTGACTGTATCTTACATTTCAGTTTATCACCAAAGGGATGAATGTGAAAAAGCAAGCAAAACTGTGTTACAAACATTTTACATTTGATGACAGTAACTTGTAATCCAAACCGTTGCCAAAAGTGGTCAGAAAAATTAGACATAAATGTTTATGTTCCCTGGGAAAAGTGTAAAAATCAATCACACCAAGAATGTTAAATGGTTGCAGAAAAGGACTATTCAGTAACTCATTGACAGCGAATATTGCATTACTGACTAGCAAAGTTCTATGACAAACTGTAGGCCTACATCATAGTACATGGTGTGATGACATAAGCGAATATTGAATGCAATGGGTTTTGCAACTATGACAAACTGTAGGCCTACATGGTGCCATTACATAAGCGACACAATTGAAACTTTTCTATGGAATGGTGCACGTGTTCAAGATATTTGGAACAGTGTAAAACAAAAATCATTTAGTTTACGAACATTGTGAAAATGAAATCCAAAGCTAAATCAAATTCACTGCTAATGTTCTAGCAAATAGGAACCCAAAACACTCAAAAATAGAGTCAGAATGTTCTTTTCATTGCATCTGCTGAACCTGCTGCATGTCAACAAAGGAGTTGTACTGTGGGTGGCTGACATACCTGCACTGACCCCTACTGTCATGTCATTGGATCCTACTGTTGATCTGTTGCCAATAAATCACACATATTGTTCTGCACAGAAATAATCAGCACACCATTGGAAACTAGAGTATTTTCCCATCTCATTGATATGTAACTGGTGGTCCCTTTTCTTTCTCATTGATACACAGTATGTAGTCCATTCCCTTCTCATAGAAATGCAGGACATGGTCCTTATTTGTGTTTGAAGAAGATTCATTTTCCTTTCAGAAACCTCCTTAAAACATGTATGCATACACACGCACATTGACGTCTCGCTCCATTGAGCTTGCTTTACTGTAAAGCTGTGAGAAGAGTCAGATTCTTTATTTAATGGGTCAACGTTGCTGAATGAAATACTGTTATGAGTATCTGATGTACAGTGTATGTCAGTGACTTATTGTCAATCGTGAAATTATTATACTTTTTACTTCAGTGGCGCCGCCAAGTGGTTGAAGATGAAATCAAGTTTTTAACCAGAACATGTATGCGTGTGTTATGTACTGATATGACAGATCGGTATTTATATGGTAAGATCTGATCAAAATCTTAATATTTTTGCATGAAATTTGTAAACATTTATAAAAAAAACACACACACCAAAATGCAAAAAAATCAATAAGTAAATAAAAGCTTACCATCAGATGATTGAAAAAAAATCAGCCCAGCACTTAAGATGACTTTTAAAAGACCAGTCCATGGATTAGGCACATTGAATAACCAGAAGAATACACATATTATCAAAGCAGAATATGTATTTGTAAAATCTGTCTCATATGTATTTGTAAAATCTGTCACCAATATCCTTAAAAGTAATACTATAGAGGTCTCCCTGTGTGAGGTGTGTGTGTGTGTGTATGTGTGTATGTATGTATGTGTGTGTGTGTGTGTGTGTGTGTGTGTGTGTGTGTGTGTGTGTGTGTGTGTGTGTGTGCGTGCATGTGTGTGTGCTCGCGTTTGTATATATTATATGTGTGCATGTGTGTGTGGATGTGTGGTGGTGCATGTGTATGTTTGTGTATGTGTGGGGTGTATATGTATGTGTGTGCGTGTGTACACACCTATGCAATTTTTGTACTGTTTTCCTAGAGTTAATATCACAACAATGATCAAAAACTTTATTGCACTTGCCTAACATAAAAATGAAGAAGAATCGATAAGGCAGTTTGGCAATGACAGTTTATTTTATCAAGAACTGGCAATGGCAGTTTACTTTACCAAGAACGGGTTGGCACATGATGATTTATGATACTAATACTAATAGCATGCATGCATCTAACTTGCTACCGAGTATTGTCACAGGTGCCTCTCTTGTCTCTGAAAATAATAACTAAGTAATACAGACCAGACTTAACTCTAGTTGAAAATAAGTTACCCAGAATTGAAGTAAGAGCCAACTAGAATCAGTTTTAATTTTGAAAAGGATTCATTTTCATTCAGTCAAGAATTCCGTCTTTATATAAAGGCTAGCAGTCATTTTGATTTAGATCAGATGTAATTGTAAGCCTGAGGCTGGGAAGCATGTGATAAAGCTACAAGATTGTAATGGCTGTTTCAGTTGGTGTCGTTCATCTTGATTGGTGTGGCGGCCTATGGACGAGCAGCTGCGGTGGTGACAAGTCTGACGTTAGTAGGAAGCTTGATAGCTTGCGGTGTGTTCCTTTTCATTATTGCTCTGGTTGGCCTAATCGGGGCAGCTAAACATCATCAGGTCCTGCTCTTCTTTGTATCCTTGCCAGCTGCTGTCAGCATGTGTTTCATTGACAAGTTTGAGTGAAACCTCTGGGGGTTGTTATGGGATTATGATCATCTTATTCTGGTAGTTTAAGATGAAAATGAAAAATGTAATATCATCTTCTTTTGGTACTTTTTAAGATGAAAATGAAAAATGCAATGTCATCTTCTTCAGGTAGTTTAAGATGAAAATGGAAAAAGCAATATAGTTTTGAATGTTTTCTGTATAATGCATAGAAACAAGGATGTTCCTTATGTAGAAGTTTCTGTCAGTATCAGATTGTTATTGTATCACCACTTCTATCATGAAAGAAAGAAGAAAAAAAAAAGCACATCAAAAAGCATGCCAGATTGTGTATGATCAGAACAATGTAACAGGTTATACTGATGGATAGAGAACCATTTACTGCATCATCAGATCATTTGATCCTAGTAATGTTTTGTTTTCATTTGGCCAATGTCAGAATACAAAATTACATGATGATTATGTACTGGTATAAAACTGTAGCATTCAAGATATGTTGTATGTAAAATGTAGGTCTGTTGTGTTAACCATCACCAAAAGGAATAGTGCCAGTGATGTGTAATTCTTGTAAATCGAATAGTAAGAAAAATGATGCCTCGTCTGTCTGTATTTTCTTTGATTTGTGTGTGTGTGTGAGTATCAGGTATGAAGTTAACATACTTAGTTGCAGAACATTTTCATGTATTTTTTTGAGAGCATAAATATGCATAAAATATGAATTTTTAGAGTCAGATCAGAATGTTATGTATTTCATACAAGCAAAAGCTTATGCCCATAGTGCAGAAATAATGTGTATCACTGTATATAATGTATACAGCCAGTATTGTGGCTTGCAGTTGCACACAACAGATGTAAAGACTCACATAATAATATACATGCTCCCACTCATGTATGTATGTGATGGTAACAGATGGGGGAAAAGGTAATGATGATAATAAAAGTTCTGATGTACAGTTCTGTAAGTCATACAGATTTATTGGAATAATGGCATTTACTTAGACTTATAGATGTAATAGACTAATACAGTTTAGTGAGGCTGTTTATGACCAGCTATGTGACTTTTTTTTTTTACAGTAAGCATAAAACAAAAACTGTTACATTTATTATTATGTTGATGACACGTTAGTTTGATTAGGATCTACTGAAGAGTAAAGTCTTTCTTTCCAGTGTAAGAGTGAAAAATTAAACAAATTTTTAAAGACTGCAATATTTTAAATGTGGGTATTGAATTGAAAAAGTCTTGTATACATCCAGTGGAACTAAATTCTGAGTTATGTATGTGTAGTGTGTGTGTGTGTGTGTGTGTGTGTGTGTGTGTGTGTGTGTGTGTGTGGTGTGTGTGTGTGTGTGTGTGTGTGTGTGTGTGTGTGTGTTGTAAAATATTAGGAGTAATCTTATCAAATCCATTGCTTTGTAATTGATAAATTTTCTTCACACTGGACAATGATTCTTTTGAAAGATTCAGGTTTTGGGACAATTTAAAAAATCTGATTTGTTTTTTAGAAAAAAATTTCAGTCAGAGCAAAAATGTTAAGGAAATGCTGAATTCCCAAAAGATATGCCTGATTAAGAAGTTGACTTCTTCAAAATTTTGCACCACAACTCACACTGAAGAAATTTAATATTTTTTTCAACATACTTCTGGTCAGTTTATATATATAAAAAATATGCTTTATTTCATACTTTTATACAATGGAGTGGAATCACATTGTTAACTCTTTCTGCTGAACATCCCCTATAGGGGACGATCAGTTTGCAAACACTTCATATGAATGTCCCCTGTATGGGGAATTGGCCTGTTTCGAAGACTATAAACAGCTTCATTGCTCTTTCAATTTTTTCCCTGCTTGTCTTTCATCTTTCTGCTCCTGTGTATGTGTTCATGTTGTGTGTATGTATGTGTGCGTGCATATATTATATATGTATATATATGTGTATATATATATATATATATATATATATATATATATATATATATATATATATATATATATAATATATATATATGTATATAATATATATATGTATATTTATGTGTGTGTGTGTGTGTGTGTGTGTGTGTGTGTGTGTGTGTGTGTGTGTGTGTGTGTGTGAAAGTCAGTCAGAATGTGTTTATTGATAAGGCGTCTGGCCCATTACAATAGGGGAGGAAAAAAGTAAACAAAAAAATAACAGAACAAACAAACAAAAAAATCAAGACAACAAAAATCAGTTGAGACTGTACACAAGTGTCTGAGATCTGTTGTTTTCTGTTTAAACACATCCAGCCTTTTAGTAACTGTTTTGTTGGTACCTGCCATTAATGATACAAATCTAAACATTGACAGATTTCAATAGTATTTTTTGGAATTAACTCAGTTCTATGACATTCATAAAGAAATTATGAAGAAATTAATCTCAGTTTCAATAAGATTGTTACAGAATGGACAGTTGAAATTTCTGTGATCATTTGTTATACTGAACTGTAAAAACTGACCATTCATTGGTGATGTTCCTAGCCTAAATTTAGTTAAACATTTTCTCAGTCTTGGATTTTTGATCTGACAAAGACACATACATAAATATACCTTTTGACTGAAAGACACATGTATGCATAAATATACCTTTTGACTGAAAAATGAATAATCATAATAGAATTTATGTTTGTCAAGAGCTGAATTCCAATCCTGGATAAAGCAGTCAATCAACCCTTATCTGAATTCAGCAATAAATGTTTTTGTTTTTACCAAAGCACTGCATTTCCCATCTGATACCAAAACCAAACATGTACAGAACAGTTCTGATCTTGTAAACCACATGCTGTAGTGCTGACATTGCAGATGTTCCAATACAGATATATATTTTTGTTGTTGTTGAAATCTATGGTCTTTGAGGGAAGTAAGTCTAAGCTAAAACTTTATGTGTTGGCACATAATGGATATCTGAATTAACATCTCAGTGTTTTAGGGGTGCAAACAAATGTACTTTTAGTTTTTGATGCAGTCTTGGTTTGCTGAAAGCCCCAAATTTCAGAACTGTGTTAAAATTAGTTGAATCTGGCAGTCAGATAATGTGTGTGTGTGTGTGTGTGTGTGAGAGCATGTATGCGCGTGTGTGCAGGTGTGTTTGCATGCATGTGAATATGTGGGAAATGAATCCTTATATCCAAGTTTTTTGTGTGTTCTCCATTTTGTTCCTTTCTCTGTATTCATTTGCCTTGACTTCACATCCAGTACATGATCATTCTGTTCCTGCTGTTCTTGCTGCAATTTGCCCTGGCCTGTGCCTGTCTGGCTGTCAATGGGGAGCAGAAAGATGCCTTGGCAGAGGAAGGATGGAGACTGGCTAGCAAGGCCACTCGTCAAGATGTTCAGCGACAGTTTAACTGCTGTGGCTTCAAGGATCCCAACCTGAGTTCTAATGATTCCCTTGGTCATCCTGACTGTAATGGAGTAAGTTTGTGTTACCTGAAGTCCAGGTTTTTGCCTATAACTTTCTCCCATAAAATGTAAATCCACAAGTAGCGATGCAGTGTGTTAGACTTGAAGATTAAAAGGTATATTTGAGTGTCGCTGTGGCAGAGTAACATAAACAGACGCTGGGTGGACTTATGTAAGGGGGTTCATACATGTACCTGTACTGGTGCGTGTTGTACTTAAGGTTATTTGATATTAATGTTCGTATTGCAGGTGTTGGTATTGCTGTTACTGTAGTAGTAATACTAGTAGTATCACTGATTTTCTTTGTTTTATCATGTTTTTTTTTCATTGATATTTGTTCACTAAATGCACAACATGTTCAGTGAAGTAATGCCATATAAGATATTATTATTATTATTGTTGTTGTTATTATTTATCATTGTAGTAGTATTGTTACTATACTATTTTTGTATACCTGTAAAACTGGATGTTATGTCACTTTTTGTAATTTGACCTGGATCATTGCCACAATCAACTGACTGTCTTAGCAGTTGGTGTTTAACAAGGGCAAACATTAAGACCTCTTACCTGTTGCCATGGCTTGTTGTACTGGCTTTGCTGTTTTAGAATAGTGGTAAGTAGAGGGGTGGGAGAAAGAGCGTGTCTGTGTATCTGACTTGCGACAGGTGTGTTTGTGTTTGTTCCTTAATGTCTTTTCACTTGTCTGAGTGATATTAGAAGGAGAGAGTGTGTGTGTATGTAATATATATATATGTGTGTGTGTGTGTGTGTGTGGGTGTGTGTGTGTGTGTGTGTGTGTGTGTGTGTGTGTGTGTGATTAAAACAGTCTAGCTATACCAAATCAATGACCACAGCAGATTTTGGTGTTGAAACTCAGATACATAATTTAGTTTGCACTGCAGTACAGTAACAGAAAATCATAATAAAACTGAAAACCTGCTAATTAATTCTTACATTGTCATAAACATGAGTTTGCTTTGAAAATGAGTCACTGTGCATATGTTATGTACCCGGTCATCATATTTGGTCAAAGCAAGCATTCATGATAAAGGAGACCACTCTTATGTTCACATATGCAAGCACATGCGCACACACATGCGTGCGTGTATGCATACACACACACATGCACTGTGCATGCACGCATGCATACACACACACATGCACGTGCATGCACGCATGCATGCATACACATGCACACACACGCTCCCCAGCTCCAGTTTACATGACGAAAATAAGAGCAACAGGAAAACAAAGGTGTTGATGACCCGGTGATAACAGTCTGGATGTATACGCACAGTACGACAGCTGTATTGCGTATTTATAACTGTTTAATTAATAATTTGATCTTGCCAGGTGGCCCCTTGTTGTGAAAACTCGGAGGCCCCATGCTGCAAAGCTGGACCAAGCAACAAGACAGAGGGGGCTTTGTGTCCCTGCGACACCTGCTTCAGCAAGATGAGACCTGTCATCTACAATGCTTTCACTGCCACTGGGGGTGTGGGGCTCTTCTTCAGCTTTACCGAGGTAGGCCACTGCTCAAGCGTAGAGTTTGTGTAGGCTCGAGGAGTCTTATCAGGTTGCATTATGTTTTGTACAGGCGCAAGAAATCTTGAGGTCGTGTGTAGGTCTGCTTACAAAGCCAGATAAGGAAAAGTCACACCTTGTCCTTAGCATTTTATCCTTCGACTCCCTCAGCCTATCCATTAGCGTCCTGCTTTGTCAACCATAACAGCAAAGCTAAAATTTTAACCCATTGACTCCCTCACTCTGTCCACCAGCTTCCTGCAGGAAGCTGGTGGATAGGGTGAGGGACTCCAAGGGTCAAATTTTTGGTGATGGTATATAGGGTGCAGGAATCAAAGGGTTATACACTTGATCATTCCATTTTGCTGAAGACACTAGAAGTTGTATTTGGTAGTCTTTTAAACCCTTTACTAGCAGCCGCACTTCTGCGTGCAGGTTGAAAGTCTGTAGGTATACAGATTATCTCCCGTGGCTTATATGTTACTCCCTGTTAAAGTATGCATTGGTTGGAAAGTATGCATCATTCAGTTGTGTACCAGAATATATAAGAATCAGGCTGGGTAACTCTCAGCGGATCCACTAATTTCAGCAGATGAACTCCTAGTTTCAGAGGGAACAAAATTTTTTTTCAGAGGAAATATTACTGAATTATTGTATTTGCCATCAGGAAATGCATCCATAATGCCTCAAAATTACAGAAATTCTTCGGCTTCTGGGGGACTTTGCCCCCCAGACCCCTAGCAGGGACATTGCCCCTGGACCCCGGCCAATTTTCAGAGGAAACTATCTTCTTCTCTTACCCAGTCTGAAGAATACATGTACATATATATAATATACATGTGTGTGTGTGTGTGTGTATCTAAGTTGCTTAGATAATTTTATATTATTTGTCTATGTACATAATTTTATATTATTTGTCTATGTACCTTCATAAAATCAGGACATTTTCTTCAGAGTGGTACTAGTCAAAGATTTAAGTCAGTGAATGCTGCCAGTCTGTCATTGTCAGTGGTATTCTGTTTGCTACTCACCCTCTAGTGTATGGTGGACCACAGGGTTCTGTTCTGGGTGTCTTTTTTTGTTTACACTATATTTTCAGCCCCTCTCAGATGTAATTGCTTTACATGATTTGGCTATCACAAACATGCTGATGGTATAGACCTGTCAAAAATTGTTCACCTAGTGATTTTTCCTCAGTTCAGAGCAGTATTTAGACATGTACTGGTGATGTGTTGTCTGTGATGAGTAGCAACAGTCTAAAGTAGAACACTGAGAAAGTGGAAGTGGTACCAGTCTACTTTTCAGCTTGGATTGGTGGGTATCAATTGTACAAACATTGGTGGTATAGATAGTTTTAATTCCATACCTCTGTGAATTTATGACTGTGAAGCCTGGACTCAGAGAAAAACTGATTGCAAAAGAATTGAGGCAGCAGAGATGTGGTTTTACCGGAGACTACTACGTGTCAAATGGACAGACAGAAGAGGTAATGAAAGTGTCCTGAAAGAACTTGATGCCACCAGAAAACTACTAGCAGACATCAACAAGAGAAGACTAAAATACATTGGCCATGTGTCAGGCAACAAGAACACGGATCTCATGGCAACCATCTTTCAAGGAAAAACAATGGCAAAAAGGAAGAAAGGCAGACCTCCAATGTCATACATCGAGAACATAATGAACATCAGTGGCCTAAATATTCAAGAAATTGTCCACAAAAGTCAAGACAGAGCAATCTGGAGGGAGGTGGTAGTGTCCAGATGTGCAGTGGCCAACACCGAACCTGACGACACTGACAGGTGAGACAGGTGAGACCTCTGGGAATTTTTGGAGGGTGAAGATTGACCAATAGTGGTTGTGATTAACGCTTGAGAGGATTGCTTTCATTGACTATATCTCTCTAAAACTGCATTTAAATGACTTGTTTCAGTAATTTTCAAGCTAGGTTTGGAAGTTTATGCGTGCTGGCTTCTTGCCAGCTGAACAAAAAGATAATTTATTGATTGCTGAGGATTCAGAAAAATGCACATATCTAATCATGAAGAAAAGAAAACATGATCATGTAACACCACTGCTGAAAGAACTCCACTGGGCACCAGTCAAATCTCACTGCCTGTATGATATGGCAAACCTTGTATATTGGTATTTTGATAGATCTTTACCATCCTACCTTCAGATAGTTTCTGTAAATTATTAAACATCCAGTTGGATGGATGCAGTAGCCTAGTGGTGATGGCATCAGCTTCCATTCAGAAGGTCTGGGTTCACACCTGCCCAGATAAAGGGCGAGGATTTTTCTGATCTTAGGTCTACATTGCACGGACCTGAAGGGCCTGAAGCCCATTGTGTGTATGTTTATAAGTATGCCACATCTGGTTGGAACTCTGCCAGTTTATCTGAAGGATCTGCCCATCCTTTCTCAAATCAAGTCACATTTTAAAAGACTTCCTGTTCACCCAGGACTTCCATTGTTGATACTGTGATTACTCTTTCATCAGTATGTGCTGTCTAAACATGTATTATCTAACATATGTGACCATAGGTATGTATCTGTGTGGTTAAACTCTGTGAGTATGTGTTCATTTGAGTTCCTGTGTAAGTTTGTAGTCTGATGTGGGTGTGTATATATAAATATATATGTGTGTGTATTGGTACATACGTCTGATGTGGGTGTGTATATATAAATATATTGTGTGTGTGTTTATACATATGTATGTACCGGTATATATATTTATGTATATGTATATGTGTGTGTGTGTGTGTGTATATATATATATATATATATATATTATATATATATATATATATATATATATATATATATATATATATATGTATATATATATATATATATATATATATATATATATATATATATATATATATATATATGTATATATATATATATATGTATTATATGTATGTGTGTGTGTGTGTGAGAGAGAGAGAGAGAGATAAAAGGGCTGCTGTATGTGTGACATTCTGTCTTGAAAATGTGTAAGTGTGGTGAGTCTAAATAAACTTGGAGAATAGCACTATAAAAGAATGATTTAGTATTATTATTATCATGTTTTGCACAGACTCAGAACCTTTTTTTGTCATCCATTGGATTTTGCTTAGGTTCCAGGAATCTGAAATGTGCATTGGGTGTTTTGCTCAAGGGGTCAGCTGCAGCATTTAACCCTTTGACTCCTGCAACCTGTCCACCAGCATCCTGCATTGTCAGCCATGCTAGCAAAGCTAAACCTTGACCTTTTGATTCCCTCACCCTATCCACCAGTTTCTTGCAGGAAGCTGGTAGATAGGGTGAGGGAGTCAAAGGGTATGGTAGATAGGGTGAGGGAGTCAAAGGGTTAAGTTTTTGCAGCTGGTGAATATTATGCGGGAGTAAGGTTTAATGTTTTGCGCAGCTGAAGGAGTCAGTCAGTAATGCATAGTGTTTCGCAAGTTGAAGGACCAGTTTAGTGAAGGGTTTTGTACAGGGTCAAGGAGTCCGCCAGTAATGCGTAGTCTTTTGCACAGCTCAAGCAGTCAAATAATGAATAATCCTTTGCTCAGCTCAAGATGTTAGCCAGTTGTATGTACCCTATCCACCAGTTTCTTGCAGGAAGCTGGTAGATAGGGTGAGGGAGTCAAAGGGTATGGTAGATAGGGTGAGGGAGTCAAAGGGTTAAGTTTTTGCAGCTGGTGAATATTATGGGGAGTAAGGTTTAATGTTTTGCGCAGCTGAAGGAGTCAGTCAGTAATGCATAGTGTTTCGCAAGTTGAAGGACCAGTTTAGTGAAGGGTTTTGTACAGGGTCAAGGAGTCCGCCAGTAATGCGTAGTCTTTTGCACAGCTCAAGCAGTCAAATAATGAATAATCCTTTGCTCAGCTCAAGATGTTAGCCAGTTGTATGTAGGGTTTTTCACAGCTCAAGGAGTTAGCCAGTTGAGCGTAGGGTTTTGCACGGCTCAAGGAGTCAGCCAGTTGAGTGTAGGGTTTTGCACAGGCTCAAGGATTCAGCCAGTTGTGTGTACGGTTTTGCACAGCTCAAGGAGTCAGCCAGTTGAGTGTAGCCTGTATGATATGGCAAACCTTGTATATTGCTATTTTGATAGATCTTTACCACCCTACCTTCAGATAGTTTCTGTAAATTTTCTGTAAGTTTTGCACAGGCTCAAGGAGTCAGCCAGTTGAGTGTAGTGTTTTGCACAGGCTCAATGAGTCAGCCAGTAAAGGCAGACTGTTTTGCACAGCTCAAGGGTCAGCCAGTAGTGTACAGTATTTTATACAGGCTTAAGGAATCAGCCAGTAATGCTGACTGTTTTGCACAGCTCAAGCAATCAGCCAGTAATGTCAGCTGTTTCGCGCAGCTCAAGGTGCCACCAGTAGTGCAGAGTATTTTATACAGGCTTAAGCCAGGAGGCAGCTGGTAACGCATTCTGTTTTGCACAGCTCAAGGAGTCAGGCAGTTGTGTGTATAGGTACAGACTAAAGGGGTGTGCTGGTCATGTGTAGTTTTTTTTCACACGTTCAGGAGTCTGCCAATCAGAATGTGTCAGGCTTATGGTTTTGTGCCGCTGAAGGAGTCGCCTGTCATGAGTAGGGCTTTGCACAGGCTGAAGGAGTCTACCAATCATGAGTTTGTGTTTGCTTGGGCGCGGGCAGTCAGGCTTGTTTTGAATCATGAGTAATTTTGGACAGACTCAGAGAGTGTTGCCAGTCGAGTATAGGTTTTTTGCGCAGGCTCCAGGAGTGCCAGATCATTTCTGACAGGCTTGGGCAGAGCTCGTATGGAAATGTCAGAATATGAAGAATCCCTCTTGAACCAGTTTTAATGAATGCTTCTTCTGAAATAGTGTCCCATACCATTTTTTTTTTGTCAGGTGGCAAGCAAATATTGGCACATTTCATATTTCTGATCACAGATGTGTATAAATGGAAAAAATCAAGCAGACTTTGTATATATATATATAGTTACAAGAAGATGGTGAATAACTGTATTTTAAGTGCAGTGAATTAGAAAGTTAATTAAAATGCAAAACTTTGGCCTGCTAGTGGCATGTCACCCAGTGACAAAGTCAGCAAAGTGATACCGTTGCAGTTGCATTAGAAGAAGTGCTCATTCCAGTTCTCATCATGCTGGAAATAGTACCTTTGGTAGCATGCTTTACAGAAAATTTGTGTGGCTGCTTGCTGCATGCCAGCAGTACAGCAGTGAAAACAATGCCCTACCTTTTTCAAAACTTCTCATCCACTCAGTCAGTTTTTTTCATTCATCAAGTTGAAGACATTTGAACAGAATTAACACAATCCAGCAGAGAGAGAGAGAGGAGAAAAAGAGAGAGAGAGAGAGAGAGAGAGAGAGAGAGAGAGAGAGAGAGAGAGAGAGAGAGAGAGAGCAGATTATTAGCATTTCTCTGTGATCATGATACACTGTCTAACCATTATGAACATGAATCATTCAGAGACGGTTCATCTTCACAACAATGCTTTAAGAGAAAAAAGAAAGTGAGAGAAAAAAAGCTTATATCATCTGGATACATGAGTAGGAAGTGTAGGCCGTCTTTCTTGTTGAACCATGCCCACCATCACCACCATCATCAGTATCGTCTGATTCACCAGGCATAAATTTGACAAGTTAGTTTTTAGACATATGAGTGCATTTATGTGTATGTACCACTGAAGGACATTGTTTACCTAGATTCTGCTTGGGGTATATTTAACATGTACATTCACGTTTCCGAGGTCTTTTTGGTTGATATCAAAAATGCCAGGGACAGATACTGTCTGGATCCATTGTAGTGCTTTGCAGAGGTCTAGATTGCAGTTGTTATTAGATGTAGGAGGGTATACTGTTGTTTATGTAATGCATGTGGATATAGTTTCTTTCTAGAGCTTAATTAAGGCATGTCCCAGTATGCTTTATCTATAGTGACCATATTTTTAGATTGACTGTGAATAATGATGCTTTTCTTATACCTTTTAGCAACATCTATTTGCAGTCTCTTAGTCTTTGTGTATTTTTGACTATAGTTTAGGCATAGACATGAGTATATGATAAAAAAGCATGATTTTGTTATCACCTCAGTTTGTACTATTGAATGTATATATTCGTTTGTTTGCTTCCACCCCTCCCCCCCTTTTTTTTTTTTTTTTTTTTTTTTTTTTGCTTTCTGAGCAATATTTTAGCAGATGCATGTATGCAGGTTGTTTGGCCCACACTGCCCAGGTGTTAATTTGCTAGACATTGTGCATACTCTTGTCTTTGATGAGTGTGCATGCTAGTGTTGTCATGTTTGCATAAACCACCGAACGCTGACAGGATTCACAGGATCGTTGATGTGCATATTTGATGTTCTACGTGCACGTTACATATGAAGGTAAAGTTTGGAAGTTGTTCAAGAAGAATTTGTTGCAGTCAGACAATTTCAGATATGCTCCATCTAATTATCTGGCAGATTCCCTGAGTCTGTGTAAAACTCTGCACTGGCAAGCTCTTGGGAAAGGGAGGGGAGAGAAAAGCCTATGAAACGCTAAGCTGACTCCACCAGAATGACGCAAACATTGAGATGGCCAACAAACAGGCCAGTGTTTCATGTTAAAGGCTGGGGCTGAACATATGAAGGGGATTCATATATTAGCAGGTCAGTACCCAGGTTGGTCTGGGAGATCAGAAATATCACCACCCTTATCCACTGGGTGGTACCCAAGGATGATCAGACTCAGACTTTCCAATTAAATGTGTAGTGTTCTAGTTGCGTGGCTGTTGTGCTCATTGAATGTGTATGTTGATTGTGAACATTTTTTCTAAACAAGATACGATTTTCTATTGTGGGAAGCATCAGGAGAACATTGTGCATAATGATTTAAACTAGTTTGTTGTCCTTGTTCATTTGTTTGTATGATTTATAATTTCCCTCCCATTCCCTCACTTGGCAGGAATAATTTGAAGGTTAAAAAGATGTTTGTTGGAACTGGACACTGATGAATAGTCATGTTTGTGATGCTGAATTTCAGGTGATTGGAGTGTGGGTTACAGTCCGATACCGTAACCAGAAAGACCCCAAAGCTAAATCAGCCGCCTTTCTTTAATTGGCTAGTGTCCTACCACTGTAGCCTTGGTGTTGATGGGAGGTATATGTATCAGTCTGTCATCTTTAGGCTCAATGCAGACGATAAGTCATGGTGTCAAGAGTCAAGCAGCGTGATAACGCTGCTGTAGTTTAGTGAATTGAGGAAATGTATCTTGCATAGACATTTACACGTAAGAGAAACGAGTAGCAGTGTACTCACTTTGTATCTTCATGTAGTTTTATAGTTTGTCCCTGGTGTCTGTAGAACTGTGTCACTCAAAGAGTCTCTCCTTGGCTCAACTCCACATTTTTTGTTCTCTTTGGTATCCTTTACAAAACTCATAGTTCATTGATTGTTTCATACTACAAGGTGGCAAGATGTCTAGAGACTAAAATAGGCCTGTTTACATCTTTCTCATTGAATGTTTCTGATGCCAGCTGACAAAGTCGTTTGAAACTTTCTCAAGACTTACGTATGGGGTGATGAGTCAGATTATCATATTTGTACAGTCCCACTGCTTGACTCTTGAAGCTGTGATGTCTTGTCTACATTACCATTTACATTTCAGATCTGTACCTGATATGGCTGTGTCTTTGGGTGTTGGGTTTCTGTTTGCCTGTGTTTGTGTCATATGTACAGTGTGTGTATGTTTTGTCAGTGCTCTTCTTTATTTCAGGGTGATGGGTTTAAACTTCTTTTCTTTTTGGATTGGTCTGTTCATCTCCTGTTGATGCATTTTTCTTTCATCCGGAAGAGTGCAGTTTGCTTGAAAGAGATTGGTGCTTGAAACTTCTGAAATTGTTCATGAAATGTACAATATAATTGCTGTGGTTGTACTTTTGATTTGTTTTCATTATTTTTACAGTTGCCCATTTTCAGATGAATACACAAAGACAAGCATTTGCATAGACAGGCATGCTTTCACATTCAAAGACATGCACATATATTTATGCCTACATGCACCGTTGCACCTGTCTGTATTGTATGTACGCATGTAGCTAGTGCAGATCTATGCACACACAAATCCACACTAACATTGTCACAACTGTCGTCATGCATGTGTTCACATGCTGTATGTGCACAAAGAGGAGGGCAACAGCGTATTTATGCTCACAGCTGTGGAGTTAGGCACTTAATTAAAGTTCTTTTAAGAGCGAATGAATTTGCAGTTTGTATTTTTGTGCTTTAAACATTGGCAATGTTGTTTAATTCATTTGGACCATAATGAGTAATGGAACAGTATCTTGTGCTGATTGTTAGCGCAAATGACAGATTCTTCAAAAACTTTGCAGTGTAACGTAAACTTAAAGTAATCTGTGTCTGTGTGTCAGGGAACACATTGAAAGCCCACAAAGCAAGATTTCTTTGGATGTTAAATTCAAGAATTCAGAGTGGCAATCAGTAAATTGGTTGAGAAAAAAATTAATGCTTTTAATGTGTCATTCTCAGTGATGTTTGGACCCAGTCCATAACTGAGTAAGCCATAAGGTCAAGTTGGAAGGCTGGGAGTTGAGAAGGATGAGGGTTGAGTTGAGAGGGAGGGGGAAGGCTGATGAGGTATGTTTAAGTGTTGTTTAATCTAGCTGTTGCTTACATCTTACTTAGTAATTTCAAAAAAAAGGAAAATTTAAAATTCCAGCTCAAGTTATCTTTATGTTAAATTAAGACACATGCAATTTTAAAAATAAGAATAAGATTGTTGGTGGTGGTTCTTTTCATTATTTTTGCCGAAGGCTTTTGGACACATGTAATTGACCCTTGTTCTCACTTTTTCTCTCTCTTTTATTTTTATGTCTGTTTTTATTTTTCCACTTTTTATTTTTAGTGGCTGTTCCAGAACTTCCCATTGCTTAAAATCTATTTTCAGGTGTGCTTCTCGAGCAATTTTCTTTCCACTGTGGTGTGTGTTTTTACTCTCTTTGATTTGTCTGTAGAAAACATTTTAACTAACAAATAAGTTCAGATATAACAAATGTAAAAACAAGGAAACAAAAACACTGATCTTGTGAAAGTGTCCATTTTAATTTCTGCATGATAGCAAGCATACAGTAGAATATGTGCACTGTATGTTTTCATGTTTTAACTAAAGTTCAGGAGAAAAAAAAAAGGGAGAAAGCCATGTGCAGCACCTGACACTTTCTCTCTCTTTACCCCTCTCTCCACCAAAAAACAAATAAACCCAAAACAAAAAAAACAAAAAAACAACATATATATATACATATAACACGCACGCACGCACGCATGCACACACACACATACATACATTGTGTGCTCCATGGACTGCATGCAACTGAACTTCAAATGATTAAAATCAAAAGCAAAAGAAAGAAAACAAGTGTGATGAAGATGTTGTATGTGTGCTTTATTTTCTGATGGTAGAAATTATTAGCTATATTTAAGTTTCCATAAACCACCCACTGATGTGACTTAATGAATCTTAAACGTGCATATTTTATATTCTGCATGCGTACAGACCCATGAAAAGGATTTAAGCACTGTACTGGCGGGTCTGCACATATAGGAGACCTAGGAGATCCGAAAAATCCCCTTCCTTTACCCTTCAGGCAGAGATATTTAAGCAGATCGAACCCAGGACCCTCTGATTGGAAGTTTGATGTTAACCTGTCTTACTATTGTGCTCCTGTGTGAATGGGACTAGAAATTGTATCCAGAAATTAGAAAAAAAATCTGTCAAATCATGCTAGTTCTGACAGAAAGTGGGTTTTTCTTTTGTTTACATTCATTTTCCTTGCAACAGTTTGGTTTCATTTGTGTAGTAAACAAAAGAATAAAATGTTTTAGTATGACAGTTTTTGGGGAGGTCTGCCGTGAGTGTTTGTGTGTTCAGCCGTTTATCCAAAGGGTTCATGGTTCTGTTAATATGTGTGGATGAGATGATTCTGTGTACGGTTACTCTTTTGCACACTGTAAACATGCATAGGTCCCAGAAAAGGAAATTATGAATTATACAAGTTCTTATTTTTGTTGTCACGATTATGTTACATCTTATTACAAACTTGGTGTTGTATCTCTGTTTCAGATCATTGGTGTGTGGCTTGCAATGCGGTACAGAAACCAGAAAGATCCTTTGGCAAATCCCAACGCATTTTTATAACACCAGTCACAAGTTAGCTGTGTTAAAGGAAAGGGCACTCTGTGGACAGTGGGGGGTATTCATGGTACCCACAGAAGCCTGAGGGAAAAGGTTGAGTGTGGTTGTCATGGTTTGGGATTAGGGGATTGAAAAAAAGGGAAAAAAACAGGATAAGAATAGGATGGTTTGCTGATTTTTGTTTTGTTTTGTTTTGGTTTTGTCAGTCTGTGATATAGAACATCATTGTACTAACCACTTGTATTTTTTTGCCCTTTCTTGTATTTCACATATGATTCTGATCTGTATGTGGCGTGTGTGGTTGGCTGCTTAAAGACTGTGATGCTGAAAGAAAGATAATGGATTGATATTAAACAGGTCTGTGTTAAAAGTCCTGCCTGCAAGGTGTACATGTGTATGGTAAGGACTTGAACCAACTTGAAACAGCAAAAATTAATTTTGAAGTTGCATAGGCATAGTGGGAAGAAGTTCCATATTTTATTTGGCATTGTTATGAATGCCTAACCACAGTTTGTGGTTGACCTGGTTTAGATTTTTGTCTAGGTTTCTAACAGTCGGTCGTCATAAACCTAAGTGTCAGTAACCAATAAGCCTGGGCCATTTGTTTGGTCATAATGGCCACAAGCATTGCCTGCTCATACTGGTCAAAGGAGAATGCTAGAATGGCTTGGCCATATTTTGGAGAGAAGAGAATGTTTTCTTTTTTGGAAAAAGGAGAATGTTTTCTTTTTTGTCATTGGACCATATTTGTATTTTCATTTATTTGTCATTATTACAGCATAGCTGGGCAGTTGGTAATGATACAATATAACCTTGATGGGCTTGAAAATTATAATCCTATCACTCCCTTATCTGGTGGATTGGGTGATTGATAGTGGTTGTAGGATTTTATATGTATCTCTATATATATTTATATATTGCTTACTGAATATGATAGATAGTGGTTGTAGGATTTTCTATGTATCTCTATATATATATTTATTTATTTATTTATTGCTTACTGAATATGATAATTTGACCCTGGCACTAGTAGTTTCCATAATCTAAGAATGTTGATTTGTTTCATTCATAACATATATGCTACCAGCATGCCAGCAAATAGTCACGATTTCTGTAATTGTCTCACAAGGATGTATTTTAAATGTATGATTGTAAGTTCTAAACTTTTCATGGCATGTGACATATTTATTTCTCTTTTCTTTTTGTGTTCATTAATTTATGTGGTATATCAATAGCTGGCGCTCATTTGGTTTCATCAAAAGAGATGATAACAGTGTGAAACTAATCTGTTGAGGTTTGGACCCAGTCATCAGTTGCCTTCTCTTGTAAACAAAGTAACTGATGACTGCATGGATGGCAACCTCCAAACCCCCTCCCCCAACCCCCACCCCCATCTTTTCCTTGGTGAAATGGCTACAGTGTAGTGTCGGGGGTCGGGATGTGATTGTCTGCTTGGGAGTGAGGCATTGTTAGTCTGGGTCTCACCTAGCACCCTCAGGTGTTTCTTGATAACTGTGGAACCATTTCATTAATACACTAACAGAAATTTTTGCTAATAGATTTTTTACTTCCTGAATAACAAAGTATTTTGGTTTACTGCGGTAACTGTAAGTGGAAACTGTAAACTTGTACAATGACATATCAGTAAGCTTTACGTTAGAGCACTAATAAATATGTTAAGGAATGGTGAAAATGTAGGTTAAGTTCATAGCTATATAGTCATTATCATGATAAAGGCATGGGGGGTGGGGGTGGGGAGGGGGGGGGGGGCGAGAACAGTAATAGTTTGCTATCTTAGTGTCTTTGATTGTCTGAAAGAGAGGAACATCAGAGTAAACAGATCATAGGAAGGAATCTTCAGGTCTGGCCAGAGTTTATTTCTGTATTTTATTACAGTTACAGAAATTGCATCAGAAACATGTTTCTGAAATATGTAAGTTTGATGCTAGACACCACCAGATTTGTTGTGAAAGAGGAAAGCTGTTATGAAACGTGGTTACCACTGACTTCTCACATTGAGTTTACTTACAAGTGGTCAGGGGAATGTTTTTAATGTTCACTTTTTGC
This sequence comes from Monoplex corrugatus, assembly GCA_030674185.1. NCBI lineage: Eukaryota > Metazoa > Mollusca > Gastropoda > Littorinimorpha > Ranellidae > Monoplex > Monoplex corrugatus. The sequence goes on along the minus strand of JAPXFY010000025.1, from coordinate 37,429,212 downwards.
TCTTTGAATTTCATGCAGAACAGACACCAGAAAAAAATCCTGTTTCTTATTATTTTCTTATGATTATTGTATTGTGGACTGAATCTCTAGCAGCTTTTTGAAACAAATCGCTTTCAGTTTGAAATAAAGTTAAATTTGCAGAGATTTTGCAGCTTTCCAGAACTTTAATCTGTGCCCCTGGTATGTCTGTGTTGTTTTCAGATGAAAATGTACCCAAGTACTGAAAAAAAAATTTTTTTTCTTAGGCATCCTAACATGTCCTATAGATTTTGAAAATGTCTTATTGATTTTCCTGGAACTAGGACATGTGTTGTCGAATTTTCAAATGAAACTTGGTAAGTGCAAAATTTGAAGAATAAATTTCTCACACTTCTTGCAGAGAAATGGTAGGTGATTGCACACATACTGAATAAAGTTTGTTTTTCACTCAGACTTGCTTGGTATGTCTAGATAGTATGTTGTAGATGTTTTCAGATGAATTTGTCCAGGGATCTCTCTTTTATTCTAGTCTTGAACATTTTTTACATCATTGTAGATGTTTCAGATACATTTGTCCAGGGATCTCTTTTATTCTAGTCTTGTAAATTTTTTTAGATCAGTATTATTTGCAGATACTAATGTGTAATTTTTATGTTTTATTGTATGTTCTTTTGTCCACAGTGTGTTGGTATTCGCGTTTCTGAATAGAAACACGTTATCTGACTTGTAGGACTATTTGCTAAAGGTTAAATCATATTCATGTCCTTTTTTCTTTTCTTTTGGTTGCAGGCTTTCTATCACTTCTTCATCTGTTGTTATACAACAGCCAGAATCATATCAACTCCTTTAAAACATACGGCTGTTGTATTACTTACATCATTTGCGGCAATACATGTCATTTCACTATTCAGCATTAAAACATACATCTGGTTTGTTACATCATTTGCTACAATGTATGTCATTTTACTATTCAGCATTTACGTCCCTTTAGACTATTTCATCATTCACGTTTACCACCTCTTTTCTGAACAGATGACTGGAGGAATTATTTGCTCATTTGATATACCAAATGCACACTATTAACTCAGTGGAAAGTCGAAGTGATTTAACATTCTTGAGGTATATCATCATTCTTGGTAATTTATTTTGTGAAGCGTAGTGTATGTTGCCAGTTTTTTTGTAGATAATACCTGATTATCTTGTCAGTGTATGATCAGGTATCCAAAAATGTTGCTGCATTTCATTTTCACTTGGACACTTTGGGGGTTTTGTTGGTTGTGTGTACAAAACTGAATGTTGGTGTCTTGTCAGTGTATGATCAGGTAGTCCAAAAATATTGCTGCATTTCATTTGCACGTAGACACAGTGGGTTTTTTTTTAGTTGTGTGTACAAAACTGGTTGTTAGATATGATGCTTTTGGTCTTCCTGTCATTCCAATTTTATCCCACCCATGTACAGTGCTTGGTTGTTGTGGGTGTATTTGCAACGTGAAATGAGTGTGGATGATTGCTTTGCTCCGTTTTACAAATTGATTAATCCCGCCCTTTTCTGCTGTTTGGTTGTATTGGGTGTGCTTACCGTGAAGCTGTAGATACTTGTATGTTAGGTTCTCTGCTTGTTGTATGTTAGGTTCTCTGCTTTGGTTCCCATTATTATCTTAGTCTCTGGGCATCGATGAAGTCATTGAGAGTATTGTGTAGGCAAAGTTACTGGCTATATGTTATAGGCAGATACATTTTTGGGCTGTACTGAATGTGCTTGAGATCAAGCAGCAAGTATTATAAAAGTCATTGTGAAGTACGACGCTCTTTTTTTTCCCTGTGCGACAGATTGATCGAATCCTTTTGTGTTCTGTGTTGTGATCACTAGAAATGGTATTTACAGACATATTTGAGTATGCTTAATGTAGTTTGAATAATGCATAATCAACAATGGAAGTGGCACATTCTGGTGTGCACATGAGTCAGTACACCTGTGATTTATCAAGACATGAGATATGAATTGGTTTTGCTGTGTTTTCTTCTTGCTTTTGTTGATTTTTGTGGGTTTTTTTTTCCTTTAGCCTTTGTTGATTGTTTTTTTGTTTGTTTGTTTCCTTCTTTTCATTGCTTGCATTTTTTGCTGCATTTTCTTCTCCAAGCTTGTGTTAACTTTTGTTAAATCTGTTTTCCTCTAACTTTTATCAACTTTTTTTGAAACTGTTTTTGCTACAATTTCCTCCTAATTTTTTTGGATTTTGTTGTGTACACGTCTTCACTTAAAATCTGAAGTGAGAAAAATTGTGATTTTACATTAAATATTACTTTGTCCATGGTAGTGTAAGATGGGATGTAGTGCTGCTTTGTTAAGTGTCCATGGTATTGTAAGATGGGATGTAGTGCTTCTTTGTTAAGTGTTCATGGTATTGGAAGATGGGATGTAGTGCTTCTTTGTTAAGTGACCATGGTATTGAAAGATGGGATGTAGTGCTTCTTTGTTAAGTGTTCATGGTATTGAAAGATGGGATGTAGTACTTCTTTGTTAAGTGTCCATGGTATTGTAAGATGGGATGTAGTGCTTCTTTGTTAAGTGTTCATGGTATTGGAAGATGGGATGTAGTGCTTCTTTGTTAAGTGACCATGGTATTGAAAGATGGGATGTAGTGCTTCTTTGTTAAGTGTCCATGGTATTGGAAGATGGGATGCAGTGCTTCTTTGTGAAGAAAAGATGCTGTCAGAGTAGTAATATCTGCCTGATCTCTGCCAATCCAGGATCTGAAATTTTAATCATTGTCATGATGTGGATCTGGAATTTTAATAAAAATTTGTCGTGGCCAGACAGCACTCTATGTTTAACAGGCCTGAGTGTTTGACAACACAATAGGAAATGGTGCTAGCACATAAGTTGTGTAATCTCTGTAATGTGTTACATTTGAGTGCTGAAAACAAGCTGGACATTCAGCTATTAGTTTGCATGCTTATTGGGTTTAATGAAAGCTCAAGAATCTACCAGATTATTAGCAGCAGTTTCAGTTTTCCATTTATAATAGTATCAAGATATGACGAATTCCTTTTTTTATGAACTAAACATATATTACAGTTCAGTACATGTATTTTCTGACTTTTTGCACTTTTAATTACAAGGAAAACATGCAAAATAAATGTTTTTTTTTCTCAGCACAGAATGTAAAGTATTGCAGTTATGGCATGTTGACAGTGTGTTGCGTTGGAAGAGTGAGCACTTTCCAGAACTAAGTAAATACACTTACCCTGCCAATCTGCATTATTGTTGTTGGTGCTTGCAAACATTGCATTAACAGTCCCTGTGAGTCATATGCTGTGTGGGTGTTGATTTAAAGCGCAGTTTGGTAAGTGTCCTTCACTGAAACTTCATGCTAGGATACATGTATGGTTTTTCCAGCATTTGTGTCACTACACTATTACTTCCGTACCTGTACTCTGAATTATTCCTATCACAATAGACTACCATTAATTTTAGCATTAGCTTAAAAAAGACTATCAGAGATGCAAGAAAACATTTGAGATGATAGTTAATTTTCTTGTTTGTGCATTTCGATGAAAAAGATAAACTTTGCCGGATATTAGTCACATTCAGTTTCAGCAAATTATAATTGTCAATTTACTCATTGCTTTGCAGACATTGAAAATACGGGAATTGAAATGTTTATTGTATATAGGAATTTCAGAGTTTATTATTGCTTTGTAGATAGGAATTTCAGAGTTTATTATTGCTTCTGTGATGTTTTATACACCAAGATGATGTTAACATGCAGTTTTTTTGATTGCTCCACTGCAGTTTTTAAAAACCTGCAGCAGCAATATGGCAGTGGGAGTGGTAGAATTTTTTTTCCTAAGAAATCTTATTATGGCAGAGATTGTTGAAATGAAAATGTCTGTGTCCAGACTCATGATATAGCGAGTGTACTATGGCAAGGACATGGTACTTTAAATAGTCGTATGTGGTGAAGTAATAATATGCATCATTCTGTGGTACTCTGGCAGTGACATGATACTTTTTTCATTTGATATGTTGATAATGATAACAACTATGATAATAAAAGTAACAATAACTCGTATGTAGCTCCAAACAGTGTGGTCAAAGTGCTTTATATCAACCAGCTATAAGGAAACAAATCACAGTAGGAAATGTGTACATCATCAGAAAATAGACTTAAGAGTGGCATAGGAAATATAAATACGTTTGTCTGTAGTACAAGACAAGTCTGATCAGAATGTACGTGCATGTGCAGGGCCATACAAGATGTATAATGTAAATGATTCCTGAAACCACCAGACAGTTTTCTGTACGGAACCTGAGATGGGATCTCCACTCTTTTTTTTTTTTTAAAGTTTTCACTATGAAAGTAGCTGTCAATGACAGAAGTCTCAAATTGCAGTGCTGCATTGCTGCATTTTTTTTAAATGAAATGACAGTAATCTGAATAAGTCATGGAGCTGGATGTGATTTGATGTTACCATCTTGATGCTGCCAGATACATACCTGTACAGCTTAGCATTCATGTTTTCAGGAGGCTCTGATTTGGAGATAGCAAAGGAGATTATGTTAGTTGTGTTTACTTTTGGAGGGGACAACTACAGAATTTGAGTTGGAAAGCTACTTGAACAGACAGTGAGTCATGAAAAAGAAATCAAGGCTTTCATTCCAGAATAGCATGTCATGAAAGGAACAAAGAAGGCAGATACATCTTTCTGGCTGGAAACTTAAAAAAACAAAACAAAACGAAAAGTGAATTATTCAAAACCCAAATATTTCAGTTTATGAAATAAAAAAAAAATATATAAAAAAAAAGAGCTAAAAACTCTAAAGAAAAAAAAAAGCATAGCAATAACTTCTGACAAATAATGGCATTATATTTTACTAAAAAAGAAGATGAAATAGGAAGATACCCATAGCAATAATCTTTTTCCAAGGAATGAATACCTGAGCGATGTTTTCTTTCCTGCTGACTTTGGGGTATGGCATGTTTTGAAAAGAAAAAAATATTTGTGTCACCAGTTTGCTGAGTGTGTTTTGTTTACTTGCTTATTGATTGGTGGAGGTCCTTATTTTCTCAAAAGATTTTTTTTCACTGATACTGCTTTTCTGTATTGGTCTTTGCCTCTTCATTCCGTGTTTGCATATTTCAGCATTGTTTGGTAATGGAAAATGGCTTTTTAAAGATATGTGAATGTAAAAAAAGAAAGAAATGTAGTCCCTAAATAATTAGGAAGTTGTACATTTTTAGATGACTGTAATATTGAAAGAGAGTGAGAGAAAACATGAGAGTATGTGAGTGCATTTGAGATGATCTTTTTTTTTCCCCTTAATTTTTCCCTTCTTTAGTTGAAATGTGTGAAAATTGTGCATGATATTAAATGTATTTATAATAACATTGTCAGTCATGTTATTCTTTCTTTGTTCATTCCTCTAATAATAATAATAATTTATACTTGCTTGCATTTAAGAGAAAATGTCAGCCAACAGATGATCTGTCTTAGGTCAGTGAGACAATCATTATGCGTCTTTATTTTTGTGATAATATCTCAAGTTAATAAATTTGCATGGTGTTTAATTAAGGAGTAACCACATGTACTGTGGAATTAAAGCTAATATTTCTATATCATTACCTCACCCACACACAACATAGGATATTGTTTAGGTTTGATTCAGTTCCTTCCTTGCTTGCAGGCATAGGTGTAGTCTGTATAGAACTGTCCAGAGGGCTGTCTATTCCTATTGAATAAATCTAAAATATTCCAGTTCTGTTAAAATGCTTGAGTGAGCCACCATTGAAGACATTGCATTAGAATTATGAAAATACTTTCACTGAATTGATTGAAACATGTTCCAAAAGTTGTGCCAGTTGACCCTACCATAATGATGAGAATAGCATGAATATATTTTATTTACAGGTAGATATATAGGAATGGAAATATTACTGTATATGTTAACTTGAAACCTGTAGCAAAATCTTGAAAGTGTATAGGGTTTATGTATGGCTTTTCAACATCTGCGATTTTTATTGTGTGTTCCCATGGCATAGGATTTGTGGAGCAGCGCATCTGGTATCAGCTGCATGATTTGGTTGGTACCTTTGTGAGCAAACTGGAATTGAGACTTTTAGACACAAGTACAGCTGCTTATCTAGACTATTATAGAAACCAGTGCAACTGGTCATCCAAAGTAGCAGAAAACTCGGGGAAGGACTGTACAGCAGAAAGTCCTCAGAGGAGAAGCCCATCAGTGTTTTGGCTGTACTTTCTGAGGGGGGTTAGGCAGCATCCAGATCATTACTCCTGCTTGCCCGTCTGCTGTTGCTAATTCTTTTTTCCCTCCACCTTGGTTCAAGCCTGCACCTCCAGGGTGGTCCGGTGCCTCAAGGCCAAGTTATTATTGTGATGGATACTTTACCACTTAGCTGTTGGACACCAGCTATAATGGGGAAATTTTAAACCTTATGAAGTTCACTGCCCTGTGAAGTTCGCTTTTGTTCCTTCTCAGTCAGATCCAGCTGGAACTCTTTTCAGCTGTTCCCATTGCTTTAAGGCTTTAATCCTGTCCTTCCTAGCCATTGAAAGCATTTTCATGAGGTCACAGGCAGATGTGCCTACCAATCCCTAGCTACAACCCTTTATGGCGACGACTTCAGCTTGGAAGCTGGATTTCCTCAAGTGTCTTTGTAGACTGGCATACTTTTCAGTCTTGTAACTGTGGGCTTCCTTCTTTCTACTTTCCTATGGCACAGCGAGTTTGATCAGAATCATTTGTTTGCTGAATGGGAGTGGAATCCTATACTGGTCTCATGCCACTCTTGCCGATGATTTCTGGGTGTTTTCTTGTCATTCTATCTGGGTGTTTTCTTGTCATTCTAGATCTGCTGTGCTCTCTGTCATCCACACTATTCAGTAAATCCTGTTTCCGTACTCTGGATGTCATAGCTTTTCCAGGCTACAGTTTGCTGCCTCCTGCTGCATAGAAAGTTGCTTGAGCTTTTGGGGTGTTGTTTTACCCATGGCAGCACTAATTGCTTGTGCGATCTCTTGAAGCACTTGATTATGCCTCCATGTGTACCTTCCCTGGGTTAGCACAACTTTGCATGTGATCAGGACATGTTACATTGTTTCTTTTGCTCGGGCAGAGCAGGCATGCAGGATCATCTTAATTCCCCTGTTTCACTAGAATTGCGTTCAAGAATGAAAATGAAACTGAACCTAAGAGGGACCATATGCTACATATCATTCCAGTTGAGATTTGTTTGGAGCGCACTTTCCTACATTGTCCAAAGTAATATGGACATCTATGCCCCTGCTCATCCAGTACAACTGGTCATCCAGAGTATTTATAGACATCATAAATTTGGTTGTCATCAGAGTACAATTGGTCATAGAATATTTATAGACACCAGCACAACTTCTCATCCAGCACAGCTGGTCATCCAGAATATTTATAAACACCAGTACAATTTGTCATCTAGTACAACTGCTCATCCAGAGTATTATAGACATCAAGTACAGTTGGTCATCCTCAGTATTTATAGATGTCATACAACTTGTCATCCAGAGAATTTTCCTTTCTTTTTTCCTTTCTTCCTTTTCCTCACCTCAATCTCACTTGCTCATTCAACTTCCAATACTCCTTGCACACACCTTTATACATGTACAAAAACAATCTCACCATCATTTCACCTCCCCCGTCTTCCTGATGCACATGCACAAAGATTGCCATTTCAATGAATAGGAGCAGGTGTAGGAAAAGTAATGATTGTAGAATTATCTTTGATTTTTCTTTTTAGTATGAAACTAAGGAGCACTTTTCAGAGCTGATTCCTAATGAATTATTACTTTACACTATTTGTTAGCATTGTGCAGCGTTTAATTTGCAGTGAAACTACTGCTTCATTTGTTTTGTTCACAAAATCATTGTATGTAGGTGATGGGAGACTTATTTATGTTTAGTTTTTGTTTCCTTTGTGCAATAAAAGAATCTCTGGAATTCCAGTACATTATTTTTATACGTGTTCAAGTATATGTGTCTGCATGTGCATGTGTGAGATGGAGTAGGGGAATTGTAGAGTGGCATGTCTCTAAATTTTAAAATTAGATGTACACACACAGAAGTTCACAGTTCAAAACTTGGAGGAAAAAAAAAAGACGATTAACTTCAACCTTCGTGACATATATCTTTCCTTATTTTCCAAGTTCAGGGTCTGCAAAAATGACATTTGCCTACAGACAAATTGTGCTTCCAGTTGAATGTATGTTTATTTCCAGAATTACAATGATGAAAAATAGGTCAGTAGATCTATCTAGTCTTAGTTTTTGTCTGTCTTGTTTCAAAATTCTGTTTTAACAGAACTGTTTAGTCAGATTATGATCAAATGTCAATCGTAAACGAACCACATCTGTAGGTTTGATTCGGTGAAATATCATTTAGATAATGTGACACGCAACTGAAAATGGAATAGGGTATCTTCAGTATGTGTAGTGATTTTTTTTTAAGAGTTGGATTATAACAAAATTCAGCCTCATAAAAAATGTATTCATACTCGTCGTTTTACAATCAGAATTACATGGGTTGAATAAGTCATGCCAATTAACCCTTTGACTCCCGTACCCTATCCACCAACTGCAAAAAATTAACCCTTTGACTCATTCACCCTATCCACCAGCTTCCTCACCATATCCACTAGCTTCCTGCAGGAAGCTGATGGATAGGGTGGGAAGTCAAAGGGTTAAAGTTTTGCTTTGCTAGCAAGGTTGATAATGCAGGATACTGGTGGGCAGGGTGTGGGAGTCAAAGGGTTAAAAAAAAAAATTATCCTACAAGGCACTAAGCTGACACCTCAAGAACGGCTGGAGCATTAACATAAGCAGCAAAGGGGTCAGTTTTTATGTTGCAGGCTAGAACTGAACTCAAAGCATCAGCTTAAACACTGGCAGTCACTTTGATTCAGCTTTCTTGCATGTGGTTGTGTCTGTTCAAAATGTCTTACATGGTAAGATCTGGGTTTCAACTGTGAAAGGTAAAGATTGTCCTGTAACCCTGAAGTCACAGGGGAGTGGGGTGGTACAGACTTCAGCTGTTCTCTGGGCTATTGGCTCAGTTGTTAGGGTGGTTTCATGCTCATAATGCAGGGGTTGTGGATACAATCCTTGGGCAAGGCCATGTTTTATTCATTTGTTACACACGCACTCGTTCATGGACTGTAGGTCACAAGCAGCATGCACAAAGTTTTTCATTTTGTTATTGTTTTTAGTTATAGAGAGAGAATCACATCTACTTAAAGCTGTGCAGTTTGATAAATAGCTTGTAGCTATTGGCTAATAATCTATAAAACACTGCCGACAGTGGTACATTTTTTTCTGGAAGGCAAAAACAGATGTACACATTTTTTCCCCTCACATACAAAATTGAGCATACTGCTGCTACAAAAAAGAACGCAAAACATGGTCAGATTTGTAGTCAGCCCATCTAAAAGCTCAAAAATAACTAAAGAACAATATATGCATATCAGAGAGGATCATGTGCATAGATAGTGGAGGGAAATACCACCACTGACTCCTTTCAAGTTTATGCCCCATGTACTGATAGCTACACAGAAGATAACAGACTACAGTTTTATGAGGAACTAAGTGCCTACATGGATAAGACTAAAGACAGCAAAGAACTTATTCTAAAGGACGATTTTTAACAGAAGGGTAGGAGGTAGGAGACCATGATATCGACACTTAGGCCTTTTCAGTGATCAGGAGACTGAGTAAACACAAATGGTGAGATGCTGATTAACTTGTGTGCTGAGCACAAACTCTTCATCACCAATACCTTCTTCAGACACAAAATCAGTCATGTGAAAATGTAGTACAAGTGGAATGACTTAGGTCAAGCTTCCCAGACTGATTTCATTCTGACAAAGAATAGACCAAGGGTCACAGTTAAAGATGCGAGAGCAATCCCAAATTACATCATCACAAAATTGTTGTTATGGTGCACACACCAAGAAAAGTTAGATCAAGTCCCTTCATTAGTTATATTAGAAAATATGATTTGAACAAAAGGACTGAAGAAAGTGTCAAGGCAGAAGTAATTTCAGATGCTGAAGAAGCCTATAAAAATTTGCAAAATGAAATTGTTCAATAGAAAAAGAATGTAACATTTTTTCAAACAGAGATTATCAGCATTTTGGAAAGGAGATGTAGAACAAAACAAAACAAAACAAACTGGGACAAGAAAGAATAAAGAAGACTGCTTGGTGGAATTACTCGATCAAAGAAACGTATTAAAGTCAAGACAAAACTATACAAGTCAGAAAAGGAGGAAGACTGCATAGCTTACAGAAAAGCAAGAAGAGAAGCAAAGAGAAAAGTAAGAGCCGCAAAGGATGAATATTGAGAGAATTATGGCGAATATCTGGCACAATTTATGGGAGGTCACCATGAGAATTTTATAAAAGCGTCAAGAGCATGAGATTGAGAGGGATGAGCCATTCAACCCCAGCACCATTATAAATGATAAGGAAGAAAAACCATGTTTTGACCCAAACAAAACCAAAGAGAAATGGAAAGAACATTTCCAGGACCTGTTGAACCCAACAGAGGAACAGGAAATGTTGCATTATTTAAGTCAAAATGTGATGAATAGGAGCCTGACACACTCAAAGTGAAATAAAGGAAGCAATGAAATTTGCATAGATGATAGATAAACAGTTGGACCAGATCAAATAACATCTGAGGTTATCAAAGCATGCAGAGAGACTGGCATAGCATGGCTACATAGGATTTTTAATCAGGCATGGAAGGAAAGTAAAGTCCCTGATGACTGGCAAAAAGCAATTGCTATGCCCTTAAGGAAGAAAGAAAGGAGATAAGAGAGATTGTAAGACATACCAGGACATTGTGCTTTTCAGCAACATAGGGAAAATGTAAGTTACTGGAACAGAGAATTAGACCTATCATAGAATCCCAACAAAGTGAGGCACAGTTTGGAATTAGGAAAGGAAGAGAATGTACAGATTGCCTCAGACAGATGTCTGTGAAAAGACCATTGAGTATGACAAAGAACTAAACATGGTATTTGTTGACCAAGAGAAAGCCCTCAACAGAGTAGAGAGAAATATTCTGTGGTAAGTTCTAGAGACCTATGGAGTTCAAGAACAGTTATTAGAGAATGCCATGGTGAAGTACCAACACAGTCAAAGTGCAGTGAGAACACCAGACGGCCTCAGTGATTGATTTGATGTAAAAACAGTAGTGCACCAAAGTTGTGTTTCGTTCCTTCTATTGTTCATCATTTACATGAACATGCAAATCCAAATGTTGAAGACCTGAATGAATTACGACTTGCTGATGACCAAGACTAATAATTATCAAAAAAGACAGAAGACTACAGGACCACCTCAGTAACTTGAATGCAAGCTGTGAAGATTATAACATGAAAATCAGCATGTCCAAACAGAGGTTATGAAATCCAAAACAAGTGTGACTGCCCGTGTTCAAGCAAACAGGAGGTTATGAAGGTAAGCAAAAGCCCAGGCAAGCTGGAATTACTGGTTAACAACATGAAACTGAAATAAGTTGAATAATTCAACTATTTATCAAGCATCTTTACACAGACTGGCAGCATAGACAAGGAAACTGAAACAAGAATCCAGAAAACAAATGCAGTGATTTATCGGCTGTATTTCGCGAAGGCCACGGCTGGCCCCTCTTCACACTCTTGACAGTGCCAGACATGTATAGGCTACTTGAAAAAAAAAAAGCTTGCGAGATAAGGTGTCTCAGAAAGACCATGTCACATGTCTGTGGGGATTGTGCCATGTCTAGAATATAGGTCTAGTCTACAGAAAAACTGAGGCTGAAATGGTTCGGTTACCTCATGAGGCTTCCAAGCGAACAGCCAGCATACAGAGCCTATAGAGTATAACGCGAAAAGGCATGGATCCAGAGGAAGGAGGGGAGAGGGACCCTAGGAAAAGATGGACTGGAGATGTGAAAGAAACAACTGAATGAATCAACCTATGGCAGACGCAACCCATCTCAGCGGCATCTGGCCCACGTCCGAAAGCTGCACCTCCCCACGACGCTTAAAGTTAACGCCAATAACGGCACAAGAGAACGGAAAAAAATGTCAAGTTAAAGTAAGCTGCTACAAGTCAGGAGTCAGAGACATATAGGCTACACCAAGACAATTAATTTAGTTTCCTGCTTATTTTAGAACAGGTTTTATATGGATTGATTAAAACATGAACACAGACACACGCGTGGCTGACGAGGATACTATCATACTACGGTACCTCCACTCTAACTCTTACTAGATCTAGTACTACTGATTGCACTGATGAGACAGAAGAAAAATAGCCTAGTCTACAGTTTAACACACACACACACCATCTTCAATCTTCAATATGTAAGGTCAGCCGTCATCCTTCACTATTGTTGACCATCTATTGCAGAAAAAAAAAAAAAAAAAAAAAAGGAAGCCTAATAAGTATAACTAATGAGTAGGGGGCTAGAAATCAGACATCGCTTTTGGCCTGGCCTTCTCCGATTTCCAGTCCTGAAGATGGAGTGGCGTCCCTTACCAACGAGGATGCTGGGAAGCGAAAAAGCAGACAACATTGGCTGGGTCAGTTAGCCTGTGTTGACTGTGTGTCTATGCACAGCTGTTGGCACAAAATATCGACTGTCGTTTGATTTTTGGACTGTACATGCATTGAATTTAATGCTATGGAGACGTGTTTTACGCAAGGTTAGTATTGCTGGTTTGAATTTATTGGCGTAATGTGTCGATTGTCTCGTTTGTATTAGTGCATGCAGACCGATTTGCTTGTTGATAATCCGTAATCACATTATTAGACTAGTCTCAGATTCGTAATATACACAGACCGTTTCACAGTTTGACTGAGAACTAGATGATGTAGATCTGTCATATTTTCCGATTTTCAGTCAGGTTAGTTTGTTAGATTGTTCATTTATTTGCTTCGATTACAAAAACCAAAATAATCATATGTTTAGTTTTGTCCGCTTTTTCACACAAATTGTTACAAGTAATACTAATAGTATTGTTAATTGTTTGTCATAGTTACGCAGTTAACAAGTAGAGTCTAAATATCTAGATCTTACGTAGGCCTACAGATACAGAACAGTGTTCAGCGTTTAGGACTAGGACAAGTAAATGCTTGCAGCCTCAGCGCTTGGCTGCTTCCTTCTGCCATTGATTAATTTAGTAAATGTAATAAATTTTGATCATTATTAGCCTACTAATATTAGGCCTATATTAATATGTATTAGTGTTCAGGATAGATATGTTGCACACTCTTGATTATGCGCATTCACAAAACACACAGATGGGCTCATGCACACATACAGGTCTACTGACACACCGTTCAGGTACTGCTCAAGACAGATAGATGCACAGAATCAGTCACAAACATACGCACACACGCGCACACACACATACATACATTCTCTCTCTTTCTCTCTCTCTCACACACACATACACACACACACACACACAACACACACATCGCTGCGATACTCCTGAAGGGAGGTTTAGCGATTATAGAACAGAACACACACACACACACACACACACACACACACACACACACACACACACACACACACACATACACACACACACACAACACACAACACACACACACACACACACACACACACACACACACATTCATTTACAGTAATTACACACACACACATCACACACACACACACACACACCGTCTAATGTCACTCATAGTGAACAGACGTTAAATCAAAGAACGAATACACACACACACACACACACACACACACACACACACACACACACACACACACACACATACACACACAGACACACACAGAGGCACAAGCTTACACACACACACACAGAGGCACAAGCTTACACACACACACACACACACCCTTCTATCAGATCTTTATATGTAAGGAATTTTGAGATTTAATTGCTGTGGTCTTGTTTATGATTAAAAAAATATTGATAGTGTTGTGACTGTGTAAAGTTATGCTCAAACTCCAGGTAAACACTTTGTGCAATATAACTAGAAGTAAAGAGGGGATCTGTCAGTAGGTAATAGTGTATAGGTAGTTGCTTAGCTTTCACACATAAATAGGCTACATACTGTCTTATTTCAACTTTTTTTTTTTTATCTTTTTAAGTTTAGTCTGGGTATAACTTATAAGATTTCAGAAGGTTCTTTTCTTTGTTAAGAGAGTAAAAAGTAAAAGTTCCATATGATATTGTGTAACAAGTGCAGCATTTCTTACAAGATATTGATATTTGATTTCTTGAATTTGCACTTTATCACATGACATATAATCTTAAATAGCTATATTACTAATATAACTTTGTAGCCTGGGCTAACGGTAGCATGTACAAATAAACAAAAACAAATAATTGTTTTTTTTGTTTTAATATTTAGCATCAACACATAATCAGTGTCATCAGATAATTGATTGTCAGCAAAGATCAATATAAACAGATTTTTTTTGACAAGTAACAGAATGAAGAAACTAAAAATATGGCAAAACATGAAAAAAAAAAAAAAAGACTGAAATAGGTTATTATTACTATTAGGATAAAATTTAATGAAACACTAACAAACTTACAAGCAATTACAATTAGAATTAAAATACTGACAAACTAACATAGCACACTACAGTTAGTCACTTGACATAGTATATGTAGTACTAGTAGGCCTACCTAAAGTGCTTCCAATTTTCAGCTAGGGATGAGAAAATTTTGTGTTTATAAATCATTAAATGGTATATCACTTGATGTAATTATTTTCCAAGATACTACATTACTAGAATTTATGTATTGCAATAATTTCTCTTTTTCCCAAAAAGAAGTCTCTTCACCGGACTTCTAATCTTGACAGTCCTGGTTCAAGAAATTTAACATGCTGGAAGCATGTTTGCTGAACCCACAATTACGCAGATCTTGAAAGCTCTAAGTCTGGAGGTTCTTTGAAAGTTAACCATTGATGAAAGTTTAGTGCTCTCTGTTATCATACATGGGGAACATGAAACCAAAACAACTGGATGGCTTGTTCTGTCTACGCTGTCCTCATCCTCTGGTTTCTGGGCTAGAATCGGGCCATCTAAAGTGTGTATATATATATGTATTATATCACCCTGCCATTTATTTGTAAAGGCATAATATATCAGTGTGATGCTGGACATAAACTAAAATCTTATAGCAAAGTTGAGTTTTGAAAGTAGAGTTTTTAGAAGAAAATAATCAGAAAATGTTGCATTTGATTGTATCCGTAAAGCTTAAGTTGAAGATCTTGTTTTACGAAGTGTTCCGAGAACCAGTTTGCTGGTGAACATTACCAGAATTAGATTATATGATTAGTAGGCAACATCTGGTGTATTCTGTGAGATAGTTAATTTTCTTCAGATCGTGTTAACCATGTGTAAAATAATAAAATTGATAATGAATGAATAAAGACAGAAGAAAGAAAGAAGGGATTGAATTAAACTGAACATAAATGAAAAGACAGAATTAATAAATGAACAAATGAATTGCAAACATTCAAAAAAACACACACAAAACTAGCATACAGATGAATGATTAAAATTTTTTTTTAATGTTTATTCTAGCATGACCATGTTAACTCTTTTTCCCTCTTTAGAATTAGACATTTTTTCACTGTACTTAATGAACACAGAACAGTGACATCAGCTAATGTATGATTTATTTGCCCAGCTGCCCTGGCAAAAAAAACAAAAACGAACAGCATTGGAGTTCTAGATAGGTTAATTTCCCAGGTCACTCCCCTGGAGGCTTAATTAGCCTTCTGCCCTTTTCATTTTCTGAAGTCATGGTTAAAAGAAAAAGGAGCAAGAAAGAGAAAGAGAGAGAATATGTGTGTGTGACAGAGAAGATGACAATTTGGGTCAAGGGTCATTCATCATACAGACTTGAGTGTACCTCAGCTCAGCATCATCTGTGTCTGTCACTGTGTGTGTGTGCATGTGTGCTTGTGTGTGTGTGTGTGTGTGTGTGTGTGTGTGTGTGTGTGTGTGTGTGTGTGTGTGTGTGTGTGTGTGTGTGTATGTGACAGAGGGAGGAGGATGGCTTAGGTAAGAGCCACATGCCCTACTCTCCTCCTGTTTTCTCCCTCCCAGTTTGCTTGTGCTTAGTGCCTTGGAGATTTTGTTGTTGTTATTGGTTGCTTTGGTGGATGATGGGAATGTGTGCCTTAGTTTCATTCTTTAATCAAGATTTTGCACCTTATTATCATTACTATTGTTATTATTATTTACTAAATATTTAGCAAAACAAAGTAAATTATATTATTCCCTATACAGGCTATAGTATCAATGATTGATTCATTCACTGCCCTTTTCCACTGTCTGTTTTCTTGAGAATGATGATTGCGGAATTGAAACTTTCCCATGGTGGTAATTAGCTCTATGATGATATTGTGCATTATGCTGGGTAATCTGTGGCATGAGTGCAATCAACTGGCTCTGTTGGACATGAATATTTGAGGGCATTTGCAGCTGTAGGCCATAACTGCAATCAATAGAATACACAAGGGATGAATATGCAGTTTGGCATAAAGCTACTTGATATGGCGGGCAATGGAAGGCATTGTTCCTGTTCTGGCAGAGATTGCAGATTTATATTTAAGGAAATTGCTCATAACTTGTGAGCATTAGAAATGTATG
Source organism: Monoplex corrugatus (assembly GCA_030674185.1). Taxonomy (NCBI): domain Eukaryota; kingdom Metazoa; phylum Mollusca; class Gastropoda; order Littorinimorpha; family Ranellidae; genus Monoplex; species Monoplex corrugatus. Next base: position 37,412,532 of record JAPXFY010000025.1, on the reverse strand, counting down.
CTAAAAAGTACTTCTAACAGCTGCTAATAATTAAAGAAAACAAATCAAGAAGAAAACAGGGAAAATAACACACACACACGCACATGGACAAACCACACACACGCACATGGACAAACCACACACACACATGGACAAACCACACACACACGGACAAACCACACACACACACACACACACACACACACACACACACACACACACACACACACACACACACACACACACACACACACACACAAACAAAACAAAACAAAACAAAACAAAACAAAACAAAACAAAACAAAAAACCAAACCAAACCAAAACAATAGCAACAAAATCCAAAATTAAACAACAACAACAACAAACAAACAAATCCTCAAACCATCTATCCCTCAAACTTACCTACACCTACCCACAAAACCACCAGAAAGAAACTTTTAAATTTGTTTGAGTTTGATGTTCTTGTTTAACTTAGAGCACCTGGCATAACAACAGTAGCAGTATCAACAATAGGAACAACAGCGACAACAAAACTTTGTAGGACAGGAGTGTGTATAAAGGGCAGGATGGACTGCAGAATTCTGAATAAACTGGAGGTTTATGATAGAAGAAGCAAGCAAACCATAGAACAGATACTGAGATAGTAGCAATAATCATTATGAGAAAGTATTTAGACAAGTCATGAGTTATGGCAGCAAGCTGTGGTTTGAGTGATTTTTTTTTTTTCAAATTCTGATTCTTGAAAACTTTTTGCCATCCAGGTTTTGTTTCAAAAGGGGAAACATACAGATTGAACATATATGATGTATATATAATTATATTATATATGTGTTACTCACTTTCTGAATCTTTGTGTAAGGATGGAGTATGTTATGGAAGTGAATTACAGTGTCCCAGGAAATGATTTTTTTCAGTCTATGAATACCTTTCTAGCTATATTACTTATACATTTATAGTAGAAAGCTGTTCAGAATATTAATTTTAGATAAATTTATTTTTAAAGTCATTTCTTCTATTTTCCAGAGGTTTTGTTTCATGCGGTACTGTTGTGGTTGATTTTTGGAAATTTTGCTTTTGAATGAAAAGTTGCACCCCGTTGACTAAACTAAAGAGTCCATTGAGTTAAGCCAACAAGACACATGCTTCTTAACTGAGTTAGAACAAAGAAACTTTGACACAAAGGAAAGGTAGGTCTTACAATCATTGTCATCATCATCATCTTCACGTGCCCAGCCACATGGTGTTGATGACCATGGCCCACTATGCAGATCTATCCCTTGTTGTTGCAAGTATGTCTCCCACCCTCTGTGTCTTCAGCCACTTTTCAAGTCTGTCTACCATTTTCTCCCTGGGTCTACCAGGTGCCCTTTTTCCCTCCAGCTTTCCAGTTGTGACCAGATGTTCTAATTTCTCCAAACTCATAAAATGTCCTATAAGCATAATTGTTGATTTTCTTTTCCTTATCTTCTTCATCAGTGTTCTTCTTGTCTCTGCCTCCTTCAAGACTGTCTTGTTTGCTTTCCTTGCTGCTCATGGAGCTCTCAACATTCTTCTTAGAAACCACGTTTCAGTTGCTGATCCTGCTGGCTATTTCTAATGTGCAGCTGTCGTCTGGTGAGATGACCGTTTCGGGATATTTAAACTTATCAACCTGTCTCAGTGTTGTACCATTTGCTGTTATTTTGCATGAAGGGATTTCTTGTTTTTTTGATAATTACCATAACTTCAGTCTTCTTGCTATTTAGCTCAATCCCTATATTTTTGCTTTCTGTTTCTATTATATTCACAAGAGTTTTGTAGGTCTTTTTCATTTTCTGCAATTAGAACGTTGTCATCTGTGTAAAGAAGATTGTTTATAATTTTTCCTCCAACCTTTATCCCAGGGCATTGTTCAAGGTTTCTCATGATGGTTTTGCTGTATAGTGAAAACAGATTTGGTGACAGAACACATCCCAGCCTAACCCCTCTTTTAGTATTTTTGGAAAGAGCTTATATCGTTTTCTGTTTTTATTGCTGCAGTTTGTTGCCAGTACATATTTCTGATTATTCTTAGATCTTTTCTATCAGCATGGAGCCTTTCTAGTTTTTTTGTTCAATTCTTCGTGTCTTACCCTGATTATACCAAGGCTTTTGATAGGGTAAGATATGAAGAATTGATCGACCAACTAGAAAGGCTCAGTGTCTTATCAGATGACCATCTAATTTGTCTACATTCTAAGTCACAGAGCAGAGACAGCCACCATGTAAAACAGCATGGTCTTCTGGTCAGCTGCTTAACCATCTCAAGACCTGCTTTAACCAAAAAAATTAATTAACCCAACAAGACACATGCTCCTTATCAGAGTCAAAACAACAACAACAACAACAAAAATCCCTGGACAAAAAGGTTAGCCAAGTCACATGATGTGACTTTAGTATGTGACCTAACACAGTGGCTTAGCTGGAGTCACATGACATGTTCACTATTTGGTACAGTAACACTAAAAGCCCAGTACACATGCACCATACACACAGTTCAAGTGCATCAATGCACCAATGACCAATTGACTCAGGATTACCTTCTATCAAACAAACTGGAAAAAAAAAAATCAAATTAAAACAACATTAGTGAGAGACTTTCATCCTTTCACATTGCTCAAAAATGTTGCTCTGATGCCGTTTCACTTGAGGGAAAAAAATCTAATGTGTCATAAATGTGACATGTAGACGGGGATAAAAAAAATGGAAGATGGCATTTGAAAGTGCTGGGCTACAAAGCTCAAATGACTTTGTTGTAGTCATATCTCACTGTTTATATGATTGGCTTAATCGGGTCTGTTTTGTAAGGATCAGAGTCTGTTACAACTTATGTGTAAAGTGCTGTTTGTATTGTCAGTAATAAATGTTGGTGAGGTGGATCATGTGGTAGAAGCATTTAGTTGAATATCATGATGCAAATTATATACTCTCAGTATACTATAAGTACAACTAGAACTCCAACATAATGTACAGAAAATGGATAAGCAGCTTGTTAATGACACAGAAAATGCATAAGATATCTCTACCTATTCATCTCACTGTCTCGCAGTCGTCTTCCTCTCTCTTATACACACATGCTTGCATGGATAAATGCATGCGTGCTTAAATGTGTATGAATGTTTGCTTTGTATTTGTGTGTGTGTCACTGTACATGCACTTGTGCACTCACATGTTTTAGATTCAGATTCAGATAAGTTTTCTGAAACAAAAATTATATACAATTGCTGCTCGTTGCAATTATATTTAATCTTAAGTATGATTAAAAGCAGAAAAGGAAAAAAAAAAAAAGGAAACAAAAGTGAACCATGTCCATCACCATGATGAAATGGTTAAATGCAAGACACTACTGATTTAGAGGTTGTGAGTTCGAACTCCCAGTGGTTAACCCTTTGACTCCTGCATCCTATCTACCAACTGCAAAAACTTAACGCTTCAACTCCCTCACCCTATCCACCAGCTTCCTGCAGGAACGTGGTGGATAGGGTAAGGGAGTCAAAGGGTTAAGTTTTTGTTTTGCTGGCGTGGTTGACTATGCAGGAAGCCGATGGACAGGCTGTGGGAGTCAAACTCAAAGGGTTAAAAAATGAATTCTAAGAAAATGTGGGATTTTTCTGCCCTGACCAGCTCCTACCCAAGTTGAATGTGCTATCGAATGGGAAGACTGGGACCACACAGTCAAGTCTCATCCACTTATGGATGCATCATTGAGAGTGTTGCTCAAATTTTCTGACCGCCACTGAGGTATATATATAATATAATATATATATATATATATATATATATATATATATATATATATATATATATATATATATATATATATATATAATATTATATGTATCTCTTTGGCTTGGTTGATGCCATGAGATATATTATGATAGTAAGCCTAGTACAGTAGTGTGCAGCCCTGTCAGGCAGTCTTAATTCTAGATCTATAGAAATCCATAACCCCCATGGTCATCATCCCTATTATCATGAAATAAGATATTTCATTCATTATAGAGTTGTGAAAATTATCCAGATTCTGTGGCCCTCCATGCCTTAATCTCATGGTGATGTCAATTTCGGTTTTCTCTGTCGTTTCCATACCTTACATAAATTGAAGTTGGGGTTTTCAGTGCAAGGTGGAGGTTGTGGGGAGGGGAGGAGTTGCTGTTGGAAGATAGTGGTGGCGGTCTCTTTACCCAGGAGAGAGTTTCTCAGCTGGTCTGACTCTGTCAGTCTGTGACTGAGTGATTACTGTCATTAGTAGCGGGCTTAGTATTAAGTGGTCCGTTGTAAGTTGCTTCCAAGCCTGAAATTTCTTTTGTCATCCAGTTCATGTTTGCTTTTCTTTCAACTCTAGGGAAATCTTTGATAGAGTTTGAGTTGTTACTGCCCAGTATAATGCTTAAAGAGAATTTCTTTTGTCATCCAGTTCTTTGCTTTTTTTCCAACTCTAGGGAATCCTGTGATAAACTTTGACGTGTAATGCCTACTCCTGTTTGATGTGCGTATAAACTTTGACGTGTAATGCTTTACTCCTCTTTGATGTGCGTATAAACTTTGACGTGTAATGCTTTACTCCTCTTTGATGTGCGTCTCCACCAAACTATGTAATTTATGCTTGCCTGATGTTATCAGGTCTGCCCCCTTCCATCTCACCTCCCATAGTCCTAAAACATTGATGTTAAGTTCAGTTAAATCTTTCCATCTCAGTCTTGACATTTTCTGAATTTTCTTTTTGCAGTAATGTTCTTACATTCCAACTTGCAATTTTTAGTTTCAATCTTATCGCAGTAGCTTGATAACAATTGGGTATCACCTGTGCAGCATGACATGCCCTACTGGACGAAGGTGCTCTATAGGAGCCCCAATTTATGTTGTGTACTGTTCTTCTTTTCTTTTGGCTGGCCATGATAAAATGAAAAGGAAAGGAGGAAGACACATAAAGAAATCAGGAATAGTTGCAATGAAGCTAAGAAGCTTGGCTGGAAACTAAGTGCAAAGAAAATGAAAACCAACACAAAACAGATCCTAAGTTTATTTACGGGAACATTGAAGACATTGTCCACAGGAAAACGATGTGCACATCGACTAGTTGCTTGAAATATGAAGACGGTAAGATTATCATGGAGAAAGAGAAAATGTTAGATAGTGGGCAGAGTACAATAATGACCTTTTTGATGGTGACAGAAAGGAAGAACACATCATAAGAAAGAACATTGAAGGAGCACTAGTAATAAAAGATGAAGTTAGAGCAGCTTTGGAAAAGATGAAACTGAGAAAAGCCCCAGGACCAGACAGTATTACTATAGAAATGATTGAGGTTCTAAATGAATTTGGTATTGAAAATATACGAGTCCTCCTAAATGAAATTTATGACACCAGAAAAATCCTGAAGGATATATGTCAAAATCAATCTTCATTGCACTTCCAAGGAAAGCAGGGGCTGTAGAATGTGAACTCCATTGTACAATAAGCTTGATGAGTCATGTAACAAAGATTCTGTTAAGAATATTCATGATGAGAACAAGGAACAGAATCAAAAAAGAAATAGCAGAAGAACAATGTGGGTTTGTCGCCAGGAAAGGAACTGTTAATAACACATATACATCCTAAGAACTCTCATAGAAAGATCAGTTGAGTTGAATAAGGATTTATGTTTATGTTTTGTTGATTATTCTTAGATCCTTTCCATCAACATTGTGCCTTTCTAAGTTTCTAGTTGGTTGGTCAATTCATCAAGTCTTACCTGATCAGAAGCTGTGGTATAATATAAACATCATAGCATTATAAAAACTGTCCCATGATCTGTGGCTTTTAATGTCTTGATCTTGTGATGACATTGGTTTCTGTTTCTGCTACTGCTTCTGTGTCTGAGGTAAATTCAGGTTAGGATCTTTTGGTTTCGGTGATTCATTGGGGCTGTCATTGGAGCAGAGTGGTGGTTATCTCCTTACAGAGGGTCAGCTCACTCGTCTGGTTTTACAAGTGAGTGATTACCGTCATTAATAGATGGCTTAGTAAGCAGTGTTGGGACTGTCCTTAGTAAGCTAGGTCAGAACATGCAGTGTTGAACTCCACTGAAGAAACCCAGCAGCAGTGCAAAATCTGCTCTGGTGGGTGCCTGCAGGGATGCTTGACATGGCTGGCTCCCATGTGCTTCTTGGCACTGGAATTTCAACTGAATGGATTTGGGGTTGGTGACGTGTTGAAGAGCTGAAAGGAGTGGTATAGGATCAGTGCCTCTGAAACAGTGTAGAAAATAAAGCAGTGGGGAAAAAAGAAAACCAGAAAAAAGAAGTTGAAAAACAGATAACACCTAGCAGGAAAGCAGGAAAACAATAAATATTGATTACTCGTCAGATTGAAAAGATATGAGAACTGAAAGCATTATAAACAATGTGATTCTGAAAAGGCCATTAACAGCACATGAGCATGTGTGTATGTGCATGCATGTGATGTATGATTGAGTGTAATGGATGAGGTGATTGCATTTGTCAGAGAGACCATGCATGTTGTTAAATGTTACTGTGATCTTTCAAAACTTTTCAAAGTAAAGACTAGATGAGTAGATCAGAAAGATAGATACTGTAGTATTTAGTTTTGTTTTCAGGAGGGAATGGTATGTTTCTGTTACTCCCACAAAAGATCCAGAAAATACAACCACAGCTCAAAATATGAGGTTGTAAAAAAATCAATATTGCATTGTGAACAAGGCTGAGGTGACTTTTTGTGATGGACACAACATGTGTACAGCAAATATTGACCCACTGCAGCTGTGTAAGTGGCAGCAGTACTCTGTCAGCTTCATGCTAGCTGTCACTTTCTTAATAGCAGCCTTCTTTGTATTATTTTATTATTATTTTTTGGTGCATTAAATGATTAATTGCTGTATGTGGAATTGGCGATTACTGAATAGTATAGTGTTACTATTATGAAGAATCATATCTTTGTACAAGCGTACATGTTGTGTGTGTGTTGATTCACATGGGTGTTTCTTCTTTCCAGAATTTAAGAAATCGATAATGGAGAATGGTTGATTCTGCCATAGTTGATGATAGAATAAAAGATACAGATTCTGTATAGAATGTTTCCTGGGGGTGAGCTTTTCCTCTTATTAATTATAAATGAACTTACTGGTATTATGATTTTTTTTCAAGCTATGTTATCAGCAGAGTCCTCAGCAGGTACAGATGCCAACATGACTGGTTTGGCACTGGTTTGGCACTGGTTCGGCACTGGTTCTTTAGTTGCTATGGTGATATCTTTCAGGAATTTCCCATGGGAGGTTGTGAACTCTGGGTACAATTCTGCCTAGATTGAAAACCTGCACATCCCACTGATCCAGTGTGTCATTGATATGGAGATGGACCTGTCTGCGGCTTAAGCTTCCTGAATATTCATTTCCAGACTTTCTCTTGCAATGAAAATGAAAGCAGACACCATAATCTGGTTTTCTATAGTCGGCCTACAGCAGAAATGTGCCTTTTTTTTTCTAGAAATTGAATCACAGCCTATCATGTAGTCATTCTGATGGTATGCCCTACACCACACCATCTCAAGATCTTGTATATGTATGTATGTATATTTCGTAAAGGATTTTGTGTTGACTTTGGGAGTCTTGATCAATACTTGCAGATTTAGGAGGAATGTAATTGTGTAGAACTGTCCGAGTATAATAAGTCTCGTTTAAAAACATTGCGAGAAACTTGTTGAGTATTCACAGTTGAAACCAGCTGGCTGTGACATTAACAGTTTACAATGGTTAATGCTAATACTGCTAGGTTTCCATTGAGTTTAGGTTTCAGTTGTCATGCTCCTCACAAAAATAAATGATAAATTATGTTTGTCCAAACAACCACGCACATGCACATTTACATGTAAAATGAAAATGATATAATAAATTATGCATGTCCAAACACACACCCACATGCACGTATACATACACAGACACACACACAAACACGCAGACTCACACACAAACGCACACACACAGATTCACTCACTCACTCATATACTCAAGAGTAAACATTGTCTATGCACATTTACATGCACAGACACACACATATACACACACATGCACGCATGCATGCATGCATGCACGCACGCACACACACACTCACTCACTCACTCACACACTCAAGTAAATTTTGTCCGTGCACATTTACACGCACAGACACACACATACTCAACACACACACACACACACACACACACACACACACACACACAACACACAAACACACACACACACACACACACACACACACACACACACACACACACACACACACACACACTTAGGGAGTATATAAATACACATAGAATTCAATTTTCTGATATCCTTTCCCATCAGCGTTCTTATCAGCCCACATCTGTGGTGAAATGTCATGTATACATATGCACATATATGTACACCTCCTAGGCTCAAAACAGTCCACCTGTCTGTTGTGTCTTTTTGTTTATTTTATTTTATTTTATTTTATTTTATTTTATTTTATTTTATTTTATTTTATTTATTCATTCACTTATTTACTGAGGGTTGGAAAGAAAGATCTGGAGAGTGAAAGATAGAAGAGTCAAGATTTTTTTTTATTGTTCATTCCAAACACAAAGGATATTTGGTCTACAGGCATGTCAGTATCATATCATGTTAAACACATACACACAAATGCACAGACACACAGACAGACAGACAGACACACACACACACACACACAAACACACACACACACACACACACACACACACACACACACACACACACACACACACACACACACGTGCATGCACACATGCACACACACACACACACATGTGCATGCACACATGCACACACACACACCACAATAGGATAGATAACAGTGATTACATTTTATTTTAAAAATAATTTCCTTTCTTTTGTTTTTTGTTTGCTTGTTTATTGTTGTTTAGAATAAATGGGAGGTTATGGTCATGCTTTTGTTTTTTGTTAGTTGATCTGGGAGATTGTAATTACTATTGTTTATATTAGATTGTTTGTTGTTGGTGGTGGTGGTAGTGGTAGTGTTGTTGTTTTGCTAGAGAATCTGGGTCTTTTGTGTGTGTGTTCATTGTTGTTGTTGTTGTTGTTCTTGGGGGAACCTGGGAGGTTTTGTTTATTGCTGTTTTTTGTTGGTTTATTTTAAAAAAAAAAAATTTTTTTATATAGAATTTTTTGTGAGAGGATCTGGGAGGTTATCAGTTTGGTTTTTGTGAAAAGATCTGGGAGTTTATGATTTTCAGGGTTGCTTGTTTGTGTGTTTATTTTGTTTTGTTTTGTTTGAGGATTTGAGAAATTTCGTTTATTACGTGGGTTTCTGTTATAGGATCTGGGAAGTATGTTCATTTGTTTTTTGTCAGAGGATCTGGGAGATTATGCTTGTAAGTCTGGTTTTGTTTTTGTTTTGTTTTGTTTTTGTAGAGAATCTGGGAGGCTATGTTTATATGTCTGATTTTGTTTTGTTTTGGTAGAGAATCTGGAAGGCTATGTTTATTGGTTTGTGTTTTGTGAGAGGATCTGGGAATTGATGAATGTTTTATTAGTTATATTCATTTATTTATTTGATAGAGGATCTGGATATATGTTAGTTTGATTTTTGTTAAAGAATCTGTGAGGTTTTTTAAACTTAAAAAAATACTTTTTCTTGTGATTTCATTTTATTCATTTATATCGAGATACAAAGATAAAAAAATTACTAGCAAAACAGAACCTTTTTTTTATCAGACTTAAAGTTCAAAGCACATGCATGACATTCACATCTCCAGCAAAGGGTCTGTCTATATAAAGTACAGTCATTGTCAAGATCAATATATAGACATGCACAGGTAGGTCATAAAGAAAATATAACCAAGGAATTATTTTAAACTTGGTCTGAAACTGAGGATAAATACATATGGCAGCCATTTTTCTCTAAAAGTGTGCAAAGTTCCACATCAGTTTTGCATTGTATTCTTCAGTGTGGATTTTTTGGGTAATATATCTCATAAAAGAAAGGATGTTTGATAGATTTTTTAAAGTATGCTTTTATGAATGAATATTGAATCGATTGTTTTCAGTTTTGCTTTTATGAATATATTGAATCAATATTGAATCTGTTTGTATATTTTCATCAGCACCAAATAAGATCTGGTAGAATATGTTCATCAGTGTCTTTTTGTTAAATTGAAATGATCTTTGAGGTTATGTTCATTTGTTTAGGTTTTGTTAGAAGATCTGGGACTGTGGGAGGTTATGTTTAATGGTTTGTTTTTTGTTAAAGGGTCTGGAAGGTTATGTTTATTAATTTGGGTTTTGTTAGGGGATCTGGGAGACAGTGTTCCTTCATGTTGTTGTTTATGTTCCTGTTGTTGTTGCTGCTGCTGCTGCTCCTGTTGTTATTAGGAGATCTGAGTGGTTACGCACATAGATATTTAATTTTAGGGGATGAGGGAGGCCATGTTTATTTTTGTCAGGGAAACTGGATAGTTGTGTTTATTGGTTTGGTTTTTGTTAGAAGATGTGGGAGGCTGTATTCCTTTCTGTTGTTTTTGTTGTTGTTAGGAATAGGAGATCTCACAGGTTATGTTTACAATATATGTATAATATATATATATGTGACCTCCCACCACCTGTTCAGTCTTAACTCGCAGTCAGTCGAACAGCACTTGGAGCTGAAGAGGTGTTTAAGGGTTTATCTGGGGTGTTTTGACTTTTTCTCAAAATTGATTTCTGTGGACTATGATCTGTCCCCCCACAGAATTTTTTTTCATGAAAAAATACCATTAATCAATTTAAAATGGTATTTTAATGCACTAATCGTGGCAGAAGGAACACAATTTCTTACCAGAAGTACCTATTTTTGTCACTTATTGCGAACCGTAACCTGTACAGAACCCCCACATGTAATATACCGACAGAAAGTTCTTTGGTGCACCTTTTGGATAATGACAGCTAAAATTAGAAACAAACTGGGTTAAAGCCACAAAATAAAGAAATTTAAGGAAAATGTATAGGAGAGTGCATTTAAAAACTTAATTAGAGGCTGTTTTCTCAAAATGGTCGTCATACAAGTTTATGACTTTAAACATACATAACGTCCACATTTTGTAGAGTACAAGGTTCATTCACGTACCAAAATAATCAGCAGAATGTACACTTTCAAGAGATATATCTCAGTATACCCAAAATGATACTTAAGACTGATTTCGTGCTGGGAGGTCACATATGTATATATATATATATATATATATATGCATGTATATGTATATATATGTATGTATGTATACATATGTATTTTGTTTGTTTTTTATTTGTATTGTGAAGTATTTGGGAGGTTATGTTCATTAGTTGTTTTTTTTCCCCATATCTTTTTATTTTATTTACCTCATTTTATTTTATTTCATTTTTGTTAGAGAATCTGGACATAGAAGGTTGTATTTATTAAGTTTGTTTCTGAAGTGGTTAGTGTGTCAAGTTAAATGACTAGGAGGTTGTGGTTTGAATCTCATAAGTTCTGTCAAACTCTTTGTGGGATTTTTTTTTCTGTTTTTTCTGTTGGTTTTTTGTTGTTGCCTCAAACCAAAGTTGAGAATACTGTGGATTCATAAGGGAAACTAGGACTAAACAGTCAGATTTCATCCACTTCTGAGATGTATGTGTTACCCAAACTTTCTTGGCCAACACAGCAGGTGTCTGTATCTTTTTGACCAGGTTGATGTCAAGATATATTGTTACAGAAACATAGAGTACAGTCCTGTGATGTAGCCTCATCCCACAATTCAGTTGTGTAGCGTAGTGGTCATCATTCCCATTCTCATGTATCATTTAGAAATATTGTCTCAGTAGCACTCGTGAAGTGGCATGGAAGATGAAACTAGAAAGAAAACAAACAAACAAACAAACAAACAAACAAACAAACAAACAAACAAACAAACAACAAAACCCAAACAAAATAACCCGACCAAGTGAATACTATCTCCATTGAAAGAAGAACAAACAAAACAAAACAAAACAAAACAGCAGAGAAATTAAACAAAACGAAACAGGAGAGAAATTAAATAAAACCAAACTGGCGAGTGAGTGAAGATGTCTGCTATTATTTTAGGAATAAACGATAGCAAACAGAGCAAAATCATCAAAGCAAACATACATTATATTGGTGGCAA
>JAPXFY010000025.1:37375384-37395384 GCA_030674185.1 Monoplex corrugatus | reverse complement strand
GTATGTATGTATGTATGTATGTATGTATGTTGTAGTGTATGTATGTGTGTGTGTGTATGTATATATGTATATATGTATGTATGTATGTATGTGTGTGTGTATGTATGTATGTATGTATCTGTCTGTCTATCTCTCTGTCTGTCTATCTGTCTGTCTATCTGTCTGTCTATCTGTCTATCTATGTATATCTATCTATCTGTCTTTATCTTTCTGTCTGTCTGTCTGCACATGCACACACACACACACACACACACACACATACACACACACACACACACACACACACACACACACACACACACACACACACACACACACACACACACACACACACACACACACACACACATATGAAGATCATGTCAACACAGTCGGCATTGGGGGAAGAAGCATCACAAACTTGAGCTTTGCAGATGATATCACTGTCCTCGCAGGCAGTAAGCAAGAACTCATTAAACGTATTAAGAGATGAAATGAAACATTGATAAACTATGGCATGGAAATCGGCTTGATGAAAACCAAGTTGATGGCCAGCCACAACACTACCATAACTACTGATAAACGAGTAACTGTCCATAGACTGAAGCTAGGAACTGTTCAATAGTTCACTTACCTGGGTTCCATCATAACCAAAGAGGGATCTAAACTAGGAATCCTGTCAGGAGCATTAAAGGTCACATCAGCAATGTACAGGCTGAAACCTGTATGGAAGAACAAGAACATTATCATCACCATCATGTGCCATGGCACATGGCGTTGGTGATCATGGTCTTCCCGTATGAATCTGTCTTTTGTCGCTGAATGTATATTCTGTCCTGCCCCCCATTCACTCAGCAGAACAAATATTTTCTACCTGGTCTAAGGTGCTCCTTTTCTCTGCAGTTTTCCTGTTGTGAAATTTCTCTTGCCTCATAAAGTGTCCTGTAAATTTTGCTTGCCTTTTCCTAATCATCTTCATTTATGTTCTTTTTGTTTGCTTCTTTCAAGACTGTGTCGGTTGTTTGTTTGGTTGGGTATTTTTTTTTTGTTTTTTTGTTTTTTGCTCTCCATCGAACTTCTAACATTGTTCTTAATCTTCGAAAGCATATTTCAGCTGCCTCAATCATGTTCTGACCTTGCTTGTTGATCGTCCAGACTTTGCATCCATACAACTGTACTGGTTCTACATAACACTGAAGAAGTCTCTTCCTGATGTTTTATGATAGCATTTGTTGTTGCTGTCTTCCTGATATTCATTAATAGACGTATATTGGTAAGAACGCTTTCAATTTTCATGAATGCTGTTCTAGCTTGGCCAATTCTGCTGGATATTTCTATTGTGCATTTGCTGTCTGGTGAGATGACTGTTACCTGATATCTGAACGTATCAACTAGTCTCAGTGTTATGCCATTTGCTTTTATTTTACATGAGGGATTTTTTCTTTTTCTTTTTTTTAAATTTTTTTTTTTTTTACTGATTACCATGACTTCAGTCTACAGTTCAGCTCCAGCCCGTTGTTACTATTTTCTGTCTTACTCTCAACATTTTGTAGATTTTCATTTTCTGCAATAACAACAGTGTCATCTGTATACGAAGATCGTTTATTATTTTTCCTCCAACCTTTATCCCAGGGCAATGCTGAAGTGGGACAGGAAAAACAGATGACATAGTTGGGCCTCATGGCCTTGGCACTTGAAATGAAAGGGGAGAGAAACCTGTTAAACGGGCACAAGTAAATGAATTCGTAATTGGAAACAATTGGTTTGAGCAACCTAACGGAAGAAAATGGATATGGATGAGCCTAGGAGACAGTACAAGAAATCAGACTGATTACATCCTGATGAATAAGAGATAGAATTTTTTTTTACTGATGGCAAAAACATTACCAGGGACAGACTGCAACAGTGACTACAATTCTGTAATGGGAAAATTTAGACTGGTACTAAAGAGAAGAAAACATACCAAAAATAACATCACACTAAATGTAGGATTCTTAAAGACAGATGAATCAACTCGTGCTCAATTTAGCGTGTATGTTCAAAATAAATTCAGTGCTCTGGAAGGTTGGGGACAGTGAGGAACAATGGACAAATTTGAAGAATTTAATAAAGGAAGCTTGTGAAGACGTCCTTTGATTAGAGAAAAGAAAAGAAGACAAATTTTAGGCTTGATGGACGAACGAAGGAAGGTGGTAGGTAAGGAAATCATGAACAAGTACAATGTAGCTAGGGAAGCTAGGCCAGAAACAAATTGCAAAGAAATAGAAGACCGACACAAAACAGACCCCACCAAGTTTATACACAGAAATATTGAAGGACAAGACCATCGCCATCAAGATCAGGTTCTTTTGTACGCTGGTATATATTCCATCTTTCTGTATACAAGTGAGATATGGACCCTCACAGCAGATTTGGAAAGATGTATTCAAGCCATAGCAGTGAGGTTTTAACTTAAGATATTAAACATCAGATGCACAGATTATATCACCAATGAACAAGTGTGCCAAACGACCATGCAGCACTCTGGATCACTTGAGGATCTGCCGACTTTATTTAGGAAAAGAAAACTAGGTTGGTATGGCCATGTAACAAGACCCAATGCCCTTGCTAAAGCAGACTCTCAGGGAACTGTTAAAGGAGGGAGTTTGGAGGGGACAACAGACAAAAACAGTGGACTGACAATATTGTGGAATGGGCAGAGATCCAGGCTTTGGCACATGACTGATAATGCTGGAAGATTCTAGGGAAGTTCTTTAGTGTGGGGCCCCAGTCACTCTTCACAGAACTGAGGGAGAAGAAGATTTTTCTCTCTGTCTCTTTCTGTCTGTCTGTCTGTATATGTATGTATGTATGTATCTATATATCTATCTTTATATCTATCTATCTATATTCATCATCATCATCAGGTGCCTTGCCGCATGGCGTTGGCGATCATGGACTTCCATCTGTCTCTATCTCTTGTTGCCACAAGCATCTCTTCCACCCTGTTTGTCCTCAGCCACTCTTCAAGTCCGTCTAGTATCTTCACCCTGGGTCTACTTGGTGCTCTCTTCCCCTTCAGGTTTCCCGTCATGACCAGGTGCTCCAATTTCCCTCTCCTCATATAATGGCCTACAAATGTTGCCTGTCTTTTCCTAATCTTCTGTATCGTGAATGATCTTCTTGTGTCTGCCTCCATCAAGACTGTCTTGTTTGTTTTCTTTGCTGTCCTTGGAACTCTCAAAAATCTTCTTAGAAACCACATCTCGGCTGCCTCAATCTTGTTCTGGCTTTGCTTGTTAACTGTCCTCGCCTCACAACCGTATAAGAGTATTGGTTCTATATAACATTCAAGAACTCTCTTCCTGATGTTAATTGATAGGCATTTGTTGGTAAGAATGCGTGTCATCTTGTTGAATGCTATTTTGGCTTGGCCGATTCTGCTAGCTGTTTCTGATGTGCATCTGCCATCTGGTGAAATGATCGTTCCTAGGTATTTAAACTTATCAACCTGTCTGAAGGTTGTGCCGTTTGCTGTTATTTTGCATGAGGGGATTTCATATTTTTTACTGTTCACCATGACTTCAGTCTTTCTGCTGTTTAGTTCCAAATCTTTACCTTTGCTTTCTATTTCTAGTATATTCACAAGGTTTTGTAGGTCCCTTTCATTTTCTGCAATTAGCACGGTGTCATCTGCGTATCGAATGTTGTTTATCATTTTTCCTCCAACCTTTAACCCTTTCACTCCTGCACCATGTCCACCAGCATCCTGTATTGTCAACCATGCTAGCAAAGCAAAAACTTAACCCTTTGACTCCCTCACCTCCACAGCTTCCTGCAGGAAGCCCACAGCTGCAGGAAGCTGGTGAGAGGGTGAGGGAGTCAAAAGGTTAATCCAGGGTCTTCCTGTAGGTTTCTTATGATGTTTTCGCTGTAAAGTGTGTGTGTATGCGCATATCAGTACGTGCGTGTGTGTATGTGTACAAAACATGTAAGTTTTGTGATGATCATACCTTAGGCAACAAGTTTCACAGAAATTAATTCCACAAGAATATCCAGCAGTCAAGTCAGTGCTCACATTGTGTAATTTCATTTTTGGAAGGAAAAAAAAAAAGTAAACTCAGATTAGCAAAGTTTATCAGATATTCTAAAATTGTGTTGTTATCTTTTGAACATTTGAGTATTCTGCCGTAAGACAATTTCAGCTGTACTTTTTTTTCTGTTGAACTAAGTTCTTTTCGCTTCTTGTTATATGATAATCCTGTAGAATTTTCATTTATTTACTGTTATCCTCTGTACCCGAATTGGGATTAAAGGATCTATTAAACAGTGTTCAGTGTTTAATATTCAATGCGTTTGTGTGTTGGTAAGACTCTAGTGAGTGGGAGGGAGAGAATGAAAACTTCGAATCCCTAGACTCAAATGACGTGAAATTGACTTAGGCCAACAGTCCCAATCACAGTCAGTCAGGTCAGGACACACCGATCGAAAGACACATACTTCTCTCTGGTCGATATGAAACACTCTCCATTTTTTCAAGGAATAAGTAAGAGAGAGAGAGAGAGAGAGAGAGGAGAGAGAGAGAGAGAGAGAGAGAGAGAGAGAGAGAGAGAGAGAGAGAGAGAGAGAGAGAGAGAGATGTGAGTTGGTGTAAGGAGGGGCGCCACTAGGAGTGTCAAGATCAATAGAGGCAGACAGGGAAGAATGACTGACTGGCAATATCATTATAAACGCACACGGAGGCATTGTGTACACAATCATATGCACCCTTTCTTGATCCTAGTTCTGAAAGCATATTCAGCATTCTTTAAAAATTCTGTTTGTAACTTTGGGAGATAGCAATTTAGATCTGTCAGCCTGTAAAGTACAGTGTATTGGTGTATCTGTCATTGATAGACAGACTGACTTTTTGAGGACAATGAGAATTCACAAATCTGTACATTTTTTTGTAAATTTGCAGGCGTGCATATTTACTGATATTCAAATTTTATTTAACACTTGAAGGGATTTCTTGACTATGTTTGGATGGATATTACCTTGAAATCCTTAGCATTGATCAGTGTCTTTAGCGTAAACCAAGCGTTTAGCTTGTGAAGACATCATCATCAGCATCAAGTGCCTTGCCCCATGGCGTTAGCGATCATGGCCTTCCATCTGTTTCTATCCCTTGTTGCCTCAAGCACCTCTTCCACCCTCTTTGTCTTCAACCACTCTGCAAGTCCGTCCAGCATCTTCTCCCTGTGTCTACCTGGTGCTCTCTTTCCCTCCAGCGTTCCTGTTGTGACCAGGTGCTCCAATTCCCCTTTCCTCATAAAATGGCCTGTAAATGTTGCCTGTCTTTTCCTAATCTTCCTTATGAATGATCTTTTGAATTGGAATTGATCTTCCTTGTTCATCTTTCTCCAGAAGTTTCAGTTTTTCTTGATAATGTTTCCACGCTTGGAATAGATTCCTTTGCACTGATGCCCACTGATATCAGCCTAGTGACGGAGAAGATCCAAAATGATCATGACTTAAGCCCGAATTAATCTTCCTTGTAGACAGAAGGGGATGGAGACAGCTGACGGGACATGCATCAGCGGCTACCATCAAGAATGATGTCACCCACAGGTGAACAGGTTCACCTTCCTCCAAAAGTTTTAGTTTCAGTTTCAGTTCTCAAGATAATGTTTGTTCGCTGGGAATAAATATTTTTTGCACTGACGTCACTGGTGCCTTGTGGTGAAGAAAATCCAAAACGATCATGGCATAAGCCTTAAGCCTGCACATAAGCCTTATGCGCTGGTAAAGTCTTGAGGCCCTACCTGGCATATAGGTTTAATATCTTACCTTTTTATCAGTCTGTCATTGGAACAGTCTGGGCTATACCGTAATGTTCTGTGTATCAACCTTTGAGAGAGAGAGAGAGAGAGAGAGAGAGAGAGAGAGAGAGAGGCAAAAAAAAAAAAAAAAAAAACCACACCCAAAAACAAAACATACACAACGAAAACAAAAACAAACAAACAAACTACCACACACACAGAGTTAGCCACTTTGTGTAAACTTATCTCAACATCTTATACAGTCATATCACAGAAATCACCCCAATCTGAATTCAACACATAGCTTCATCTGCCGACCAACATGATTAAAATAACGTGTCCATGGATGTAGCTTCTCTAGGCCATCACCCATGGAAAACACACACACACACACACACACACACACACACACACACACACACACACACCACACACACACACACACACACACACACACACACACACACACACACACACACACACACACACACACACACACATACACACGTACACACACACACACACACACAACACAACACAACACAACACAACACAACACATACACACACCCGCTCAAACACACACACACGCCAAGACACCAAAAAAGCAGCGCAAAGACTCAAGTAAGTAAACAAAACAAAACAGGAGAAAAGGAAACACCATAACAAACTTGAAATCACACAAACAAGCAAACAAACAAAAATGATGATAACCTTGACTGACACACCAACTGTCTTTTCTGTTTCTTTAAGTTTCCTTTATCACCATTTCAGGAAAAGCCCAAACGTTTTTCATCCCACGCTGAAGAGTCAGCACAGTTTTACTTTTGAGATGGCACCAATGTTTGTCTGATTGATGATGGCTCTGATTGATGATAGCTCTCGTTTTTCCTTTCATAGTAGAATTTTGGCCACTTCCTCAAACTGTTACTTTTTGTGTGAGACGATCAATGGTTTGAGACTCACATTTTGTTTGCAAAGGTATGATTTTATGTGTCTGAGGACGTCGGACTATCCAAGATGCAGAATTACTGTTATGACCATTGTTTTGTGAAATTATAATAGGCACAATCTTATATCACGCCTAAACGAATATTATCCATCAAGGAATTTCACTTACTTTTTGTTAGGCCTGATCGGTTCAGCGAACCCTCGTCAGACTACCTAACAAAAAGTAAGTGAAATTCCTTGATGGATAATATTCGTTTAGGCGTGATATATGTGTAAATTATAATAAGATTGTGCCTATTATAATTTCACAAAACAATGGTCATAAAATTAAGTAACGCCTATATGGCTGAAACAAGAAAACTCTCAGCATAGAATTACTGTTGTAATGGCATTAAGTGCAAGTTTGTCAGCACTTTTAGTTCCCTTAAAACCACTGTGTCCAGGACAGTAGATCTATATGAGTTTTTGTAGATTGATACTGTGAATTGCTTTGTGCCAGTCTGCGGTTCTTATTTCAGTTTGCACTTTTTGAAATAGGTTCTTCGAGTCAGTCAGAATGATTTTCTTTCATTAATTTGATCATCCAGTGAAGTTTACCATTTAAGAGCATGCATGACAGGCTCAGTTTCCATTGTTAGTCTGGAGGTCGTGATATTATATGTAGCATTTTCTTCATATACGAGTTTTCCGTTCTGTTTGACAGTGAAGCTCCATCCAGATGTGTTATTGGAGACAGCCATCCGTGTATATGATCACATCTTGGAGATTGCATCTTCGTTGCTCAACTAGTAGCTTAAATTTCTGCACCAGCTTTACCGTGTGGCCATTGGCAACAGCATCTCCCTAGACTTTTTGGTATGATAATAGCAAGCTATGCAGACGAGCATCATCATCATCATCATCAGGTACCTTGCCACATGGCGTTGGCGATCATAGACTTCCATCTGTTTCTATCCCTTGTTGTCTTCAGCCACTCTGCAAGTCCGTCTGGTATCTTCTCCTTGGGTCTACCTGGTGCTCTCTTTCCCTCCAGCTTTCCTGTTGTGACCAGGTGCTCCAATTCCCCTTTCCTCATAAAATAGCCTATAAATGTTGCCTGTCTTTTCCTAATCTTCCTTATGAATGATCTTCTTGTGTCTGCCTCCATCAAGACTGTCTCGTTTTTTTTTCTTTGCTGTCCATGGAACTCTCAACATTCTTCTTAGAAACCACATCTCGGCTGCCTCAATCTTGTTCTGGCTTTGCTTGTTGACTGTCCACGCCTCATAACCGTATAAGAGTATTGGTTCTATATAACATTCAAGAACTCTCTTCCTGATGTTAATTGATTGGCATCTGTTGGTAAGATTGCTTTTCATCTTGTTGAATGCTGTTTTGGCTTGGCCGATTCTGCTGGCTATTTCTGATGTGCATCTACCATCTGGTGAAATGATCGTTCCCAGGTATTTAAACTTATCAACCTGTCTGAAGGTTGTGCCGTTTGCTGTTATTTTGCATGAGGGAATTTCATGTTTTTTACTGATCACCATGACTTCAGTCTTCCTGCTGTTTAGTTCCAACCCCTTACCTTTGCTTTCTATCTCTAGTGTATTCACAAAGTTTTGTAGGTCCTTTTCATTTTCTGCAATTAGCACGGTGTCATATGTGTATAGAATGTTTATCATTTTCCCTCCAACCTTTAATCCAGGGTCTTCCTCTAGGTTTCTCATGATGATTTCGCTGTAAAGTGAAAACAGATCTGGTGACAAAACACAACCTTGTCTGACTCCTCTTTTGATGTTTTGGAAAGAGCTTATATGGTTTTCTATTCTCATTGCAGCTGTTTGTTCCCAATACATATTTCTGATTATTCGTAGGTCTTTTCCATCAATATTGAGTCTTTCTAGTTGGTTGATCAGTTCTTCATGTCTTACCCGTTCGAAAGCCTTGGTATAATTAACAAAGCATAAATATAAATCCTTATTCATCTCGATTGACCTCTCTATGATAGTTCTTAGGATGTATATGGCCTTAATAGTTCCTTTACTTTCCACAAATCCACACTATTCTTCTGCTATTTCTCTTTTGATTCTATTCCTTGTCCTCATCATGATTATTCTTAATAGGATTTTTGTTACAGGACTCATCAAGCTGATTGTGCGATGGAGTTCGCATTCTATAGCCCTTGTCTTCTTGGAAGTGCAGTGAAAATTGATTTTGACATATCTTTGGGGATTTTTCCAGTGTCATAAATTTCATTTAGGAGGACTGTTATTTTTTCAATAACAAATTCCTCCAGGGCTTCAATCATCTCTGTAATGTTGTCTGGTCCTGTTTTTTTTGGTTTTTTTTTCCTGGTTTCATCTTTTTCAGTGCTGCTCTAACTTCATCTTTCATTATGGGTGGTTCTTCAGCGTTCTATCTTATAATGTGTTCTTCGTTTCTGTCATCTTCAAAAAGGTCTAATGTACTCTCCCTATCTGTCTATAATATTTTGTCTTTTTCCATGATAATCGTACCATCTTTCGATTTTAAGCAACCAGTTGATGTGCATGTATTTTTCCTGTGGACAGTTTCTTCAATTCGTCTGTACATACCCTGATGATTCGTTTTGTGTCGGTCTTCTGTTTCTTTGCATTTTGTTTTCAGCCAAGCTTCCTTAGCTTCATTGCACCTATTCCTGATTTCTTTGTTTATCTTCCTGTATATCTCCTCGTTTCTCTTTGCCTTCCTCCGTTCCTCCATCAAGCCTAAAATTTCTTTTGTCACCCAGTTCTTTTTTGCTTTTCTATCTACTTTAGGGATTTCTTCACAAACTTCATTTATCGAATTCCTCAACTTTGTCCATCGTTCCTCTCTGTCACCAGCGTCTTCCAGAGCACTGAATTTGTTTTGAACATGTACGTTAATTTGTTTTACGTATCATTTCATCTGTCTTTAAGAGTCCAAGATTTAGTTTGATGTTGCTTTTGGTCTGTTTCCTTTTCCTTAATTTCAGCCTAAATCTTCCCACTACAGGATTGTGGTCACTGTTGCAGTCTGCGCCTGGTAGTGTTTTTGCTGACAGTAAAGAATTTCTAAATCTTTTATTTATCATGATGTAGTCAATCTGATTTTTGGTATTATCTCCTGGACTCGACCCAAGTCCATTTTCTTCAATTAGGCTGCTCAAACCGGATGTTTCCTACTATGAATTCATTCATCTGTGCCCATTCTACAAGTTTCCCTCCCCTTTCATTTTGTGTACCAAAGCCATGAGATCCAACTATAACCTCTACCGTATCCTGTCCCACTTTAGCATTAAAATCTCCCTTTATTATTGTAACTTCTTGTTAATACTTAGTAGAAGTTGTTGATGTCTTCCAGAGTAATTGCGGATGTTGATGCATACACTTGAATGATGTTGATATCAAATGGCCTGCCACGCAATTTAACCAGCAAAACTCTGTTGGACACCGCCCAGTATCCCTTAACTGCTTTTGATTTGGCCATTACGATGCCTACTCCTCTTTCAGACGAGCATATGAAATGTTATTATTACAAAATCAGTCTTGAAAATGTAAATGGCCAGGTGTCACAAGTATGAAAATACTATCAGAAAATAGTTTTGGTGTTGCCTGGTTGAACAAAGGTATCGGTTTTAAAACACATTTCACTGCTTAAATTCAAAAACACCTTATTACTAAGTTTAAACAAAAATGACACTCGGATACAGGAAGCAATACAAAACACATGTGGTTCTGTTCCTTTAAAGATAAAGGTGTATTCCAACCTGAAGAAATAGCTTGTGAGCATTACAAATAAGTACTTTGAAAGTTTCTTTCGTGTGAAAGTTGTTTTTGCGTGAAAGTTGCTTTTGTGAAGTTTAAATTTAGGGTTTATAGATTTGAAAATAATACTCAGGAGTGTTTTCAGCGGAAAATATTGATAATGTGTCCTGCCATTTGTGTAGAATATTCTCACCAAGCGGATATAAAGATAGTCTTGTCCTTATTGAGAGTAGATGGTGAACAGTATTATTCTTTCCTAGGCGGAATTTGACTTTGACGCTTTGGAATATACAAAATTCCAGCTGATGAACATCAGATATGTTATATTTTCTGGCAACCAATTTGCGATGTTTGTTTTAAACGATGAATTGTTATTCAAATATCTCAGCAGAAGCATTGTACTGTTTCATATTTCAATGGATTTAAATTTGTACAGATATTAACATACCTTACATTGTTGCTGGTAGGTAGTGTGTGTGTGTGTGTGTGTGTGTGTGTGTGTGTGTGTGTGTTGTGTGTGTGTGTGTGTGTGTGTGTGTGTGAATGTATGTATGTGGGTGATGCATGCGTGCACGCATCATTTGATATCTGCACGTAAGTTACATGCTTGTTTAATTGCGTTAGAATAGATAACGGATTTTGTCATCATCATCATGTGCCTTTTCGCATGGTGTTGGCGATTGTGGCCCTCCATGCGAATCTATCTTTTGTCACTGCAGCTGGTACAAGTACATTTCCCACTCTCTTTGTCTTCATCCACACCACAAGTCCGCCCAGTATTTTCTTCCTGGGTATACCTACTTCTCTTTTCCCCTCCAGTTTTCTTGTTGTAACTAGGTGCTTTAATTTCTCTTGCCTCATAAATTGTCCAATGAATGTTGCTTGTCTTTTCCTAATCTTCTTTATTAATGTTTTTTTTATGTTTGATTCTTTGAAGACTGTCTCGCTTGTTTTCTTTGCTGTCCATGGAACTCTTAACATTCTTCATAGAAACCGCATTTCAGTTGCTCCAATCTTGTTTTGACATTGCGTGTTGACTGTCCACGCTTCACAACAGTACAACAGTATCGGTTCTATGTAACACTGAACTTTCTTCCTGATGTTAATTGATAGGCATTAGTTGGTAAGGACGGATTTAATCAGCTAGGCTGTCTTTCTTTCCTTCTTTTTTTATTCTCTCTCTCTCTCTCTCTCTCTCTCTCTTCTCTCTCTCTCTCCTTCCTCCCCCAGTATATCTGTTTTGCATTATTTTGATGTCTTCATGTGGAATGGATAAGGATGCTCATGTCTTGGCTATAGTATCAGAGAGTACAGGGAAAATGAATGAATATAAGGCGAGAGCAGAATTGAAGTTAAAAACTTCACTGAAGATGGATCAAGAAAATTGGTATCTCGCAGACCCTGCTTTTTCGGTTTCCCTTAAAAAGGAGATTACTTCGCATTGACCGGAGAGAGATGTCTGTGACAAGAATGTGTTCACAAAATTTTCTCATTCGTTTGTGGACGAATCTTTACCAGTCTTTATGATTCATATGTGTAGGTGGCCATTTTCATCAGATCTCTCTCTCTCTCTCTCTCTCTCTTTTTTTTTTTTTTTTTTTTTTTCTTTTTTCTTCCTTTCTTTCTTTCTTTTTCTCTCTCTCTTTCCTCCCTGCCCCCAGTATTTCGGAAAGGTACCTTCAACTTTTTTTTCTCGTGTTTTGTCTGGCCGTAGGACGTATTATGAGGGAAGGGGAATTAGAACACCTGGTCACAACAGGAAAGCTGGAGCGAAAGAGAACGAACAAGTAGACCCTGGGAGAAAATATTGGATGGACTTGCAGGATGACTGAAGACAGAGAGGTGGGAGATGTACTTGCAGCGACAGGGGATAGATTCGTGTGGAGGGCCATGATCGCCATCGCCATGCGGCAGGGCACATGATGATGATGACCCCCCAACTTTGACAGGAAATGTGAAAAGTGGCTTCTTCACGAATTATTATTATGTGTCACACATTCAGAGTTCCTCAGTCACGAGTTCATAAGTTTGGAAGTTATGGCACCAACGTCAGGGTCACAAGGACAAAAACAAACAAAAACAAACAAACCAAAGAAGAAGAAGTGCAGCAAATCAGCATTTTGTGAGGAAGATGTTGAACAACTTTTGTCAGGAACTTCTGACAACATCTAAATTTCAGTGTTGTGATGGTCTACCTTTGTTTGTGCTTCACGGCAAGTTATATTTCATCTGATGCTTCTTCAAGGTCACGTTGCTCTTGAGAAGCACAAAATGTAGCTTTTGTTTGATGACTTTTGGGTAAGGAGATTGTTAAAATGGCCAGGCCTTTTTTTTAAATTCTTTTTTTAAAATTTGGGATCATCATGTTTTATTGCGTGACTTTGTTTATGCACAGTGTGTTGATCATTCACGTGTAAGATATCCTTCAGCATACAGCTCAGTAGCCATTTTTGTTTGTTTGTTTATGTGTGTGTGTGTGTGTGTGTGTGTGTGTGTGTGTGTGTGTGTGTGTGTGTGTGTGTGTGTGTGTGTGTGTGTGTGTGTGTGTGTGTGTGAATAATGAAGCATTACAGGACAAATAAACCTTACCGGTCTTAACGGAACCAGCGATCATTTTGCTCCATTGTTTTCAAATAGAAATTGAAAGATTTTTTTTGTATGTGTATGTTCCGCATGGCCTCTACATATCTTGTGCACGAGTTAAAGTAGGTGACAATGCAAAATGGAGATTCATGACTTTGGATAATGTCCTGCTGAGATAATGCCGAGCAGGAGGCCAGCCTTTCCTGCTTCCGAAAGGTACCCCCAACTTTGACAGGAAATGTGAAAGGTGGACCCTTCAGCAACTATCGATTATGTGCCACAGCATCAGGGTCCCTCTGTCTCTGAAGCCTGTCCCTTGGAGGAAGTGGGATGGGGGGTTAAAGCAGAAAGGAAAGTTCGTGCCAAGATGTCCTGTGTTAGGCACATGATTGCAAATTAGGAGAGGGGAGGTGGAGGATACATGATGTGGAAGGCAAAGGCTGATGAGGTATGGGAGGGAAGAATAAGATGATATTGAAAAAAAAAAGATGCTTTTCTTCCTTCTCCTTCTCTCCCTTCTCATCCTTCTTTGGCTTGATCTTTGACTTGATACCATTGGAGGTTGATTTAGAATTACCTTATTCTTATTGTTGCTTAAGCCTTTGACTCCTGCTGCCTGTCCACCAGCATCCTGCAGTACTAACCATGCTAGCAGAGCAAAAACTTAACCCTTTGACACCCGCACCCTATCACCAGCTTCCTGCAGGAAGCTGGTGGATAGGATGAGAGAGTCAAAAGGTGAAGTTTTTGCACTTGGTGAACGGTGTACGGGAGTCAAAGAGTTAAAGCCCAGCCGACTGCGTAGAGCCATATCAGGGCTATTAGAATGACCTGAGTATCTGTGTGGCTGTCTATTCGTAAGTAGATGTATTACCTGAGTGTCTGTGTGGCTGTCTATTCGTAAGTAGATGTATTACCTGAGTGTCTGTGTGGCTGTATATTCGTAAGTAGTTGTATTACCTGAGTGTGTGTGTGGCTGTATATTCGTAAGTAGATGTATTACCTGAGTGTCTGTGTGGCTGTATATTCTTAAGTAGTTGTATTACCTGAGTGTGTATGTGGCTGTACATTCCATTCGTAAGTAGTTGTATTATCTGAGTGTCTGTATATTCGTAAGTAGATGTATTACCTGAGTGTCTGTGTGGCTGTGTGTTCGTAAATAGATGTGTGGCTTCTATTCGTAAGTAATTGTATTACCTGAGTGTCTGTGTGGCTGTCTGTTCGTAAGTAGATGCATTTCCTGAGTGTCTGTGTGGCTGTATATTCGTAAGTAGATGTATTACCTGAGTGTCTGTGTGGCTGTATATTTGTAAGTAAATGTATTACCTGAGTGTCTGTGTGGCTGTATATTCGTAAGTAAATGTATTTCCTGAGTGTCTGTGTGGCTGTATATTCGTAAGTAGATGTATTTCCTGAGTGTCTGTGTGGCTGTCTATTCGTAAGTAGATGTATTACCTGAGTGTCTGTGTGGCTGTATATTCGTAAGTAAATGTATTACCTGAGTGCCTGTGTGGCTGTATATTCGTAAGTAAATGTATTACCTGAGTGTCTGTGTGGCTGTATATTCGCAAGTAGATGTATTTCCTGAGTGTGTGTGTGGCTGTATGTTCGTAAGTAAATGTATTACTTGAGTGCCTGTGTGGCTGTCTATTCGTAAGTAGATGTATTACCTGAGTGTCTGTGTGGCTGTAAGTGTATGTTCGTAAGTAGACGCATCACCAAGAGTTTCTGGACTGTTGGTGAAAATGGTTGTTAAAACTGCCCCAGTGACATTGTATAGGAAAGAGGTTGTAAAGGCCTCAACTATTCTTAGAACCAGCATTATGAGAGTGATGCCAGTCTTCTCTCCCTCAGTGCTTCATCTTCCCTTACCACGAAGAACGTAAGGTACTGAGTCACAGCTGGGTGGATGGGAGGCGCATGCACATGTAAACTTCCTCTTGCATGATTTTCACTTGTGCATACTCATGCAGGCAGGTTAGAAGGTACAGGCTTACCTCTGTGCCATTCGTTCAAGCCACTTTGAACTGTTAGTAGTGGACTCTAAGGAAAGATGAATTTCTCCAGAAAATAGTTATACCGGCATCATTTCCTTTAAAAAAATACCACCAAGAAAATTTCTTTTTACAAATATCATCGCCACTACTAACCCCTGCCACCCGCCCCCTCCAAAAAAACAACAACAACCAAACAAAAAACAAAAAGAAGACCACACACACAAAAACAAGCAAACAACAACAACAAAACAAAAACCAACAACAAACAAAAACAAACAAACAAACAAACAAACAAACAAACAAACAAACAAACAACCAACAACAACAACAACAAAACCACCTGAGTGCTTCGTTACTAACTTATTTCGTGTTTTTTTTCCCGTCCAAACAATATATACGTATACATTACCATTAATTTGACATTGACAAATCTCATGTTTTGTGAGCGCCGGGGCACGGAAATACGTATAGGTGTACATACATACACGCACACACAATGACACACTCATGCATACATATATACTTTCATGCAGATACATGCACACACGCGCGCGTGTACTCACACACATGCACACACACGCAAACACACATACACGCGCGGGCGTGTGCACGCGCATGTGTGTGTGTGTGTGTATGTGTGTGTGTGTGTGTGTGTGTGTGTATGTGTGTGTGTGTGTGTATCGTATGAATATGTTAGTGCCTAGAGAGAAACTTGAAGTTAAATCCTTTATTACTCAACGATAGTAGCATTAGGTACCACCGGATCTGCCACACAGCTCGAGAGAGAGAAACTGAAACTGAAAGTGAAAATGGTTTATTGCCATTGACATTTTTGTCCTTGTGGCAAGGAGCATAAAACAAAGTCATTAAATTTTACGCGACGTTTTCGCGAAATAAAGATTTATAAATATAGTCATGTCTGACGTTACATCCATTTAATTTTTATTTCCTAATGATGAAGAAAAAATTGAAGGAAAAAAGTTGAACAAAAAGTTGAAGAAACAGTTGACCGCCCGACGTAATTAGTCATATAAGTAAGAGGAAGACCCAAATCCGGCAGATAAACATAAGAACAGTATAAAGTGATATCCTCACTGGAGATAAACTTACATTAATTTATTACTGTGTTGTTTTCTTTCTCCGACTAGAGAGAGAGAGAGAGAGAGGGGGGGGGGGGATTTCATTTCGATTGCTTGAGTACACCGCTAAATGTCCAAATAATCTTACGCTTAATAAGAGCACTTCGAAACTGTTATACACGCAATTTGCTCATTCACGTTGTGGTCAAGCCTACTTACGAAGTTACCAGCAGAATTTTTATGTCATTTGTTATGACGTCACTTTGAGTACAGTCATTCCAAGCTTCGTAGGCAAGCACATTCAGCTTTGAAGAAAAGCGCGATTACATTACATTAAAACGGAAGGAAGTTTCTCACTTCTGACTCACATATATTTAAAAACATTTCAGTAGAACACAAGCTTTTTTTTTTTTTAACGCAGGCTGCAGTTTATAGGTGAATATCATTCTTAACAGATGGACAGAATGCCCTTAAAGGCAAGTATAGTCTGGTGAGGCTAGTTGAAGCTACTGACGAGAAAAATGTGCCGATCATTAAGAAAAATTTAGAGTGAAGACAGGCGAATAACATGTGAACAGATCGCTTATGACATTAGTATTATTCGTGGGTCGGTTCATGCTATTTTAACAAGTAAACTTAACCCTTTGGCTCCCAAACTCTGTCCACCAGCATCCTGTATGCCCGGTCAGCCTTGCAAGCAAAACAAAAACTTAACCCTTTTACTTCCTCATCCTATTCACCAGCTACCTGCAGGAAGCTGGTTGACAGGTTGACGAAGTCAAAGGGTTAAGTTTTTGTTGCTAGTGGATACTGTGTGGGAGTCAAAGGGTTAACTTGGAATAGGACGTGTTGCTGCAATGTGGGTCCCACATTGCCGTATTGAAAATCAAATACCGGCACGCATCACTGTTGCAGGGACTGTAGAACAGGTACAGAAGTGAGGATGATGGCTTTTTTTTTTTTAATCGGATAGTTGCCATCGACGAAACCAGGGTTAGAAGTTATGAGCGAGAATTAAAGAGACAATCGCCAGAATGGCACATGTCTGGCCGCCAAAGACCATCAGGTTCAGAAAAAAGCAAAGATTGCAGGAAGCTGATGGATAGGGTGAGAGAATCGAAGGGTTAAGGTTTTGCTTTGCCAGCATGTTTGGCAATACCAGATGCTGGTGGACATAGTGTGGGAGTCAAAGAGTTAAGACTTCCAAGATGGAGCAGTGCTGGGTCCTGCACCTAGTACACCCTCAGCTCAAAGTGACATCTTCAGGGAGAGCAACAGGAGACATGGTTAGCTGCAGCTCCCCCTGTGGGGATGCCAGGGACCCTTTCAGTGTAAATAGTATCACCACCTTCTGGAAATTCTGTGCTAGAGATTTCCTCTTTTCTGTCATTCTCTTTGTTTCTGCCTTGTTCCTTTGCTTTCTGTCATTTCTTCCTATCATTTTCTGCCTTGCTGGTCCATTCACCTGTGTGTGTTTGAAAAAGTCTTATGTACTTTTTCTTGGGATTGATAATTGGGTACATGTATTAGATGCATTTTTAGCTCTAGGGAGGTGAGATATGCAGAAACAATTTTAGGTAATTTAGGCCCGTTCTTATGTATGTTTTAGTGTCATTAGTTATTTTTCAATTTGTATTCAGGTGTTTTTTTTAAATCCCCTGTGCAATAAATTGGATGGAGTGGTCAAGGCCAGGGGCATGCCCTTAGATTATATGTGCTAATGCATTGATATGTGTACTTGATTTTCTTTTGATTTTTTATCCTGTTGAAGTTTTGCATGTTTTGAAATGGTTATAGCCCTGATATGGCTCTACGTGGTCGCATGGGCTTTAAACAACAATAACAATAACAAAAGCTGCAGCTCTTCTGACCACCAGGCTCCATGACAGCTGGCAAGAGCTGGATGGGTCAGTCACCTTCACGGCAGATGTGGCCTGACTTTGTAGATGGCGAACAAAAGAAGAAGAGTTAACAGATGATGGATGTGACGGTCGATTGGTTAAGGTGTGGTCTTCCAATTGGAAAATTTGGGTGTGGGTTTGCTTGGGTACATTCTAGCGGGAAAAGGGTTAACTTTCCAATCTCCCAGGTCCACCTAAGTGCAGACCTGCTTGTGCTTGAACCTCTTTTATGTTTAAAGTAAGACCATACATGCAGACAATCTAATACGCGTGTTAAAATTTGTAAGCCACCTTGGTGATGGTGAGTAATTGAAACATGAAAACAACCAACAAATACACCATTGGAAATGGTATGACTGCCGTAATAACGTGGTAAAAAAACAATAACACGATTAAAAAACAAACAAACAAACAACAAAAAACGGCCATTTACATAATTGTGTAGGGGAATGGGGAATGAAATATACAGATGTCAGCATCTTCTGCATTTCAGTAAAGTCTTCTCACCAGGTCACGGGCATATTTATGAAAGGAAAAGTTGATATTATTAAATATTTAGTCTGAAGTGGAGTAATAAGATGTGGCTCTTCCCAAGATCACAAGTAGGCCTACTTGTACATGAAGTATTGTTTTCAGACTTCTTTTTCATGCATTTTGACAAAATACAAATACAAACACGAAGTATTGACATCCCCATCAACAACACTGCTGGTGCCTTATCAGGAGTCATACCTCTTACACTTTATGATATAAA
The DNA here is from genome assembly GCA_030674185.1 of Monoplex corrugatus. Taxonomy (NCBI): domain Eukaryota; kingdom Metazoa; phylum Mollusca; class Gastropoda; order Littorinimorpha; family Ranellidae; genus Monoplex; species Monoplex corrugatus. The sequence continues at coordinate 37,376,612 of JAPXFY010000025.1, read as the reverse complement.
GCATACAATTTCACATACCTGCAAAATGAATTGGCATGTTTACAACAGAACACACACATTTGACTAAAGCATACTTAACAGCCATAAATCATGAAAATATACACGGAAAGGTCGTTTAGAAATCAAACATATTGTTAATTTTTCTTATGTATTTTGATGTGTGTATTACAAATAAACAGGAAATAGCATCGACTGGTCGAGTATCAGTTGTAATTAATGATCTGTATGGCAGCCATTTCTTTATGAAAGCTTGTAAAATCCACACCAATTCTCTGTAGTATTTTTTAGGCCATTAAGTTTTATGTGTTTGTGAAATTGATTGTCTTGAGGTGGACATGAAAAGAATGGTGGACAGAAATCGTTAACATGGCATGGCGGCCATTCATTTGATTTATATTGAATATTTATTGATTGGTTTTTGTTATTTCGTACTCTTTAGACTGCTTAACTTCCTCTGCAGCATAAATGGGAAGGTCATTTAGAAATGAAACATATTGATTATTTTTCTGATGTATTTTGATAATGTGTTTATTACAAATTAACAGGAAATGGTATCAAATGCCAGTTGTAAGTTCCATACCATTCATTACAGTATTTTGGAGCCAGTAAGTTTTATTTGTGTTTATGAAATGGATTCTTTTGTGGTAGACATGAAAGAAATGATGGGAGGTCAATAGCCTGGCGTGACGGCCATTCATTTAATTCATATTGAATATTTATTGATTGGTTTAGTTACTTTTCAGCTATTCTTATTCTTTAGACAGATTAACTTCCTCTGTCATTGCCTGATGCTTATTAAAATTAAAAGCCATAATGCTAATACTGTCTGTTATGTTAGAGAGAGTGCTGTGCATAATATGCCAGTTTCACTGGCACTAATTTGAGAGAGTGCTTTGTATAATATGTACGTTACACTGACAGTAGTAATATCTAATGCATGTTTCTACCAGTGCTAATGGAAAGAAGACAATAATCCCCTTGATGGCATGCATATACCCCTGCAGAACATAATGGCTTAAGTCTTGTCTTACTCTCCAATTTCGTTATAATATTTCAATAGATTTATGATCTGTACAGTCTGGATTATGGACAACAATACTTTACAATACTTTATTTTGTATAGCGCAAAATCTTGATAAAATCAAATCTAAGCGCTAAAACAGACACACACGCACGCACGCACGCACACACACACGCACACGGCTAAAATGGGGAGAAAGAATAAAAG
>JAPXFY010000025.1:37365384-37367884 GCA_030674185.1 Monoplex corrugatus | reverse complement strand
TTTATAAAATAGATGATTTAATTACAGAATATTGACAGTTTTGAGATGAAGTCATATAAAAAATTTTTGCTGACTTGTTTTCTTTTGAAATGAAAAATATCATCAATCATACATTTTGGAAATGTTTATTTACCAATAATTCTGGGGAAATATCAAAGAAGTGTTTAGAATCAGAATGCAGTCTGTGTACAACTATTAGATTAATTGAAAACATGGCACTGTAGATGTTGATGAAAATTGCACAAATCCGATACTTGATTTAATCCTCTTTTTAGGTTTGTAAAATACTTAATGTCATTGAAACCAAGTCTTGTTTTTTAATGATCTATATGTGATGTTACTTTTTTTTGGTCATGTTTTTAGTTGAGTATTGTTTCATGTAAATGTGTACATATGTATATCCTATTATAAATATTTTCCATGTATCTTTCAAAATTGGTTCGCATTATCGCCTTAACACTTCACCATTCCTGTTTCTGTCCTTGGTTTTGTCAAAATTGAATTTTCAAATAAAGAAAAAGATTGAGTTGATGTTCTGTGTGGACTTGGCTGTCAACTTGCTTGTATTTTGTGTCTTGGATAGTCTATTGGTACCCAGTCCAGAGGGTCAAGATCAGACACCATCGAGCGTGGTTTCCAGAAGGATGGAAGACCACATTCGTGCCTGGGCTTGATCACACCATCCCTGTCCACTCAGCTATGAATTTTACCTGTCCCTCTTTAGATATTGGGAATGCAAAGCAAAGTGGTAGGGGAAATGGCCACTGGCTTCACAATGTTAGCCCAGAGAAAATTTGCAGTCTTTAAAACGTCTTGCTACCCAATAACTTTGCTCTGTTACTTAATATGTTTTAATGTGGGTTGCAGGAGATTGGTGGAGAAGTTGGACAACATGAAGAAGAATGCCATTGGCAATGGCAGCACACAGTGCATTTTGTGTGGGGATGAATTTGGATTACTGGGAGCCTCCCCTACTTTCTGCGACGACTGCAAAAAGGTAAACTGCCATTAACTAATGAAGAAAGCAATCCAAAACAAGTGTGACTGCCCGTGCTCAAGCAAACAGGAACCAGAAAAAAGAGGAAAAAAGAATAATAACGCGTATTTAATACAACAAGACAACAGTTGGCTGAAAATTTGCACCTGTTTTGTCTTGTTGTATTTAATACATGTTCTTATTCTTTTTTCGTGTTTTTTTTTCTGGTTCCTTTTAATGAAGAATGGTTTCTAACAGACTGACTGTCGATTTTCTGCTCAGTTCACTTTCAGTCTCTTTCTTTGTCAGATTAGAGACATGGAGAAAGAAATTGGTAGATAGGTAACTTGGTCTGCTGCAGATGGTGTATACAAAGCTACAGCAAGATGGGGACTACAAACCACAGATTGTTTAATTTCTTAGATATATTATGCATGCACATACTGATTTTTTTGTCTATCAAGTGAGAGTGTGATCATTTGTAGAATACTGCAGTTGCTAGTCTATCAGTTCTTGTCTCTGGTCCTGCTAATTGGTTTGCTGTGTGGCAGGCTGTGTTGTTGTTGATGTTAACCTGTTATTGATTGTGTTTGGGATGTAAGCTGTGAATAGAAATTTCCATGAATTGTGTTTTTTCCCTGTTGTTTTCTTGGGAGTACGTGTGTGTGTGTGTGTGTGTGTGTGTGTGTGTGTGTGTGTGTGTGTTGTATGGTGTTGCATGCGTGCGTGCGTGTGCGTGTGTGTGTGTGCGTGCGTGCGAAAATTACTTAAAGGAGCCACCACCATCACCACCCGCTCTTGTGTGATGACTGCAGGAAGGTAAAATGACATTAACCTGTCATTGGCTATGTTTGGATCAAAAGCTGTTAGTGGAGATGTATTGATTTGTTGCCTCTTTTAACATGATATACACCAAATCAAAAGCCATAGCTACCTTGACCAGCTTAGCTGTCTGTCATTGGCCAAAATTCGGCTGTCCATGGTTGTCATGTGACCTGCATGTGATCTGCCTTAGCCAGCCAGTGGCCTTCCTGCTTAGGGAGTGTTAGTCATTCTTCTGGCCAACACGTGACAAGAAAGGATGCAAGCAGGGTGACTCTGTCTTAGCTTTCACATCCTTTGCATTTTATCGTGTCTCGAGTTTCTTTTTGCTGTAGCTTTCACGTCCTTCACAATTTATCGTATCTTGAGTTTGTCTTTTTACTGTATTTTTCACATCCTTCACATTTTATCGTGTTTTGAGTTTGTCGTTTTACTTTTGTTTTCTTCCTTTCATTATTATCATGTGATTCCTCTTGTTTATCATAAGTGATGCAAGCAGGCCTCGTGTGAATTTCGCTCTCATTGATCATGAACTGCACTTAACTGTGCCCACCATCACAACTGAACTGGTTGTAGACCTGATTCCAAATAGGATCGAAGAAGTCACTTCAGCCCCAAATTAGTCGCCGTGTTGTAGTGGTTAATGCAACGGACTACCGACTGGAAGGTTGTGGGTTTGAATCCGCATCAGTCCCTTCAAAA
>JAPXFY010000025.1:37337884-37357884 GCA_030674185.1 Monoplex corrugatus | reverse complement strand
TGTGCTGCTCTTTACTTTATGTTTACTTCTTTAACGTAGACAGTCATGGTTGTCTCGTGTTTACAACATTGGTCTTGGAAGGTTTGAGTTTGAATCAGCTTTGATATCATGAGGTCAGTAAAGGGTGGAGATGTTTACAATCTCCCAGGCAACATATTTGCAGAGATCTGCAAGTGACTCAATCCTCTTTGTGTGTATACGCATTGCAGAACATCAAATATGCACATTCAAGATCTGTAAGCCCTGTTGGTGTACAGTAACTCACAGAAACATGAAAACACTTGGCAGGCACACCCCTGAAAATAGAGTGTGAGTACATTAATAGCAGGCACAACCCTGAAAATAGAGTGTGAGTACATTAATAGTAAGAACACCCTTGAAAATAGAGTGTGAGTACATTAATAGCAGGCACACCCCTGAAAATAGAGTGTGAGTACATTAATAGCTGGCACATCTCTGAGAATAGAGTGTGAGTACATTAATAGCAAGAACACCCCTGAAAATAGAGTGTGAGTACATTAATAGCTGGCACATCTCTGAGAATAGAGTGTGAGTACATTAATAGCAAGAACACCCCTGAAAATAGAGTGTGAGTACATTAATAGCTGGCACACCTCTGAGAATAGAGTGTAAGTACATTAATAGCAAGAACATCCCTGAAAATAGAGTGTGAGTATATTAATAGCAGGCACACCCCAGAAAATACAGTGTGAGTACATTAATAGCTGGCACACCTCTGAGAATAGAGTGCGAGTACATTAATCTCTGAGAATAGAGTGTGAGTCACATTAATAGCAAGAACACCCCTGAAAATAGAGTGTGAGTACAAAACATTAAATAAGAAATAATAACATACCCCTGAAAATAGAGTGTAATATATTAATAGTAGGCATACCCCTGAAAATAGAGTGTGAGTACATTAATAGCAGCACACCCCAGAAAATAGAGTGTGAGTACATTAATAGCAAGAACACCCCAGAAAATAGAGTGTGAGTACATTAATAGCAAGAACACCCTTGAAAATAGTGTAATTATATTAATAGTAGGCATACCCCTGAAAATAGAGTGTGAGTACATTAATAGCAGGCACACCCCAGAAAATAGAGTGTGAGTACATTAATAGCAAGAACACCCCAGAAAATAGAGTGTGAGTACATTAATAGCAAGAACACCCCTGAAAATAGAGTGTAATTATATTAATAGCAGGCACACCCCAGAAAATAGAGTGTGAGTACATTAATAGCAGGCACACCCCAGAAAATAGAGTGTGAGTACATTAATAGCAAGAACACCCCAGAAAATAGAGTGTAATTATATTAATAGCAGGCACACCCCAGAAAATAGAGTATGAGTACATTAATAGCAGGCACACCCCAGAAAATAGAGTGTGAGTACATTAATAGCAAGAACACCCCAGAAAATAGAGTGTGAGTACATTAATAGCAGGCACACCCCAGAAAATAGAGTGTAATTATATTAATAGCAGGCACACCTCTGAAAATAGTGTAATTATATTAATAGCAGGCACACCCCTGAAAATAGAGTGTAATTATATTAATAGCAGGCACACCCCTGAAAATAGTGTAATTATATTAATAGCAGGCACACCCCTGAAAATAGTGTAAGTACATAATGGTGAGGTAAAAACAACAACAACAACAATCAGTCGTATGCATGCATGTTGGAGCTGCAGCCCATAAATGGAAAATATAAACAAATTAAAACAAAGCCCCAAAACCTAGCAAAGCAAAAAGCCCCACACTAAATCCAGCCAATCAATGCACCAGCCAGCCAGCCAAATAACCAGTCAACCAACAGCCAACCAACCAACCTTATTTCCTATCAAAAGTGTACCACATTAATTGTGGGAACATTACAACTATGTTATGCAAAAATGTTACAAAAGTAAATCAAATGTGTATTAATGGTTTGATACTTAGTACACACAGATATTTAGAACACATAGAATATCATATACATGTTGTTTTTTTTTCACAAATGATTCTGTCATAGTAGTTGGCAATTCAAGAATAGAAATGTTTTGTGATTTCAGTGAATGTATGTGTACAGTATTTCTTTGATGTTGGAGGCCTTGTTGGTGTAGAGGTAGAGCTTATGCCTCCTCGTGTGACAGCATGGGTTAGAGTTCGGTTCAAGAAAAACTGTGTGCAACCTTCAGTCGCCCCAGCTGTGAATAGTTATCATATCCTGTTCAGAGTTGGGGAAGATTAAACAGCAAAGGAGAGGAGATGGACACCACTTTCATAGTACTGGTCCTGAGGTCTCTATTATGTGACTGTCTTGCCACCTCAGGGTTCCACTTCAGGGTTACGAGTTAATCTTTACTTTATATACAAACAGAATATACTTATATCTATCTATCTATCTATCTATCTATCTATCTATCTATCTATCTATCTATCTATCTATCTATCTGTCTGTCTGTCTGTCTGTCTGTCTGTCGGTCTGTCTGTCTGCCTGTCTGTGTGTGTGTGTATATATATTATATATGTGTGTGTGTGTGTGTGTGTGTGTGTGTGTGTGTGTGTGTGTGTGTGTGTGTGTGTGGTGTGTGTGGTGTGTGTGTGTGTGTGTGTGTGTGTGTGTGTGTGTGTGTGGTGTGTGTGTGTGTGTGTGTGTGTGTGAAATTTGACATACATGATTTGCTATTAGCTGACCTGTGTGATATTTGTCATCAGGCGGTGTGTGCTAAGTGCGGAGTGGATACATTCAGCAGTAACAAGCAGCCATTGTGGTTATGTAAGATCTGTGCTGAAACCAGAGAGGTAAGCCAATGGTTTACAGTGGATTCATTTGATTCAAATATGTATTTCCTACAGTTTACTGTGGATTCATTTGTTTCAAATATGTCGTTTCCTTTTTGTTTGGTTAAGCATAGAGAGTTCAGAATTACCACATTATGAGAAATTTGCATGAGTACAATTATTTGTGTAATGGCTGGTCAGTTGATAATTTTTTTTTTAATATATGAATTATGATTTTTTTTTTTTGGTAGGGGTATATTTTTCGTATAAATGTGACCCATTAGCACAAAATGCATGTCAACTTGATTTTTTGAATTTGAGATATAGGCCTACTCATTTCAAAATCTACAGTCTTTTCTGATCGTTTGAAAAAGATACATGATTCATTGTCATTGTGCTTGAAGTTATTTCAAGAGGGAGTCATTTTGCGCTGGGAGAACCCCTTATGCGCTCCATCCAAATCTGCCAGCAATTATCTGACAGATTTCTTGAGCCTGCACAAAACCCTAAGCACTGGCAAGGTCTGGAAATGGGGACCTATCAAACACTAAGCTGACACCACCAGAATGATGGAAACATTAAGATGGGCAGTGAACTGGCCCATTTTTAATGTTGCGGGCTGGGATTGAACTCAAGCTGTCGGCATGCAAAACTGTGGAGACTGACTGGCCGTTTTAAGTGACATTACCCACCAGATCAGACTATGGTTTTTTTTGTTTTGAGGAAAGAGCCTATAACTGCTTCGTGCAATTTTAGTCACATTTTACATATCAACCTCAGTTCCAGTCAGCAGTATAGGTATTTTTTTAGGTGAATCACTCAGCATGGGAAAACCAAAACAAAGACCCTTCCAACAGTGTGCAACATGTGCGGCTATGCAAGGGTTATACTGCATATTTAGTGGATTTGTTCACATTAGATTATAGCATTCCTTACTCATTGGCTGTCCACAGGTACTCTCTCAGACCACTATAGCAAGTTCAAAACTCTGCTGCTAAACTGACTTTTAAAGCAAAATGATTTCAACACTGTACACCCCTTCATAAGGAGTTGCATTGGCTGCCAATTGAACAGCGAGTCAAGTACAAAGCTGTTTGTTTTTGCTAGCAGATCGTTTTCAGAATGGCATCCCAATATCTTTCTGAACTTTTGCAGATCTCTATTCCATCTCGAGCCCTTCGTTCCGCCACTGATGACAGAACCTTCTTTGTCCCAAAATTTAAAAGAAAAAAACATGGTTGTAGGGCTTTTACTTCCTCTGCTGTTAAAATCTGAAATCATTGCCTTTCACTGTTCGACCAATCTGTCCTTACCTTCATTCAGTCCCAGTCTCAGTATGTTTCTTCATCAACGGTTCTTTCATTAGTGCCCATCTCCTTATTCCTCCCAATCTGATGAAATATTCTTTTAAAATGTGTTGTGTTGTTTGCGCACACACGCATGTGTGTGTGTGTGTGTGTGTGTGTGTGTGTGTGTGTGTGTGTGTGTGTGTGTGTGTGAGAGAGAGAGAGAGAGAGAGAGAGAGAAAGAGAGAGAGAGAGAAGCATGCATGCGAATGTGTGCATGCATGCATGTGCACTTGTGCATGCTTTCAAGTGTATGTGCAGCCATGTGTGCGTGTGTGTTTCTGCGTGTGTATCTGCATAATTATAATAAATTGTACGTTGTAAAGCGCTTTTATGCTTGATAAAATGTACTATGTGAAGTCCACTTTTTATTATTGTTATTTTCTTTTTATTATGTTTTGTTTTTTTGCTCAGATGCGTGTGTGCATGCTTTTCTGCACCACACTGTGCAGGTATAATCTTGCTGCACAGTCTGCATACTCTTAGTTGGGAAGGAAAGAGAGAGAAAGAAAAGAATGTTTTACAGATTTTGTTGTTGTTGAAAACTACAGACATGTGGATCAGTGAGGCAGACAGATTAAAAGGTTAAGAGGATAGAAACAAAACAACAAACAAAGCAAGCGAAGAGAGATTAGAAAGAGATGATTTTTTTCACATGAAATTTCCAGAAAGTGTGAATACAGTTTATAGGGAAACAACCTCCAGCATCACTGTGGAGGAGTTTCCATTATGAATAGTTTGCCCTGTTGTTTCATGTGGTATGCAGCAAACATTTCTATTTTCCGCAGGTATCTTATTAGCTCCGTTTTTTTTCATGAAAGTTTTTTTTGTTATTTGTTCCTTAATGCAGCAATCTGCATATAATCATGTATTGTTAGTTCCTTTGAGCCTGCGCAAAACTTTGCAATGTCAAGTTCATGAAATGGGTGTAGAGTAGGGTGTGGAGGGAAGAGAGGGAGAAAACAAGACCTATGAGACACAGAGCTGATGTCACAGGAATGACTGGATCATTAAAATTGGTAACAAACAGACCAGTGTTTGTGTTGCAGACTAAAACTTAACTCACAGTATAGTTGAGCTAGCCAGTTTGCGAAAAAATGTCCAGAAGTTTTCCCAGTGCATTAACATGCTTTCTACATTATTGTGACATTTAAGCAGTGAGATCATACGCTTGGACAAACACTAGCCGCCCATTCTGCAGGCTGTGGTTCTCTTTCAGTCTTTCTTGTCTGTTCTTTTATTCTTTTTTAAATGTAACTATTTTCAACCCTCTTTCCCTCCCATTCGTTTGTGTGTGTGTGTGTGTGTGTGTGTGTGTGTGTGTGTGTGGTGTGTGTGTGTGTCCATTTTTGTTTCTGTTATTCCAGGAAAGTTGTAAGACAGGAGTTGCTGCTGACATTTTCTTTCAGTCGATAACTTGTACTGTGAATAATGCTGTAGGACTTCCGCCTTTGAATGTGCTGTGATGAGAAAAGAGACTGCACTGTATCATTAAATTTAATGTATGTCAGAACTGCTAGGCAGGAACTGGTTTCTTGCTGCATGTGGTAATGTGGGCTACACTGTCTGTAGCCTTTGTCATTTGCAAAAGAAAGAGCTAGTAACTAGAGAGAAAGAAACAGAGAAAGAGAGGGAGGGGCTGGGAGAGGGAGCGAGAGTGGGAGGATGGGCGGTGGAGAGAGAAAAGATTAATGGTTAAGAGAGAAAGAGAATGAGGAAGGGAGGAGAGTGTGGATCAGTGGTAGGCTTGTTCAAGGAGCCTTGTCTTTTTTTCCCCCCTCGATCCTTTGCTTTCACAGTATCAGAAGTCAAATTCACTTAGGCTGCAGTCAAAAAATCACCTGCTTATAAGTATGCTATATTTGTGTCAAGCCTCACAGAAATTGCTAATTTTTCTGCTCGCTGATTGTGGTAATTATTTTCTGTATTGTTTCCCAGAAAGTTCTTTGATTCTATGTATTATATGTATGCATGTTGATTTGCCCATACTGCGCAGGTGGTATATTGTTGCTCTGTCTGCACATTCGATCTTTGACAGGCATACATTACTCAAGATGACATTTCGTGTTTCTGTAAGCCACCAGACATTGACATGACTGAAGAGCTTTGCTGTACATTTTTTGATATTCTGAGGTATGAAGTGTATTAATTTTATGCACTTGCAGGTCTGCGCACGTTTTGACTTGAGGGATCAGAAAGCTCTCCATTCTTTACCAAGGGCAGGCATGAGATACCAGGCAGAATTGAACTTAGATCTTCCATTGGAAGTCTGAGGTCTTTCTAACTTGACTGTCATGCCTGCCCTTGCTCCAGCCCATCACATCAAATGACAAAGAGTGAAAGAAAGAATGTGAATGGCAAACATTTGGATTCATGATTATTGTAAAGTTTCTTTCATTTTCTGTCTCTTTTTTTTTATTTTTTTTTTTTTTACTCCTTTTAATTTTTAATGAGTGCGTATACAGTGAAGCAGGCTTACAAACAAATCAATGAAATATACACAAATCGCATTATTTCAGACAACCAGTCACACTATATGGACAGTAGTACTAATGTCAATAATAGTATTGTTTGAAGACATAAATTTTTAGAGCTCCTTAAAAGAGGACAAAAACTGCAAATGGCAGATATCTGAGTGAAGGGTGTTCCATTGTTGTGGTGCACAGAAAGAGAATGAATGTTGGTCGAAAGTCTTAGTCTGTACATAAAGAATGTGTTCATGATGATTGGAGTTTTCTAGAAAGAGGATAAATGTTGAGGAAACCAGAAATATAGGCAGGCAGCGATTTTGGGAGAAAAAAAAAGTTGTAACAGAGAGTTGAGAGCTTAAGTCTACTCAGGCTTGGATTGGAAGCCAATGAAGTTCGTAAAGAATAGGCTGAACTTGAGCATATTCTTGAGCCATCAAAACAAGCCTTTCAGCAGATCTTTGAATGTCTTCCAATAAGAGAGGCTTGCGGTAGTCTGATTTTGATAGAACAGAGGCACAGACCAGTGAATTTGCTGTGTGATTGTTCAGGTATGGACGGATAACACTAATGTAGCAAAATTTCTGGACAGGCTGAACAGCAAGTGTTGAAGTTGTGAGACTCCTGTGACATCATCACAGATCGTAAAACCTAAATCTCTGACTGAGGGTATGAAACAACATTGGCAGTGTCAACAAGCATAGAAGTTGTCTGTGCAAGTGCAGAAACTGTACATTTTAATTTGATGAGGAGAGCTTCATGGAAGTTGTCTGTGCAAGTGCAGAAACTGTACATTTTAATTTGATGAGGAGAGCTTCAGTTTTGTCATCATTTAGACTAAATTTGCTCTCTGTCGTCCAAATTTTGTATATCTGAAATACAATTCTCAGTAACTCAGATGGTAGAACAAATCTTTTATGAAGGAAAAGAATCATACAGTTGTATGTCGTCTTTAAATGACTGGAGGTAAAATGCCTTTGAGTCAACAAAGTAGGAGTTTTTTTTAAATATGATATGAACAGAAGTGGGCCAAGGACTGAGCCTTGTGGAACACATAACTGTAAGTCGGCATAATCTGAACTAAGGTATTTGACAGTTATAGTTTGTTTTCTTTCACTGAGGTAAGATTTGAACCATTCAAGTTCTGTACCTGAAATACCATAAAGATTTTCTGATCTATACAGAAGAATGCCATGGCCTGGAGTATCCAAAGCATCATGAAGAGTCAGAATAGACATCACCACTATCTAAAGCAAGCAGAATATCATATGCCACCTTGAGGAATGTCATCTTAGTACTTTATATGGGGGAAGAACATAGCAAATCTTTGGCTATCATATGAGCTAAAAGTTGTTGCGAAACAATTTTCTCACTGATCTTTGAGAGAGATGGCGAGTTTTTCAAGTTTTTGTGATCAAGATTACCATTTCTTCAGAAGTGGCTTGAAAATATCTTTTGGAGTTCATGTTCTCAGACTGGTTCAAAGGATGTAAAATATGAAAGAGTAGGAGTATCAAATATCAAAAGACAGCTGTATCAAGTTACTGGTCGTCAAGATCAGAACAGAGAAGAAAGAAGTCACAAAATACGCCAGGTAGTTGAGAAAGTGAGTAAAGAATGGAGAGGGGTATGGGCGATTTTTGACGACCACATTCTAACTAGTTCTGCTTTTTGTTCTGTAGCATCCTTTGTGTCTATTTTTGCTTTCTGTTATTCAGAGAATGTATGAACACAGGAATTGTTGCTGACATTTTCTTCCAGTCAATAACTGGTACTGTGTTTAATAGTATAGACCTTCCACCTTTGAATGCCTGCTGTGATGAACAAAAAAAAACAAAACATAAAACAAAACAAACAAACAAAAAAACAAAAACAAAACCAGACTGCACTGAAAGTCAGAACTTCCAGGGAGGAAATGATTTCTTGCGGCATGTGGTAATTTGGGCTCCAGACACTGCCTGTAGCCTTTGTCGGTTCTAAAAGAAACAAAGTGAGTAACATGAGAGAGAAGTGGCGAGAGGGGGGGGGGGGGAGTGGAAGGGAGGAAGGAGAGGAGAGAGGAAAGATCAATAGTTAAAAGAGAGAGAGAAGGGTTCAGTGGTAGGCTTGTTCAAAGAACAGTGATTTCTACACCCCCCCCCCCCCCCCTTCTCTTTTGATTACAAAATGTCAGAAGTCAAATTCACTTATCAATATGTTTGTGTCAAAAGTAACGTGCAGGTTTGACAAAATGGGAAAAGGCATTAACATTTTCTGACAAGGCTGATTTTCCTGCTGACTGATTGTGAAACTTTTTTCTATATTGTATGAAAGGAGAGAGAGGGAAGAGAGAGAAAGAATAAAGTAGGTAAAGTTGGTGAGAATATAAGCACTAAAGAAGCTTAACTTGTTTCTGCCTGCGTGCACACAAACTGAAAATGGAGTATTCTGATGCATAAAATTGTTTGGCTTTGTACATGTGTGTGTGTGTGTGTGTGTGTGTGAGTGAGTGAGAGAGAGAGAGAGAGAGAGAGAGAGAGAGAGAGTGTGTGTGTGAGAGAGAGAGAGAGAGATGTGGTGTGTGTGTGTGTGTGTGTGTGTATGTGTGGTGTGGTGTGTGTGTGTTAGAGAGAGAGAGAGCACACATGCGCATGCATACATGTGTGTGTGTATGTGTGTGTGTATGTGTGTGTGTGTGTGTGTGTGTGTGTGTGTGTGTGTGTGTGTGTGTGTGTGTGTGGTGTGTGTTTAAATCCATCATACCAAATGAGAAAGAAAGGTTGTGGTTTTGGTGGTATGCATACATTAAGATAAATGAGGAGTTTTTGAGTTTCTTTAAATTGAATAAGATGATTGATATGTTTGAGAGAATTTGGAAAGATGAGGATTTCAGAATATCATTAAACTGAGTCATAATATCATTATATTAGGCAAACATGGTGGTGAATGAGGATTTGAAAGTGTATTTGAATTGAGTAAATTCATTGTGTTGAGTAAGCATTTGGATAAATGAGGATATATAAGATTTTTCTTGAGTTGAATGAAATCTTCAGTTTCCTAAATCATTGTGGAGTAAACATTAAGACCAAAGTCATCAGAGAAGGTAGAGATTATTATTTTCTTAACCACCTTCCCCACCCATGGGATGTTGGGGGCTCTTTCAGTATAACTAGTATCCCCACCTTCTGGAAATTCTGTGCTGGAAATTTCCTCTTTTCTGTCGCTCCCTTTGTTTCTGCCTTGTTCATTTGCTTTCTGTCATTTCTTCCTATCATTTTGTGCCTTAATGGTCCTTTCATCTGTATGTGTCCGATAAAGTTTTACGTACTTTTTCTTAGGATTGATAATTGGGTACATTATGAAGTGCTTTTTTGGCTCTAGGGAGGTGAGATATGCAGAAACAATTTTAGGTAATTTATGCCTGTTTTTAGATATGTTTGGTGTCCCTAGGTATGCTTATATTTGTATTCAGGTGTGTTTTTTTTAAATCCCCTGTGCGATAAATTGGATGGAGTGGTCAGTGCCAGGGGCATGTCCTTAGATTATGTGCGCGATTGCATTGATATGTGTACTTAATTTTCTTTTCTTTTTTTTTTTTCCTGTTGAAGTTTTGTATGTTTTGAAATGGTTATAGCCCTGATACGGCTCTAAGCAGTTGGCTGGGCTTTAAACAACAATAATAACAATAACCACTTTCTGCTTTGTGTTTCAGATGTAATAAGAAAAACTTCTTTGTTCTGTCTGTTTGTTTTGGTATTGTTTCCATACCTTTCTTTTCCATTTGGTCTTTTATTTCTTTCAATTTTTTTTATTATTCTATATTTTCTTCTTGTTGGTGCTAAATTTCCATTCTGTCACATCCATTGTGTCTGTTTTCACTTCTGTTATTCATCGAAAGTATAAATTAGAATTACTGCTGCCATTTTTATTTCCAGTCAGTAATTAGTATTATACAGTATTGTAAACTTCTGTCTTTAACGCTTTGATTCCTGCATCATGTCTGCCAACATCCTGCATTGTCAACCATGTTAACAAAGCAAAAACTTAACCCTTTGACTCCCTCACCAACCAACCAAGTCACAGGCTACCTACCAGTCTAATGTTTCAAGGCATTATAGTGTTTGAAAAGAAGAAAGGGTCACCTCAGAAAACCCATGAATGCTTGCTTTGATGCGATAGAGCATTTATGCATGTAAATGCTGTCACATGTGCATTAAAATTCAGTTACGCTGCACTTTTTAATATCTGTACTTTGTGAAACGTCTGTTTTTTGCTTGCTTTACACATTGTAGCCCTGGGCAACTGCATTATTCCTGCTATTGCAAATGAAGGCTCTTTGTGTTTTCCTTGTCAGCAGTTAATTCTGTTTTACGTCATCAGCAGTTATTATGTAGTTGACAGTTATGGTCTATCCAACTTGGCACACAATCTCTTTACATCGGATGTGTGTCTGCTAAGTGATATATTTATGATTTTGCCAATTGTGCTTTATAAACCAAGACTTACTGAATATTCACAATTGTTCTCTGCAGTGTAAAGAAAAAAGTTCTTTGAGAACTGTTGGCACACAGTATTGTTACAGTCATACATTGTGTGCGTGCGTGCGTGCATGCATGCGTGCGTGCATGCGTGGTGTGCATGCGTGCGTGGTGCATTTTGTGTGTGTGTGTGTGTGTGTGTGTGTGTGTGTGTGTGTGTGTGTGTGTGTGTGTGATGTTTGTTGCTTTTGCTGTTATTGAAAGGACTGTACTTATTGTCTCAATGTGCAAGTCTTCACGATTTTTCTTGTAGCATACCTAAAGGAAAAAAAAGTAATCTAAAAATAGACTGAATGCCTGCTGAATTCAGCCCTTGGGGATTAGTTCTATCTGATTGTGCAGTTTCTGCATAGGATGAGTAAATCCTTTGTTGCTTCAGCAGAAAATTCAATATCTACTCATGTGGTCTGAGCGGCTCATGTTTATACAAGAAGCTTCTGGAAATGATTTGTAGTGAACCACTTGAATCATGTACCCCTTGTGTATGTTATGGAACACTAACTACTTCTGCTTTTGTTGTTGTTGTTGTTGTTGTTGTTGTTATTGTTATTGTTAAAGTGTGTTATGTTGTTGTTGTTGTCTTTAGACATAATGATTGTGTGTGTTTATGAGACAGCTGTTGCAATGCAGATGTGATTTGATTGGGTGTCTATAAAATGAAATTTGTCACAACATGGGTTTAGAATATTTAGAGCAGTTTTATAACTTGGGCTCTCACTCTCTCTCTGTGTCTCTGTCTCTGTCTCTGTCTGTCTGTCTGTCTGTCTGTCTGTCTGTGCTCTTCCTCCTCTCTGTCTCTCTCTCTCTTCTCTCTCTCTCTCTCTCTCTCTCTGGGGAATTGGGTGGGGAGGATTTAATATATTTTGATTTTTGGTGGGTTTTTTTACCTGAGTGTTTGTGTGTTTCAGCTGTTTGGTACTATGGACTCTTATGATAATTCACACTTTCATTGCCAGCTCATTACATTTTCTGATTTTGGCAGAAAAACAAACAGACGTTTTTGGTTCTGCTCATGAAATGAGACTCACTTTAGTAATTGTCTTTCCAGAGGGAATCCTGAAGGCTTCGTTGGTGGTATCTGTGGAGTGTGCATTAAAAAAAAAAAAAGCACAAAACTGCTGATAGCATTTATACTGATTAATGAAAGTTTTGGTTGCTTTACATTAGGGTTACATTATATTTCTTAACATCCTGGGGGTTATAGGGGTACCACTGATAACTTTGTGATGAATTTTCACCGTCTTTCCCAATTCTCTGCCATTCTGTGGGAACTGCTGAAGTTCGGTCTTGGCAATTCTTGGATGTTGTTTTCCCATCCGTATTCTGTCTTCCTCTTCTTCTCCCCCTGTAGGGATGCCGGGGGCTCTTTCAGTATAAATAGTATCCCCACCTGAAAATTTTGTGCTAGAAATTTCCTCTTTTCTGTCACTCTCTTTGTTTCTGCCTTGTTCCTTTGCTTTCTGTCATTTTTTCTTTCATTTTCTGCCTTGCTGGTCCATTCACCTGTATGCGTTCAATAGAGTCTTATGTACTTTTTCTTAGGATTGATAATTTGGTACATGTATTAAGAGGTGAGATATGCGGAAGTAATTTTAGGTAATTTGATGCCCGTTTTTATATATGTTTTGGTGTCCTTAAGTATGCTAAATTGGTATTCAGTTGTGTTTTTTATTTCCCCAGTGCGATAAATGGGACGAATGGTCACTGCCAGGAGCATGTCCCTAGATTATGTGCGCAAATGCGTTGATATATGTACTTGATTTTCTTTTTTTTTTTCCTGTTGAAGTTTTGTGTGTTTTGGGGCAGTATAATTGCCGTGATATGGCTCCACGCAGTCGGCTAGGCTTTAAACAACAATAACGAAAGGAGGTCTTCAGTTGGGCCTGTAGACTGTTTGATTCTACTGTGTACAGTCTCACTGGTGATGTGGTCGGAATATGAGATGCATAGAATCTTTCAGTAGCACTTTATCTCCATGGCTTGGATCCTTTTCTGTGAGTCAAATGTTAGAGTCCATGTTTCATAAGCGTAAAGAAATGACAAGGGGGCGCATCAGTCTGACTTTAGAGCTGAGCGAGCTAGATGTTGTTTTTCAATGTTGGTTTCAGTCTTGCGAGTGTTGTTTGTAGTCTGCAGTCCTAAATGCACTTGGAGTCTTCTTCTATAACAGTTTCCCCCAGACATTTGGGGGGAGGGGAAGGTGATAGCAGAGGGGCATCTGTTCTGGCTTTGCATGGACAGTCAACACGCAAAGCCAGGACAAGATTGAGGCAGCCAAAATGTGGTTTATAAGAAGAAAGTTCCATGACAGCAAAGAAACAAATGAAACAGTCTTGATGGAAGCAGACACAAGAAAATCATTGATAAGGAAGATTAGGAAAAGACGAGCAACATTTATAGGCCATTTTATGAGGAAAGGGGAATGAGAGCACCTGGTCACAACAGGAAAACTGGAGGGAAAGAGAACACCAGGTAGACCTTGGGAGAAAATATTGGACGGACTTGCAAGTGGCTGAGGATGGATGGAGAGGGTGGAAGATGTGCTTGCAGCAACAAGGGATAGATGCATATGGAGGGCCATGTTCACCAATGCTGTGGTCAGGGCGCATGATGATGATGATGAGAGGGGCATCCAGGAGTCATGACCTGGATGCGGCCCGCCCCCTTAGAGTGTCAGGAGTTAAGGGCCGAAACTCCTGCTTCACGGGGGTTTCTACTCTGAGGACCTTCTGCTGTCCAACTGTCCCCAGATTTTTCTTACTCTGAAGCAGTGGACTGTCTCCACTTGTTCTTCTGATCCTGATGTCACTGCTGATGCCACTGATGCTACTGGTCATCAGTTTGGTCTTCTTGGCTCTGATCTCTATTCCATTAGCCGCTGCATTGTCACTGGGGTATCATACCAGCTTGGCTGATTACTGTTCGTCTCCAGCCAAGCCGTCAGTCAATGTCATCGGCAAAACATAGGTTGGTGATTGGCCTGCAGCAAATAGTGACTGTTCCCAGCATGATCTTCCAGTGCATCCATCATAATTCATTCCAGGAGGATGTTGAAAATAGTGGATGAAAATAAACAACCCTGTCAGACTCATTTCATTGTTTGGAACTTGTCATCAATGCTTCCATTGATGAAAACCATACTTGCGGCTTTTTCATTCACAGCAGTGTTATATCACTTTAATCAGGTTTGCATTGACGTTGAGTTTTGTATTGGTGGCCCATAGGGCTGCATGTCAAACCCTGTCAAATGCCTTTTTAACTCTTGGACTCTCGCACCCTATCCACCAACAGCAAAAACTTAACTATTTGATGTCCCTCACCCAATCCACCAGTTTCCACAACACAGCACAACACAGCATAGCGCAACACAGCACAACACAGCACAGCACAGCACAGCACAGCACAGCACAGCACAGCACAGCACAGCACAGCACAGCACAGCACAACACAACACAACACAACAAACACACACAAACACACACACACACACACACACACACACACACACACACACACACACACACACACACACACACACACACACACACACACACACTCACTCACTCATTCACTCTCTCTCTCTTTGTCTGTCTCTCTATTTCTATCTCTCCCTCTCTCTCTCTCTCTGTGCCCTTCTTCCCTCTTTCTCTGTCTCTCCCCCCCCCCCCCCTCTTTCTCACTGGTAAAATCCTTTCAACAGGGATGTGTGTGTGTTTTGTTCTCAGAAAAATGGAGACTTTTTAGAATGTGTGTGTATGTACTTGTGTGTGTTTTCTGGGGGGAAAAAGTGAGATTGTTAAAACGCTTGTGTGTATGTACATGTTTGTACAGTGTGTGCACGCATTCATGCTTATGTGTGTGTTTTTGTATATGCAGGTGTGTGTGTGTGTGTGTTTTGTATATGCGTGTGTGTGTGTGTGTGTGTGTGTGTGTGTGTGGGGTGTGTGTGTGTGTGTGTGTGTGTTCTCTGAAAAAGATGAGATTGTTAGAATGGCTTGGCCATATTGATTTTAAACCAGAAGAACAAGAAAACCAATGTAAGCGCGTATCCAACGAGACAAAACAAAACAAGCGCAAATTTTCGGCCAACTAGCCTTTGTCAAGCGCGAACGCACGGTCACAGACAGATCACAGACACCAAACAATGGATAATAAAAACGGGACTAAAAACTTCCCTGCCGCCTCGTCCAGTGGGTAAGAAATGGAATATTAATATTGTTGTTTTGTTTTTTTCACCACATAGGATTATCACATGAAAAGGGTCACCAGCAAATTTTCAGGACTGAGTACAGAGGTAGATAAACCATAAATCCATTGGTGTATCTCTGAACAGTGGTAGCCCAGTTTTGAATCAAATTGGTCAGAGGATTTTTTTTTATCAAAAATAATGGGATTATCAGTATGGCTAGCTGCTGCAACTTGGTTTTAGCCCAATTTTGAACCTAATTGGTCAAAGAATTTTTTTCTCATGAAAAAAAATTTATCAGTATGGCTTGCTGCCCCCCATATTAGTTTTAAAGACCACAGAAGATAGGATAAATTTTTACCATTTGATGGTTGATGCAGATGAGAATGATAACAGATGATACTTGTTATTTCTTCTCTTCTTCTGCTTTCACGCAGTTTGTCTCAGATGCTTGTTGTTCTGGTGGGTTAATCCGCGGCTTACAGGCAACACGTAAGGGAAATGAAAATCAAGTCTTTTTCCTTTGATAACAGTTATGATCAGCATCATTATTTTGGGCACCATGTTTATAATGCTGGTACTGAGAAAACTTGGGTTGCATCCACCTCCTTTGTGGGGATGCCGGGAGCTCTTTCAGTATAAATAGTATCCCATCTGCTGGAAATTCTATGCAAGAGATTTCCTCTTTTCTGTCACTCCCTTGGTTTTTCTGCCTTGTTCATTTGCTTTCTGTCGTTTTTTCCTATCATTTTCTGCTTTGCTGGTCCATTCACCTGTCTGTGTTCAATAAAGCCTTACATACTTTTTCTTAGGATTGATAATTGGGTACATGTATCAAGTGAATTTTTGGCTCTGGGGAGGTGGGATATGTGGAAGTAATTTTAGGTAATTTATGCCTGTTTTTATGTATGTTTTGGTTCCTTAGGTATGCTTAAAACACATTCCGTACTGCGTTACGAGATCCTCGTGACTCAGCTTTCTCTCTCTGTGGACCGCGTCACAAGGATTTCGTGCCCTGAACCGTAGTTTCAGTTTCGAGTATATAAATAGAAAATGACCACATTGCTGACGTGATCCTTTTCGGCAAAGGGAGTATACTCTTGTCATTTCCTTTTTGCGTTTACACGACGTTTGAAGCGGCATAAATGGCAAAAAACAGGCGTAATTTGAGTGTTTCTGAAGTCTCTCTCCTAACATTACGTGGTCAATAGTTAGTACAGTGACCTATTTTCTTGGTAGGAAAAGGGTTAACCCTCTAGAGCCTGAAAGTACTTCTAGTCTAGGGAAAATTATTTCTTATGAAAAAACACCATTGGATACAACAAAGAAACACATTTTCGGTGTTATTTTTAATTAAAGTGAAAAAATGACAAAGTTAGAAAAATTATCATATATGATAAGAGCGGCTTTTGCGGTACCAAGACTGATCTTATCATATATGATAAATTGTTTCTGGAACAGCAGTTCATTGCGGGTTTATTCAGCTAACTGTTTTCAAATTTTTCTTGTTCAAGTTTTTTTGTGCTAGATTTCATAGTTATTTGAGCAGATGGAACTCCGCAAAGCAGTTTCTGTCCTTGTTGAAGCAAAGGTTTACTTTGCACTTTGGGCAGAAGACGTAGGTCAGGCTCTGGTAGTTTCTGTTTTTGCACGATGTCCTGGCGCTGTTCCATGGGGCAGGTGGGCAACACCATCCAGATGGACATCAGGGGTGGGAACAGACTGGCAATCTCGGCTGGAGGTGGTGACATCACACAGCCGCTTGGGCGACCAACTGCATTCTTCGTTAGCACCAGGGCATCAGCAATCTGGCTCTGAAAGATGCTGAGTTTTAATGACTTGAGGTTCAGCAGCGCGCAGTCCCTCTTGTACCACAGCCAGCTGTTAACAACAGTAACTGCGATGGTGTGATAGAAAATGTACATGTAGAAACGCCTCGACTTTAGCGGGAACTTGTAGAGGCTTGTGAGGTTGTCAAGCAGATCCACCCCACCCATAAATTTGTTGTACTCTTTGATGATGGCAGGCTGGGGAATGGTGACTTTCTGCTTCTGCTTTTGTTGTATCGTGATGCCTCACCTTGAGGTTCCACACCTACATAGGTAGAGACAGTGTCCACAGTCTTGTTGTCGAACCAGCGCACACCTACAACATTCAACATCAGTTCTACCTTGACATCACAGGCTCCCCTTCCTTCCTGCTTCAGCTCCTTCTCAGACTTCAGGCTGAGGCCTTTGAACCTTCTGGCTCGAAAGGTTCCGACAAAGTAAATGGATTTGGCTTTCAAGGCTTGAATAAGAGGCAAGTTGGAAAAGAAGTTATCAGCGAAGACTTTATAGTTTAAATCTCTCTGAAGACCTCGTGTCATCTTCATGACTACTTCCCCTCCAAGACCAAGACATCCAGGCGTTCTTCTCTGTCCATCCACTGATCATTGATAAACCGAAAGTCATCTCCTGGCCTCCACTCATCTCCACTGCTGTCAGAAGGGTCAAAATCACTCTGATCACCAGCAACAAACCGGCAAACGTTTGTCACTGGAACTCATGTTGTCATGCTGAAAACAGATGAAAGATCCAAACTTTACTGACTTTTCTTTACAGATTACATATAATATGCAACATTCTAACAGACAAACACTAAAAAAATCATTTCTGAATCAAAGGAATCATTCAAAGCAACAATCAGTGTTGGCTTTTCTACAGCTAGAAAAGGGCACTTGCGACCTTTAACGCCTCTCTTATCATTTCTGATAAATGGCGGACGAGTTGTCTTTTCCTGAAGTTTCCAAAAGGTCGTTCTTATCACATATGATAAACCGTTTTTATGTCATTTTTATGACTAACATTAATCTGCTTCATACAAAATTATAATATGCTTGAAATCTACATACTACTGTGCATTTATTAAGCCCAATTAAAAATAAATGTGTACTCACATGTTTGTGTACCAGAGGCTCAAAAACAGGGGACTGTAAGGAAGCTGATAACTGCTAGCGATCAGTGTAGAAAAGGAAGTGTTAGGAATAACAGACACGGCGCCAGGGTGTGGGGGCATCGTGTTAGTGTAGTCCTTGCCTGTCTGGAACCGGATATTCAGGCGGATACATCAGGTTATCACTAAAGTTGTGCTATAGACGCTTGATTTTGGATTTATCATATCTGTAGTGGTTGGCGCTAGAGGGTTAAATTGGTATTTAAGTGTGTTTTTTAAATCCCTTGTGCGATAAATTGGACGGAGTGGTCAACGCCAGGGTATCGCCTTAGGTTATGTGTGTGAATGCATTGATATGTGTACTTAGTTTTCTTTTCTTTTTTAACTGTTGAAGTATGTGTGTTTTGAAGCAGTTATAGTCCTGATATGGTTCCACGCAATTGGCTGGGCTTTAAACAACAATAACAACAATACACTAAATCCTCCTTCTTTCTCTTTGATGTGAATCCTCTGGGACAGCATAATACCACTTACCATGTACATGTTGCAGGTATGGAAGCGATCAGGTGCCTGGTTCTTCAAGGGTCTCCCTAAATACGTCATACCAGAGAAGAAGAGCGAAGGAGGCAAGCTGTCTGTACGCACAAGGCCCCAACTGCATGGATCATTCCGGGCGCGACCTGGCAGCATGCGAGATTCAAACTACACCTGGCATAGAGCCCGAGGGGGCTCCAGCACAGGCACGGGTGTGTTTTCTTCTTTGCGGGCAGCATCCACAATCAGCTTTGATTGTTTTATGGCATATGGGGAGGAAAGCAGTTTGGAAAGAAGTAGCTGGTTTAGTGTTGAGTGAACGTCCTCACCTGTTGGTGTGAGGATAGTGCCCAAACTGACCGCTTGAATTTGGAACTGGCTTGAGAAGGGCTTTGTGCATTGGCCTCCAGCCCACCTAGCTGACTTTTCAGGTTCTGGGAAGGTAAAGCAGAAAATGGGAGGAGATGGGGACTACTCTTTTAATGTTGGTCTCCCCTACTCCTCAAAGTTTGATGGATGATACAGGAAATGTGCATACTTAAAGTACATTATCGTATGTAACTTTCCTTTGTTTGTTGTTGCTTTTTGGTTGCCTCATCCTCTATACCAGTCATGTGTTACTACCCCATGCTGCTCATTTTGTTGACCAATGCCCCTCCAAACTCTGAAATGAGGTAACAGTGAGAGCAGGGAATGAAAGCGGCAGATGCTGAGACAATTTTTCAAATTGCTTTGATGATAAGATGGTGATAATGCTGTGAATCTCTGTTTTGGATTGAGACTGTGTGACAGGCTGTGCCCTAAGCTTACTTTCATAATGTATCCTGACATCAGCCAGCCATGAGAGATGCAGACACCTGTGATGTTGATCAGGAAATTTTATGGACACACTCATTGACATGTCCATTTAGTATAAGACTCAGCAGTGTGGTCCCAGTCTTCCCAGTGAGCCTATAGTATGCTCAGCTTTGAGTAGTAGCCGGTCAGGGCCAACAGATTCCACACTAAGTTTTTGGACTGATGGGGATTTGACAACCAGTTAGTCTGAGGAAACCAAATGAAATTGGAGTACACTCATACAAATAGTTGACGAACAGTACATGGTTCAGTTCTACAGTGTCCAAAAACCCACCTTCAAAGCCTGGCATAACTGCCAGTTCCAAGAGTGAATGGAAGTGTTATCCCCAAAGCTGTAGGTCAAGCAGAAGAACAGTTGGATGCCACATGGACTAAAAGATCGTAGTCCTTAA
>JAPXFY010000025.1:37215384-37332884 GCA_030674185.1 Monoplex corrugatus | reverse complement strand
TTTCATTAACCTTTTGACACCCGCACCCTGTCCACCAATTGCAAAAACTTAATCCCTCGACTCCCTCATACTATCCACCAGCTTCCTGCAGGAAGCTGGTGGATAGGGTGAGGGAGTCAAGGGGTTAAGTTTTTGTTTTGCTAGCATGGTTGACAATGCAGAATGCTGGTGGACAGGGTGCGGGAGTCAAAGGGTGAACAGATTTCTACAAACAAAAACAATATTAGATGGAACCCATGAGTTATTTAGAACCTGAAGATTTTGATGGTGTGTAGGATTTATGTGCAAGCCTGTGGCTTATGCCACGATACTTTTAGGTATTTTTTCCCCATCACGTGACATTTATGGTGCTGGTGCATAATGAATTAACTTTTGAGCACAAACACACTGTCTTGAGAAAACTGAAACAGTGTTCAGTGAAGCCATAACATTTTGTTGGTTGCAGAATTCAGTCGGGAGAGTTCCCAGCTGTCCCAGGAGCACAGCACAGCACTCGGAGGTGGGGAGGAAGAAGGGGACAGCATTGATAAGGCCCTCAGTCACTACGTCAAGTCACACGATGAATACGAGGACCACCCAGTGTCCTCCCCTGACAGTGAGGGAAGTAAGTCAGCTTTTCTAAGGACTCAACTTTGAAAACTTGACAAATACTAACAAAATAATGGAGGAAAACTGAAGGAAAAAAGAAAGGAAGAGACAAACGTAAAAGGAAAAAGATGGCGAAGTAGTATATCAGTAATGCAGTTTTCACAAGATTTCTAACAGTTATGAAAATGACAGAATTTTAACTGACAATTAATTGACCTAACTGACCATACCGTGAAGGTGAAAAAAAAAAATCTCATTGATTTGAATGGCAAGGACAGGAATAATCTTCATGCTATAACCATTTTGTATTTTGTGATGTTTACATGCAGAGATATCTTTCATTTAATATCTAGGGACAAAAATGTGTCGTCAGTGATTTTGATCTCCTTTGAACACTTCAATATTATTCAAAAGTTTGAACGTCGGCACAATTATTTGTCAAAATGTGCTATTTCAGATTGTGATCTCTTTTCAACACTTCATTAATATTCAGAAGTATGTGTTATTATTGCAGAGTGCGGTTTCTTTTCAACTCTTCGTTAATATTCAATAGTACGATTGTCTCCACATCTATTTCTCAAAGTTTGGTATTACAGATTGTGGTCTCTTTTCATCACTTCAGTTTTCACAAGTTTGATTGTCTCCACATTAATTTCTCTCTTAGTCTTACATATTTATAGGATCTCAAAGGTTCTCTGTTATCTGGTGATTGCATGATGCATTTTCAAGACTGTATGTAGATGGTGTGCTGTATGTAGATGGTGTGTAGACCCAAGTCCATCCAGCTTTGAATGGATACCTGACCCTGTTGGGGAAGTTAAAGCAGACAGAGAGAGCAGATGGGCACTACTGTCAACATACTGGCCCACAGAGAAGTTGAGGTCTCTGCCACCTTACTTCCCTACAACCCCTGGTGATGGGACAGTTATTACTCTTCGCCATTTTTTATGTGGATGGCCCTGGCTTATTAATGAAAAAATAGAAAAGGAAACCAAGAATGTGCCTGGTGAAAAAAGGAGATTTTTGTTCTTACAAAATTGTTTCTTTTTTTTTTCTTGTGTGTCTGGCTGTGATATGACTTTGAAAACTTGAGGAATAATAACAGGTTAAGTGGAGGAAAAATGAAGTAGAAGAGTAAGGAAGAGACAAACGGAAAAGGAGAAAGATGGGGAAATAGTATATTAATGTATATCAATGTAATATACTACTGCCCTCATCCACTCCGCAAGTCTGTCCAATATTTTCTCCCAGGTAGACCCAGGGAGAAACTGTTGAACAGATTTGTGGAGTGCATGAGGACAGAAAGGTGGGAGATACACTTACAGCGACAAAAGACAGATTTGTATGAAGGGCCATGATCGCCAACGCCATGCGGCAAGATGCATGATGATGATGACAAAATTGTTTCTATTTAGATATGCTTTCTGTTGTTGTCGTTAATGTAGTTTTTGTGGTGATGTAAATGACTGTGTGCTATGTGTGTGCAGCTTCTCTTGGTTTGTTGGAGTTTTCATTGCTGTATGACTGTGCCAACAATGCTCTTCACTGTACCATTGCTCGTGCCAGGGTAAGTTTGTGTGTGTGTGTGTGTGTGTGTGTGCGTGAGTGCGTGCGTGAGTGCGTGCATGCACACGTGCGTGCGTGTGTGCGTGCGTGTGTGTGTATGCGCGTGTGTGTGTGTGTACGCGCGCGCATGTGTGTGTGTGTGTACGCGTGTGTGTGTGTGTGTATGCGTGTGTGTGTGTGTGCATGCACGTGGTGTTGTTGTGTGTTTCTTTTGCACAAAATAGTTGTGTTTCTAAATGAAATAAATATGTTGTCCATATGTTTACGTATGTTTAAACTTGCACTATTAGTCCAAGGATGTCTGTAAGATTGTAAAAACGTTTTCATAAAGGTTTTAGCCCAGGATTTGGAAAACCAGTATGCTGCAAGAGAAGACCTGTATTTTGTCATGTTGCAGGATTGTTCAGAATTCAGAAGTCAGTGAAATGTATTAGAAAAGATCTGTATTGATGAACTGTCTATTTTATATGCAGCTCGTGACCTGTATAATCATAATGTTTTAGTGTTTTAGAACACAGAAGATGTTAGCATTAGGCTCTGTTGAACATGTCCTCAGTCATTGTGGAAGTCTGGTCTTGGATGTATGTTATACACTTTTTTTCATGCTACATAGCAAAATAATTGTGACAGTCATTAGGGAAAAAATGATGGCTGAACAGCCTGAATGAGAGGGGCTTTCAGCATTCGAGTTATCAGAAATCAGAAATACACAAAGAGAGAATCAGATGTACTGGTGAGGTGGTTAGTGCAGTGGGCTACTGACTTGGATGTCATGGGTTTATATATATCTGGTCAACTATTGTGGTTGATAAAGTCCAGCCTAGCACTTTATTCATTTGTGTACCGTCATGTGGGATCTCAGGCCAAAGTCTGATGCACACAGACAGCCGCATACTTGGACACTCAATGGAACGCTCTGCAGAGTTTGTTCTGGCCTTTATTGCTGCATGCTTTTCCACTTGGCTGCTTCATTTTTCATTTTCATAAGCTTCTGTTCCCTTGCGATTAGCTTGCCTCCATTCAGACCTGTTTGTGGCCATGGTTTCCCATTGTTCTTCATCAGTGTCATGTTTGTGGAGAGATTTTTTTTTCAGAATATCTTTGTAGTGACGCTTTGGCCGTCCTCTTGGTCGATGGCCCTTTGTCAGTTCACTGTAGAAGAGCTGCTTTGGAAGCCTGTTATCCTGCGTGTGCATGAGATGTCTAGACCATCATAACTGAGACTGTGTTAGCAGTGCATCTATGCTTAGCATCTGGGCTTGCAAAAGTACATTCATGTTTGAGACTCTGTTGTACCATTTGATGTTTAAGATACGTCGGAGGCAGTGCTGGTGAAACTGGTCTAGTAACTTGACATGCCTGTGGTAAAGAGTCCAGGACTTGCATCCATACAGCGATGCAGTCAGGACTACTGCTCTGTATACTGTGCACTTCGTCTCCAGTTTCAATCCCCTTTCGTTCCATACTCACTTGTGGAGTCTGCCATAGGAGGCACTTGCCTAAGTGATGCGGTTGGATACCTTCTTATAGAGTCTGTTGGAAGAGGAGAGACTGCTACTAAGATAGGTGAAGGAGTCAACATTCTAAAGGACCTTGCTGTTGATCTTATTTCAGGCATGTTTGCTGTTGATCTTTTGCTGGTTGAAACATAACTTCAGTCTTGTTGATGCTTATTGTGAGCGCAAAGCGCTTAGTGCCGCAGACAGAGAATCTGTAAGTCTTTGAAGGTCATGGGTTTGAACTCCCATCAATTCAAAATAATGATTGTGGATTTATTTTCACTCTGATCGGCTTGTATTCAGGATTGAGCTTGCTATGGGCTTGTTGCGAAGACTGGGAAGACACATTCAAGTCTTGTCAACTTTACAGAGGCATCACTGAGGATTTCCTATGGCTGTTGCGAAGACTGGAGCACATTCAGTCTTGTCAACTTTACAGAGGCATCACTGAGGATTTCCTCAAATGTGCTGTCAGTACACAGCAGTCGTACCTCTCAAGAAACAAAGATATTTATGAATAAGCATGATACAGCCCTGTCATACGTCTATCAAAATAGAATTCATGGTCATCACTGATCGCCATTTCATCCTAGCTTGTGAAATGTCACTGATTCTTGCTTTTATGCCATGCTGTCATGTGATCAGTTTGTGTTTGGATGGTAGACCAATGATGCATGGGGTAGTGAAGGACAGGCAGAAAATGGACCCCTCCCTCCGTGAAGCAAAGATTTAAGAATAAAGCAGGAGTGGCAATTTCATGTCGCTGATATGGAAGTAATGTGTGTGTATCATTTGTCCAATTTGTGATTGTTCGTGGTCGTCATGTTGCATGCTGAGTCATTTGCTGAAGTGCTGGGTTTGTATATATTGGTCAGTTAGATTAAGTGTCTTATCTGTTCATGTTGTCATTTCAATGTTTGATACTTAGGATGCTTGTGTAGATTATGTGTATGTTTGTTAGATGGTTGTGTGTAGTGATAGGGATGAGTGCATGGACTCCAATGGAGTTTTCAGACCCTGATAGTCAAGATGCATTTCTGCCCGGTGCAGGAAGGTTATGTTCAAAATTTGTTATCATTGTGATGTGGTTGTGTGTATGCTATTTCATTGTGTATGAGTGGTGGAAGTGAATGGTTGTGTGTATATATGTGTCAGTATGTGTGTTGAGTGTGAGAGTGAATGTTGTGTGTATGTATATGTGTCAATGTGTGTGAATAGTGAGGAGAGTGAATGTTGTGATGTATATTATGTGTATTGTGAGTGATGTGAGTGTGATTGAGTGATGGATGAATGGATTTGTTGTATCTATTATGTGTCATTGTGTGTGTGAGTGATGTGAGTGAATGGTTGTGTGTAAGTATATGTGTCTTTGGGTGTGTGTGAGTGAATGGTGTGTGTATATATTGTCATTGTATGTGTATGAGTGGTGAAGTGAATGGTTGTGTGTATATATGTGTGTCATTGTGAGTGTGTGAGTGAATGTTGTGTGTATGTATATGTGTCATTGTGTGTATGATATGTGAGTGATGTTGGATGTCATAGTGTCTTGTGTGTGATGAGTGGTGAGAGTGAATGGTTGTGTGTATATATGTGTCATTGAGTGATGTGGTGTGTATGAGTGATGTGAGTGAATGGTTGTGTGTATGTATATGTGTCATTGTGTGTGTGTGAGTGATGTGAGTGAATGGTTGTGTGTATGTATATGTGTCATTGTGTGGTGTGTGAGTGAATGGTTGTGTGTATTATATGTGATGTCATTGTGTGTATGAGTGATGTGAGTGAATGGTTGTGTGTATATATGTGTGTCATTGTGTGTGTATGAGTGATGTGAGTGAATGGTTGTGTGTATGTATATGTGTCATTGTGTGTGTATGAGTGATGTGAGTGAATGGTTGTGTGTATGTATATGTGTCATTGTGTGTGTATGAGTGGTGAGAGTGAATGGTTGTGTTATATATGTGTCATTGTGTGTGTATGAGTGAGTGAGTGAATGGTTGTGTGTATGTATATGTGTCATTGTGTGTGTATGAGTGATGTGAGTGAATGGTTGTGTGTATGTATATGTGTCATTGTGTGTATGAGTGATGTGAGTGAATGGTTGTGTGTGATGTATATGTGTCATTGTGAGTGATGTGAGTGAATGGTTGTGTGTATATATGTTGTCATTGTGTGTGTATGAGTGTGTGAGTGAATGGTTGTGTGTATATATGTTGTGTCATTGTGTGTGTATGAGTGATGTGAGTGAATGGTTGTGTGTATGTATATGTGTCATTGTGTGTGGATGAGTGGTGAGAGTGAATGGTTGTGTGTATATATGTGTCATTGTAGTGATTGTGGTGTGTATGAGTGATGTGAGTGAATGGTTGTGTGTATGTATATGTGTCATTGTGTGTGTTGAGTGATGTGAGTGAATGGTTGTGTGTATGTATATGTGTCATTGTGTGTGTAGTGTGAGTGAATGGTTGTGTGTATATATGTGTGTCATTGTGTGTGTATGAGTGATGTGAGTGAATGGTTGTGTGTATATATGTGTGTCATTGTGTGTGTATGAGTGATGTGAGTGAATGGTTGTGTGTATGTATATGTGTCATTGTGTGTGTATGAGTGATGTGAGTGAATGGTTGTGTGTATGTATATGTGTCATTGTGTGTGTATGAGTGGTGAGAGTGAATGGTTTGTGTGTATATATGTGTCATTGTGTGTGTATGAGTGATGTGAGTGAATGGTTGTGTGTATGTATTGTGTCATTGTGTGTGTATGAGTGATGTGAGTGAATGGTTGTGTGTATGTATATGTGTCATTGTGTGTGTTGAGTGATGTGAGTGAATGGTTGTGTGTATGTATGTGTCATTGTGTTGAGTGATGTGAGTGAATGGTTGTGTTGTATATTGTGTCATTGTGTGTGTGTGAGTGGTGAAGTGAATGGTTGTGTGTATATATGTGTGTCATTGTGTGTTTGAGTGATGTGAGTGAATGGTTGTGTGTATGTATATGTGTCATTGTGTGAGTGATGTGAGTGAATGGTTGTGTGTTATGTATTGTGTCATTGTGTGTGTTGTGATGTGAAGTGAATGGTTGTGTGTATATATGTGTGTCATTGTGTGTGTATGAGTGATGTGAGTGAATGGTTGTGTGTATGTATATGTGTCATTGTGTGTGTTGAGTGATGTGAGTGAATGGTTGTGTGTATATATGTGTCATTGTGTGTATGGTGATGTGAGTGAATGTTGTTTGTGTATATGTGTGTCATTGTGTAGTGATGTGAGTGAATGGTTGTGTGTATATATGTGTTGCATTGTGTGTATGAGTGATGTGAGTGAATGGTTGTGTGTATATATGTGTGTCATTGGTGTGTATGAGTGATGTGAGTGAATGGGTTTGTGTATGTATGTGTCATGTGTGTTGAGTGATGTGAGTGAATGGTTGTGTGTATATTGTGTCATTGTGTTGTATGAGTGATGTGAGTGAATGGTTGTGTGTATATGTGTGTCATTGTGTGTGATGAGTGATGAGTGAAAAAAAAAAAAAAAAAAGGGGGGGGGGGGGGGGGGGGGGGGGGGGGGGATGGTTGTGTGTGGTATATGTGTCATTGTGAGTGATGTGAGTGAATGGTTGTGTGTATATATATGTGTGACATTGTGTGTATGAGTGATGTGAGTGAATGGTTGTGTGTAATGTATTGTGACATTGTGTGTTTTGAGTGATGTGAGTGAATGGTTGTGTGTATATGTATGTGTGACATTGTGTGTTTGAGTGATGTGAGTGAATGGTTGTGTGTGTATGTGTGTCATTGTGAATGTGCAACCTTGTATGTGTGCATATGTGTGTGTGTGTGTGTGTGTGTGTGTGTGTGTGTGTGTGTGTGTGTGTGTGTGTGTGTGTGTGTGTGTGTGTGTGCATATGTTTTCATTGTATCAACTTTTGGTTAAAGCTTCATTTCAATTATTGTTGTTCAAGAAAATTTTGTGTTGAACATTGTTCAGAGATCCTTTTAAAAAAATTTTTAAAAAGACACCCCCCCAAAAAAAAACAACAACAACAGTTTATGATTACATCTTTGTAATTTGAGAAAACTGAAACATTTTAAGTGTCATTCATAAAAATTGTTTTAATCATTTTCAAATTGAGTTCTGAATATTGTCTGAAATGTCAATAACATTTTTTAATGTTAATCTGAAAATTGATAAGAAAAAATGCACTCTAGTCACTTTAAGGCATAGCAATCATAGACAAGACACCTACACCGGTTTTGACCTTTTGAGTCTTCAGCAGGATACAAAAACATCTTATGGACATGCTTGCAAGACAGAAATAGCGCACAGTTTAGTTTCCCAAAGATCAAAATCAATGATTGTCTTGCTTGTTTTTGTTATGTCAAGTCCCAAAGTGACTTCACTACATTTCTTTTTCATATCCATGGCTCGTCTCACACGCAGTCTTTTTTCTCAGCAGACAGTAATTGGTTTATGATAATGTGTGTGTGTGTGTGTGTGTGTGTGTGTGTGTGTGTGTGTGTGTGTGTGTGTGTGTGTGTGTGTGTGTATGTATGTGTGTGTGTTTTGTCGATGCACCTTTGTTATTAACCTGATAATAAAAAAATTAATGATTTTATGATATGTTGTTTTGTGCATTTTTGTTGTTTTGTGCATTTTTTTTATATCATAATTTGTGTATGTATGCATATGAGAAAGAGACAGAGTCTGCTGCCACAGTTGTATTGCAGCTGAGTAATGACATTTTTGTGTATAGCATTTCCACAACATATGTTTTATTTAATGTCACATTTTTAAAAAAAAATTTTTTTAGGATCATTGCACTCAGGGAGGTTACCTTTGTCACAGTTTGTGCTCACCTTTTTTTTCCCCGTCCCATTTTCTGCGCTACTTTAATGGCCGCAGAAGCTGGCACAGTTTTTACGATGCGATGATTATGATGTCATTGAGTATGATAATCATGATGCTGTGGAGTTCCATCTAGGATTGAGACTTCGTGACAGAGCCATGCTCTACACTTACTATCATAATATTTTCTGGTGT
The DNA here is from genome assembly GCA_030674185.1 of Monoplex corrugatus. NCBI lineage: Eukaryota > Metazoa > Mollusca > Gastropoda > Littorinimorpha > Ranellidae > Monoplex > Monoplex corrugatus. The sequence continues at coordinate 37,324,195 of JAPXFY010000025.1, read as the reverse complement.
CAACCAGGCCTGAGAGATACAGACACCTTTTGTGCTGGTCAGAAGATTTGAGCAACACCCTCAATGACGCATTCGTGAAGTGGATGAGACTTGACCGTGTGGTCCCAGTCTTTCCAATGAGTCCATAGCACGCCCAACTCTGGGTAGGAGCTGGTTAGAGCCGAAAAAAAAAACCCAATAATTTTTGAAGGGACTGATGGGGATTCGTACCCACAACCTTACAGTTGGTAGTTCGTTGTGCTTACCACTACTCCACGGCAACTGGGTATTTAATGTCACATTGTTTTGATTCCAGTCAACCAAACTTCGTACCAAAACAATTCACAAGACTCTGAATCCTGAGTGGAATGAGTCCCTCACCTACTATGGCATCACTGAGGATGATGTGCTCAAAAAAACTTTGAGGTAATTGTCATGCAGTTTTTGGTATGTCTCTGATCAGCACAGAAATATGTACATGTACACATGCGTATCTGCATGCGTGCACACACACACGTATACACTGTTACATACATGTGTGCCAACATGTGCATGCACAGACACATGCATGCATATGCACATTGTCATGTTGCAGTCTTTTTGCTATGATGAAGGTATGCATTTCATGATTGATATAGATGCACATAAATGATTGTTGTTACACTCGTAGACATTGTCTTTGATCCTCGTGCATTTTCACATTATTATTACATAGACATTGATCCTCGTGCATTTTTCTGTCATTATTACATAGACTAGATGTTATCCCGTACCAGATAAGTGTATAGCCTGCTGTTTATTGAAAATTTTCATTTTAGAGATAATGAAGTTGTTTGAATCTGAATTGTGAGATTGTTAATAAGATTTGACTGCATCGAAATAGAACATGTGAGACTGTATTTACTGAATAATAATTCATTCTGAATAGTGACCAACTGTACTTTGATTAATTGTTTCAGAAATAAATCGGTCAAAAAAAACTGTTATTTCCTTTATCTCTGCAGGGGGAAATAAATAAATATAAACTCTGTATTTTATGCATTATTCATGTCAGGGAAAAATTAGTATGAATAAAAAGAAACTATACCAGAAGCATTATCTCTGTAGGGAAAAAATAGACAGATGAATAAACTAATCACATACACTATCTCTATGTGGAAGAATTAATAAATTCAATAGCCCCGATATGGCTCTAGTGATCGGCTGGGCAATCAATGATATGAACTAGCCTGTATTGTATATGTTGTGAGGAAAAAATAAAAGAAAAAAATGTATACATTATCACTGTGGGGGGAAAATAAATTATAAGAAAACATATACATTATCTCATAGGGGAAAATGAATAATTATAATGATAAAACTGTTATGTACATTATCTATATAGGCAAAAAAACAACAACACAGAATTAAATGAAAAAAAAAATCATGTTGTATACATTGTCAGTGTGGGGGGTTTCTTCGGTTTTGGTCTTTGTGTGTGTGTGTGTGTGTGTGTGTGTGTGTGTGTGTGTGTGTGTGTGTGTGTGTGTGTGTGTGTGTGTGTGTGTGTGTGTGTGTGTGTGTGTGTGTGTGTGTGAGGTGTGGTGGTGTGTGTGTGTGTGTGTGTGTGTGTGTGTGTGTGTGTGTGTGTGTGTGTGTGTGTGTGAGAGAGAGAGAGAGAGAGTGTGTGTGCATGTGTGTGCCCACTGGGTCACAGGTATATTTAAAACAACATTGAAAAGTATCATGTGTTACCCACCAGGTTATCAGTTCTGGATGAAGACGCCTTTGGTTTTGACTTCATTGGGGAGACAAGAGTGCCACTGAAAAGATTGAAACCTCACCAGACCAAGCATTTTAATGTGGAACTGGAAAAACAGATGCCAGTCAGCAGTGATGATTTTTTTTCTCCTCTTGTTTTGTTTTTTCTTTTTCAATGTCTGTTAGTGTTCTTGTATTTTTTCTTTTGTTTTTGTTTCTATGTTTTTCAGTCTGTATTTTTCAGTCTCCATTATTGTTCTGTATTTTTTGTCTTTTGTTTCTATTTCTGTCTTTTTCAGTCTCTTTTATTTTTGTTTTGTTTGTTGTTGTTTATCTTTTGTTTTTGGAGATTGTGATATACATCTCTTTTGTCTTGTAAATGTGTATTTTGTATGTAATTCAGTAGTTTGAAGTGTGTGTAATGGTAGAACTCATGATTTGTTAAATCTGTAAGTTTAAATTTCACATCTTACATGTGTTTGCATGCATGATTGTTTTGTATGTGTATGCTTGCATACATGCTTGTATATATGCTTATTTTAAACCAGAGAAGGCAAATGAGTTTGTTTACAAGTATGAATATTCACATGCTTTGTAAATTCTGCATTATACAAATAGATTTAATGTATGTGGACATGATCATATACTTTCAGTTGGGGGTATGCCCATGAAAGCTGGGTTGGAGGGGCTTTACATTTGACATGTCCTTTAGTGATGTTTTTACCTCTAGAAAGCATACATTCCATGTTACGATTGTAACTTGTTTGTCTGTATATAAATTGTATGTAAGATGGGAGCGTAATCTGATTTTTGTCTGTGTGTATATTATATGTAAGATGGGAACAACATTGGCTTATTTTTTACATTATTCAGATGGAGAAGGACGATGACTTGATCTCCATACGTGGCAAGATCCTTCTGACGCTGCGCTTTGACACAGCCAAACAGCGCTTGATTGTACGCATTGTGCGCTGTGCTGAACTGGCTGCTATGGACACCAATGGCTACTCTGATCCCTATGTCAAAGTGTGGGTATACTTGCTGCCAAGTCTTAGGAAATACTGAGGAGTGAATGTGTCAAGCGATTTTAAGTATTCTGTTGGTTTTAATCAAATATGGAAGTTCTCAGAACACCCATGAACACTCCCATGTTCAGTCTTCACTGTTTAAAATTATTTTCGGGAATATTTTGTAAAACTGAGCAGGTAAAACGCTTCATGTTTCAGACATTCAGTTGATCAAATGACTTGGAAAGGTAAAAACAAGGAGTCACAAGTAGAAAAATGTTGCTTTCTTAACCCTTTGACTCCTGCACCTTGTCCACCAGCCTCCTTCATTGTCAACCATGCTTGCAAAGCAAAACCTCAGCAAATTGGATTCTTTTCGTCTAGTGGTACATATAAATCTACACAACGCAAATTTAGGACTTATTTTAAGTGATAAAAAAAATTTGTTTGATGAGGTGGAACTTGATAAGTCATGCAGTTAAGTATGTATAAAGAGAATTTAAGTTTTTCGCTGCTGTTTTACGTGGAAAAGACTTTGTTCGTGTCCTGTGTGTTTGCCATGCATGGCTATGAATCCTGATAATACTTTTACTTTCAGCTTAAAAATAGACATTTTTGAAACTTCGTTAGTAGTTTTTTTCTGCTATTTTAGTTTTTTTTATTTCTGTGATCTAAAATGTGCATCTAACGATGGAAGTAAGGGGGAAATGTGTGTGTGTGTGTGTGTGTGTGTGTGTGTGTGTGTGTGTGTGTGTGTGTGTGTGTGTGTGTGTGTGTGTTTGTGTGTGTGTGTGTGTGCGCGTGTGCGCGTGCGCGTTATAGAGAAAAAAGAGAAAACGTGATTGCTGAATTGTGTATGTCTGTTTGTATCCTGTCCAGTTACCTGAAGCCAGACAAAGAGAAAAAGTCCAAGTTCAAGACGACTGTGAAGAAGAGGACGTTGAACCCTGAGTACAATGAGGTGAGAGATACACACACACCCAAGGAAGAGGGATGCTGTATGGTAACTGCATTGACTGTTTGGTTCTCGGGGCTGTCTTTCTAACTATTTCTTACTTTAATTGTATGAAATTACACAACGTGATATGTGTAAGATGGTTGATATTTTATGACACATTCCAGTGACAAATGTGTCAACTGCTATTGCAGAATTTTGATACATTTTGTGACTGTTGATGTGCGTTGCATTTATGTATGACATCGGTTGCAGGAATGTTAAAAAAATTTTTTGATAGTGAAATACTTTTTTTTTTTCCATGGATCATCAATGGTGAACGGAAGTCAGTCGTACTATTTGCTTTTTTTTTTCTTCCCTTTTTTCCATCCCATTTTCTGTGCCACCTTAATGGCTACAGAAGCTGGCACAGTTGGTTTTTTTTTACAATGCGATGATGATGATGTCGATGAGGATGATAATGATGAAGCTATGGAGTTCCATCTAGGATTGAGACTGCTTGACAGGGCTGTACTCTACGCTTACTATCATGATGTATCCTGGCATCAACCAGGCCCGAGAGATACAGACACCTGTGGAGCTGGTCAGAAGATTTGAGTAACACCCTCAGTGACGCATCTGTGAAGTGGATGAGACTCGACTGTGTGGTCCCAGTCTTCCCAATGAGCCCATAGCACGCCCAGCTCTGGTTAGGAGCCGGTTAGAGCCGAAAAATCCCACAATAATTTTTTAAGGGACTGATGGGGATTCGAACCCACAACCTTCCAGTCGGTAGTCTGTTGCTTTAAGCACTACACCGCAGCGACTGGTGTCATACTATTTTACTTGTTTGGTGTTGATACTGAACCATTTGTTGTCAGTTTCAGGAGTTTACACAAGACTTCAAACTTGTAAACTTTGTTTTTGGAATGTACTTCAAGACATCAACCTGTAAACTTTTGGTGTTTCTGTAGTTTACATGTGACACCAAACCTGTAAACTTCAGTTGTTTCTGTAGTTTACATCAGACATCAAACTTGCATTCTTTCAGTGTTTTAGGGATGTACATTTGACATCCTATGTGTAAAGGTTTGGTGTTTCTGTAGTTAACATGTGACATCAAACTTGTAAATTTGTAGTGCTTTAGGAATGTACCTATGATATCAAATTTCTAAGCTTTTTGGTGTTTCTGTAGTTCACATATGACATCAAATTTCTGAACTTCTGGTATTTTGCAGTTTACATATGACATCAAAACCTTTGGTGTTCTGTAGTTTATATATGACATCAAAACATTTGGTGTTCTGTAGTTTACATATGACATCAAAACATTTGGTGTTCTATAGTTTGCATATGACATCAAACTTCTGAACCTTTGGTGTTCTGTAGTTTACATATGACATCAAAACATTTGGTGTTCTGTAGTTTACATGTATGACATCAAAACATTTGGTGTTTCTGTAGTTTACATATGACATCAAATCATTTGGTGTTCTGTAGTTTACATATGACATCAAAACATTTGGTGTTCTGTAGTTTACATATGACATCAAAACATTTGATGTTTCTGTAGTTTACATGACATCAAAACATTTGGTGTTTCTGTAGTTTATATGACATCAAAACATTTGGTGTTTCTGTAGTTTACATGACATCAAAACATTTGGTGTTTCTGTAGTTTACATGACATCAAAACATTTGGTGTTTCTGTAGTTTCCATGACATCAAAACATTTGGTGTTTCTGTAGTTTACATGACATCAAAACATTTGGTGTTTCTGTAGTTTCCATGACATCAAAACCTTTGGTGTTTCTGTAGTTTACATGACATCAAAACATTTGGTGTTTCTGTAGTTTACATGACATCAAAACATTTGGTGTTTCTGTAGTTTACATGACATCAAAACATTTGGTGTTTCTGTAGTTTACATATGACATCAAAACATTTGGTGTTTCTGTAGTTTACATGACATCAAAACCTTTGGTGTTCTGTAGTTTACATATGCATAAAACATTGTTCGTAGTTCAATGACACAAAACATTTGGTGTTTCTGTAGTTTACATGACATCAAAACATTTGGTGTTCTATAGTTTACATATGACATCAAAACCTTTGGTGTTCTATAGTTTACATGACATCAAAACCTTTGGTGTTCTATAGTTTACATATGACATCAAAACCTTTGGTGTTCTGTAGTTTACATGACATCAAAACATTTGATGTTTCTGTAGTTTATATATGACATCAAAACTTTGGTGTTCTGTAGTTTACATATGAATTGAATGTGTAAAACTTTTGTTTTTTCTTTAGTTTACATATGGCATCAAACTTGTAAACTTGTAATTTTTGCATGGTTTACATGTGACAGCAAACATATAAATTTTTGGTGTTTTTGTAGTTTACATATGGCATCAAATTGTAAACTTTTGGTGTTTCTGTATATGTAGTTTACTTACGTTACAGTCTTTGTTTCTTTTTTTTTTCTAGTGACAAACTTGTCAACTGATGGTGTTTCAGGAGTTTGTGTATGACATCAAACACAGTGAGCTGGCCAAGAAAACTCTGGAGATCACAGTCTGGGACAAGGACATTGGCAAAGCCAACGACTTCATTGGTCAGTGCTGTCATTATTGTTGTCAACCCGTCTTGTGCTCATTCTGTTCAAAGTATAAACTTGTTCATTTTAGTGCTGGCCTTCCCCCACCCCCACCCTGTGGGGATGCCGGGGGCTCTTTCAGTAGAAATAGATCCCCACCTTCTGGAAAAGTCTGTGCTAGAAATTTCCTCTTTTCTGTCTTTCTCTGTGTTTCTTTCTTCCTCCTTTGCTTTCTGTCATTTCTTCCTATCATTTTCTGCTTTGCTGGTCCATTCACCTGTATGTTTTCAAAAAAGCCTCACATACTTAGGATTGATAATTGGGTACATGTGTTAAGTGTATTTTTGGCTCTAGGGAAATGAGATATGCGGAAGCAATTTTTGGTAATTTATGCCTGTTTTTATGTATGTTTTAATGTCCTTAGTTATGTTTAAATTTGTATTCAGGTATGTTTTTTAAATCCCCTGTGCGATGAATTGGACGGAGTGGTCAGCACCAGGGGCATTTCCTTAGATTATGTACATGACTGCATTGATGCATGTACTTAATTTTTTTCCCTTTTTTCCCCCTGTTAAAGTATTGTGTATATTTTGAACTGGTATGGCTCTACACAGTTGGCTGGGCTCTAAACAAAAATAAGAGTAACAATGCTGGCCTTGAAAATATTCCATGCTAATTTTATCCTAAACATCACCTGCATTCCCAAGACACAAGAGAAGAAGATCATTCCAAGACACATGGAGAAGAAGATTGGCAAGTATGTGATTTTGTTGGTGATCACTGTGTCACTCTGTCAATGTCAGCAATTAGTCAGTGTGTTCACAGTTTGTTTCGGAGCCACAAGAAAATCTGTAAGTTTGTGTGGCCCTAATCTCTCTGTAGCAGGGTGTATTTCACACTGCAAGTTTCAGCAAGTGAGACCCACGCAAACTGTACTGCAGAGTGATTACCAATACCCGTGTATCGTAATGTGTTGTTCATCTTGATACTCCATTAATGTGTGTACCCAGTATTCCCCTTTTCTTAGGGCTTTGTTCTCATATTACATGAAGTGCAACAAGCATGCTTTGACATGGATGGTTTGCACAATACAAATGGAATTATCATGATTTGTGTCATATCTCTGACCTCCCTAAACGGTTACCCATGTTAACACAAAGCTAAAGCTAATAATCAATACAAAATCTGCAAATGGAATGAAACTTCTGACATATTTGTAGTTTGTATATAAAACTGAAAAACATTTACAGAAACGAAAAAAAAAAAAAGGTAGAGAGGGGGTGGGAATATATACAGGTATCTATCCTCCTAAATGAAATTTATGACACTGGAAAAATCCCCAAAGATATGTCAAAATCAATTTTCATTGCACTTCCAAAGAAGACAGGGGCTATAGAATGCGAACTCCATCGCACAATCAGTTTGATGAGTCATGTAACAAAAATCCTGTTAAGAATAATCATGATGAGGACAAGGAATAGAATCAAAAGAGAAATAGCAGAAGAACAGTGTGGATTTGTGGAGGGGAAAGGAACTATTAATGCCATATACATCCTAAGAACTATCATAGAGAGGTCAATTGAGATGAATAAGGATTTGTATTTATGCTTTGTTGACTATACCAAGGCTTTCAATCGGGTACGACATGAAGAATTGATCAACCAACTGGAGAGACTCAATGTCGATGGAAAAGATCTACGAATAATCAGGAATATGTACTGGGAACAAACAGCTGCAATGAGAATAGATGCAATGAGAATAGAAAACAATATAAGCTCTTTTCAAAACATCAAAAGAGGAGTCAGACAGGGTTGTGTTTTGTCACCAGATCTGTTTTCACTATATAGCGAAAACATCATGAGAAACCTAGAAGAAGACCCTGGATTAAAGGTTGGAGGGAAAATGATAAACAACATTCGGTACGCAGATGACACTGTGCTAATTGCAGAAAATGAAAAGGACCTACAAAACCTTGTGAATATACTAGAAACAGAAAGCAAAGGTAAGGGGTTGGAACTAAACAGCAGGAAGACTGAAGTCATGGTGATCAGTAAAAATCATGAAATCCCCTCATGCAAAATAAGAGCAAATGGCACAACCTTGACACAGGTTAATAAGTTCAAATACCTGGGAACAGTCATTTCATCAGATGGCAGATGTACATCGGAAATAGCTGGCAGAATCGGCCAAGCCAAAACAGCATTCAAGAAGATGACAAGCATTCTTACCAACAAATGCCTATCAATTAACATCAGAAAGAGAGTCCTTGAATGTTATATAGAACCAATACTGTTGTACGGATGCGAGGCGTGGACAGTCAGCAAGCAAAGCCAGAGTAGGATCGAGGCAGCCGAGATGTGGTTTCTCAGAAGAATGTTGAGAGTACCATGGACAGCAAAGAAAACAAACGAGACAGTCTTGATGGAGGCAGACACAAGTAGATCACTCATAAGGAAGATTAGGAAAAGACACGCAACATTTATAGGCCATTTTATGAGGAAGGGGGATTTGGAGCACCTGGTCACAACGGGAAAGCTGGAGGGAAAGAGAGCACCAGGTAGACCCAGGGAGAGAATGCTGGACGGACTTGCAGAGTGGCTGAGGATGGGGAGGGTGGGGAAGATGCTGGGGGCAACGAGAGATAGAGATGGTTGGAAGTCCATGGTCGCCAACGCCATGCGGCAGGGCACCAGATGATGATGATGATGATCTAAGTTTTCCATGCCTTGGAAGACCAGAAGCCATGCATATGGGAAACATGAAAGAATGGACAGGCCTGAATAGCTCAGAAATGTTTAACATCCTGGAGAGAAGATTAACAAATGGTAAGACGAGATATACCAAGGCAGTTTGGGCAGCCAGCACTCCACGAAAATGATGCTGACGAGAGACACCTGATTCTGTCTTAGCAGGTTTTTGATTGTTTGTTTTGGTGTTTAAAAGGGTACAACCCTTTTTATTTCAATAAGATATCAGACGGATAAGTCAGCTTAATGCAACTCAAATCAACAAGTACAAAGTATTCCGATGTGAATCTATGCACCATCATTGATACTCAGTATATTAAAGTTTTGTAGTTCCAAGAATACTTCCAGGGCTCCCAGTTTTCCGATTTTTCTCAGAAATCCAAGAAATTTCAAAGGCTGCTTCTGAGGAAAAAAAGTGCTTTCCGAGAAAATAAAAAAAATCCGACTGAGAATTTTTTTCTTCTGCGAAATAGTCGGCTGTTTGTCAGTCTGTTGATCTCTCATAGCAGACACGAAATTTATGTAAGGGGGATAAATCCAGTATCATATTGTGCTGGTCACTTCTGGTGTTTTTTGTTTGTCAGGCGCAGCTTGTTTTCAGAACTGATTGCAAAACTTTTGAAAACAGTTTGACCATGTCTTGAGCTGATATTTTGGAGAGAGGGTCTGCTGCAGCAAAAATGTTTGACAAAGACTGTGAAAATAGCAGTGTTAGGAGTGGATTTCATGAAGAATTGATGTCATGGAAATGAGCACATGGCTTTCACTAGTTTCAAAAATAACAGAGCCTGGCATAACCTACTGTGCCTTGTGCTGCTTTGAAGTCATTTAAATAACTATAGTTAAGTCCAAGAAACACCAGATGAGGCAGAAAACTGCAAAGAATCTTGGAGCTGTTCAGTCTAGGTTGTTTTTTAATGTTTGCTGGAGCATACACTGGAAAAATACTCACCAAATCATTTATTTTGAAATCTGACGCCAGTATGTATAAATTATTTGCTTCAGTACAAAGGATAAAAAACAAGCCTAAACGTGTGCCAGATAGCATCAGATTGCACTATTTTGCATCTTTATTCAAATTTTCAGGGGGAGCACCCCTAGATTTTCAGAATTTTTTTTCATTTGGCATTGGGACCACTGCATTTCAAAGGTAAATCGTAAAGTTTAAAGTATATAGTACTATTAAGTGACCATTCATCGACTGACTTATAGAGCATTATACTTGTCAGATTTTCAGTACATTACTTATACCTTTGCTGTATGGTCCTGACCAAGATGTGTTTTATACTCGTGTGGAATTTTCCTTTTTTTTTTTTTTTTATCATTCTTAGTATTAACTCATAATTGGTACAGTGGAGAAGAATGATTGCTTTCTCTAAGATCTAAACAGTCACAAGATGCATACTTAATCCACTTCAGTTGTCTCCTGTAAAGTGTAGTTTGTAAGGTCATTTCAGTGACTGACAGTCTCAAAAGAACTCAGTATTAAGTCCCTTTGTTATTTCAGGTGGTGTACAACTGGGAATCAACTCCAAAGGGGAGCGACTGAAACATTGGTATGAAGCGTTGAAGAAGCCTAACCAGGAATTCAGTCGCTGGCATACTTTGCTGGCAGAGCTCACGCCTGAGGTTTATACCTAGCTGTTGTGCTGCCCTGTGTGCTTCAGTGCGCTCTGCATGTGTGTTGTGAGTCATCTCTGCTGTGTTACCAATTTTTATTTAGCTAATCCTAAACTCTCCCTGTATCCACCAGCTGCTTGCAGGAATGAGGAGTGAGAAGGTCAAATTTATGTATAAAGTTGAAAGCAGTCCCATAATCCCCTGAAATCATAAGGAAGTGACATTATGGATAGAGATCTCAGCGCTTAGATTTGATTTTATCAAGATTTTGCGCTATATAAATATTGTAATTATTAAATTAATTATTATTATTATAGATCTGCTGTGAGTTCAGCTTTCAGAGTGGGGTCCCTCTCCTCTCATTTGTTGCTTTACTTTCCCCATCCAAAACAAGCGTCACTGCCCTCGTTCAAGCAAACAGGAACCAGAAAAAACACAGAAAAGAATCAGAACATGTGTTTAATACAACCATACTAGACAGGCGCAGATTTTCGGCCAACTGGCCTTTGTCAAGCATAAGATCACAGACAGACAAACACCAAATTGTCAAGCATAAAATCACAGACAAACAAACACCAAAAATTAGGAGAAAAAGACTGAAACTTCCCTGCTGCTTCTTCCAGTGTGAGAAAAGCATTCTTTTCCTCCTAATTTTTGTATTTGGTGTTTGTTTGTTTTTTGTGATCTTACGCTTGACTAAGGCCAGTTGGCCAAAAATTTGTGCCTGTCTTGTCTTGTCTGGTTGTATTACATATGCGCTCTGATTCTTCTTTCATATTCTTTTTTCGTGTTTGTACTTTCCCCAGTTTTAATTAAACAAGTTCAGGTAGCTATACACAGATGGGTGTACTGGAGGCTGCACAAACAGACTGTGCTTGAAACAAACATAGTAGGCATGGTTGATGCATGGTTAAAATTCCTGTCTTCCAGCCTGACTGCATGGGTACAGGTCTGCTCTAGAAAAAATATTTTTTGCTTGTTGTTGCTTTGATATACTTATATTCTGCCTTTGGAGACATGCTCTTGATGAGTAACACATTTTTTTTACCCTGAAATACAGTATTAACCTCTTCCCTGCTTATGCCGTGTCTACTATGGGGCCGTTTTGATATGTCTTTACGCCTATATCCCTGTCTGCCACAGGGGGTTTTGGTCATCGAAATTTCGGGGGAAAAGATGGGAGATAACACTAGAAACTTGGCCAACCTCTTGTGGAGATGTCAAAGTGCAGTTTTTTCCCATTGACCATTCAGAGAATTGAATATTAGTCTGATTAGCATCGGAAAGTAATGAACCCGATAATGCGATTCAAGATGGCGGAACAACTGCCTATTCTGTCTCTTCCTCCACTGTGTTACACCCAAGAACTTACTGACTGTTGCATAGAAAAACATTCACAGAGAGTAATGATAATAAAAAACAACTTTTCACTTGATATCTGTTATATACAAAAACCAAATTTTGGTCTGTTTTGTGAGATTTTATGTGTGACTGCATGTGTATGTATGTTCTGAAAGCATTTTTTGTTTTTAGAAAAAGGCTCATTATATCAGCTCTAATCATACTGTTTTTCAACCAAATCAAATGACTATGACATCAAACCATAGCCAAGGGTATAAGGAAAAAACATGCCAAAAACTGAAAAGATATCTTATGAAATGAATGAGCAATAAACAAATTAGTAAACAAACTGAAAGAAGCAAATTTTTTTGTCTCAGCAGGCAGCAATGGAAAAGGCCACAAATACTGTGGCAGGGAAGGGGTTAAATCAAGGAAGAATAGGAGTTGGACCCTGAAAAACATTATGAAATTGAGGAAGGATTTGAGTTTGACCCTGAAAAACAGTAAAGTTTCCTACACAAAGCTGGTGGATGAGGTGAAGGAGTGAAAGGGTTAAGTTTTTGCAGCTGGTGGATAGGGTGCAGGAGTGAAATGGTTAAGACTTATGGGACTATTATATACCTTTCTTTATTTTCGTAAGTTATGTAGTAAACATGATAAACTAGCACCCTATCTAGCAGTGTCTTTGTTGACTTCGCTTTGGAGTGTGATGCTAGCAACATGTTTTATTTATTGCAGTATGTTTATTTGATGGTGTTTTAACCCCTTGAGTGCCAACATTTTTTTCCGTCAGTTGTTTTCAGGTGCCGAGGAAAAACGTTGCATCACAACCATGTACAATAAAACAACTGTTGCTTCCATATTTGTGGGAATCTATGCATGAAATTACACAGAATGATGCATTAGGCATGAGTAAATGTATTTTCAGATGATTTATGTATTAATTTCTTGAAATTACTACATATTTGTAATATTTTGTGGAAATTTTTATAAAAAAAAACTCATAACCGCTTACAATAGAAACCAGAAAACAAAGGAAAAAATAGAAGGTGTGGCCCTTCTGACAAAATCTAAAAGTATTCAGACTTTGAATGACCACTTACTGACAGATCACTGACAGCTGACAAGCTACAAAGACCTGCAGTATACTGTAAAAGTACTATTGCATTAAGTGGCTTGACCCCGTCACGTCATCCGCTGCCCCCACGACCCCCACCCCTACCCCCACTCCATCACCCTAGTCCTCCCTTTGCGGCTTCTAATAGTACTCACTGGAAGTGATGTGTTATTCTACAATGTCCCAGCTGACTATTTCAAGAGTGTGAAGGTGTTGGCTGGCTGCCAGTAGTGCCTGTGGCCACAAACCCTTTGTGTCATGTGCTCGTAGGATCAGTACTTTTCATGCCGGGTCTGTCTGGTGCACATTTCATACCAACAGCCAGTAACTACTGCTGTTTTCAACCTCTTCTTGTGTCAGAACTGTCTTCTGAATCATCCAACAGTCATTTATAAGTTCCTGACTCAACTTGTATGCTTTCAAAGGTTGAAAACATGCAGCATTGCAAGACAGTCCTGTTGTTGCCATTATGCTGAAAACCAGTTTCTATTCTCAGATAAATAAAACCAATCTGGTGAAGGTTGCATAGGTTAACAAGTCATGTAAGGGAAGCCATCACTTTTGTGAACCCTCTCTAAGACTGACAACATCAGTTATTGTTTCTCTCCCATTTACATTAGGCTGAAAAGTGTCAAACTACCGACATAAATTTTACGTTTGTACGCGCCACAGAAGGCTCTGAGAGCTCCGTAAGTTTTACGTTGTGGCACTTATGGGGTTAAGATAAATTTACTAAAAGCGTGAGTAAAATTAAAATATTGCTAGTGCAGTCATGGCTTTTTGAGTTGAATTTGTAAACAGCTTAAGTAGAATTGATGTATTTCTAATGCAGTCATGGCTTCTTTTAGTTGAATTTGTAAACAGCCTAAGTAGAGTTAATGTATTTCTAGTGCAGTCATGGCTTCTTTTAGTTGAATTTGTAAACAGCCTTGGTAGCATTAATGTATTTCTAGTGCAATGTAATGGTCAGTTCCTTGATAGATGTTTATATCGCTGTGTAGATAGTAGGGAGTTTGGTTTGATGTCTGAAGTAGTGTTTGAGTATTTGTGTAATTGTTGTGATTCTGTCTGAACTGTTAACCTTTATCAGTGGCATAGTCTTACCTTATTATGCCTGGCCAGCAAAGCAACTGTTGTAATGGAAAAGTGTGTTTCAGTTATATTTGAACTTTGTAATGTCGTAATGAATATGCGTCGTGCTATAAGTATTTTGTTACATAGTCTACATACAGTACGCATGTACTAATTCATTTTAGTTACAATGTTTAAACTGTTATGTAATTATAACTGCAACATTTCCAAAGGTGGAATGTTTTGAGTCATTCATTAATACTATTTTTGAATCCATTTATATCTGTTAGGGAATAATCTCGCCTGTAGTGGGAAAATTTGGTATCAGAGTATGAATGATGAAAGGTATATAATACGTGGTTGACTGACAGAGCTGGAAAACATGTTTTAAAGAAGATATTCTTTTTTTCCTTAAAATACACTACTGGATAACTGGGAACCAGCTGTTTTAAACAACATGAGAGGAGACAGTGGGAGGCACAAAATTTACGAAATGTGAATGGTCATTCAGGTGTGAAAGGATTGGTTCGCAAGATTTTTATTTTCAGCACCTAAAATGTTATAATCTGTCAGCATTTAGAGTGGTTATCACTACAGCTATTTTGTCTGATGTTTTGTCGCTTTTTTTGGTCGGTGTTAAAGGCAGTTTGATCAGTGTGTTTTGGTTCCTTCGTTTGTTTTCAAAAATGCTTTGTAAACTAAGAAAAGATAAGAAAATCAAGTGTTTATGGGAGAGCAAGAAAGAAAGATGAAAATCAGTTTGACATCAGTATGTCGAGGTAATGAAAGTATTCAAAAGATCATTTCTAATCATGTTAACCCTTCATCAGGTGCAATCTTTTTTTTTTTTTTGTGAAGTCTTTCAGCTGTAGGAGGGCAGGACAGGGTGACGGTGTAGGAAAAAGAAAGAAAGAAAGAAAAAGTATGTATAATATATTACTAACAGTAGGATTCACATAGCAGCTTAGTGAGAAATGCCGATGACATTACACATACATCGCTCATTGTGAACTAAAATGAATATACAAATTTAGAAAAAATGTCATTCAGGATTTAGAAAAAAAAATCATGCAAGCCAAATTTAAAAAAGAAGTTTCAATCAACATGCACAACAGACATCCATCGGTTCATAAAAAACAGTTATGGGATTTTTTTCCTTCTACCCCCACTGACTCCTATCCAGAGCTGAGCATGCTATGGGCTTGCTGGGAAGACTTGGACCACACAGTCAAGTCACATCCACTTTACGTGTGCTTCACTGATGATTATGTTGAAATTTCTTGACCAACACCTCAGGTGTCTGTATCTCATGTGCCAGGTTGATGCCAGGATATTTAAAAAGAAAAGTTTTTAGGATCATCGCACTCAGGGAGGTTACCTTTGTGCTCACCTTTTTTTTTTTCTCCCCCCCCCATTTTCTACTCCACCCTAATGACCACAGAAGCTGGAGCAGTTCTTACAATGTGATGTTGAGGATGATAGTCATGATGCTATGGAGTTCCATCTAGGATTGAGACTGTGTGACAGGGCTGTACTCTATGCTTACTATCATAATATATCCTGGCATCAACCAGGCTGGAGAGATACAGACACCTGCGGTGCTGGTCAGAAGATTTGAGCAACACCTTCAATGACATATACGTGAAGTGGATGAGTCTGTGTGGTCCCAGTCTTCCCAATGAGCCCATAGCATGCCCGACTCTGGGTAGGAGCCGGTTAGAGCCAAAAAATCCCACAGTGATTTTGGAAGGGACTGATGGGGATTTGAACCCACAACCTTCCAGTCAGTGGTCCGTTGCGGTAACCATTACACCACTGCGACTGGTGGTTGATGCTAGGATATATTTGCTTCTAAAAGCTCAGGCTGTGTGTGAACCAGGTGTGGGTCACTAAATGGATGGGTGACCAGTTAAGCCTTTCACTTCCAACCGTGGAAGTAGCCGCGGTATAGGGGTCACTGTACTCTGAACACTGTTATGAAATGGAAAGTAAGCTGAAATCATGTGACTGCAGTCACATGACCAGATCGCACTTCCATGCAATGGCCGCACACAAACTTTTTTATTTTGGGAAGTTTTGGACCGATTTTGATAGGATTTTTTTCATTTGAAAAAGTGCTGACCGTATCGAAGCCCAAGATGGCGTCTAGATGCTATACTGTTGAGGAAGTAGCTCGATTTTTGATGGATTTAACCTGATAATCCGGACAGTTCTGATGATGGAAGTGGTGGCCGTGGTGACAGAGATGCCATTGTTGTTCAACCAACAGAGGATTCTAGTTTGGACAGTGATTATCCTGAGGATTTTGTTGACATTCCAAGCACCTCAAGGTAGGTGTGATCGTGTGCGTGTTCGATCAAGTGGACAGACAGACACGTGCTAGGAGTGAACCGAGCTGTGTTTGTTCTGCAGCAGACGATACTTTTGATGTCGACATTCCAAAGGAGTACCACGGCCGCCATGGACCTACTGAGTTCCTGCCACTGGATGGATGTTGTGTGGACTTTTTTGACTTGTTTTCTGATGAAACTGTACTGCTTGTTTATAAAATTGTAAAAATTCTAAAGTCTTTGATAATGCCAAACTCCTCCAAGATTATAAATTGTACACCATTTTTCATCATTTCTGCCAACAATAATCTTTATAAAACGTTCACATTAATTTTTTTTTTTTAAATCAACTCCTAATTATCTTTTGAAAAGTAAATTATCCCCCTTGACCAGGAGTTATCTGTGCTTGGATTGACAGAAAAACATCTGCAATGAATAGCCAGTTCATTTTCCTTCAAGAAAATATATAGTTTATTAGATATTAGGTAATTTAATTATTTTTTATTATTTTTTCTCTAATGTAACCCATTTTTTTAGCAAAAAATCTGAAAAGTTCCGGAAGTCCAGGGGTTAACTAGCCTTGGCATGAAGACATGGCCTACCCAGGTATACATGGGCATCTGTCCCTTTTTAAGGACAGGAACGGTAAAGCAGCAAGGGAAGGAAGATGGACACTACCCTCGTAATGCATACCCCAAGAGAAATTGAGGTGTGGTTAACACTTCAGTCTGCAACCACTCACCATGGTTTAGTGGTTAGCATAACAGACTGGCTTCTGGAAGGTTTTGGGTTCAAATTCCCATCAGTCCTTCCCAAATCATTGTGCGATTTTTTCAGCTCCAACCAGCTTCTGCTCGAAGCTCAGCTTGCTATGGCTCATTGGGAAGACTGGGATCATACAGTCAGGTCTCATCCACATCACAGATGGTCATTCAGGGTGTTGCTCAAATCTTCAGACCAGCTCTGCAGGTGTTTGTATTTCTGGGGCCTGGTTGAGAGTAGAATACAGCCCTGTCGCTCAGTATCAATCCTAGATGGAACTGCATAGTGTCATGGTTATCGTCCTTCTCATCGTCATGGCATTGTAAAAATTGTGCCAGCTTCTGTGGTCATTGAGATGGCACAGAAAATGGAGGGGAAAAAAGGTGAACACAAAGGAAATCTCCCTTGCGTAAAAAAAAAAAAATCCTTCAGTGATTGCTTGGGATATGGGGAAAGATTTATCCTGACTTGTACCCATCCCTGTTTAAGTTGCATGCACTTGGTTCTTGTTTGCCTTCTTAATTGATTTTTGTATATGTATGTTCAGTATGTTCATGTTGTTGTTTGCATGTACATTGTATGACTCTTTTCTGTCCTCATTTTTGTTTATAGCCGGATGAATATTGAAGAAGAAAAGCAGGAAGCGAAAGGAGGGAAGGAGTCTTGACGAATCAGACAGAACGTTGATTTTCTCCGTGCTGACCTTTGGGCCGATGACCCCTTCCACGCTTTTCTTTGTGTTAATCGTTTATTGGCGTGTTAATTTATTTACTCTGAACAGTTGGACGTTATTTATTTCCTCAGGATTTTTGTTGTTTGTCCTGAATGATAATGATGGTGCACACTGACTGTGCAGCATGTTATTTGTTTTTTTTGTTTTTGTTTGTTTTTTACATACACTGAAGTTGGCATGATCTAGTTGTTTTGTTGCATTTCGACTTGCGTACTGACTTATTCTGTGAGGCATCTTCTTCAGTTCCATCGCCCTGGCATCTTTTTTCTCCCCATCTTTTCTCTCCTCTTCTCTTTTTTTTCTCTCCTCTTCGCTTTTTCTCTTCCCATTTCTCCTAACTCTTGGTCTCTTTGCCATATTTACAGTTTTGAAATAGATATGGAAGAGGGATAGAGAGAATTTGTCTTGTTTGTGTGTTCCATCCCATCTTTTTTGCTTATGTCAAATTTACAGTCTAAAAAAAGGATATTTGAAAGCTACTGAGAGACTAAAAATGCTTTCTTCGTCTCTCTTGTCTTTCTATCAGTCATATTTATACTTTAGAATTGGACATGTAATAGTTGTTAAGAGACTATGATAGGTAATAAATTTTAATTTGTATGGTTCATGTCGTGCTGGATCAGCCTGGGAACTAATACGTCTTAAATCAGGAACTGTGTCAAACGAGTAAAAATGTTCTTATGGCCAAATTCCACTTTGATGGAACACTTGACTCACTGCCATTTCCTGCTGTTATAAGGATTTTTGAAACACTGCCTCATTGAAGGAGCAATAACCTCACTTCTCTTAGTAAGAATTACACTGTTGATGCAGTTACAACTGGCTAAATCTTGTTTTTGTCAAAAAAAGAAATTGTTGGTCAGGTAATGTACAGCCAAACAAAATTACACTGTTGATACAGTTACAACTGGCTAAATCTTGTTTTTGTCAAAAATTGTTGGCCAGAGTAATGTACAGCCAAACAAGATGATTCATATTATTTATGAAGGTGATAGATCAGCAATAAATGTCTACATTCAGCCTTCACCCCCCAATAGGGGGATAAGCTTTACACTTTCTTTACAAAAAGAAAGTGGGGCTTATGTCAAGTGGTATGATTATTATGAAAATCCATTAACCCTCTGACTCCCTCACCCCATCCATCAGCTTCGTGCATTATACCCTACCCATCAACTTCCTGCAGGAAGCTGGTGAATAGGTGAGGGTTTGAAAGGAGCAAAATGTTTTAGTCGTAAACACACCTCCTTGGGTCTGATGAAGAAGACTTTACAACTTAAAGCATAGTGTTTTTACTGTGGACTTTTAATGGATTTTTATTGCTTTACCTTTTTACATAGTTTGTTTTAACACTTTCACTCCCATGCCCTGTCTTCTGCCAGTGGATAGGGTGAGGAAGAAAGCTGGTAGATAGAATGAAGAAATGAAAGGCAGTCGTCTTTGTAAAGTCAGTAGCAATAAAGATTGTTTTTCGCACAGTAATACAATGGATAATGACACCTGATGAAGTGAATGATAGATCACAAGTAGCAGCATTGGCTGTTGTTGTTGTAAGCACAAAGCACAGAATGTATGATGAGACATAGCATTATCATCACCTTTTTTTAATCATGATAATTACACAATGTGCAGTTTTATTATTACAAAGTACTAACAGGTTGTACATTATGTAGATCCGTGTCACAGTGGAATGCAGCATGAATGATGAATGTTTTCTTCCCCATATGCCCAAAACTTCATGAGATGTTGTTTTCTAATTTTTAGAATAGAACACTTAGAAGCTAAGTGTACGGTAGCCTTAGTAGAAAAATGGGATTTTATTAATAACTTAACATTTTGAATACACAAAGTGTATGCATAGCTTTAATGATAATAAAGAATGTTTTCACCTATCAAGAACACAATTTCAAACCTAGAGTGTTTGATAGGTGAGGTCATAGTAAAGTAGCAGATATATTTGTCATAATGTTATCAATAACATGACACCTGAACACAAAATATATGATATGCCTTAGGAACAGTAGGGGGTATCAATCTCATGATGTCATGGAGAATACAGCATTATCATTAATATTATCACTGTTATTGTTTGAAGCCCAGCCAAATATGCAGAACCATGTCAGGGCTCTAACCATCTCAAAAGATACACAACACATTGAAAAAAATGGAAAAGAAAACGAAGTACACACATTAATACATTTGCACACATAATCAAAGGATATGCCCCTGGCATTGATCATTCTGCTAAATTCATCACCACGGGCTTTAAAAAACAAACCTAACCACAAATAAAAATATAACTCTGGACTTAAAACATAAAAACTGGCCTAAATTACATCACATTTTCTTGAACCAAAAATGCAGTTAACACATGTACCCAGTCAGCAATCATAAGAGAAAGTATGTAAAGCTTTACAGAACATTACAGTGAATGGACAAGCAAGGCAGAATATGATTGGAAGAGATGACAGAAAGCAAAGGAGCAAAGCAGAAACAAAGAGACTGACAAACAAAAGGAAATTAGTAGCATAGAATTTGCATAAGGTGGGGATACTTTATTTTGAAAGAGCCCCGGCATTCCAACAGAGGAAGAATAGAGCATCAAGCACAGATTGTATGGTAGGCTTTTACAGCTAAAAATAGGATAAGAGACGTTTTTTTTTTTTTTTCCCACTACTGTGTTACCAAGAGCACATCAACCACAAAGTGTATGATAGGCGTTAATAGCAATAGTGGATGTTTCTCTTCAACTACTATTACAGATGCAAGTACCAGGCAAAGTATATGGTGGGCCATAGTGGCACCAACTTAAAGTAAGAGAAGTTTTTTTCAGCATTGTTGACAAAAATACAGTACCTAACACAAAGTGCGTTATGGGACACAGCAGCTGTGATTGTTGTTTTTTCTCAGTATATTACCATAGACATGACGTCTAACATTACTTCTTTAAACATCATGATTAAATCCCAATGTATTGTCAGGGGAGAAGTAATGGGACAGGGCAGCAGACAGATTTTTTTCTGTATCTGTATGAAGTACGGCAACATGCAGTTCATGCAAATGGAGATAGGTAGGTCCAGTTTGGGATATTTGTCTCCCAGCTCTTCCTCTGTCAACCTCGGCAACAACCTCCCTCCTGGGTACCCTAAAGATGGTCGGTGGACGGTGTGTCATGGCATTTTCTTGTAACCCTCATGTCCTTTCAATAAGCTTATTGCAATCTAGGCGATGGCTGTGGTGCTTGTTTCCTCTCCAAGTGGTGTAAAATTTGCACCCAGACTCACATCTCTGCTGTAGGTCACATGGAGTGGTAGGGTGGTTGGGTAGGAGTCGGGGGTGTAAGAAGGAGAGAAAGAAAATGTGACCAGTCATGTATTGAATGACCACATTAAAAATTTCATGCTTAACAGGGTGGGTGCTTCATCCACTCAACATCGTTTAGCAATATACCATTGGTATTGACTGGGATTGATTTTTTAAGATTGTCATCATGGACGCAGCACTTGATATAAAATGAGTTGTAAGACACAGCATCAGTGCAGATGTTTTTTGATCTGACAGTGTGATTGTGAATCAAATGAAAATAGTGTGTCCCATGTTATTCATTTTTTATTTATGTATTTGTCCTGTTAAATTGACATACGCAATAATAATGGTTACGCACACAGTTATCTATGTAAAAATGCATCGTCAGATGAATGTCTAGATAAATATTGATCAGTTTGGTTCATGGTCTCATTCAGTCGAGAGGTTAATATATATTTGAATGGACATTGACTTTTTTTTTTAATACAGTATACAGTTACTTAACAAAAAGTTATTTTGCTCAAGGATTTTCTGAACTGATTTGATATACATTTGATGTTATAATTAGACTAAGGTATACCAAGCGTAACTTTGAAAATGTTTATTGTAAAGATCATACGGTTCAAGCGTCCAGAACAGAAATTGTTAGTGTGTCTGTGTCTTGTTTTTGTTGAAAGGCTGATGTAGAGGGGAGAGTGAGGGGGAGGGAACAAGAAGAAAAAGGAATAGGGCGAGAGAGAGAGAGAAAGAGAGAGAGAGAGTTGGCAAAGTACATGTAAGCTTGGTTTTTTGTGTGTATGTTTTTGTTGTTTTTGTCTGTGTACGTAAAACTCAACCAGCACTACCACTTATTATCATGCCACTCACTCCCCAAGCCCCTACACCCTTTAACTGTTGGTGTTAAATTCCCCCTCCTGTTTCCAACCTTAAGGTGAGATTTTTGTAGTGACAGACAATAGGTACATGCTTCTGAACATTCCATGTCTGTACATGTGAGCAGATTGAATTACTCAGCTTATGTTATGCTGTCGTCCTGTTAGTTTTTCACAGATAAGTTGTTAAATAATCATAGTCCTTTAGTTTGCTCATTCCATCGCTGTAAAAAGGGGGATGTTTTGCATGGTGTTCCTTACTGTATCAGAGCAGTGCATGCTAGGTTCTGTTTGTCTACATTTTTGTGAAAATTACAAAGTGATAGTGAAAAGACGGCTTTAGGGTTTTCCACATAGCTAAACCAGTTGCTGGTCTGATCCATTGCTTGCTTCTTCATTGTGATAAGAAAAAGCATTGTTATATTTACAGAGCTTGGTTGTAGAAATAAGCACAAGAAGAAAAATTTTTCATTTGTGCCTGTCAAAATGCCATGCTTTAAGCATGCAAAAACATGCCATTTTTAAACTTCTGAATCAGTGTACCACATTTTAATCAGTTGAAACAGACTGAACTTTTTGTGGTGATTATTAGCTGTTGGTACACTTGTTGATGAGTAAGACAGGCTGATCGCTCTAGATGAAAAAATTGAAAACAAACAAACAAATGACTAGCAAAACAGACAAATCTGTTGTAGGTCTACTTGCAGCGTTTCCAAAAATTTGTTATTGAATTCATTGCTATACTTGACCCAGGAAAGTGTCTCAATGTATGGTAGAACTTATGTTTTATTGATGAGCCAATTTTATGACCAAAACAGTGTGGACATCCTTGCATGCTTGCCATTTTCGTTCTTTCGCCTCCTCACAAAATGTGGGACATACTTGGCAGATCCAGAGAACAGAAATGTTCTGGAATAGGAAGGTAGTGAGTAGTGTGTGCACCGCAGTTGGTGATGAGAATAAGCTCGCAAGGAAAATGTTCACAACTTGTTAGAAAGGAACAAAATAAACATCATGTTGTTAAGATTCTCTGAGGAGTCTTTGTGGCTGGCTTAGAAGAGATGGATAATTTAAACTTCTTTAGTTTGTTCAATAAGGTTCTTGCAAAAATGGACTTTGATTTTCTCGCAGTGAATTTCTGGTCATCCTCTTGAGATGGAACAGGCCGTTGATTCAGAGACTTTATTTCTTTCTTTAGTTTGGGTGTTCTTTTTCATTGATCTAAAAGACTTGTCTTGAGCATTTTTAGAAATGTTGTGAGGATACTTTCAAATTTTTGAGTATCTGTTTACGATACAATACAGTCATGTACTTGCATGCACACAAACATAACACGCTTTTGCTTGTGAACCCACCACTAACCTTAAACCATGTATATTCGTGTAATTGAGATAGTAAATTGGTTCCTATCCCTATCCATCCGTTCTACACACGCGTATTTCCAGTCTTTATTATACTTAAACCTTTCCCTACCCACCCTCAATTTTCACTAATTTATGGGCACATTTTCACTTCCCAGGACATGGTATAGTTGAGAGAGTATTATCTGTGTTAATTTTTGTGAAACTTTGGGATGCTTTCATTCAGATTATTCAGATACCTGTTTTGAAATGTGAGGGAGCGTGTATATGCATTTTGACAGATGAAAATCTGCAGTTGTTGGTCAGTTGTTTACCAACAGATACCCACTTTATTTGAGTTGGATAGATTGGATTAAATATTTGGATATTTGGATACATTGTACGTCTTATTACATAAAATACAAATTACTCTCTGTCAAAGTAGATTGGAGGGGGATAATGTTTTATGTCTTATCACATAAAATACAAGTTGCTCTCTGTCAGTGTAGATTGGGGGGGGGGGGGGGGGATAATGTTTTATGTCTTATCACATAAAATACAAGTTGCTCTCTGTCAAAGTAGATTGGGAGGGGGGGGGGGATACTATTTTATGTCTTATCACATAAAATACAAGTTGCTCTCTGTCAGTGTAGATTGGGGGGGGGGATAATGTTTTATGTCTTATCACATAAAATACAAGTTGCTCTCTGTCAGTGTAGATTGGGGGGGGGGGGGGTGATAATGTTTTATGTCTTCTCACATAAAATACAAGTTGCTGTCTGTCAAAGTAGATTGGGAGGGGGGGGGGGGGTAATATTTTATGTCTTATCACATAAAATACTAGTTGCTCTCTGTCAAAGTAGATTGGGGGGGGGGGGGGGATAATGTTTTATGTCTTATCACATAAAATACAAGTTGCTCTCTGTCAAAGTAGATTGGGGGGGGGGGGGATAATGTTTTATGTCTTATCACATAAAATACAAGTTGCTCTCTGTCAAAGTAGATTTTTGGGGGGATAATGTGTGTTGCCTTGAAATTTTTTTATGTGTGCAAAGTGCATGTTGCATTTTTTTGTACATGCATACAGGAAGAAGAAAAAAAAAGTGTGGTGCTATACTACAGCAACATGGTCTTCACAGGCAGGATTTCATGCACAAAAATGTCATTGTGACAAAACAGTTGATAAATGAAAATAAAAAAATATCCAATGTAGTCTGCATGGGATCTGGGTTTATTTAAACAAATAGCTAGTACCCACACCACAACTTAGGGTCTAGTATGGGAATCAAACCCAGGACTTTTTGCATTTCAAATAGACGCTTTAACCTCTAGGCCACTGTTCCACTGTGTATCTTTGAATGGGTCTGAGTTGTAGAGTTCTACTAGTGTGAAAGTGTGACAGCATGTGTTTTTCAGTTGTAAGTCAGTTGAGACTTTAATGCCATTTGTGTCAGACACGCAATGCCCCAAGAAATCGTGAAATATGAAGAAGCTTTGGTTGATTTTCAGAAACATTTTGTTTATGAAATAATTTTTGTGTAAAGATGTCAGAAGAAGAAGAAAAGTGATAGGGGGTGTGTGTGTGTGTGTGTTTGAGACTGTGTGTGTGTGTGATTTGTTTTTTTGTTTGTTTGTTTGTTTTTCTTTTGCCATTTTTCTGCTCTCTCTCTGTCTGTCTCCCTGTCTCTCTCTCTCCTCTTTTAATTCATGTTACCTTTTTTGTTATTGTATTTAATCTGCTGAACAGTGTTACGAGGCTTGACATTTTAATGAAGACATGTTCCCAGACTATATTGTAGAATTATCTTTCAAATAAAAAAAAAAGTGTGAACATGTATACAGATCGGGTTCATTGTTTGTTTGTTTTTTTTCCTGCATTTTGTAAAGCCTGAAGATGCCAAGTTCTTATGGTGGAGTGTGCTGTGTTTTGAAAAACATGCACACCATTTACTCAACATGAAGCATTCCTATCATTACAGATAGCATTTTGTCCAAGCATAAGAATCTGAACTCAACTTTTTTCTGGACACTAACATTTTGTTGTAAATTTGATGCATAAGTTGTTTTTTTTGTCGATACAATCTCATTGTGAGTAATACATTCCCATTGTGAAAAGGTATCTTTGATTGATATGCCTTGCATGCATCTGTATCCTCCAAGCATTCCTGTTCAGTCCAGTGATGCGGGTTATGTCTTCATTGATGATGGTTTGTTTAGTTTATACATTTTTTTGGTCATTAATGGATCTGTGAGAGAGAGAGAGAGAGAGAGAGAGAGAGAGAGAGAGAGAGAGAGCAGATATATGTTTGTATGTGTATGCATGTGTATTTGTGTGCATAAGTGTGTGTGTGTGTGTGTGTGTGTAGATAATTGTTTATGTACATTATTTGATTACTTACTAACAAACTAATGAGTACTGTAAGAGTGACCATAGAAGAGATAATGACTCGAGCATTCAGAATACATACATGGGGCTAGAGTAAAGTTGAAGCCTGAGAAACAAAGACTTTAGAGGCAAAGAACATCAGGACCTTCACCTGTTGTGCGGCACCCCATCAGTTTATTCGCTGCTGGCCTGAAATGGTGATGGGAAGTGGAATAATTTTGACCAAAATATCTTAAGCATGCTTTTGTATATTATGTACACATTGGTGTTTTAACATTTTCCATGTTTTCTGCCCCAGGCCGTACGGTTTGGTTTTGATATCAAACAGGTTGGAAATAAATGTTCAGACTTGTTTTGATATGTACTGTCAAAAATGTTGAGTATGTTACAGTCTGTTAAATGGTTTGCTCTAGGAGTGAATTTTATTCTGTCAGCTTTAATACAAAGAAAACAGACATTTTCTGAACATTTAATATACAGCACAAATGTCATGATTTAGAACCAGATAACTTGTTATAAAGTGATAGAAGTGAGGATTCAATTCTAAAAAGACAGTGGAAGAAGAAAATAAGACTAGAATTATACCAAACGGTGGAAGTTTTTTTTTCCTTTGAAAACTTGATTTTTGTGTTGAATTCTATAGTTTTATATTACAGTGGCAATCAAAACAAGGTCATTGTATGTAGAGAACCAGATCTCAAGCTTCTTTTCTCAAATGTCTTTATGTTTATTTATCTTTCCATACAAGAACCATGAAACAGAATCTCTTCAATTTTCTGTAACCATTTATTGTAAACAGTATTTACTATTTCTCTTATTGGTGATTTACTTGCCTATAAATCTGCATGGTTGTGAATTTATTTATTGACACTTGCCTTTTGTGTAAAGGATGTGAATTTTACGGTCTGTGTTTTTACGCTTTTTTGGATCCTATCAACTGCATATACTTGTGTCCACCAGTATTGTGGCTGCTTTGCAAGAAATTTGAAATCTTTTCTCAGTTTACAAATTTTACAAGTTGGACGCCATATTTCACTCTGCCTTTTTGAGAACAAAGGGGTCTGGTTTAGATGTATATATTTCTATATGAACACAAATTTTCAGCAGCACTTCCTGAGCTGTTTATAGATTAGAAATGGACATGATTTTTCAACTTTATTTTTCAACTTCTCTTGTCTGCTCATTTTAATGAACAGATGTGAAAGAATTTTTGTATACATCGTGCTCTGACGGAAGTATTTTCTTTACATTATAATGGTGCTGTGGAACTGACAACTTATGGAGATAGAAAAAAAAAGAGATTTCTTTATCATGCACTACTGAACATCACATTATGAAGAGTAATTTCTTAGAAAGTTTGTTTTTCACAGATCATTTACCATTTGTATTTAAATCAATTGAGCGAATCATGGGATTTTAAAATTTTTGTCAGTCCATTAATTATTGATTGATTATTAGTGCAAATTTCAGTGCTGGTCTGTATCAAGTTAGCTGATTGTGCATGGCTTGGAGGGAAACCTGTGTATAGTTACAAAGGAAAACATTAACACTTCATGCGTGAGGAAGTCTACGCAAGCTGTATGTCTTTACTTGTGAAATAGTTTATTAATCACTTTCTGCTCTCTCACTTCATGATATTCTGTAAAGAAGATAGGATTTAGCCTTGCCTGTGGAAGGATGGTGCAAATGTCAGATTTTCACCAGATGACAGTCAGTCTGTCAGCTCCATAGAATATGTTATGGCCTCAATTTGAAACAATGGTGGGTTTCTTCAGTTGAAGGGTAATGGCAAGGGCTGAGTTGAGGGTTTATACATTGACTGCGAGATGTCAGCTGGTAAAGTGAACAAGACCCGGCTGTCATTGGATATTCAGTAGGCCTCTTGACCTTTGTTTGTCGATATCTTAGACAACAAGAATGTTTTTAAAAAATCAAGAAATTGAGCAAATTAAGAGACTGAGTTGCATTAATGTATTAATTTTTTTTAGGATTTGTTGCATAAATGTCCTGTTTTTATTGTTGTTGTTTTTTTCACTTCACTTTTTAAAAAAATCAGCATTAGTTGTTACAGATGCAACAGAAATATCACTTTGCTTATCCCAGTTGTTATAAACGTTGATAACACATTTCACTTTGCATCATTTATATACACATCTTTATTAAATCAAGTAGTCACATTCATCATTGAATTTTTTTTCCACAGTCAGTATTTTACATGTTCCAAACTCTTGGAAAACGCACATTGGCTGAGGATATTGGACAGATGTATAGGCTGATATTGCATAAAGTAGAAAAACATGACTGGGTTATTTGTTTCATGATACTAACTTTGGGCTATACAGTTTGGATTTCTTTTAGATTTAGCTTACACTTTAGTTCACAAGCACTGTGCGTCATGTGATATTTCTTGGATGCCTCATTAAATGTTCTTGGTGTACATTTTCTGATATACGCAGTTTTGATTGTAAACACATTCCTGTAATTTATACATTCTTTGTGTATTATGTACACATTGTGTACCTTGATTGTAAACATTCTGTATTAAACACAGGTGTTTGTCATGTATATATCTTGTTAACTGTAAACATTCTTGTCATGTTCACATTTTTAGTTACACGCATGGTTGCAATATTTAGCATAGTCTCTCATTGTCTCAGACAGTGTGGCCGACAGTTTCACCTGTGGTCGTAGCAGCTGTGATGATTTGTCCACATTTATTTTCCATCTTGTACTGTGACTTTATTTCTTTTGTTATTCTCATTTTGTTGCAACATGAATAAAGAATCGGTGTCTTCAGCTTGTGTTCTGGTATGTTTCATTTTTGTGTTTCAGTCCATTTTAGTTCAGTGCCACAGATGTTATGATCATAGTGTAAATGAGATTATTGAATCCTGTGTAGAGGCTTGCCTTAGATATGACACAGTCAGGAGAACCTATGTTGTAGTTGTATGCAAGACATGTTTTGAGAAGTTCCATAAGAATAATGGAATAATGGTGCATATTCTAAAGACGGGTCTCAAATTTTGAAGAAAGCAAACATGATTATCTGGTAAACGTTCAGTGGTTTGGGATCAATTTCACACAGATACACCCATACACACACACTTTCTCTCTCTCTCTCTCAATTCAAATACATGTAATACCAATACACTTGTAATTTGAACAGATTTTATTTTTCAACATTCACAGGGATGGAAATACATATGTAAACAACAGATGATTTTCATTATTTTAC
The DNA here is from genome assembly GCA_030674185.1 of Monoplex corrugatus. Classification (NCBI taxonomy): domain Eukaryota; kingdom Metazoa; phylum Mollusca; class Gastropoda; order Littorinimorpha; family Ranellidae; genus Monoplex; species Monoplex corrugatus. The sequence goes on along the minus strand of JAPXFY010000025.1, from coordinate 37,295,082 downwards.
TTACACTTCACCAATATACATCATACACTTGGACGGAGTGAAAAGCAGTGAAAGGCATTCATCACACATGGTCAACAGAAATAGGTTAGTTAAATCAGACTAAATTTTACCCAAAGAGAACAACAACAACAAAATGATGTAAAATAACAGACCTTACATAAAGCCCACACAGAAAAGCTGAAGCTAGTTTGTATACAATGTGGTAATGGATTGCCACTACAGAGTTTGTCTACAATGTGGTAATGAATTGCCACTCCAGAGTTTGTTACAATATGGTAATGGATTGCCACTCCAGTTTGTCTATAATGTGGTAATGGACTGCCACTCCAGTTTGTCTACAATGTGGTAATGGATTGCCACTCCAGTTTGTCTACAATGTGGTAATGGACTGCCACTCCAGTTTGTCTACAATGTGGTAATGGATTGCCACTCCAGTTTGTATACAATGTGGTAATGGATTGCCACTCCAGAGTTTGTCTACAATGTGGTAATGAATTGCCACTCCAGAGTTTGTCTACAATGTGGTAATGGATTGCCACTCCAGAGTTTGTCTACAATGTGGTAATGGATTGCCACTCCAGTTTGTCTACAATGTGGTAATGGATTGCGACTCCAGTTTGTCTACAATGTGGTAATGGACTGCCACTCCAGTTTGTCTACAATGTGGTAATGGATTGCCACTCCAGTTTGTCTACAATGTGGTAATGGATTGCCACTCCAGTTTGTCTACAATGTGGTAATGGACTGCCACTCCAGAGTTTGTCTACAATGTGGTAATGGACTGCCACTCCAGAGTTTGTCTACAATGTGGTAATGGATTGCCACTCCAGTTTGTCTACAATATGGTAATGGATTGCCACTCCAAGTTTGTCTGCAATGTGGTAATGGATTGCCACTCCAGTTTGTCTCAATGTGGTAATGGATTGCCACTCCAGTTTGTCTACAATGTGGTAATGGATTGCCACTCCAGTTTGTCTACAATGTGGTAATGGACTGCCACTCCAGAGTTTGTGTACAATGTGGTAATGGATTGCCACTCCAGTTTGTCTACAATGTGGTAATGGATTGCCACTCCAGTTTGTCTACAATGTGGTAATGGATTGCCACTCCAGTTTGTCTACAATGTGGTAATGGACTGCCACTCCAGAGTTTGTCTACAATGTGGTAATGGATTGCCACTCCAGTTTGTCTACAATGTGGTAATGGATTGCCACTCCAGTTTGTCTACAATGTGGTAATGGATTACCACTCCAGTTTGTCTACAATATAGTAATGGATTGCCACTCCAGTTTGTCTACAATGTGGTAATGGATTGCCACTCCAGTTTGTCTACAATGTGGTAATGGATTGCCACTCCAGTTTGTCTACAATGTGGTAATGGATTGCCACTCCAGTTTGCCTACAATATAGTAATGGATTGCCACTCTAGTATCAGTGATTTATCCATGGCAGCTGCTCCAACAAGACTGACATCTATTCGGCAGTCTGGGCCTAGATGTAGTAATGGAGATCAGTTCAACATGTCATATAGTTCATTCATTTTCATCTCATTTATTCAAGTATTTTTTGTATTTGTGACTTAAATAATACAAAAGACTATATTATTTTTCCTCTTTCATAACCCAGCATTAAGACAGTCATACTCTCTTTTGGGGTATATTCATGATGGGCGTTTTCCAGTTTCCATAAACCACTAAACATTCGGTTACAAGATCTTTTAACATGTATATTTGATGTTCTATATATGTGAATCAGGCACTAGCAGGTCTGCACATATGTTGGCTGGGAGATCGGGAAAAATCCACCCGACAGTAGGCCTACACATGAATGTAGATGTTTAGTGTAGCATATGCTTTAAATATGAATGATGCATACTCAAAGAGATAACTTGATGTAATTGTGTACCAGAGCACCAACAAAACAGTGCCACACAATGAAGACCTTGTGGGGTTGAAAGCTCATGTGGTCGAGCCAATGCAATTACAATTACTATGAAGGGGAGAATTTACACCATGTTTTATCAGGCAAGACCACACAAAAATCTCCATGCTATGATGCAACTAACAGTTACTACTTGAGCCTCAATTAAAAACAAAACAAACAAAAAAACACTGAAAATGGTGAAAAGATAACAGACCCTGTAGAATGTGTCAATATCACACACACACACACACACACGCACACACATACACACACACATACATACATATGCAACACAAATACACAATTTCATGTATGCAATGTGGCAGAACAATACAAACCAAAACAGTCCTTAAAAAAGTTGTACAAACTTGGTGAACATCTCCACAAAAATAACAAGAATATACATTGAACATTTTGGCCCTGGTTTGATCCTTTTCTTTTGCAGTAAATCAGCAACAAAAGCTCCACTAACAACATGTTAGAATCTCATGAAAAAAAAAGACATGAGAATATGAGCAAGGAACACTTATGAAGGCAGATTTTTCATCTTTCTTGTCTGCAACATGCTAACGTATACACACAAAACAGCACACGCACACACACTTACTTGTGGAATGCACCAGAGTTTAACCTGACTTGAATCAATTCTGTTTTTGGCCAAAACACAACACACATCAGCTGGTCTGCCTTAAAATGAACATGATCACTGAGACCCACAAGATATGAATCAGTGGACAAATGATGAGCAATGGTAATGGTGAAAATTAATCAAGATGGTGATGGTCATCATCCAACATGAAAAATACAAAATCCTTGTAGTTTGCTTACCACTGCCTACCATTAAGTTCACAACCACACTATTGTAAGTCTGTCCCTTTATGAATGGTAGCTGGTGTTGTCATGAAGTGTCTTGTTGTAGGGGCACAGCCAAGCTGTCCAGTTCTCGCTTGTGACCAGTTTCTGACAACCATACCTGCACAAGCAAACATCATGCACTTAACACTAGCTATAGCTTGTCTGCAACATGTTCACACACACGCACGCACGCACACACACACGCACGCACACACACACACACACACACATGTATAAGTGGACACACACACAGACACACAGATTTGATAACAATAGCCTCATAATACATGCACACACACATACACACACACGACACACAATACACTACACACATCACACAGATACACACACACACACAGCACACATACACACACAGTGCACAGATACACACACACATACACACACACAGAGCACACACACAATCCATAATCCAAAAACACGATCATCGATTCATTCCCCCCAAAACACACGTATAAAACCCTACCCATAACAAAGCAAAACATAACAGTTGCTACATATCAAGTCCTCTCTATGGCTGTACACCTAAACCCATACATTATAAGTGCATACAAAACACAAAACCTCAACATAAAATCTACTCTCTGCAATACCGTAGACATGCTTTATAATATGTATGACTGGCCTCCTTCAGTACCTAAGGACTGACAGGCACAAAGGCCAAGTGACCAGGACTTTCAATCAGTAGACCTGAGTATGTTCCTGCCTGCGATGCACCTAGCAAGTGAAAGGTGGACATTTTTTCTGATCGCCCAGGTCAACATGTGCTAGCCTGCTAGACCCTGAACTCCCTTTGCGTGTATACCTTTGCAAAACATCAGACATTAAAAATCCTGTAAGCCATATCAATGTTCCATGGCTTACGGAAACATGAAAATACCCAGCATGCGTCCCTCTTACTCTCTCCAAAAGAGTATGACTGCTAACGGGAACCCACGGGAGACGGAATACGCAGATTGAGCAACAACACAACGCTTGCACACTATGGGACAAACATAGTCAAGAACACTTAAGTTCAGTTCAGTTTATACTGCTTATAACACAGCTGACTACTACAGCCATATCAGGGCTAACACCATGTCAAAAACAACAACCCGTTCATAGTACATATCCAGGCAGAGCGTTCTCCTTTTCCACCACACCAGGGACCAGGTGTGAGGCTAAAGTTAATACAGTTTGAAACTGATAATGTATAAATGTTAAACATATACAAACACTCACAGAAAGCCTCACATGAAACCACCTCTCCATAAGATCCCAGAAACATTTATAATGCACTGGCCTGCACAAACGACCGATTACCACCTTCCAGAGAACAACATGTGGTCCTGGTGAGGCTCTGTAATGGCCACACACCAACCCAACAACACACACACACACACACACACACACACACACACACACACACACACACACACACACACACACACTGCAAGTTCAAACTGAAGATTTCACCAACCAGCCCCTGTGATAAAGAGGACAGACAGGTGAACACATATTGCAATGTCATCTCTATCAAATGAAAAACACAGGAAGTATTTACAACTGTCTACAACTCCACTGACTGCAAAGCTCCATGGCAGTTTGTAAGAACTAGAAACAATGACCACACTGGCTTGACAATACAGAGGTGAATGAAAGAACACAGACACAGACACACACACAGGCATGTACTCATATGTATGCATGTGCTTACATACACAGCCACTTATACAAAAACTGCTTTACACAAGACCACAGAAATCTTTGCGATGAACACACACACCCCACACACACATACATGCGTGCATGCGTACACACACACAAGTGTGCACTCGTCTAATATCACTCATAGTGAAAAGACGTTAAATCAAAGAACGAACAAGTGTGCACGCTCACACACACATGCATGCGCGCGCCGCGCACACGTACATGCGCGCGCACACACATGCCCGCCACACACAAAGTCCTCACATGAAACCTGCTCTCCACCAGAGCCTGGAACTCTTTACGCTGTTCCCTGGAAAGCCCTGCCTCCTTCACTGTTCTCTGCCATCTGTCAATCTCTCTCTGACGCTGACTCACTGCACGCTGGTACCGACTGGACAGACCTCCAGGGATGGACTGTAAGCACAATCAGGTTATGTATTATATGAAAAGTAGTACGTCATGAATGTTTATAAGTGCCTGGTTTTTGCTACAGCTGATGAACAAAGCGCAGATGAGAAAAGGGCTCTTCGCAAGCAACGTTCCAGAAACCAGACAATAGCGACTCAATTTGTATGTGGCGGATGTGACAGAGATTGCCACTCAAGAATCGGCCTGCACAGCCACAGCAGAAAGTGCACGTCATGACCACAACGCCTCCTGGTGCAGACTATCATCTCCTGAGATGTAAAGAGGCCGACGACGATATGATGAACAAAGGATTACTCGCCCAGAATCTGTGTTGATGTTCTTTCAAGTTTTCAACCCCATCTCGGGTCTTCCACAGTTGCATAAGCTATTCCATTATTACTATTATTGTGATTATTATTTATAAGGAGAAAAAGAAAGCAGATACTGTCAGTAGCTTTTGCAGAATCGGGTACCATTCTGCCTTCTCAACTAAATATTATCATTACTAACAGTCTTATCACACCTTCTCTTAAAAATGATCCAGCGTTCAGTGGGATGATAGAGGAAAACATACTGTGGACATACGATAACTGAAAACTCCACATCTTTCAAAACATTTCAGTATGCTCAAATTCCTAATAAGACATCTGTTTTCAGATTTTCTACAGACGGTCGATTCTGCCTCCAACTGTAAGATCTATTAATCTTTTGCTTCACAACGATGGATTTGGAGGGGGAAACATTCTTCCCAAAAACATGTCTGAAAAATGTATGTATTTTATCTGTTCAACAAGCTGTGAAAGGGTATTACAACATTGTTCTATCTGCTGTGAAAGGGTATGTGACACTGTTCTACCAGAACACAACACAAAACCAGGCATGGTCACAAAAGTACAAGAGCATTACCTTGGTGGGCCCTTCCATTTGGAAAGGAATGGCAAAGGTGTAAAATTCAGCGGCAGGCAGCAGCTCCCATATGGGTAGGTCATCACGATGATCTGGACCTGATTAAACACAGACATTCTATGATTCACATTATTTGCCATTCCAATTCTTACTTTGAAGTCTTTGGAGCAGGTTCCATCATCAGTTTTTACAGAACCAAGATATTTGAAATCTTGATCATTTTCTGAAAGAACATTGTTAATTAAGACATCATGATTGTCTTTGCCTTTGATATGTAGCACGTTTGTTTTCTTGGCATTCAAGATCAGGCCAGCCTTTTTGCCTGCTGCATCTATCCTGTATAGAATTTTTTTTTATGCCGGTAATGTTGTCTGCTAATAGCGCAGTGCCATTGGCATAGCGCAGGTTTGTAAGATTTTTTCCTCCCGTCTTTATGCCCATGCCTTCTATATCAGCATCTCTCATGACTTGTTCCGTGTAGATGTTAAAGAGATAAGGTGACAGGATACAACCTTGTCTAGCTCCCCTGTGGATGTTGAAGAATTCACATTTCTAATTGTTTCATCTAACTGTAGCCTTTTGGTCTTTATATAATGAGGCAATTAATGCAATAAGATGTTTAGGAAACCCCATTCTGACCATTGTGTTGAACAGGTTGAAACAAATGACACTGTCAAATGCTTTGCTATAGTCTATGAAGGAGACAAAAGTCTCTCAAGTATCAAGAAGGAATCAGATCCACAAACATCCCTCTTCTCTTTTTTTCAAAGATCAAGAAATAATAACACACATACACCCTCCATCTTTCTCTCAAACACTGAGATATAAATACACACCACCCACTCTCTCTCTCAAATATCAAGAAATGATCAAATCCATACCCTGCCCCCTCTCTCTCAAACACAAGAAATAATTCCACCATCACCCTATTTCTCTTTCTCTCCAAAATTAAGAAATAATCAAATCCATATCCCCTTTTCTCTGAAACATACCCACAATCTTTCATTCAAACATACCCTCAAACACTCTTTCTCTCAAACATACCCTCAAATACTCTTTCTCTGAAACATACCCTCAAACACTTTCTCTCAAACATACCCTCAAACACAAAGACACAAACAGATACATCCTCCCTCCCTCCCCACCCCCATCTCTCTCTCTCTGTCACACACACACACACAGACACAGATGCACACACACACACACACACACACACAATATATATGTGTATATATATATATATATATACATACATACATATACAGACATGCCTGTACAAACACACAAACCACTGACCAATACACAAAGGCCTGTCCCACAAGTTGATAGCAGTAGTGATGCCGACACGAGCCATCTGTGGCCCCAGGGGAGGGTAGTGTGTGTGGTATGGGGCCAGGATGATAGTGTCATTGCCACTCAACAACAGGGGCCGGTTAGGGGTCAACAGGTACAGCGAACATAGCGTGGAGCCACTGAAATGAGACATTCTCCTCCATAGCAAAATTTGTTTCCTTTCTGTTTTGTTCGTTCTTTTTAGAAAATTTTCTCCAATCTGACCGAAAGTGACAGTCAGCATTCAAACAATGCACATGCAGAGAGACATGAAGCATAATATTTACATCTTATTTACTATTACCATAATCATTCATGTTTAAAGCCCAGCCAACTATGTGCCAAACCACATCAGGGCTGTAACCATCTCACAACACACCGACACCTTGCTGACCCTGGAAAAGAAAATGAAGCATAGCAATAAATGCATTTGCGCACATAATTTACCGGATATGCCACTGGTGTTAACCATTCTACACAATTTATCACCAAGGGGTTTAAACAAACAAACCTGAAAACAAATACATGAACATAACTAAATAGGCCTACACTAATAAAATATACGTAACAATGGGCCAAAATTACCTAAACTGCCTCCTCGCATCACATTTCCATTCAGCCAAAAATGCAGTTAATACGTGTTCTTAATTATCAGTCCTAATAGACAATATGTTAGGTTTTATTGAAAACATACAAGTGAATGGACCAGCAAGGCAGAAAATGATATGAAGAGATGACAGAAAGTAAAGGAATAAGGCAGAAACAAAGAGAGTGACAGAAAAAAGGAAGTTTCTAGTACAGAACTTCCAGAAAGCCGGGATACTATCTATGATAAGATCTCCCTGTATCCCTAGGGGTGGGGGGTGGGGAGATTTATTCTATCTATTAATGACAGGAATAAATTCCTGTCCAAGTGGCTTTTGTTACATACGAAAAAAGAAGAAAACAGAAACAAAGAAATGAAAACAGCAAAAAAACACAAAAACACAGGAAAAAAAAATAGCAACAGAACAAGATGACCACAGATAGGACGTAAAGATTTACAAAAAATGACAATCCTTATCTCAAAATCAGCTCACATTATAAGCCACACAGCCTGCCCTTACCTGACCATGACAGTTCTGCAGGGTGCAATGATCGTGACATTCTCACAGTTACTGACATGGACAAATGCCTCCACGGGTCCCAGGATGACTGTTGTGTTGCGACATTTCTCCACTGTCACTGATCTGTGATGTAACCAAAAAAAAGCAGAATTCATAATATGAACAAAACAAAACAAAACAAAAAACCCAAAGATATGGTCAATCTCCATTCTTCACAACATGCACACACAAATACACATACAAACACAAACACACACAGAAACACACACACCTACTTCAAAAAAGCATAAATGTGTGTGTGTGTGTGTGTGTGTGTGTGTGTGTGTGTGTGTGTGTTGTGTGTGTGTGTGTGTGTGAGTGTGAGTGTGTGAGTGTGTGAGTGTGAGTGTGAGTGTGTGTGTGTGTGTGTGTGTGTGTGTGTGTGTGTGTGTGTGTGTGTGTATGTGCTTTCAATTTCCCAAAGTTTCTTCTCCTTACTCAGATTTCTATCTCTTTTCCTCCCTCTCTCTGTCTCTCCCTCACAAATATATACACACACATATGTGCTCATACACAGCCACACACAGTATGATACACTTGAAAGGATGTGGTATCTCATGATCAATCTAGATATAAATCTCTGAGCGTTCAGAGTATAACATCATTTATTCAACACACACTACCTATTCTGCTACACAAACAAAGGATCAAAAAAGAAGGCCATGCGAAATACTTAACGAAAAAGGAAAGAAAGTACAGGAAAGACAAGAAAACAAAAACAGGGTGCTCCACGGCCTGCACGTACTTGAGATCCACTGAAAAACACAACAAAAAACATAACAAACCATTTACTCAATCTGACCTAAGAAAAACAGATGAACGCATAGTGATTGTGATGAATCTGCACTGTAAACCAATCACCATTATTCAAGCAATATGTCTGCTTTGAACAGGTTTCTTCATAGTAAACATTCCAACCACTCAAGACACTCAAACAACCACTCTAGACACATAAATACGCGCACCAACGACTTAACAACCAGGAAGGACAGGATGGGAAACAATGTATGTATGACTGCACGAGGCAGGCCACATGCCTATGCCTGAGACCTTCACCACAAACCTTTGACTGAATCAACTCAAATATCTGCTAAAATACACACAGACACACCCACATACAAAGAGAAAGAGAAGACAGAGATACTGGCAGAAGTTTGAATGTAAGTCCACCGACCCACACACAATGGCACTGGAGGAACAGGGTGAAAGAAGTGAGTTGTTTGCACATAACTGATGCTATGAATAAAAATTCCAAAGAAGAGAGAAAGAGAGAGAAAAATCACAAACGGTAAACTATCTTACCTAAGTGGCGACAGAAGATAGATGTAGGAGTAGTGACTGCGATGAATCTTCACTGTGCTCAGTTCCAAAGTGCCTGAACTCTGCAAACAGTAGATGCATTCACAAGTGATACATACTGAAATGTTGTGGGAACATACAAATCACTAATCGGTAAGTCTCAACGGGAATGGTTCAAATATCATATGTTACTGGGATCTTTAAAGAAAAATGAAACATATCACTTAAATTATTTCATGCTTAGTTTTGGAGGGACTTTATCCAGACACAGGCAGTACAATTATCTCTCAAGAAGTCATCAGTATGTCAGCAAGTGTAAGCTGATGATCAAAGTGTAAGCTACTGTGCGTTTGGCCCATTTCCCATTTCATACTTACGTCAAAATGCCCATGCATTTTTCTTAGTTCATGCACTATGAATTTATACAGATCAGAGTTCTGACATGATGCTCACATGTCATGCATCGCATAAACAAAATCCTCAGTGCCCCCCCCCCCCCCCCCCTTCCGCTGCCCCCAATCCACTTTACCTCTAGTGTTTATATTTTCCATGTGTCTTTGGAGCGGGTGTGTGTGTGTGTGTGTGTGTGTGTGTGTGTGTGTGTGTGTGTGTGTGTGTGTGTGGGTGGGTGTGTGTGTGCATGCATGCGCGTGTGCGGCACGCCAGTATGTGCAGGTGGGGTGGGGTGTGTGTGTGTGCGGGGGAGGGGGGGAGGGGGCATTGCGAGCATGTCTTTTTGAGTTTTATTCATTTGTTGATTCATTTGCTTGTTTGATTTAGTGATTGTTTGATTTGCTCTAGTCATTATCATAATTTGTATCGATGTAAAGCGCTTAGAGCTCAGTCGAGAAAAGGCGCTCAACAAATCTTCGTTATTATTATTATTATAACTTATTGAATTGAATTATTCTTTGAATTGAATTATTCTTTTTTAAACAAACATAAAGTTTATTTACACAGTCCTTAAAACTGCAAAATTTCATGTAAAATCTTGCACCGATAGTAATTTTTGCGCATGAATGTGGAACTTTTAAAGAACTCTGAGTTTGTACTGACAGAAGTAAATGTGGTGAGTGTGTACTGATGGTAATAAACGCGGTACTTAAAAGAACTCTGAGTTTGTACTGATGGTAATAAATATGGTATTTAAAAGAACTCTGAGTTTGTACTGATGGTAATAAATATGGTACTTAAAAGAACTCTGAGTTTGTACTGATGGTAATAAATATGGTACTTAAAAGAACTCTGAGTTTTTACCGACGGAAGTAAATGTGGTGAGTGTGTACTGACAGTAATAAATGTGGTACTTAACAGAACTCTTTGAGTTTGTACTGATGATAATAAATGTGGTGAGTGTGTACTGATGGTAATAAACGTGGTACTTAAAAGAACTCTGAGTTTGTACTGATGGTAATAAACGTAGTACATGTGCTTAAAAGAACTCTGAGTTTGTACTGATGGTAATAAACGTAGTACATGTGCTTAAAAGAACTCTGAGTTTGTACTGATGGTAATAAACGTAGTACAAGTGCTTAAAAGAACTCTGAGTTTGTACTGATGGTAATAAATGTAGTACATGTGCTTAAAAGAACTCTGAGTTTGTACTGATGGTAATAAACGTAGTACATGTGCTTAAAAGAACTCTTGAGTTTGTACTGATGGTAATAAACGTAGTACATGTGCTTAAAAGAACTGTGAGTTTGTACTAATGGTAACAAATGTGGTACTTAAAAGAACTCTGAGTTTGTATGACAGTAATTTTAATGTTACCAATGCACTTGATTACTGTGCTGGAAGAGAACAGCAGGTGTTTTATCTTCCTTGTCGTGTAGGAGACACTCACCCTGGCAATAGTCTGCTTGCTGACTTGACTCATTATGATCAACTTGTTCCTGCACACAAACACAGATGTTTTTGGTTGTTTTGCCGACCACACCTTCTGCACAGCCTCTTGAGTTACCACCCTTATTTGCTCATTCCAACTGACCACCACACTTTCAAACCTCCCAAAACTGATGTCATCAATCAGGCCTGAGAGATACACACATGCAATGTTAGTCAGGATATATGAACAATGTCCCTCAGTGATGCATCCATGAAGCAGATAGGACTCAACTGTGTGGTGCAGTGTTCCCACTGATTCTATTACACACTCTACTCTGGGTAGAAGGAGGCTGAGGCTGAAAACCCTTATAATGATAAGAACTGATAAAGGTTGAACCTCCAATTTCTCAGTCATCAGTCTGTCATATTAACCACTTTGCCACAATTAGTGATATCACAGACACAAGCGCAGTGTTAGTTCAACTTTCTTTTGCTTCTGTACAAAACATGCCCATAACAAGGTCATTTGGGAAATGAGGCGATGGTGACCAGTACTACTCTCACATAATGTTATTATTGCTTTACCTTTTATAACTCCCCCATAGGGATGCCGGGGGCTCTTTCAGTATAAATAGTATCCCCATTTTCTGGAAATTCTGTACTAGAAATTTCCTCTTTTCTGTCACTTTCTTTATTTCTGCCTTGTTCCTTTGCTTTCGGTCATTTCTACCTATCATTTTCTGCCTTAATGGTTCATTTTGAAAGTTTTTTTCTTGGGACTGATAATTGGGTACATGTATTAGTTGCATTTTTGGTTCTAGGGAGGTGAGATATGTGGAAAACAATTTTAAGTAATCTATGCCTGTTTTTATATATAAACTTGGGTATGCTTATATTTGTATTCAGGTGTGTTTTTTAAATCCCCTGTGCGATAAATTGGATGCAGCGGTCAACGCCATGAGCATGTGCTTAGATTATGTGCGCGAATGCACTGATATGTGTACTTAATTTTCTTTTCTTTTTTTTCCTGTTAAAGCTTTGTATGTTTGAAGAGGTTATAGCCCTGATAAGGCTCTACGCAGTCAGCTGGGCTTTAAACAGCAAAAAGCAATAACAACCTTTTATAAAGAAGCCAGTTCTCAACCCAGCAGTTGCGCTGAAGAAGTCGGCGGATCGCCAATGAAAGCTACGCCGTAAGTAGCCTTTTCACTGAGAGACAAGTTTAGCCAGGTAGCATTATACTTTTATAATCCTCAACAAAGGTGCTTTCTCTCCTTCAAACTTACACTTATTCATTTTCAACAAGATACATACACAAACACTATTATCAACAAATATCTATGTATGTGCATAAATGCCGTTCATACCAAAAAAGTTACAGAAAAGAATAAATACACACAGATAATGCTCTGAGAAAGCAATCACATTATGCACTATCAACCAATAAAGGATTATATTGAACTTTGCTTGAAACCAGTGGTAGATATGGCAGCCATTTTTCTCTTAATGTGTGCAAGTTCCACCTTGGTTCTGCATTAAATTCTTTAGAGTGGTATTTTGCGGTAAGGTAAAGAAGTGATGCTCAGGAAAGCTTTTCAAATTTGTATTTATGAATATGCATTTACATCATTAATAAACTACTAGGCTCAACAGATGGAAGGCAGGATGCAAAGTCTTTTTTGTTCTAATGGCTCATGTGAATGTGTGTGTGTGTGTACGGCTGTAGCGCGCACGCACGCATGCACACACGCATGCACGCGCACACACACACACACACACCCCCCCCCCCACCCCCCCCCCACCAGTGTGACAGCCGAAAAGTATGCAGTTGCACTTCCAGCTGGAAAGTCCATGTTCAATCCTGCCCAGGCATCATCAGGTGGGTAAAAGATGGAGACTTCTATGATCTCTAAGGTCAGTATGTGCGTACAGACCAGCTGTAGTGCCTGAACATCTTTCGTGTGAATATGAATGGAAAGCATCAAACACAAACATTTAAGACCATGTAAGCCATGTCAAGGTTTGGCAGCTTATAGAAACATGAATATACCCGGCATGCACATCCACCCAAGCCGGCAGATGGAATGTGCAGACTGTGCAGCAATACAGTACTGTGCACAAAACAACAGTACACACATCTCCAAAAAAACACTACTCAGAATACTAAAAACAAAACAAAACAAAACACACACACACACGCACGCACGCATGCACGCACATACATGCACACCCACACACATGCATGCACACACACACACAGAATGCCCCCCTTCACTACCTCACTTACGCTCACAGGTATAAACAAAAACACAAGAATGTTTCTTCCAAAACAAAGACCCCTACACCTCTATTCCATGTTTTATTCCCCCACCCCCCCTACCCTGTCTCCCTGCCTACACCCACTCCACCCTATTCCCATCACTCCCACATTGACACACACGTACACACAACCCACAAAAGCAAACTATTAAGACCCCCCAAACAAAAGCCGTACCCTGTAATGTGTTCTTTGGGCACAATCTGGGCATTTGGTGGCTATCTTTCTCGCTTTGTTTTGCTGGAGGTGGTAGTGGTGGCATTTCCTGTTTGTTCCTCTCGCCCGCTTCCTCCCCTGGAAAACAACATGAAGCCTATTAAAGTATATCATCATTCTGAATTTTGTCAACTGAGCACTTCTTCTTCTCTCTCTCTTCTCTCTCTCTCTCTGTCTCTCTCTGTCTCTCTTCTGTCTCTGTCTCTCTCTCTGTCTCTGTCTCTCTCTCTGTCTCTGTCTCTCTCTCTGTCACTCTCTCTCTCTCTTTCTTCCTTTTTTCTTTAAGTATGATGAATATATCTATACAGCCTGCTTCAAGCAAAGCTGATCACATTTATTTCAACCATGGGGCAAGTTACTAAATGTCTCATTTCATTTTGTGCATTTTCCCTTTACAGTTAAAAAACAATAATAAAGAGAAACAAATAAAGAAGAAGAGAGAGAGACAGACAGAGAGAGAGACAGACAGACAGAGAAAGAGAAGAAGAAGAAAAAAAGAAAAGGAAAAAAAAACCACCAGAAACAATTCTCAGAATTTCTTATTCAACAGTTCATCAATGGATTACAACCAACAGAAGAGAAAAGAAAAATAACAACAACAACAACAACAGCAACACCATTAACAAAAACAGATTATAAACAGACCATTGCTCACGAACTGTGCAGATGTGAATTCCATGGCTCTCATTAACATAGATTTTTTTTTTACTAAGTTTCACAAACTTGATGGAGGTAACATTCACAGTGTTTGTGTAAAGTAAATGTCTATACAGATTATCAGCTGTATTTTTTGTGATCATACAGTTTGGACTTGATGGGCAGTATGAGGTTTGTTTCATGAGTGTTGCCATTTTTCTGCGTGTAGAGACACAGTGCGCATACAGCATGTTGTTGTTAGTTATTCAGCCTTCATTGTCGAAAAGACCACAACTTCAATTCTGACTGGGGGATTGGTGATTGTGGGTCCAAAGGTGGCTGTTGAGGCCAGTCCAGGCCAGGAAGGCCTGCCCGCACGTAGAGCAAATGTGAGTTGCATACAGCATAGCGATGTGATGAAAGGCATGTCAATCCCTCTCCCTTTTTTTTTCTTTTCCACAGTTGTGTGATTTGTCAGTGATTACAAATATAATGAATTTTCAGCCGCTCTTTTCAAACTTTAGGTATGTGTCATGAATAATGTTTGTTTCAAAATATCTTTAATGATGGGTTCAGAGAAAGACAATGACAAGTGATACAGGGATTTGCAGAAGGCGTTTTCAGCTGAACGGATTTTCATGCCATCAGCTTTCTTCTATGTCCATGCTTCACACCCATACACTATTACTGGCCAAATAAGGGTCTCAAGAATCTTTATTTTGAAGACTTTAGGTTTTGCACAATCTTTCCTGATGATGTTATGCGAGACCATTTTCTGTTTTGCCGTGCCCATTCTTCTTGTAATGTCTTTTTACAATTGCAGTTTGCTGTTGTAATTGACCCAAATATTTTAAATCATTTACTTGTTCCAGGAGTGTTTTACTGATAAGAATCTGAGGATGTTTGCTAGCTTCAATGTGCACTACTTTGGTCTTTTTTGCATTAAGATTTAACCCTGCTTTCTTGCCTATATTGTCAAGTCTGTAAAGAACACATCATTCAGGTGATGTTGCCTGACCTTATAGCAGTGTATTGCATACCTTAAATCTGTGATATCTCTGCCACCAATGTTGACACCTACACCATCCAATTCTGTTTCTCTTAACACCTGTTCAGTACAGATGTTGAAGAGATGCGGCGATACATGTGACCCTGGCAAACACCTAGTACCCAGGGTTACAAAAGGGTAGACACATAGAAGTGATTGTGTACCAGGTAGTCTCGATCCTCCTCTCTTTCTCTCTCTCTCTCACACCACACACACCACACACACACACACACACACCACACATACAAACACACACACACACACACACACACACACACACACACACACACCACACACACACCACACTGACTACCAAAGGGCCAGGACAGCCTAGTTCCCAGACGTAAGTGTCAGGCGGTGTTTGATCTCTCTCTCTCACACACACACACACACACAGAGAAACACATACATACATACATAACACAAAGACATAAACACAGACACACATACACACAAAGACATAAAAACAGACACACATACACACACATACTAACCAGAAAGGGCCATGACAATCCAGTACCCAGGGATTCTCTGTATGTGTGTGTGTGTGTGTGTCTCTCTCTCTCTCACTTTCACTCTCACACACACACACACACACACCACACACACAGACACACACACACACACGCACAAACACAGACACACACACAGTCACAACACAGACACAGACACACAGCACAGACACACAACACACACACACTAACCAGCAAAAGGCCAGGACAGCCTAGTACCCAGTGCAATACAGGCAGACACACTATAGGGATTCTGTGTCAGACAGTCCTTGATCCACAGCTGGAAATGCTTGACAGAAAAAGTCTTGGTTGCCTGAGGAGAAAAGCAAAACATTTACTCTAACACCCTTCACTGCCAACACATTTTGCTGTATGTGTATGCTGAGAAAATTTTGAGAAAAGCTGAGAAAAGACATGCCTATACTGCTAACAACACACACACACACACACACACACACACACACCACATGCACACACACACACACACACATGCACACACACACACACACTCTCTCTCTCTCTCACACACACACACACACACACACACATCAGGTGGGGTATATGTTTTGGTGTCTTTCATCATCATCATCAGGTGCCTTGCTGCATGGGTTGGCGATCATGGACTTCCACCTGTCTCTATCTCTTGTTGCCCCAAGCATCTCCTCCACCCTCCTCGTCTTCAGCCACTCCGCAAGTCTGTCTAGCATTTTCTCCCTGGATCTACCTGGTGCTCTCTTTCCCTCCAGCTTTCCCATTGCGACCAGGTGCTCCAAATCCCCCTTCCTCACAAAATGGCCTATAAATGTTGCCTGTCTTTTCCTAATCTTCCTTATCAGTGATCTACTTGTGTCTGGCTCCATCAAGACTGTCTCGTTTGTTTTCTTTGCTGTCCATGGAACTCTCAACATTCTTCTTAGAAACCACATCTCGGCTGCCTCAATCTTGCTCTGGCTTTGCTTGCTGACTGTCCACGCCTCACATCCGTACAACAGTATTGGTTCTATATAACATTCAAGGACTCTCTTCCTGATGTTAATTGATAGGCATTTGTTGGTAAGAATGCTTGTCATCTTCCTGAATGCTGTTTTGGCTTGGCTGATTCTACCGGCTATTTCCGATGTGCATCTGCAGTCTGATGAAACGACCGTTCCCAGGTACTTGAACTAACCTGTGTCAAGGTTGTGCCATTTGCTGTTATTTTGCATGAGGGGATTTCATGTTTTTTACTGATCACCATGACTTCAGTCTTCCTATGTTAAGTTCCAACCCCTTACCTTTGCTTTCTATTTCTAGTATATTCACAAGGTTTTGTAGGTCCCTTTCATTTTCTGCAATTAGCACAGTGTCATCTGCGTATCAAATGTTGTTTACAATTTTCCCTCCAACCTTTAACACTTTGGCATCGTCAGCTGGCTATTTGACCTACTTCCCTGCAGACGTGCCAGCTGCCACTACTACTTTCCTTGGAAACGTGCATTTTTAGGCCACTTTGAATTAATTTTCACGGCGCCCCAAATGACTAACATCAACATGTAGGGTATGGTTAGAAAGTAATTTAATCCTCTTTTAGGATATCTACAGTATAAGGTTTGTTCAGACATGCTTTGAGGTTATTTGTACGATGAAATATCATGGTTGAGGAGCATTTCAGACAAGCATTTCATCCATTCAGCAGATGTAAACAAAACAGAAAAAAGAGACACCAATTCTCCATGACTTGTGTATCATCTAATCAGAAGCTCAGAAAAGTACACACACACACAAAAATTCCACAATCCTGAGTGAACAGCGACATCGCGCATTCGCAGGGCACTCCATTTTGCCTCTGTTTCAGTGAAGCACGCAGTTCGGGTGACGTTCTCGTGCCCGAAAATATTCTTCAAATAGACTTTGTACTCAGGAAATCACTCTCACAGTAGCTACTCCAAACAGATTTTGAGATTTACCTATAGATTTTTGAAACTATTACCAATAAACAGATCTTTTTATTGTGATTCTAGTGATACCAACAGCATTTCTGTATCTCAATTAGGAAAAATGTTGCGAATTTTTAAAGATTTAATTTTCACGCGCATTTCTGCGCCAAAGCGCAAATCAACAAAATTGTCATTTTCAGCAGGCCATACAACAGAACTGATGTGTATTTTCTGATCAGTTTTGCATTTTTCTTGACATTCCTGATGC
This sequence comes from Monoplex corrugatus, assembly GCA_030674185.1. Lineage (NCBI taxonomy): Eukaryota > Metazoa > Mollusca > Gastropoda > Littorinimorpha > Ranellidae > Monoplex > Monoplex corrugatus. The sequence continues at coordinate 37,276,770 of JAPXFY010000025.1, read as the reverse complement.
ATAGATGATGTTTGATTTTTTTCAGGTAGTTCTTATACAGGGAAAGTGATAAAATTTGCTATCAAAAACCAGAAATATCACTTTTTGCCAATGCCCAACTGATACAAAGTATAACACGAAAGCATGCCGGAGACACATTTTCATAACTTTGCTTTCCATTGAGCTAGAAAAATGCTTTTGGTATCACTGGATTCAGCAAAAAAAGACACACTCAACCAGCACACTTTCAAAACTGTAAAAATGAAAAAATACACATTTATTTGACATTGATTAATAATTTTCTTAATACTCACAAATCGCAAAACTCAGTCACCCATCTGGATAGTGTTTTGACTTCAAGTGCCAGTCAATATCTAAAGCAGCAGATGATCAATATCACAATTACATGTAGCATGGCTGTCATTGTTCCTGTCCAGAGATCATCCATGTAATGAATGTGTGTGGACTAAAAAGCCCCAAAATTTCCATTAACGGTACACAGGATTCATCACAACATGGCAAGGTGACGCTGTTGTAGCCACTGCACTTTAGATGGATAAACCACAGTCTCAGGTGGACTTGCTGTAGCTTCAACTAAGTAACATTTTTGTTTTGTACTTGGGAATTCACTTTCCCCCTGACGCACGCTGTTTGGAGTAGCTACTCACAGTATTTAGAAATGGTTACTTGATACTATAATAGAGGTTTTTTCCCTTAGACCGTAACTGGCTTCACATAGGAATTTTCTAACGCAAGATGCTAGAATCCTAGCGTTACGTTGTCAGCGGCGAGCTTGCTGAACGCTATACCCCTAGCATTCCGGCGCCTGCGGTTCTCCACGAGAATGCTAGCGGGCTAGCGTTACGATGTGAAAAAGTTAATCCAGGATCTTCTTCTAGGTTTCTCATGATGTTTTCGCTGTATAGTGAAAACAGATCTGGTGACAAAACACAACCCTGTCTGACTCCTCTTTTGATGTTTTGGAAAGAGCTTATACTGTTTTCTATTCTCATTGCAGCTGTTTGTTCCCAGTACATATTCCTGATTATTCGTAGATCTTTTCCATCAACATTGAGTCTCTCCAGTTGGTTGATCAATTCTTCATGTCGTACCCGATCGAAAGCCTTGGTAGAGTCAACAAAGCATAAATACAAATCCTTATTCATCTCAATTGACCTCTCTATGATAGTTCTTAGGATGTATATGGCATTAATAGTTCCTTTCCCTTCCACAAATCCACACTGTTCTTCTGCTATTTCTCTTTTGATTCTATTCCTTGTCCTCATCATGATTATTCTTAACAGGATTTTTGATACATGACTCATCAAACTGATTGTGCGATGGAGTTCGCATTCTATAGCCCCTGTCTTCTTTGGAAGTGCGATGAAAATTGATTTTGACATATCTTTGGGTTTTTTTCCAGTGTCATAAATTTCATTTAGGACTGTTGGTGTCTTTAGGTATGCTTATATTTGCATTCAGGTGTGTTTTTTAAATCCCCTGTGCGATAAATTGGACGGAGTGGTCAATGCCAGGGGCATGTCCTAAGATTATGTGCACGAATGCATTGATATGTCTATTGATTATCTTTGAAGTTTTGTATGTTTTGAAGCGGTTATAGCCCTGATAAGGCTCTATGCAGTTGGCTGGGCTTTAAACAACAACAATAACAATAACCATCAGGTGGGGTGAACAGCCCTTTTCAGCATCCAGAGGTGGGTCTTGTGTTCAATGTCATGTGATACATGTGTTGCTCAATATAGTTATGCTGCACAGTTCACATCCAACATGATGTGCTTTGTTGCATGACCTCACCTTGTTTGATAAAGGCTTCAACAACAGACTGATGGCTGTGCTAAAGTTACTGTGACACTGAAGACAAAAATTTAAACTCTTTTTTTCAATAGCAAGGTTGGGAAGCAGCCTTCATGCTCAAGGATCGGAATAGCTTTAAGCCCAAGCCTCTGAGACAGACTGGAGTCCATAGGCCCTGAAAGGGTACATGGGTAACATCCCACTGGGGAAGTATGAAGTTAAAGAGAAACTGCAAGTAAAAGAGCATTTCAGGGCCTCTCCTGAAAGCATACTGAAAGACAGAAAAAAAAACCCCGCAGGAAAACGTTTCATCAAACCCAAACATATTTAACTCACCACATGCATATACACTAGTAAAAAGTTGAAGAAAATATGCGAAAAACAAGTCTGTAAATGAAGGAAAAGCGTGCTGCATGATACAGTCGCAGTCAGCAGAAAAGTAAAACCACAAGTGCCATAAACAGATTTGCCGTCAGTGATCATTAATGCTTTAAAATCCGCAGATTCACAGATCATTCTGATACTGTCATAAATGTTTCTTTTTTTTTTTATCATTCTACACAGGTGCAGACGTACTGTTTTGTAGGAAAAGTTCTCATAGAGTGTAAAGTGCATATCACCCAACCCAACTAGGCATGCTTTGAACAATTAATCCTTTCAACATCGTTGGCGACCAGAATCGACCATAGAGATTCACAACTGTAAGCACCTTCAGTCCATCTAAATGATGTCACTTTTTCAGGTTTGTCTTTTCTCATGAGGCATTAACAAGACTGACGGTGAAGTTCCAAAGTTATGGCAATACAGTGCATTATATGAGGCTTTCCGGTGTTCTGCTTATGTAAGCAGCATGCAACTGTGTACTAGCTGTCTAAGGCCAGTGCATGGGGTGCAGCCTAGCTGGAAGAACAGTGTTGAAAGGGTTAAACAGGTTTTTTTTTTTTTTAGGATCATCGCGCTCAGGGAGGTTACCTTTGTGCTCACCTTTTTTCTCTGTCCCATTTTCTGTCATCTTAATGGCCACAGAAGCTGGCACAGTCTTTTTTATTTGCAATGCGAAGATGATGATGTCATTGAGGATGATAATCATATGATGCTATGGAGTTCCATCTAGGATTGAGACTGTGTGACAGGGCTGTACTCTACACGTACTATCATAATATATCCTGGCATCAACCAGGCCTGAGAGATACAGACACCTGTGGTGCTGGTCAGAAGATTTGAGCAACACCCTCAATGACGCATCTGTGAAGTGGATGAGACTTGACTGTGTGGTCTCAATCTTTCCAATGTGCCCATAGCACTGGGTAGGAGCCAGTCAGAGCCAAAAAACCCCACAATAATACAGTTTTGAAGGGACTGATGGGGATTCAAACCCACAACCTTCAAGTCAATAATCTGTTGTGTTAACCACTACACCATGACAACTGGTGAACCGTTTTGGTTTTTTTTTTTTTTCTTTTTTTGCTGTGTTATCAAGGTTTTGCACAACATATACAATTACTCCCCTTATATTATCTGAAGATGTAAATTTACAGTATCAAGTGTTTGCACAGTACGTTAAACTTATCCAAAGACAATTTCAAGACTGACCAGAAAGCTTTAGTGTTGAAGGATGTAGTGGTCCCAGTAACACACCACAACAGTCTATATGATGTACTTCACACACAGCATGTTACATATCTGAATCGTGTAGGCAATGGAGCTGCTTTTACCACTCCACATGCACACTACATTATGAAAAAATTAGATGAAAAAGATACACACCTTGGAGTAGCCACTCCTGTAAATGACTGTCTGTAGAACTGCAATATCTTGTAGTGACATAAGCGTTTTCTTCTCCACACTGAAAATGAATGCATACATATATTACATACAGATCTTAGTGCAAGTGTGTGCCTAAATACACACCAATACAAACATGTACAAGTACACGTAAATACAAACTTAAACACACAAACAAAAGTGTGCACACATAATTATACACATGGCATATCTAAATTAACATTCCGTATACTTGTCGGCAAACTAATCACAAACCATAAAAAGAAATTTGTCAATATTCGGATTGCAACCATAACATACAGAAACCAAGAAAGGATATAAACATGCCTTTTTCTCACTCTCACATACACTTTCCACACTCAACTGTGTAACACACACTTAAACAGATTAAGAGGGAAAACAAAGAGAACCAAACTAACAAAGAAACTCACGATTTTTCTGCCGTGCCTGTGATAAGAAAACCAAGGGCTTCCACACCAGACAGGGGCAGCAACCCATTGCCAGCACCAACACCGCCACTGTTAGGGACGTCTGAATTGACAACATAAAAAAACATGAACAGTGTTTTCTGCTGGTATCACTGATAGTACCACCAGTGTCACTGGCAGTGTCATCTGAATCAAAAATATAAAAAACAACATGCACAGCTGCTGAATTTTACCATATCTATGTTGTTCATATATTACATCCAATGACAATGATTTGTCTTAGGATCAGTATTTTCAAACTTGAAAGTGAAAACATGAAGATTTGCTGATTTTCACTACAATAACATTCATCAAACAACTTGCAAATCACTGTTTCCTCAAATATCTATTTGAAATATGATGATACATGGATTTGTCAAAATGTCTGCTTCTCCTTTATTATCCATTGAGCCAAGCTGTTACTGTTATTTTTGTTTAAAGTCTAGCTGACTGCATAGAGCCGTATCAGGGCTAAAACCAGTTCAAAACAAACAAAATACTCTAATTGGCAAAAAAAGAAAATTAAGTATACACATCAATGCATTCATGCACATAATCTAAGGAGATGCCCTTGATATTGACCACTCCATCCAATTTATCACACAGGAGATTTAAAAAAAAAAACATACCTGAATACAAATTTAAACATAACCAAGGACACTAAAGCATATATCAAAGCAGGCTTAGATTACTTAAAATTGCTTCCGCATTATTTTATTTCCGTACAGCCAAAAATGCACTTCATACATACACCCAATTATCAATCCGAAGAAAATGTAGGTAACACTTTATCAAAAACATACAGGTGAATGATAGGAAGAAATGACAGAAAACAAAGGAAGAAACAAAGAGCGTGACAGAAAAGAGGAAATTTCTACCACAGAATTTCCAGAAGGTGGGGGATAATATTTATACTGAAAGAGCCCCTGGCATCCCCATGGGAGAGTTAACCCAAGCATTGCAAGGTAATCCATCCTGGCTTCTTCACAATTGGTCCCCTATAGAAACCAACTAATAAAAAAAATTTTTTTTTTTTTAAATGTGGTACTGTACTGTGGTAATGTGCTCTCCAAAAAACAGACCAACTTCAATTTCACATGGTACATGTGGCATGACAATGCCAAAAACATACAAAACCATAAAGAAATACAAAAAGAGAGAAAAAAAAAAACACAACTGCAAAGAGCAAACCTGGCTCTGACAGTAACTCCACTATCTCAGCCAGGTTGGACTGCACAAACACTAAGTGACTGTGGTCATCCAGGGACTGCACAAAATGATAACACCATCATATGTAAACAACATATAGATATCAAAACACACACACACACACACACACACCCCCCTCATCATCCCCCACTGATTGGTGATTAATTTGCAAATATTATCTGATTCCCCCATCCCCATTCTTCCACTTGTTGGCGATTATTGCAAGGACTATCTGATTTCCACCCCAACCACCTGCCAACCCTCTGCCCCTTTTGTTTGTGAAGGTAGTTTTTTTCATGCTGATCCTGCTCATGTTCATGATGAGGGATGGTCAGACATACACGGCTATCATCATGTATGTATGTATGCAAACTCAACTGTGCAGATCATATCTGATATAACATGGTCTAAACGTTTGAAAAGCAAAATGCTTTCACTGATGAGCAGTTCATGTTTCATATTATTGTCCTTGTTCTCCATGCTGTGTTCGTTGCTTTCTCTTCTCTTCTATTTCTCCATCTCTTTCTTTCTCCTCTCTGGTCCCCCCCCCCCTTTTTTTTCCATTTAATCAAAATTCACTTATCCTCAATGAGTGAAATTATACTTAATTAATATTATTTGACTTCCTTACCCTAACCACTAGCTACAAAAACTTAGGCTTGATCTCATTTTATAAATCTCATTCTTCATTTCCCGGTGTGTTGCTTTGATCATTGTGATGGTATGAGGGTAGTGTTCTATCGGTCCTGCTCTCCCCTCTGTCTTTTTCGTAAGACTTTGTTAGCGCACACAGTGTTGTGTAGCTGTTAACAGATATGTAATCGTCAGATGCAATGACTCTTCTTGAACAAAATCCAGTTCCAATGCATTTCGAACAAACAAGAACATAGCAAACTGGCTGTGAACATTAGCAGTTTTTTCCTTCTTCATTTGAGGGCTGCGACTTCTATGTGCATTCATTCAAACATGAGCAGGGGTTCCCATACAGGGAAGGGGGTAGGAAGTAAAGTTATCCCGTCATTAAGGCAGCCATACTCGAGGTGCATGCTGGGTGTTTCTGTAGTTTCCACATTAAGCCACTGAACACTAACACAGCTTACAGAATCTGTAATATGCAGCTTCAATGTTTTCTGAGCAAATATACACATGATGGGGGTTCAGACAACAGCAGGTCTGTACTTCCCTTGACCTGCGAGTCTGGAAAAATCTTCAATTTAATCACCTGACTGTATCCAACCTATTCAAACCCAGATCTTTCTATTGAAAGACCAGAGTCCTAACCAACTGACTATTGCCTCCACCCCCCACCCAATCAAACATCAGCAGTAATTTGGAACAGAGTAATGATAACTTCATCTGTGCAGCTTGAACACGTCACACTGGAAACATATTCACTGACTTTTACACATAGATGGATCATTATTGAATTTTGGCTTGACAATAATAGTGGGCCTAGTCTGTAGAAATCCCAATAGCTTCCAACAACATGAAAAAACATTTTCTGTAGAAGTCCCAATAGCTTTACAAACTTAAATATGTAAAATAAAACATTTAGACAAGAACACGCACAGCAATTTTCATGAAAACGTGCACATTAATCTTCTGTTTTGTTCAACCAAAAGTTTAATTTTATGTCAATCAACATTGCTTTTTGTGCTTATTCATTTGAAAACTTATATTATTTGTGTGCATGAACATATGTATGTTTTCAATTACCTTGGATCCTCTAGGTGTTGTTCTGCCATCAAAATCTAAGGACGAAGTGGTATGCATTGGCCATCTGATTTAATCGTCAAGGAAAATGCACTTGTTTGTAAACAAGGATCATCTTTCACAGGTTGATATGAATTCACTCGACTGTTTTCTTCCTTCGAATCTAAGATCTCACTCTTTCAATCAACCATATCTCTTCTCATCATTACCATGTGCCCTGTTGCATGGCGTTGGTGATCATGGCCCTCCATATGCATCTATTCCTTATCATTGCAAGCACATCATCCACCCTGTCTGTCCTTCAGCCACCCTGTAAGTCCGTCCACTATTTTCTTCCTGGGTCTACCTGGTGTTCTCTTTCCCTCCAGCTTTCCTGTTTAATTCCCCTTTCCTCATAAAATGGCCTATAAATGTTGCCTGTCTTTTCCTAATCTTCCTTATCAATCATCTTCTTGTGTCTACCTCCATCAAGACTGTCTCGTTTGTTTTCTTTGCTGTCCATGGAACTCTCAACATTCTTTTTAAAAACCACATCTCGGCTGCCTCAATCTTGTTCTGGCTTCGCGTATTGACTGTCACGCTTCACAACCATATAACATTATTGGATCTATTTAACATTCAAGAACTCTCTTCCTGTTTTTAATTGATAGGCATTTGTTGGTAAGAATGCTTTGCATCTTCTTGATTGCTGTTTTGGCTTGGCCGATTCTGCAAGCTATTTCTGATGTGCATCTGCTGTCTGGTGAGATGACCATTCCCAGATATTTAACTTATCAACCATGTCTCTGTCAGCCAAAGCAAAGCAAGAAAAAATATCTCTTCTACTGACCTAAAAAAAACAAAAAACTGGCAGCTTCTGTATAACCTCTTCTGTTTGTATGCCATAAACTTACTGCAAGGGCCAAGAATGTTTCCATTAGACCTTTAAAAGTGAGTTCTTGATCTTCACTGACAGAAGGTTTTGATTTGCACTGTCGTTCCTATCGGTCTTCTTTCATGACTCCAGGGTCCGTTGTGTGTGTTTAGACCAGTGCGACAAGCAAACCAACCATGACGCCACCTTTTAGACCAGTGCGACAAGCAAACCAACCATGACGCCACCTAACTTGCTACAAGGTGTCAACATTTTGATGCAGTGGCTAGACACGGTTTCCTTGAATGATGAAACATAAAGGCAATACACACACCCACAAAACTGCCACAAACAGCTAAAATATCAACACTTTATGCTGGCATGGTATCTTCCAGGAGCTGGACATTTTTCTGGAGACATTCATGTAGTAAAAGTTTGCAGTTACTTCAGTACGGTGGACCTTATTAACCACATTTGTCTGAACCATGAAGACGGAGGGAGTGGGGGTAAAGGAGTGGAGAGAAAACAGAGAAGAAGAGAGAGAGACAGACAGAACAGAGACACAACAGAATGAGAGAGAGAGGAATAAAACAGAGAAAGAGACACAGAGTGATAAATTATCAACTACAGTAATCCCAGTCTCCATATCAGTAACTCGCAAAGAAGCAATCCAAAATTTCACAAACAACTGATCGTTCATGAGAGAGAGAGGAATAAAACAGAGAAAGAGACACAGAGTGACAAACAAATTATCAACCACACTAATCCCAGTCTCCATATCAGTAACTCGCAAAGAGGCAATCCAAAATTTCAAAACAATTGATCATTCAAATGCCCCTAAGGCAAGCAATACTGATTAACTTCCTTATGATACATCCAAACATCCGACATAAGTAATCATGCATTTCTGCCTCAGGCAAAGCAATGTCAGGCTTCAAAAAAGCCTTACATTAAGAGCAATGAATGACAAGTCATTCCATCAAACAGAAACCCGCCCTATTTAAGTGTATGATTTATAACACTAATTCTACTACACCCACCCATCCCCACGACTCCATGTCCACTCTGAGCTGTGTATGGGATGGTGGCCTCACAATTAAACTCCTGTCAGAGGCAGTCAGATTCATACATTCATGATCTTTACATAGGCTTTGTGGCTCCACACTCATATGTAGTCACAATCCCATCTATTTAATTTTCTTTTTTTTGCACACTGACTAGCCTTTGGAATACACAGTCTGATGTTTTGCCATCATAACCACCAGGCTGGACTGTCTTGTCCGCAACATAAAAATTGACCCGTCTACTGCCCATCTCATGCTTCAGCCATCTTGTGGTGTCAGCTTACAGTCACATGTCACATTCTTCCCTCCTCCCTTCCATTTGAAAGAACTTGCCAGCCGATACGCTTTTGCGCAGGGTCAGCAAACTTTGTTTTTATTATTGTTATTGTTGTTTAAAAGCCCAGCTGATTGCGTAAAGCCATATCAGGGCTATAACCACTTTCAATACATACAAAACTCCCACAGGAGAAAAATGGAAAAGAAAATTAAGTCCACATATCAATGCATTCACGCACATAATCTAAGGACATGCCCCCGGCGCTGACCACAGGGGATTTAAAAAAATACCTGAATACAAATATAAGCATACCTAAGGACACCAAAACATATAAAAAGAGGCATAAATTACCTACAATTGCTTTCCACATATCTCACCTCCCTAGAGCCAAAAATGTACTTTAACATGTACCCAATTATCAATCCTAAGAAAAAGTACGTAAGACTTTATCAAACACATACAGGTGAATGGACCAGCAGGGCAGAAAATGATAGGAAGAAATGACAGAAAGCAAATGAACAAGGCAGAAACAAAGAGAGTGATAGAAAAGAGGACATTTCTAGCACAGAATTTCCAGAAGGTGGGGATACTATTTACACTGAAAGAGCCCCCGGCATTCCCACAGGGAGTGGTGAGGGGGGGGGGGGGGGAGGTCAGCTGTCAGATCATCACTGGCAGACTTTCGTGGAGCATGATGTATCCCTCTAGAGCAAACTCAAACATTATTCCACAGGGCTCTGCACAGCCTCAAGGAGTCTACTAGATAACTGCCAGAGATTTGGTTGAAACTGTCTTGAGCAAACTCCTAACTCCTGACAGAAATACAAGACAGACATCGTATAACACCGGAGTGGTGGCCTGCTGTTCAAAATGCATGCCTAGGATGTGAAAATTCCCAGGTTGATTCTTGAACTCCTTTCTTTCTCTCCATAAGACTCTGAGAGGTAGTCTTTAGGATGAAATGATAAACCAAGGTTTCATGTTTACTTGCAGTCAACACATGAAAAAAAGCTATAAAGGATTTTTTTGTGTGTATGTTAAAAATCATCATACTTAAAGTGATTTTCTTTGTGCTCAACTTTATTGTTTTCTTTTTCAACAATAAAGTTGAGCCACCTTAATGGCCACAGAAGCTGGCACAATTTTTACAATGTGATGATAATCATGATGCTATGGATTTCCATCTAAGACAGACTGCATGACAGGGCTGTACTCTACGCTTACTATATAATATATATCGGCATCAACCAGGCCTGAGAGTTACAGACACCAGCAGAGTGGTTAGAAGATTTGAGCAACACCTCAATGATGCATTCGTGAAATGGATGAGACTTGATTGTGTGGTCCCAGTCTTCCCAATGAGCCATAGCACGCTCAACTCTGGGTAGAAGCTGCTTGGATAAAAAAAAATAAATCCCACAGTGATTTTTGAAGGAACTAATGGGGATTCGAACCCACAACTTTCCAGTTAGTAATCCATTATCCATTGCACTAACCACAACACCACAGTGACTGGTGCTACAAAGGAGTTATCCCTGGTCAAAGTCTGTCGAAAAATCCACTTTCACAGATAATCAACAACAACAAAATAACAATAATACATGCAGACAGGGAAAAATGTGGAATGAGGGAGAGGAGGAGAGGGGAGAGTGGGAGAGAATGGTCATGGTGCTGCCCTGTGTTGATACACTCTCTCTCAGATCAGCAGCTTGAATTTCACCCAGTAGACATCTTTTTATCTCAAGAAATAAGTCAAAGAATAATTGAATTAATACATTAAAAAGGAAGAGAATAAAAAGAAACTAAAAAGATAAACTAAAATACAAAACAATACAACAGAATACCAATTCGAACAAGGATACTCTTCGCCAGCCACCAGGGAAGCTCGAAGTGACACTTTGTAGACTTGCTGTATGTACAGGAACAGTATAAACTTCAGTGTGTCCACACTGTACAGAGTCCTTAGCTGACCTACAACATAGTCAAATGGACAGACACAAGTACTGATACTGTAAACAGCACCGAATCTTTAAAGTTGATCGGACTGTCACAAATATGTATTCTAGATTATTACAGACTTGACTGTTTCCAAGACCCTGCCAGTATATATAAAATATATAGGGGTTTGTGCAAACTCAAAAAGTCAGCAAAATAACTGCTGGCAGATGTGAATAGAGCACATATGGAATTGTCTGCATGTGATGAATCCTTCCTGAACAAACTCCAAACTGAAATTGGAACGCTTGGCCTCATTAATTAACTGATTTGTAATGCAGCTATAAATGTACATAGTGAAGAATTGATAATGTACACTGTAGGCTATCATAACTAGAAATATTAACTTTCATGAATCTCAGTTTATCAAAAAAGAAACACACACACACACACACACACACACACACACACACACACACACACACACACACACACACACACACACACACACACAATTCTAGGTTCTTCTAAAATGGAACATTTGCTGGTACTTTCTTCTTTCTAAACAGTTTAAATTCTAATTATCTTGCAAAATTCTATTTTGTGTTGTCCTGATACAAGTAGATTACCAATAGGAGATATTTATGCAGGCTTATGTATCAATATCTACTCTATTGGAAAATAAAGTTTCATATCTTCGAAAAAACGTTCATGCTGATAAACTGCAAATATCAAGAAAATTTAATCTTAAGTTAAAATGAATACTCATGAGACACAAACAATATGTTTTAGAACATCTGAACAACTGATCTTGCATGTGGTACACTGACTACTTATATTACAACGCTTAACAGAAAAGAAGCAAAATACTGTCAATTTGAAATGATCTATCCACTGAATGCAAAACAATATAGGAATCTCCTTGCCTGCATCTGTTGATCTAATCATCTTGATGTGTGTAAAAGCTTAACTTCAAAATATTTAGGCAAGGAATGTAAACTGTAAAATGAGTCACAGAAGTTAGAATGAAATATCACTTTCATTACACTACACACATTACTCTCATTAACACTGCATGAAGGAAAATGGTTGCTCCATGTAATTTAGACAGCTTAAGAAAGTATCTCACTCTTTTCCTCTTGGCTTCCAGCAGCAGCAAACTGCTCATCCCTCTCAGCTCTTTCCACAGGTGACAGATCCGTTGTCAAGAAATAGCAGGTCTCAAAATATCTGTGCAAAATAATCAAAACGAATGCACTTTTCAAAGTGCAGGAAAGAATAAAACAAAAGTGTGACATGAAAATATAAATATGGCATCTTGCAAGTAATAACCAAGTTATTGTTATCGTTATTTTTGTTTACAGCTCAGCCAATGCGCACAGCCACATCAAGGATATAAAACACGTACACAGTACTTCAACAGGAGAAAATGGAAAAGAAAATTAACTACACATATCAACGCATTTCAGCCTAAATCTTCCCATTACAGGATTGTGGTCACTGTTGCGGTCTGCACCTGACAGTGTTTTTGCTATCAATAAAGAATTTTTAAATCTTTTATTTATCAGGATGTAATCAATTTTTTTTTTACTATCTCCCGAACTCATCCATGTTCATTTTCTTCTGTTGAGCTGCTCAAACCAGATGATTCCTACCATGAACCCATTCATCTGCGCCCATTCAACAAGTTTCTCTCCCCTTTTATTTTGTGTGCCAAACAGACCAAAAGTAACATCAAACTATATCTTGGACTCTTAAAGACAGTTGAAGCGACCCGTGAAAAATTCAACGTACATTTTCAAAACAAATTCAGTGCTCTGGAGGACAATGGTGACAGTGAGGAACAATGAACAAAATTGAAAAACTCAATAAATTAATTCAAATCTAGTGAAAAAATTCCTAGAGTTAAAAGAAAAGTAATAAAGAACTGGATGACAAAAGAAGTTGTAGCTTTGATAGAAAAATGAAGGAAGGCAAAGAGACAAGAGCAAGAATACAAAAAGATAAACAAGGAAATCAGGAATAGGTGCAATGAAGCTCATGGTATGTACAGGAACACTGAAGAAATTGCCCACAGGAAAAAGACATGCACATCAACTGGTTGCTTAAAATCAAAAGATGGTACGCTTATCATGGAAAAAGACAAAATACAGATAGATGGGAAGAGTACATTAAAGACCTTTTTAACGATGACAGAAACGAAGAACACGGTATAAGAAAAAACACTAAAGGACCACTCGTAATGAAAGATAAAATCAGAGCAGCAATAAAAAAGATGAAACCAGGAAAAGCCCCAGGACTTAACAATATTACTGAAGAAATGATTAAGGCCCTAGAAGAATTCGGTATTGAAAAAAATAACAGTCCCCCTAAATGAAATTTATGACACTGTAAAAATCCCCAAAGATATGTCAAAATCAATTTTCATTGCACTTCCAAAGAAAACAGGGGCTATAGAGTGCAAACTCCATCGTACAATAGGGGCTACAGAATGTGAACTCCATCGTACAATCAGCTTGATGATTCAGGTAACAAAAATCCTAATAAGAATAATCATGATGAGTATAAGGAACAGAATCAAAAGAAAAATAGCAGAAGAACAGTGTGGATTTGTTGAAGGGAAAGTAATTATAAATGCCATATGCATCCTAAGAACTATCATAGAGAGGTTAGTCGAGTTGAATAAGGACTTATATTTATGCTTTGTTGACTATACCAAGGCTTTTGTTTTGGTAGGACACGAAGAATTGATCAATCAACTAGAAAGGCTCAATATTGACGGAAAAGATCTACAAATAATCAGAAATATGCATTGGGAACAAACAGCAGCAATGAGAAAAGAAAAACCATTAAGCTCTTTCCAAAATATCAAAAGAGGGGTCAGGCAGGGCTATGTTCTGGGACCAGATTTGTTTTCACTTCACACAGAAACCATCATGAGAAACCTAGAAGAATGCTCTGGGATAAAGGTTGGAGGAAAAATTATAAACAACATTCGTTACGCAGATGACACCACGCTAATTGCAGAAAATGAAAAAGACCTACAAAACCTTGTGAATATAATAGAAATAGAAAGCTAAAATAAAGGGCTGGAGCTAAACAGATTGAAGTCATGGTAATCAGTAAAACTAAAAGACAATAAATCCTCTCATGCAAAATAACAGCAAATGGCATGACATTGAGACAGGTTGATAAGTTAAATATCATGGAACAGTCATCTCACCAGACGGCAGATGCACATCAGAAATAGCCAGCAGAATCGGCCTAGCCAAAACAGCATTCAAGAAATGAAAAGCATTCTTACCAACAAATGCTTGTCAATTTACATCAGGAAGACAGTTCTTGAATGTTACATAGAACCAATAATGTCATACGGTTGTGAGACGTGGACAGTCAACACACAAATCCAGAACAAGATTGAGGCAGCCGAGATGTGGTTTCTAAGAAGAATGTTGAGAGTTCCATGGACAGCAAAGAAAACAAACAAGACAGTCTTGATGGAGGCAGATGCAAGAAGATCACTGATAAGGAAGATTGGGAAAAGACAAGCAAAAAGGGGAATTTGAGCACCTGGTCACAACAGGAAAGCTGGAGGGAAAAGAACACCAGGTAGACCCAGGGAGAAAATATTGGATGGACTTGCAGTGTGGCTGAGGACAGAGAGGTTGGTGAAAGACATGCTTGCGGCGAAAAGGGACAGATGCTTATGGAGGGCCATGATCACCAAGCCAAGCGGCAGGACACATGATGATGAGTGCTAAACTATACACAGACATCATGAAACTGGGAGACATTTGACATACTATCACCCCAACATAACTTCTAATTGCACAAAACATTTCATGAAGCACTTTTTGTCTTTTAAGCACAAAAGCAAGGAACCACAAAAAATAAAAACATGAAACACACATAACTGATAAAGATATAAATCAATACACGCACACAGACAGGAAAACACACACACACACACACACACACACACACACACACACACACACATGACACACACACACACACACCATGACTCACATCACGCCAGGTCCTCTGTCAGATGCAGTTTGTTGCATGCAATGTGTTTCCATACTGCGTAGCTGGAAGGAAGGGAGGAAAAACACTTTCATATAAACATGTGACAAAGTAGATTAAAACCAAGTTAAAAGAGTAAAGTTTTCAGTTTTAACATTTTTACATTTTCTGCAAGGATCCACTATGCACAAATACCACCAGCAGTATTAACTAATCTACATTTATTACTGCTGTCCATTGTTTTTACAAATAATCAAAATGTAGCTGGCTGCTACACAAAGTACGGTATCAATGAAAATCCAGCTGAGTCTTAGTCTTTTGTTTTTCGCACGCTGTATCACATATAAAAAATCTGTAGCAGCCATATTCGTTGCTCAAACAAGTGAGTCTAATGGAGCATGACTAACAGTATAAAAAAAACACACACACACATAACAAACAAATAAATAAATAAACAATTAACACTTTCAGTGCCACAGAATATAAGCGGAAGTGTATTCTAGTGCTAGGGAATTTTGAGCTAACAGAAAATCATCACATCCTGCATTATTTTCATCATTCATAATCATTTGCAAAGCTTGCAGAATCCAGTGCTTTCTCTGTGAAGATCGACTAGTGGGTCAAGTAAATGCATTTCATTTCAAAGATGTGCAAGTTCCATGTCAGCTCTGCATTGCATTTATCTATGTGATGTTTTGTGGCAAGATATCTTTTAAAGGGAGTCATGTTTGGCAAGTCTTTTCAAATGTGAATTTATAAATGTACATTTTCCCAAGAAGGATAATTAAATCAAATACCACATCTGTGTGCATATTTCTATCAACACCGACAATACAATGTTTTCAGTCAATCTAATATTTGTACAGTGATACATTCCAATTTCAAGACTTCCTCAATCCTTTCCCAGAATCATTTCAAATAATTGCAAACATTTCCAAAATATATGATCAACACTGTCTTCATTTCCACAAAAAAATCACAACTAAAGCTGTTTACAAGTCCCATTTCTTTCAATATGACGCAAGTTCCAAAGTACAATATGTTTCTGTAACCATTTCAATCTTACTTCTTGTATTTTCTTACTTCTTGTATTTTCTAATTTTTCATAAGCATTTCCATGGAATTTTTCTGACCATTTAGAACAAAATTTTGGCAGTGTGTCATCTCTTATTCATATTTCAATCATAGTATAACTGTGCCCCTTTTTGTACAGAGTAAATTGCTTCCTCTTCCAGTGGTGTATGAATATCAAAGGCACTTTCATTTGATATGTTCAGCTTTGTGCAGAGAGTTCAATCTCCTGTGCTCTTGCTGTAAACAAAACAAAAACAAAAACAAACAAAACAAACAAATAAACAAAACACTATGTAAGCATTTTGCAAATTATTTATACTCAGGTTTCAAACAAAGAGCGATCACTTCCAGTTTTATAAAAAGTTAACAGTTCACAAAAATAATTCACCTTATTTTGATTTCTAATGGCCAAATAAACAAACCATTTCCAGATTTTGAGTCTTGAGAATTGAATATTCAATCCTATTACCTCTTCATAACATGAGTCACTTACCCTACCTATCCCCCCCCCCCATTCCCCTCCCCACACACACACACAATAAGTCAACTCATACCTCATTCATTTATAAATCTTACATTTACTCAATTAAAAAAAAGTACCTGAGCCTTGGAAATCCTGCATTCCCTTTGTTCTTTGCATAAATCACAATTTTCTTGATGTTCTGCAATACACACACACACACACACACACACACACACACACACACACACACACACACACACACACTAAAATAACATGAAAAATGGGCAAGATATACAAAAAAAAGACAAAACTGCCAGCCAGGAAAGAAAAATGAAACCAACTATATCTCCTTATCTATCAATTGGTGAACTGCATCGAGTCACAAAATCTAGCTTTAATTTATAATATAATGAAATTATGGGTTATGTGCATGAAGTCATTAACTCGATGGCGATGCACCGCAGCTATAGCTGCAGAGCACCGTGTCTCGACTGTGACATTCTGTAGCTATAGCTGCGGAGATGTTATGTTTTTTTTCACCAAGACTACGTGTATACTATAATAAGGGAGATTATACTGACAGCAGAGTTTAACCATTGACCTTTTAAAACATATACAACAGGACAGGTTTATTGTCGTTGGATATTCTCCATAATTTTTTTAAAAGTACCAAAATCTGTGCATCTCGAGAGTTTCAGCAGCCATTAGGGTGCTTCTCCAAAGAGTTAAAAGAGATTATTATGCATTCACGACTGGCAGCAAAGAAATCCTTACACATATATCAAGTTTTAGTTACAGGCATGGTCTCTCTCTCTTTCTCTCTCTCTCTCACACACACACACACACGCACACACACAGCACACACACACACACACACACACACACACACACACACACACACACACACACACACACACACAAGCACATACATTCACACTTGTATACCCCAGCACAGACATGTGCACTCATTTACACTCATTGCAGTCATACACCAAAAATGATTCCAAGTAGAATTTTTTCAACTAGAATTGTAATGCTTTATGTGTGCATAGATTTCATAATGAAGGTGATACTGTGAAGCATAATGTTTCCATCTTTCTATTTGCATACTTTGTTGAGTGACAATCAACTCTTATGAGCCTCCAAACTAGTAGGCCCCCTATATAAGGCTCATCTACTCATATTAGTGTTGCAGAGTTTGTGAGTTATGTCACTGACATAACACACGTTATCTCTTACCGTAAAGTTCAGCCTTGGATGGGGAGCCACTGGGAGAGCACCATAGCTGAAAGGTTCCGCTTTTACCCACAGTTCAACTCCAACACGAGATGTCATCTTTGTTCAATCTGTTAAGTCAAATCAAAATGTGTAGTGTACTGATATTTTGTTATAGCGTTCTGTTATCTGTTATTGTTGCTTAAAGCTCAGCCGACTGTGTAGAGCCATATTAGGGCTACAACTGTTTCAAAACATACACAATACTTCAACACTGTTATTGTTATTTCTGTCCAAAGCCCAGCTGAGTGCACAGGCACAATACTTCAACAGGAAAAAGGAAAAGAAAATTAAGTACACATATCAATGCATTCATACACATAATCTAAGGAGATGCCTCTGGCGTTGACCACTCCATCCAATTTATCGGACAGGGGATTTAAAAAAAACACCTGAATACAAATGTAAACATAACTAAGGACACTAAAGCATATCTATATATAAAACTGGCCTAAATTACCTAAAATAGCTTCTGCATATCTCATTTCCCTTAAGCCAAAAATGCACTTATGCGTGTACCCAATTATCAATCCTAAGAGAAAATACACAACATTTTACTGAACACATACAGGTGAATGGACCAGCAAGGCAGAAATTGATAGGAAGAAATGACAGAAAGCAAAGGAACAAGACAGAAATAATGGGAGTGACAAAAAGACGACATTTCTAGCACAGAATTTCCAGAAGGTGGGGATACTGCTTACACTGAAAGAGCCCCTGGCATTCCCATGGGAGGGCACAGTGTTCTGGGTAGAACCATATTTAATCAGGATGAAGAAAGACTGATAAATATCATTAAAACAGCAGGTGGAGTGATAGGGAGAAATACAGAACACTTTTCAATGACATGTAGATATTTACCATCATAATTAATTTCTCTTGCTTCTTTAACATTGAATGGTATATCAGTTATGTTTATACATTGTATTCAGGTTTGCTTTGTTAAACCTCCTGGAGATAAACTGGGCAAGATGGTCAACACTAGGACATATCTTTAGATTCATGTACATGAATGCACTGATACATATTTTTCTTCTTTTCGAGGCAGTTTTCCTTCAGGATCAACAAAGTGTTGTTGGTTTTATGAGATGGTCATAATTACAGCAGCACTTAAAGAGTTGACATGTATGATGCATTTGCTTTATGTGTGTCTGCCTTGTCTCTCATGTTTTTGTGAGGCACTCAGGTGTACTGTTGTTCAAGTACTGAAGTAGTCACCGTTATTATTATAGCGTACAAAAACAAAATCATAGACCGAAAGCAATCCTGAGCGACCCGCACATTCTTTACATACTGACTTTGACATTTTACATGCAAACAGAAGTGTATGTCTCAGAACTCCACAAGCAAGGACAACATAAAAATCGATTCATTTGTTCCCCCCCACCAAATGCATGTTTAATGGTGGCAGATGTAACACACTAGCAATGGACTGACTTCTGCTTAACTCGTACTGCATTAAACGTTTATAGAAAAGACAGTACAATTCAAGTTCTGAGTGTTCTCTGTCTCAAGACCAGTGTTGTCTATGCAGTGAGGATAGATGTTATGCCCTGTATCTTTGTGTATGAGAGTGAGGGGTTGGGTAGTAGTGCATGTATATATGAGTGCAGGCAGTAATTGTACATGCAGACAGGCAAATAAATATATATACATCAATAAATATTGTTTTTCAAAGTGTTTGTCATTTTAGACAATAACCTGTTATCGTATAAATCATAATGGAGAGTGAGTGAGCAAGTGTGTGTCACTATTGTGTGTGTGTGCGCATGTGTACGTGTATTATGTGTGTGTGTATGTGTGTGTGTGTGTGTGTGTGTGTGTGTGTGTGTGTGTGTGTGTGTGTGTGTGTGTGTGTGTGTGTGTGTGTGTCTGTGTGTGTGCTCTGTGTGTATGAAGGGGAAGGACAGAATGAGTGCATGAGCATTTCTCATTTTGTATGTGCGGTGAAAATGCATCAAACTTGTTTGAAGTATGTACATGTAAAATTACAGCCTGAAATTTCTTTGCTTTCCCCCATCCACCAATCTGTAATAATTTCAGTTTTCTTACCACATGATTAATGATGTTATATATATATTTCTTGAACATATACGATGATATTCTGTGCACGATTCTGATCATGATTTTACATTTTGATGATCAATATGTTTGATTTTGAATTGAGTTTTATTTAGTGTTTAATTGTGACAGAGTTTGTTTTTGAATTTTTGATTACCTGAGATGAGGTCTGCACACTTTAATTAATCTCCTAATTAAGTAATCTGAACTAATACAAGAAAGTGTTACCATACTGTACTGCTCTCTCTCTCTGTCTCTCTCTCTCAGTCTGTCTCTCTGTCTGTCTCTCTCTCTATCTCTCTCTCTCTCTCTCTGTCACACACACACACACACACACACACACACGTTCATAAATTTATTCAGGAAGGCCAAAGTTTCATATATATATAAATAAAATAAAAAATAATTATCACAGATATTTAGAAGAAAAAATACTATCTGTATAAAGACTCAAAATGTGGTAATTAGTGCAGAATATATATAAAATAGAACCAAAAAAGCAAGCAAGAAAGAAAAATATATGATGAAGAACAGGTCAGCAACACAGCTAGCCAGCAATATAGCCAGTACATCCTATGTAATCACCAGTATTCCTTAAACTAAAAGTAAACCGTTAAATACAGAGGCTGTAAGTCAGTTTTAAGAATCAATGTGAAAATCTGAAGGGTCGCACTTCATTTGATTAAAATAGATGCAACACACAGATGATCATGAAGTTCATAATCATATGCTCTTTGACTAACATTACACATCCCTGCACAAATAACAATAATATACATACATATAAATCAATCATAAAGCTCACAATGGTACACCGTCAACTTCAAACTGGTGACAATAATAAAGTTCCCATTGTCTCTAACAACCACACCACACACACACACACACACACACACACACACCACACACACACATATAGTGATATACATGTACAAGCACAACCAGTCTGGCTCGTTAAGTTAAAACATTATTTCATGAAACACAAAGTAGATTTTACACAGTTACATACAATTGACTGGAAAATGAGACAACTCAATGTGTAACACTTTCTAGTTAGTGTTGTGTGTGTGATGTTGGCGCGTAATTAGGTGGTGTGCGTATTTTAAAATTTATTTGATGAGTAATTTTTGATGATGTTGATGTATTCATTAACGTAAGATAATCAATCACTTAGTTACTAATAACTTGATTACAGTAATCAGTAATGACTAATGTCATGATGATGATCAAATCGATAGCGGATCATAGGCCTATTCAATTTAGGCCTATCTAATAATGAAGTTTCCATTTTATGGCCTATTCTATCTGATCAAAACGCCAAAAAAAGCGACATTTGAAGGTCATTTCCTATTAATAAAGTGTTTACTGAAATGTTCATTAGCATTCATTGTCGGCACTAGTGTTTCACATACCGTTGAAAGACGAAAGTAGGCATTTGTGACAAAATCTTCCAGTCAAAACACGTCCGCTGAAACCAGCCAATCAAACAATGCGAACGTGTATCGCACCAAAAAGTACTTCCGCTAATGATAAAAGATATCTTGTCATTGGGCCACATCATTGCGCCGACAAGCATGGCTGTAAGAAGCGTCTGTGTGTTATTCTGTGCTCTTCTCTTGGTCAATTTTTACCATGCTGGTGGAGAAATTGTCAAGGGATCTGTCAGTCTAAATTCTGGAGTATTTGATAAGGTAATGCAACGATTTGTAGGCTAATTGTAGGCCTACTTGTGAGTTGAGTCGAATATATAACATTCTGTGCGCTTTCATTGTTTTCTGTCACGTTGAATTACTTGATAAGTGTCTTACAGTCAAGTGATGTTTTTAGCTAACCTCCAATATGTCATCAGTCATTTGTAGGTCGACTGTTTGTCTTATACTTTACCACGACGACTAGGCTTTGCCTGAGTTGCCACCGTTAGTGCCTTAGTTTTTTGGTTGTGCGTTTAAATTCTGAGCGTATAGACCTACATGTGCTGATGTCATGTGTGGTTTGCCTGTCGGCTGTTGCAGTGTAAAGTGTTGGTTTGCAAAATATTGAAAATTTTTTACAGAGGCCCGTTTCTTAGACACTAGGCAGGCAAGGTTTTAAGCGAGATAGCAGATTTTGTGCCATCTAGCAGCAAGTACGGCTGGATATTTGCTAGGTAAGTAGGCATTGAGAGGATCGTTCTGGCGAGGTAAAGATGGCAGTCATCGAATCAATGCAAGCCGCATTATCTGATTATGTTTGTTGACGATGCTGTCTTTCATTGTGAAATAAACGCAGCATTTTGGCTGAAATTTATCTCCACCTCATGTCCATTTCAAAGCACACTTCTTTCTCTTCCTCACCACTCACAATCTCACCACTTGCATAATAGCTTGTAAGAAATGAGCTCCTGATCTTTAACTACCAGAATGCACACACTGCGGGGAGGGGGGGAGGATGCACAAGCAAACAAACAAAACAACAAACAATAGGTTACAGACATCCTGTGTTTGTTTCACCATTGCTGGACCTGTCAGCTTGGGCAATAGACGCACTGTCAGTACCATGGTCCAGCCTTTTTGCCTTCCCACCTCTTCCCATTCAAGGAAAGGTTCTCAAAAGATCTCATCACTTTCATTGTCATCACTCCTCAATAGTCATTCCAACCCAGATTTCCTGAGTGCCTGTTCCTGTCACATGTTCCTCCTCTAAAACTAGTAAACTTCCATTGCAGGGCTGTTCCTCAGCCCTTGTCAGGAATTCTACATGTATGCAGACCCGAAGTTCCTAGACCTTCATACCTGGTCTCTGTTTGGGATATGTTGTGTACACACCCATTTGGTTCCCTAGGCTGGCGTGCATGGTGTTCATGGCAAGTCAACACCTAAAAAACCTATCTCACATCCAGGTCACAAACTTCCTGACTTTTCTCTCCACCAGTCTATTCCTTTGTGCCTCTTCAATAAAAAGTTAACTGAGCAGCAGTTGCCTTACTCTCAGGCTGGTCAGGGGCCTTCCATCTCCAATTATTTCCTGTTCAGGAACATTGTCCACTTCAGTTCTATCAGAGATGCCTGAAATTCCAGAGTGACAGCTTCGTGGGACCTCGTCTTGGTCCTGTCTACCCTAAGTCTTCCACCGAATGAGCCCATCCAGAACAGCTCATTCAAGCACCTCACCCTTAACTCTCTTAGTACGACAGAACACTATACTTATAGCGTTCATGACGTAAGGTTTGGTTTCGACGACGATGCCATAGGTTTCATAACTAAAAAGTTTTCCACGCTTCCCTCGTGACGTAGCATGGCCACCGAAGCTACACTGGGCATTGCAGACGTGTCAAGGGTCAGGTGGAAGGTTACTTTGTGAGATTCTGTAGCAGTACACTCATCAGGAAACGATTGACTTTGGCACCCCACATGACTTGCTAATCTGCATTCGTATTGAAAATGGCGTTGCGGGCGAGTACGAGTTTTGGAGCAAAGTAGATCACGGCAATGGCGTTTTACTGCTGCTGAAGTGATTGAAGTGCTTCAGATTGAAATGTTTCAGACTGAAGGATATGACATCGACAGTATGATGAAGATGATGGTGAAAATGTTTCCAGTGATGAAAGCTGCCAGCAAGAACTTAGAAGAAGGTACCGACAATGACTCAGTTTCAGACAACAGTGAAGTGGGAGAGGGAGGTGAGCTGATCAAAGTATGTGACTGTGCGGTGATCCTGACCACAAAATTTGGGGTATTTTCAGCATGGCACATGAAGAAGAAATATTCAAGGAAAAACTTCAGTATTTTGGCATGAACTAACCCAGCATGTAAATATTCAGATCTGAAAGTTTCATTTTGTTCCTTTATGTTTTGTATTTTTTGTGTGATTTTTTTCCTAACCCTTCAAAATGGGCTGGGGGGAAAAGCAAGGGGGAAAACTCCCCGTCCCAAGTGAGTTAAGTCTTGACAAGCCTCTTCCTTCTGTCATATAAACTGGTTCAGGGTTATGCTTCTCTAGCAATAGCTAGCTCCCATGACGTAGAAATCTGCGGGAATCAGGTCTAGGTAGCTTCCCAGTTATGACCATTGTTGACTCCCTGTTCAGCAATTTATGTAATCAGCACAGCATGATAGATGTTGGCCTTCTCTGTCAGCAAAATGGAATGGTGTAATTATGAATCTTTATTGAGCCAGAAGCCTTTGGTCTGTACACTGCACTTAGGCCATTTTGCAGGAAGCTGGTGGATAGGGTGAGGGAATCAAAACAAAAGGTTAAGTTTTTGCTTTGCAAGCATAGGTAACAATGCAGGATGCTGGTGGATAGAGTGCGGGACTCAAAGGGTTAATATTGTTGGCATCAGCTGAGCCTAGAGTTTTCGTCTCCCACTATAGGTTCTTCGTCTTCCACAGTTTTTGTTGGACAGGCTGCTTTGTTGCTGGTGTTTTTGTTTCATTTTCTCACCGACTTGTTGCAAAGGAGTTTCTTGTGAATAGCGGGAGTTTGTCTGTGAACTTGTTGATCTCTGCATCACATTCATCAAACTGATCGCTGTGTTCATGAAATTAACAAAAGCCAGAGTATCAGCAGCAGTACTGTAGATCTATAGCTTCTTTGAACAATTTCCATTCTGCTACTACATTTTTTTCTCAAGCAATAAGTCAGATAATTTTTCTTGGAGCTTCTATTGAAGGGTATCTCTACTGTTTTGCAGATAGATGATTCTCAGGGTATACAGAGGTTTGGCCCTGTGTACCTTTGGTTTTTGAACTTAGCACTGTACGTAGCAAGAGTATTCATCTTGCCGTGTAGTATTCAGTAGTAGCAGTTGGTGATCAGACCAGCAGTCAGTTCTCTCATGCAGTATGTAATACGCATGACTTCCTGTTGGACAGTGACATAATCCAGCATATGCCACTACTTGGAGCGTGAGTCCATCCAAGGGTTTTTGAACTTAACCTACTGGAAAAGGTTGTTGGTAAGTTCATGCAGAGTACATAGGCTAGCTGATTAATGACAGCAACGTAAGTTCATTGAACTTAGGAGTTGCATTTTCCTGTAATGTGATGTCCAAGGATGCTTGGCCAAGTGAAAGTAGCCCACTCATGCACAAGTATTGAAGTCTCGAAGAATGATGAGCTTGTTTTTGTTTTGACTGCAGCAGTCTAACCTTTTTTCCCCCCTTGGGCAGGTAATTATCATTTCTGTTCGGGGGGGGGGGGGGGGGGGGGGCTAAAGTATATTGCCCATTTAATTTTTTTTTAAGTGCTCATTGGTGTGCACTTTGGCTGTCATTGTAATTTATGAAATGGCCATTAAACTTA
The DNA here is from genome assembly GCA_030674185.1 of Monoplex corrugatus. NCBI lineage: Eukaryota > Metazoa > Mollusca > Gastropoda > Littorinimorpha > Ranellidae > Monoplex > Monoplex corrugatus. The sequence goes on along the minus strand of JAPXFY010000025.1, from coordinate 37,251,492 downwards.
GAATACTTGAGATGATGAGTTTCTAGAAATTGTAGAATTTTTACTTATATGATTGTAACAATTTGTTTTGTTAGATCATTGAAAAGCACAAGGCAGTGCTGGTGAAGTTTGATGAGACGTACCCCTATGGAGAGAAGCAGGACCAGTTCAAGAAGTTGGCAGAGGTAGCCATCACACAGCCTGATCTAATGATAGCCGAAGTTCAGATTGCAGGTAATGGGCTTTTATCTGACTGTAAAATTTATGATTTAAAAAAAACAACATTTTAACATCCTATTATTTGATAACATTTTTGTTACATTCTTTATTGGTTAAATTTTTGTATTGTTGATTCATTTGCTATTTTGAGACTGAAATTATATTCTGTTAAAACACACACGTGCATGTCTACCTACAGGCACACACAGCGCGCGCGCACACACACACACACACACACACACACACACACCACACACACACACACACACACACACACACCACACACAACACCACCACACGCAACAAGTCATCCTTTTTAACACCATAATAGGATATGTTCATAAACTTTGTGATATTCTTTTTAACACAACATATTAGAATATGTTCATAAACATTGTGGTTGTTAAACGGGAATTTGAAGTTATGCTGTACATGAACACACATGATACCTAAGTTCAAATTCAGTGAATGGGAAAAGATTTCAGTTAATTAGTATTTGATGGTTTTTTTTTGTTTTGTTTGTTTTTTGTTGTTGTTTTGTGTGTGTGTGTGTTTTGCAGTTGTTTCGACAGAGAGATACTTCCTGATCAGGCTTATATGATGGAGGTGATAGTAGCAAGATCCGGCATTGACTATTGCAATTCACTCTGTCTGGTCTTCCTGCCTCCACCATTCACATCCTGCAGCGCATTCAAAACAATGCTGCACACCTTGTACTAAAAAAGAAAAAAGCTGACCACATATCTCCTCTCCTGGCACAACTTCACTGGCTCCCTGTATCAAAGCGCATACAGTACAAACTAGACACCATGTGCTACAAAGCCTCAATAACGCAGCCCCCGATTACCTGTCAAGCCTACTTGAGATCTATGTTCCCTCACGTACCCTCCGCTCTGCCTCCGATCCTCTGACTTTTCGCTTTCCACGCATTAAGCTCAATACCTATGGCCCACGAGCCTTCTCTGTTTCTGGTCCACTTTCCTGGAACAAACTTCCTCTCTCAGTCCGTCAGCAACCTACTTTTGTCTCCTTCAAGTCCGCTCTCAAAACTCACCTTTTCTCCTCTGCATAAAATCCTGACCTCACTCAATCCCCTCTGCAGCCTGTCTCCACTCGGAGGGGAATCACATTGTAATATATAATTGTATAAACATGCTCTCTATAATTTTCCATTGCTTTTATTCTTTCTCCCCATTTATAGCTGTGTGCGTGTGTGGTGGTGTGCGTGCGTGCGTGCGTGAGGTGTGTGATGCGTGCGTGCGTGCGTGTGTGTCTGTTTTAGCGCTTAGATTTGATTTTATCAAGATTTTGCGCGATATAAATAAAGTATTGTATTGTATTGTACTGTGTGTGTGTGTTAACTTGAGGAATTTCTTACACTGTGCACTGCAAACACTAGTAATAAGGAAATGCAGACTTGGGTGAATGATGTGATACTAAAATGCAAGAAAAGGATCATTTGCATGGCTGTTTATTTATTATTATTTATTTGTAATAAATTTATTTATACAGACTATGGTGACAAGGACAATGCAGACTTGGCTGAGCGTTTTGATGTGAAGAAAGAGGATTTCCCTGTTTACAAGATGTTTCTGCAAGGCACCAAGGACCCTATCCCATACACAGGAGATACTACCAGTGCAGACAAGATAAAAAAATTTATCATGGAAAAAACAGGTAGGTAAAGTGATTGAGACTGGTCAGTGTTAGTGTTTTACATACAATCAGGTATAATGATTGAGACTGGTCACTAATGGTCAGAGTATTAGTGTTTTACATACAATCAGGTATAATAACTGAGACTGGTCAGTGTTAGTGTTTTACATACAATCAGGTATAATGATTGAGGCTGGTCAGTGTTAGTGTTTTATATACAATCAGGTATAATGATTGAGACTGGTCAGTGTTTGTGTTTTATATACAAATACAATCAGGTATAATGATTGAGGCTTGTCAGTGTTAGTGTTTTACATACAATCAGGTATAATGATTGAGACTGGTCAGAGTGTTGGTGTTTTACATACAATCAGGTATAATGATTGAGACTGGTCAGAGTGTTAGTGTTTTACATACAATCAGGTATAATGATTGAGACTGGTCAGAGTGTTAGTGTTTTACATACAATCAGTTATAATGATTGAGACTGGTCAGAGTGTTGGTATTTTACATACAATCAGGTATAATGATTGAGACTGGTCAGAGTGTTTGTGTTTTATATACAAATACAATCAGGTATAATGATTGAGGCTTGTCAGTGTTAGTGTTTTACATACAATCAGGTATAATGATTGAGACTGGTCAGAGTGTTGGTGTTTTACATACAATCAGGTATAATGATTGAGACTGGTCAGAGTGTTAGTGTTTTACATACAATCAGGTATAATGATTGAGACTGGTCAGTGTTGGTGTTTTACATACAATCAGGTATAATGATTGAGACTGGTCAGAGTGTTAGTGTTTTACATACAATCAGGTTTATAATAATGATTGAGACTGGTCAGAGTGTTGGTGTTTTACATACAGTCAGGTATAATGATTGAGACTGGTCAGAGTGTTAGTGTTTAACATACAGTCAAAACATTGTTCATTTATTGGGATGAATAGAAGTATTTCGTTCAGTAGTTGCAATGCTGGTTAGTGTTATACTGTCAAAACATTGTTCAGGCATCAGGGATAAATACAAGTATTTGGTTCAATAGCTGTCAGTGCTGATTCACTCACGGCTTGAGTCATAAAATTTGAGTTTCTTTTAACACATTTCTGTCTAATAATATCTGCTTAGTTTGCTGGCCTGACCAAATGGAACAGACTTGCTGCCAATGCTATCACTTGCATCAGATAAATTCCTCTTACATGCTTGTTTTTGTATAGATTTGCGTAAACTTTATGAAATTATGTAAAAATGATTGCCTGATACATTTTATGTATTAGGAAACAATTTATTGATATTTGAATGTTTGATTTGAGAATGCGATTTGACCATGTCTCCATATAGGCCATTACTGGCACCACAAATGTTTGTTTAACATGGTATTCACAGTGAATGATCATCACCAGTACTGCCATAAGACACATCTTCGTAACTTTTTTGGACAATCTTTTTTTTTTTGGAGGGAATTGTTGCCAAAATCACTGGTGGAATCAAAATCTTCACTGGAGTCATCATTACCTATCCATGAAAATTTTGTCAAGCACTTGAGCAGTGCAAAAAATTTTACTTTGCCCTAATTTCAAACAAACAAAAGAATGTTACACTTACTGGAAGTTAAGAGAGTAGTTTCCCATTGAAACTCTTGCCTGGTGGAAGTCCTGCTACCTGATTCTGAGCCGATACCCTTTTTCCAAATGGCATCTTCTAGTAAAGCAGTGAAACTCACCAATTCGGAGACAAAGTATTTCATAGAGTTGTATCAAGTTAATGATTTTCTTTGGAGTAGCCGAAGCAAGTATTACAAAAACAAGCATTACCAGGCAGTTACATGCTTTCTTCACCTTTACTTCCAACACCTGATTTATAAGCAAAACAGCAAAACTCACAACGCCATACATCTCACATCTGTTTTCAAAGGATTGTGTAGCATTCCATCTGTTTCACACAGACAGGTCTGACCACACAGATTCAAACAGTTCTCCTCAATCCTACGGGTGAAACAGCATGTGTGTCAGCTACTTTAGAGTATAGTAAAATTGCCTGCAGGAAAAAAGTTACGACTAGCCAAAAAAAGCAAAAAACTGTGTACAACCAGAAAAAAACTGGTTAGTAGAGGACAGCATATGGTGAAAGTACTATGTTTACCTTTCTAACAATAGTAGTAGTAGTATATTTTGAATTGAGCATAGTTCAGATTGTCCCATGAAATATGTTATATTTTATTCTTTTACAGGACTGTGGTTGGGATTGCCAGCGTGTCTGGAAGAATTTGACAAATTGGTCAGTGAATTTTTCAAGGCCAAAGGAGACAAGCGTAATACAATTCTTCAAAAAGCAGAGGGAGTCACTAAATCTTTATCAAAGGAAGCAGAAAAGGAATCAGCAGAGGTGTACATTAAAACAATGCAGAAGATTTTAGACAAGGGTGATGATTTTATCAATACAGAAATAGAACGGGTGGAAAAATTGAAAGATGGAAAAGTCAGTGATAAAAAGAAAGAGCAACTTGGAAGAAGGCTGAATATTTTGACTTCTTTTGAGTTACGTTTGAAGGATGAATTGTAATACCAACACTGCTTTAATTTTAAAAAAAACAACTCTTTGACGTTCACTTTTGCCATTTCTTATTAAATGCAGTTTCATTTGAAATTGAATGTTTACTTTTTTTTGTTTGTTCGTTTTGCTTTTAATTGTTCTTTATTGACAGTTGATTTCATGGAAATGTTATCAAACTTAACGTTACAAACTTATTAAAATTTGTTATTCCATGATTTGTTTAAATTTTACCAGCTTGCTATATTAAACTCTCCCCACTTTTCCAAGTAATTCGTTGGTGATGGAATGCACATTGGTGAAGTCGTACGACTGATGGAATGCACATTGGTAAAATCATACAAGTACTACGATTTAGTTGATTTTCTCTGAGATTTTTCTCATTCATGTCTTAGTTTGGTTGGTAATAGCATTATATCTGAAAATAATATAGCTTAAAACCAGCAGTGTTCTCAAAAGAAATTAAGAATTGCTTGCTGCTGCAGGTAGGTATGTTTGTTCAAAGATTTTGTATGTCTCAGATTGTCTTAAAATATGCCTGTGCCACATGTGGCATTTTATTTTGTCACTTCACATAGTGGAAAAATATGTAGACTTTTCCCCCCCAGATCTTTCCAGAAATGTCTTACCAAGTTCCTCTGTTATATTTTTGGCATCTTGCAATATGTTCAATTTGATTAACGTTCTTGTGGACTTTCCTTGCTGGCACAGTTAGCTTATTTATTGCTGACAATACTTCCCTACAGTCAGTCTTGTGTGTTCTTTTTTTTCTCTTTACATTGCTTCTTAGGAATGATATTTTTTCTTTATGAAACAACATAATTGTACATTTAGTATATGTTGTGGCTGGGCACATTTGGTACAAAGGGAGAAGCATAATCTGCTGGTGGTAGTTGAGTCATAGCTGATGAGGTTTAATGAAGTGTGGTTATTGCTTATTGAAATCAGTATTGCAGAGGATTTTAGTTCTCAGGTAATGGTATTGTTGTATTTGTACATGTGAAAAAGATGTTTGCTGTTCATGGGAACAGGTAGTAGACTGATTCATATTGATCGTTTGATGTGAGGATGATTGATCTGACTGACTACCGGCATACTTAAAACAGACACATCACCTTTATCACCAGGCTACATACAAGTATATTGAAAATGGCAAAACACCATGTCTCTTTTTTAAATCTTCATTTTTGTCTTGTATCACAAATTTCAGAAGCTGCTTCTGTTAGAACATGTTATTTTGGCATCATTTATTCTTTGGTGAACAGTTTTGGTTGATTTATAAGAGAGGAAAAGACAAAATAAACAAAAGAAAAAAGTTTATACTGCCTATATTGTTTTGCTAGGCAGCTTCAGCATACCTAAGCACAGACTGTGACAGAATAGGGTTGAGGTACCAATGATGTAGTCACTGTGGAATGGTCCTTTGGGAGTGATTCTTACTTTAGAAAAAACAATCATTTTTTTTGGCACATTGGATTTCATGTTTTCCTTCGTGATGGTGGATAAACAGTGGCACAAACTGAAGTGAAATTCAACTATCATGATGATATGAAAATCCAAGGGCATTCGAAAGTAGGCCACTAAAGAAAAAAACTTTTCTGCATAATTGCCTGGAATGTAGACCTCTCCGATGTCTTATTTGACCAGGGCATATGTGTAATTCATGTTCTTTTAATAGGCCTCTGAGAGTCATTTCTTGAAATCATGATGATAGGCAAGTTTCTGTTTTAAGTCACTGTTGGAGTCATCAGTTTTTGGTGGACATTAGTTTGTCAGTTGGTATGTGAAATTTTCATGATGGGAGTCTTTTACTTTTACATAGACATGGAAAGAAAACAAAGAAAGCGCTAAGCGTTAAGATCATTATTTGGGGAGGGGGGAAGTTACTACAAATGGTGGTGGGTTTGATAAGCCGGAAATTTTTCTGTGTGCTGCTGCTTCTATCTTGTCTTTTGCTTTCTTCTTTGTCTTTTCTTTATTGCTATTAGTACAACATGCATTTTTGTTTTCTTTTAAGATGAACTGCTAATAGTAATACTGCTTTTGAATGATATTTAGAGTTGAATGATATTACAGCATCAAAAACATGTTTTATGTTATTGCCTGTATTGTATGCTCAGCATTTTATCAAAACACATTGTCGATTAATATGGAAATTTTTAATTGATATATCTACTTTCTGTCTGAAAGTTGAATCTGCTAGTTTCATCAGTTGGGATACCGCTTCATGTAAATCTGAAAATGTTTTACTTTTCTAACGGAATTAAAACCATGTTCAAAAGACCTTTGAAATGGGAAAGCCAAGAACACATGAGACAGAAAATCTACTGTCCTTTCATCATCTGAGGTTGGTTGGTAATCAGGTTCACAGTACAGTAGAGTTAAGGTGTAATGCAGTTCTGCGTCTTTAGCCTCTCATTGGTCAGCATAAGTGAAGAATGAAAAGGTTAACAAGTGTGTATAGTTGTTTGATATGAAGCAATAGATCTTTTTGTGTGCAGCTTCAGGGATGTCATGCTGTGCCTCTGGCTCACTTTGCACACACTGACACAGTGCTTTGAATTATGTTTATTTTGTATTATTTTTCATTTTTTTACAAATTGATTGATTGATTTGGTTCAGTTTTAAACATCGACACCCACCTCAGGTGATATGGTCAACAGGGATAACCATCCCAGGGAAGAAGGGAAGGGGGACTTATCTAATCCTATACTGACACCATCAGAACAACGATGATGTTAAGATGGGACAGTGAGTAGGCCAGTTTTAGTATAGCGCACCCGGGATTCAAACCCACAAACATTAGGATGACAAACTTGACTTGACATAACCATATTTTTATCTACCTGTCAAAGTACTGTGTTGTAACTAGGTAAAGCATAAGTCGAGGTAGGGCCTCAGGACCTGGCCAGCTTGTGGGTTTATGTGCAGGCTTAAGGCATGTGCCACAGTCACCATACACGTGGCACCTGTGATGTTAGTGCATATGGAATTCATTCCAAGTGCAGAGACGTCATCTTGAGAAATTGAAACTGAAGTAGAGCTGCTGCACACATAAGCATGCACAGATTTGTGTAGGCCTATATGGATGAGAAATATGAGCTGATTTTTCAGAGTTTGATTTACTTATTATGGATGATGCTGCTTCTGGTTTTATTGAGTTTGATTGAAAACAGATTTTGGTTTGGAAGATCTGATTGAAAACTCTTCGGCAAATATCAAAATGATATATATTTATTTCAGTACTGTTGTATATTTATTTCAAGTACTGTTGTTAGAATGTCATAAATTGCTGTGTGAGTTATGCACATGCTTTGATGGAAATGTGATTGAGGGATGGCAGTTTTTAATCATTGCTGTTTTAACAAGAACATTTGTAATTTTATAGTTAATACTTTGTTGTAAAACTGAAATCTGTTTACATAGTTCACCAAAAACACATAGTGGAACATCATCACAGTCACCCCTTAAGCAGCATTACTAGTAGTACTACAAAACATAGCAAAATGTAATATCGCATACATGCACAAAACATTTTTTCATTTATTCATTTGGGTTATTTATATGATTGTTTAAAGTTGAAAACAGAACTGGGAGGAGAACAACATATTTTAAACTCTGTCACAGTTGGCAAAACGTATTTTAAACTGCATGAAAAAAAATCTGCTGCTGAATAATTACCGTGTTATTCTTTTACACATTTGTTATTTGTTGAGTAGAACAGAGAGAAACAGCTAAAACTATAAAAATGTTACATTTCACTTTTCATATATGAACATTGCTGAAAGTTCAGATCAAATGTAAACTTCTTTTCAGTTAAGTTAGTGTTTCAAAAATGTTACACTCTTTTACATCTAGAACATTTGTTTATGAGCATACGTTTTCATTACTATTTGAAAACATTAGACCACAAAATGTCTTCTTATGTAGCAGACAGTATATATGTTAACGGTACAGTCTTTGATGGCACGTATTGTACAATCTTTTTATAACTGTTATATGTTGAAAAATCAAAAGAAATCAGTTGCATTTTATTTCAGTGTCTGTAATGTTATAAGCATTCTGTCAGTCATGTATTATGGCTTGTTGTAAGGAAAACTTGTTGAAAAGATTTCAGCGTGCACTCGAAATGTTAGGAGGAGAGAGGAACAGTAGATTACTGCTCAGTATTAGTTACGGATGCACAAACAGGTGCATATAGAAAAATGCCATCCTTATTATGTATTGGTGTATATATTTTGATTTCATTTTGTTTCAGTGGTATCAGTTGGGTTAAATGCATTTTTTTTGTGATTTTAAAGAAGAAAGTGCATAATATTGTGAGCTTAATATGTCCGAGGTGCCATCACAGAACTATTGAAGCATTGATGCATGTTCAGTTTGACCAGCTACCTTCGCTTTCTATTAGGTATTGTGGATCACTGAATTTATTTGTTTATTTATTTATTTATTTATTTATTTGGTTGGTTTTCTGGACAAAAATTCATGGTTTGTAATTAATGCAGTTTTGCCATGGTCTGCTGATATGAAAATCAAATCCACTGGAATGATCCTTATACAGTGGCAGCACACTGATACGAAGTGATCTGAAAATGACCACAGTTTTTTTTCTTCAACATCAGGCCACCTGCTTCGTTGTCAAATCACTATACACTCTTCGTAGTACAAGTACAGAATAGTACACACATATGTACAGTATAAGGCCTGTTATTCAGAGATAAAATTAGCGCATGGCCGTGACTATAAAATCAAAAATGAAAGCACATATAGAAAAAATATCAAAAAATCATAAAAGCCATTAAAAACAAAATCCTGCCAAGACTGTACTCCTAAAGCACATGGTCCAAATCATAAGAAGTACCCAGCATTACTTATTCACATCCAAAACTTCCTTGTCGTGGAGTACAGGTCATTATCACTGCATGTTCCACACTAAATAAGACCATGAATTTCAATCATGTAAATTAGTACACAAAGGCAGAATAATCAGATATGCTACTTACTGCATGGGAGCTTATAAGTCCATGTGACTATGGCAGTAATGAGTATCAGAGTGTAATCAAAATCATGTTACTGGATCCGTTCCTTAACCCATGAATGATAGTTCATGTGTTAAATTTTCTGATTCATTCAAATCAACAGTCGCATGGCTATCCCAGTAATTATCATCTGAATTTACTCAAAGAAATATTACCGGATCCATTCCATAGTGCATGAAATACAATTCATGTCTGAAATTGTCTTATGTAATCAAATGAATAGTGGTATTTTGTACTAAACATTCCCATCAGAATTTCTTTGACAGCAGAAGGGCATCTGGGAATCATGACCTGGATTTAAATGTTTGCTTGAGGGCACTCCTCCCGTGAGGATTGTATGCTTTCCAGCTGTCTCCAGAATTTCTTGCCACTATGATCTTGTATGATAAAACTTGAGGTTTACCATACCCGATCTTTCTCAGTGACTGTTACTGCATGAGCATAGCTCATAACACCTATGGTTCACTGCCATTGGACCACATGCCTACATCAAGTACAGAGGGACCAACAATCAACTATGACATACGTTATCTATACTGCCAGCATTTTTAAAATGTAATACCAGACGCTCAAGACTGAAGTAAATGGAAGAGTGTTGTGATGTCTGCTACACCGACTACCATCAAACTTGATGATGCTGACGAGGTGACTAGCAGAAACTGCACCAAAACAATGTTCTTTCAGTAAATGTAAGTAAATATGAATACAATTAGGGTTTTATTCTTTGTTCATATCCAGTCTACTGAAAATAAGACACCTAAGTTTATTTTATCAAATGTATGTATCCCTTTCTTTGTTGTTAATGTTGATCTTTAGCTAAGAAGTGGCATCTTTCTGCTTTGCAATGCACCCTGGTAACCCTATACCCAAACCTAACTCACAAAAGGATTCTAGAAAATATAACAAAAACCGTTGGACCCATACTGAAGGTTACAAATCTCATAGTTTTACATATGCTGTATGTACTGAGCACATTAAAGAAAAAAAAACCATTTATTTTATTTGGGATAGATAAGAAATCTGAGCATCGCACTGAAGATCAAATGGACCAAGTTAATGTAAATTAACCCTTTCAGTCCCACACCCTTCCCACCATCATCCTGCATTGTCAATCATGCAAGCAAAAAGCAAAAACTTAACCCTTTGACTTCATCACCCTGTCCACCAGCTTAAGATTTGCAGTTGGTGGATAGGGTGTGGGAGTTAAAAGGTTAAGTTTTTGCTGTTGGTGGATAGGGTGTGGGAGTCAAAGGGTTAAGCTTCACTCACCTTCTTCATCTCCTCATATTTTTTAGTCTGGCTGAATTTACACTACTTGTGTTCGGAACTGAAGGTCAAATTTTGGTGTAAGAATGTTGTCTGAATTTAATAGGCCTGCATGATTGTTGTGAATGAATTGATTTTTTTCCCATTTGGGCTGATTCTGTTTGTCTACAGAAATAAAGAATAAAACGATCTTCTTGCTGGTTACGTTTGTTATTGTTCATATCTTTGCTTTCACTTGATTCTTTGTTATGACTTAATGATATTTGTGAAGTATTAACACACATCCTTCTGTCTGTCTTCTTGCACACATGTTAACGGTTTGACTCCCACACCCTATCCACCAGCCACAAAAAAATTATCCCTTTGACACCTTTCACCCTGTCCACCAGCTTCCAGCAGGAAACTGGAGGATAGGGTGAGGAGAGTCAGAGGGTTAGGTTTTTGCTTTGCTGTCATTGTTGACAATACAGGATGTAACCTGGTAGGGTGAGGGAGTCAAATAGTTGGTAATTAACATATGCAGCCATACACATATATATACGACTCGCACATGCACACACACAGAGTGATACACACATACACTCACTCAATTTCTATCTCTCTCTCTCTCTCTCTCTCTCTCTTTCTCTCTCTCCTCTCTCTCTCTCTCTCAGACTCTCTCTCTCTCTCTCCCTCTCTCTCTCTCTCTCTTCCCTCTCTCTCTCTCTCGAGGTTGCGAACTGAACTCAGTGGAGTGCAGACGTGTTTTCGTTGCTCCGCTTGTGGCTTGGTGAACAGCTGTTTTGAAAATCAAGTAAACCATAGCAAAGAAGAGGACAAGACAGAAAAATGCCGAACGACTTTAATGCCCATCGCGTAGCGATAGGAATTTTTTATCCCACGCTGCTCCATCTCCTGTAAAAGAAAACTACCTTATGGGGAAACTGGTATCAAAAGCAAGACAAAATCACAGGGCGGAGAGATGGCAGACGGTGTTCTACTTGGCTTGCTTCTCACCCTATTGTTTTGGGGGGGGGGGCATTTTACTGAGATGCGGAGACGTCGAGCAAAATCCGGGACCTGGACCCTCCAGAGCAGACAACAAGAGGCAGACCAGGCTGACTGACGTGTCACACAGGAGCTCGACCGACCGTATGTCCGGAGCATCGGAAAGCGGGCAGACTCCTCCTCTGCAGCAGTCCACGGTGGAAGACTTGGCTGAAATGCTGAAGGCCATGACCAACTCGATGAACAGTGAGTTTGGTAAAGTAAACGAAGGAACGGCACAGCTGAATGAGCGGTATTTATCTTTGGACAGAGGTATCAGGGATCTGAGAGAGGAGGTGGGAGTTTTGCGGTCAGAAAATAAGAAATTAATGGAAATAAACTCTTGAGTTGGTAAATAGAGTAGAAGAATTAGAAAGAAAAACATGATCTCGAGGGAAGATCCAAGAGGAACAATTTGATTTTTTACGGAATTGCCAGGGGACAAAACGAGACCAATGATCAGTGCGAAGGAAAATTGAAAGATGTGCTGACAGACCAATTAGAGCTGTCACAAGATATAGAATTCGATAGAGTGCACCGTATTAACACAAAGCCTGACTCACCGATCATTGCCCTTGCTGCTTCTATAGACAAAAAAATTTAATTCTGAAATCTAAAAGGAAACTGAAAGGCAGCAACGTTTTCATTGGTGAAGACTTCTCTGCACGGGTTCGAGAGATCAGACGTAAGTTGTCTCCACATCTGAAAAAGGCTAGGGACAGTGGCAAAAAAGCGGCTATGGTCTTTGACCATTTGATTATTGATGGGAAAAAATGGTATTTAGGGGACAATGGTACTTTGGAGGAAAAGGGATAGGGGGTCGGCCGGCCCTGTGACAGTGGCTGTTTTTGTCCTGGGGGAACTGATAGAATGAACCAAGGGGTGGCGGCACCGGGAGCGAGTTCGCCTGTCAGTGCGGCTTTTGAGCACATCGTGTTGGGACAGGGTGGTGAGCGCTCTGACAGTGGGGAGCGCGAGGGGATTGAAACAGTCACAGAAAATAAATATGCCTTTTCGTTCCTATCATGAAATATAATGGTCTGTTGACAAAATTTTGTGATCATGATTTTGTTAATTTTGTCTGTAAGTTTGATTTTGTTTGTCTAGTTGAGACATTTGTGGAACATGTTCAGACTGACATATTTCATGGATTTAAAGTTTTTTGTAAACCTGCCATAAAATTGTCTAGAAAAGGGAGACGATCAGGTGGAGTTGTTGTCTGGTAAAAAATGAATTTCTACCCTTTGTCAAAAAAGTTGAGGTTAATGAACATGTTAATTGCTGTGCATTTGTTATCAGTAAGCAGTTGTTTGGAGTTCAGAAAGATGTGTTGTATGTTTGTTCATATGTCCCACCAGAAGGTTCTTCATTTTATGAGTATTTTGATGTTTCAAACGGAATTGAGTTACTAGAAGAATATCTCATTGATCTGCTAAAAAATGATTTTTGGGTTATTTTGTGTGGGGATGATTTGAACAGTAGGACGTCTAACATTCGCCATGATATTCATGTAAACAATATCCTTGAAATGCAATGTAGAAGTCAGCCAAATAGTGTTAACTGCTGCTCTCAGGATTTATTTTTAAATAACTATGGTAAATTACTTTTGAATATGTGTACGTCATTAGATCTGTGTATTTTAAATGGTGTATGTAAAGGTGACCTTCAAGGTCGCTATACATATATTTCTGATTTGGGTAATAGTGTCAATGATTATTTTATTTTTTCAAACGATCTGTTTTCTCTTGTTTGCGATTCATGTGAATTAGGTGTCGATGAGAGAATTGAATCTAATCATATGCCTGTAACAGTGTGTATTGCCTTCCCAAAAGGAAATAAACCCGTAACTGTTAACACTGAGAATGAAAATGACATGATCGAAAAAATTGTTTGGAAAAATGAGTCTGCTCATGTTTATTATGAAAATCTGTGTAAGGAAGAATCACAGACACAGTTTAGTGCTGCTACAGATTTAATTGACGTGAATGTTAATGATGCTCTCGACTTGTTTAATGAATGTATTAAGAAATGTGCTCGTTGTATGCAAAAGCGTGTATATATTAACAAAAGTAAGACACCATGTGATTGGTTTGATCAGGAATGTGTAGGTAAAAAAAGATACGTCAGGAGACTGTTAAAAAGAAGCCAACGGTCATTAAAACCAGAAGACCAACACGAGTATTTAGTTGCCAGACGTGAATATAAGAATCTGCTAAAGAAAAAGAAAAAACAGTTTAATGATACATTGCTGGATAAACTCTTATCTTCTATAAAAAGTCATAGGGAATTTTGGGACACTGTTCGCAGAGTTTCATTTAAAGGAAAACAACCAAAAAGCAATATTGCACTTGACACATGGTTCCAACATTTTAAAGCATTGCTCGAAATAGAGAATGTTAATGGTACGGAACATGACGATGTATGTGTTGGTGAGGTACCTGATGATGAGGGGAGTGGATATATGGATCGGCCAATCTCGACAGAAGAGATATTACTTGCATTGAGAAAGCTGAAAAACAGGAAATCACCTGGCCCAGATGGTATTATTAGTGAGCTCCTTAAAGAATCAAGTGATCAGGTAGTACAATTTTTTGTAAGATTATTCAATAGACTTTTTGATTATGGTGAGTTTCCTCGAAACTGGTCTGAATCAATCATGGTACCTCTTTTCAAAAAAGGTGAGATTAATAACCCAAATAATTATAGGGGCATTTCTATTAGTGATGTAAGTAGCAAACTTTTTTGTACGATTATCAATAACAGATTACAGGAATGGTTAGAAGAAAATAGTATTACTGGTGATCACCAAGCAGGGTTTAAAAAAGGATATTCAACAGTAGATCATATATTTACTTTACATGCTGTTGTACAAAAACAGTTTACACACAATCGCAAACTTTATGTAGCTATTATAGATTTCCAAAAGGCATTTGATTCTATCAACAGGAATTTTCTTTGGCCAATCTTACTTAAAAATGGTATTAAAGGTAAACTATATAAATTTGTCAAAAGCATGTATAAGACTGTTAAATCAAAGGTAAGATGTGGAGCTAAATTCACTGACTTTATCAACTGCACAACTGGAGTGAGACAGGGAGATGCATGTAGTCCGGTATTGTTCTCTCTTTTCATAAATGAATTAGCACTAGAAGTAATAAATAATGGAAAACATGGAGCTATTTTGTCTCAAGATGCATTTGAACTGTTCAGTCTGTTGTTGGCTGATGATGTTGTTCTGTTGTCAGAAACAGTTGCTGGATTGCAGGCGCAGTTGAATAGCTTACAACGTGCTGCGTCTTCGCTCCAGCTAAAAGTTAATATGAGTAAAACTAATATTATTGTATTTAGAAAAGGTGGATATTTAGGTGCAAGAGAACGATGGGTGTATGATGGTGCTGTAATACCTGTTGTAAATATTTACAAGTATTTGGGAATTTTTTTCACTACGCGATTGAGTTATGTTGTTGCTTGTAAGGATCTTGCCAGTGGAGCTAAAAATGCATTGTTATGGATTATGAAGAAACTGTACAGTCTTAATAATAATTCTTTGGAACTGTTTGTTAAGCTTTTTGATTCCCAGATCCAACCAATTATGCAATATGGCTCCGAAATTTGGGGGCTAGAGAAAGCTGTTGTTCATTGTGAAGCAGTTCATTTGTTTGCCCTTAGAAAGTTTTTGGGAGTAGATAGGAGAACGCCTAATGATTTTGTGTATGGCGAAACTAATCGTTACCCTGTATATGTGAATTCTGCTGTTAATTGTATCCGATATTGGCTCAGATTATTACATATGGATAAATTTAGGATACCATGGAAAGCATATAAAATGCTGTATGATCTAGATGCCAATGGTAAGAAAAACTGGGTATCGAATGTACGTTTGTGTTTGTACAAATATGGATTTGGATATGTGTGGTTATATCAGGGAGTCGGTATGTGAATGGCTTTATTCGTATTTTTCGTCAACGCTTGATAGACTGTAGATGGCAGGATTGGAATTATCATATTAACAACAGCGAAAGATTTAATTTATACAGAACATTTAGTAGTGTATCTGAAATAAAACTGTATTTGTAGCTAAATTTAGAACGACATGTGAAGTATATTACAACAAGATTTAGGTTTGGTGTATCTGATTTGGCTGTACATCGATATAGATATAAAGTATTAAATGATAATGATTTATTATGTCCATTATGCAAAGAATCTAAAGAAGACGAAGTACACTTTGTCTTTTGTTGTAAAGCACTTACAGATTTTAGGGAAAAGTTTATTCAGCCTAAGTATTATAGACAGCCTTGTCTGTTTAAACTGTGCTTGTTGTTGTCATCAACAAATATAGAAGTTGTCCGCAAATTTTCTGTGTTCTTATATAAAGCTATGAAATTTAGAGAAAATGCTGTGTCATAAGATGAGTTATGGATATGTATAATTCAAACCTTTTTGTGCATTATTTAGAAGGTATTGTATTGTTCACATACCCCTTCATAAGGGGCCAAGGCCTAATATGAATAAACTATCTGAAGTCTGAAGTCTCTCTCTCTCTCTCTCTCTCTCTGACACACACACAGATAAACACACATGAACATACCATCTTTCATTTCCAGACTTAATGAATTTTAAATTACTTATCAGATTTAACAAATCAAGGAATAACTTCCATTCAGACAGAGATGTCAACTTTCCTCACACCCACACACACACACATGCACGCACACACGACACACGCACACACCACACACACACACACACACACACACACACACACACACACACACACACACACACACACACACACACACACACAAGGAATTGTAGATCTACTTGAAGACAAAACCCCATCTGAGGTAGCCCAAGATACAGTTCTTGGACAGCTTTTCCTATGCCACATAAGTGACCTCCTAACATCAATGAATTCTCAGGCCTGCTTATTCGTGAATGACATATACGAAGAAATACAAATCTATGAAGACCATTTGACCATTCAAGAAAACTCATTTATAAAAACTCAAAACCTGGGCTCACAAACGAGGATTGCTATCCAATGTCAAAGAATGTTAAACCTCGATACAAAAAAACAAATCGCCCCACTTGTGTATGCTAAGCAAATGCATTCTTCAGCAAGTCACCACCCTACTTGTATCCCGGCTTACAAATCTCAAACGATCTCAAGCGGAACTTGCATAGCACATTTGCAAAAAGATCAGCAAAACACCATTTTTTTCTCCCTGTAACCTTTGCCTCTGTTCCTAGTACTGAAAAAAAACCCAGCACGCCTTGCACTCGTTTGATCAGTGCCCTAAAAAACACGGTGTATGATTCCAATCAGAAATAAGACATTGATCACCCTGAAAGATTTCAAAACCAAGCAACCTAATTCGTAACTGGTGACTACACATTAAGAGACTGCAGCTACACGACCCAAATGCTTCATGATCTCCAACTGCCAAAATTGCAAGATAGAAGGTTTCTCCTATGTCTGAGTTTTACGTACGCCCATAAAGTAGTTGAAGGGCTGGTGCTGGTTATTCCTCCTCGCATTTTCTTCACACCAGTGAACAAGAATAAAAGACGAGTACAATCAAATGTCAATGTCAAAGGACTTAAAATCCCTAGAAGCCAGACCAAACAATGCCAAAACTCATTTTTCATGCAAACAGTATTAGACTGGAACCATCTGGAAAAGGAAGCAGTCACAGATTCATCAATTGACTGCTTCAACACTCAAATCAGTACCTTGACCTGCTAATAAACCAAATGCAGTACCCTTTTCCATCACATTTATGTCATTCGTGGTTTCTGCAATATGTATATTAAGATCAAGATTGTTACAAATCATTTTTACTATGCAAAGTCCAACCTGTAAAAGCATGCTTTGACATAGATTGCACAGTACAAATGGAATTATCATTGATACATTTTTAGAGCATTTGCAATATAAACACAGCCATATAATATATCCATTTCAAGTTGCATTAATAGAGAAAACTTTCCCTATTCGACTCTACATGTACTACACCCAAAAGCAGGCCATTTTGTCAATCAGACATTTGCCGTTTTATACACTATTGACACCTCTTGTGTCCAGAAGTTCAAAATGCGTCTATCAACATGGCTAAAAAATCTTTGCTAATACATTTTAACGTTAGATATATTTGGACCTCTCTGCATGTGTGGCTTGCAGTCATTAAACTTTAATATAAAAAATATTGTCGTTCAGTTGCACAACCCAAAAATTATTACACTTGGCTGCTAGGTAGGGCCTACCGGAGTTATTGTAATGAATCATATGTAATTCAACAATTTTAGGATTGTGATCTTGTAATTTTGGTAAGGACATCATACGTTAGTTTATAGTGGTGATGTTACCATTCACACAAAAACATGATACCTCTTAAAATAAATGATCTATTTATATTGCTTGGCCGTTTCTATAACAACAGCAGAGACTGCTGGTACGCGAACAAAGATTCTGCCCTTCCCACCCCCACCCTCACCCCCCCAAAAAAAAAATATAAAATTACCTGGAAATATCACAATCTGAATTATTAGTTTATATTACTCAAGATCATTGTGACCTTGAAGGAGCATCAGACGAATTAAACTTTGATTATACACAATACAGATACTAGCGACCAAGACAAGAACATTCTTGCAGCTGACACGGTTCATTCATTTGTACCCATGTGACCCAGATGTTGGAGTTTAGAAAGAGATTTGTTGATGAACAGTCTAAACACTTCTACTCGTAATTTTGTTATTGGGTAACAGTGACTCTTAAATGGGTTATGCACATTTAACCCTTTGATTCCCGCACCCTATCAACCTGCCTCCTGCTTTGTCAACCATCCTAGCAAAGCAAAAAATTCACCCCCTGACACCCTCACCCTATCTATCAGCTTCATGCAGGAAGATGGTGGATAGGGTGAGGGTGTCGGAGGGTTGTTTTTGCAGTTGGTGAATCAAGCTTTATGCCCCCATTTAGTAGAAATCCATGCTTACTTGAATTAATATGTATATGGAACGTGGTTTTAAAGAGACAAATGACTCCACCCGGAAAGGTAGACATCTTAAAATATCTCATTCTGTCCAAAATAATTCATTTATGGATTTTGTTACCAAATCCACCAGACCATCGATCAATTCTCTGCAAACATCAGCATTTGAATTTGAAAAAGACAAAAAATCAACAACAACAAAGAATTCAACACGTTAAAACGATGGCCTTGAAAGATCTGATACAAGGAAGTATAATTATAATTATGTGCGTGCTTAAGAATTCACTTGGACGAAAAACAATTACAAACAAAAAAGGATAGTTAGGCCGACAGCAAACTGACCTTAATAGAGAAAAAATGGGGATTTTCATACAAAAAAAAAATCTTTGTTAGCTACTTTTTATCATAATGCACTTGCCGTTACTAATATGTGCCATCACGTTTTACCAGTTCTCTGTATTTTCTATATTGATCAGAATTTTGGTTGAGTGTCACCCATGGGCCTGTTCTGGTATAGCCAATCGGTGTCTTTCCCGCCTTGTAATCTCATAGTCAATTTTTTAAAACAGTGTCATACTACGAAAAAAAAAAATTGGACGGGGGGGTAGGGGGGGGGGGGGGGGGTCATTCACTCACTTAGTAAGAAAAGATCCCTCTTGAGATCCAAAACAATACGATGGGGATAGCTGAATGGGAGTTACTATTAGAAATGGCAAATACTTATAGCTAAGCAGGGATTTCAGAAAACGAGACAAAACAAAAATATTTTAGTTTCATGCACAATTGCCGTTTCTAACGTGCAAACTTAGGTTTTGATGGCGGGGCGTGTCACCTCTTAGATAAAACTGGGGACCCAGGGACTTAGATGGTACCAGTAGAAATAGTAGCCACAAAAGAGATTCTGATTTTAACTGTGTGCTCAAGATATGTGGAGATCCCTAAGGTAGTGATTTATAAAGGTGTTCTCCAAGCACCCCTGACTATGCTGCTGTTAAGATGTCTTTCGAAGAGACAGAATGATGGAAGGCTGGAGATGTAGCCAAGGACTCAATTCCTGGACTCCTGGATTCATCGCACTTGTAGTTTTCTTGGCTGATTGATAAGCTTGGGATTTTGCTTGGGAGATCCTTTGTCTAATTGCAACGCAGCAACTGAAGATGCCCTCCAAGAGAAACTCCATCGAAAAGTATGCGACACAGAGACTGAGGGAGAAAATGTAGACGCAGAATGGAAAGCCTCCAAAGAAGTTGTCCATAGCAGTGCAGCTAATGCCCTGGGTTTTTTTTTAACTCATCAGCAGATGGACCAGTTTGATGAAAGTGAGGAAAAGATCAGCAAGTTCCTTGTAAAACTCCACACTACCCAAAAGGAATACCTCTGCAACAAAACCTGTAAGAAGAGGAAAGAGGAAAATACCAACAAATAAAGCAGCTTGTCCACCAATAACGGTAGCAGATGAAGAATGAATGACTGGAGATGAAAGCTGCAGAACTCCCAAAGTTGCTCCCGATGTTAACGAAGTGAAGTCGTTTCATCAGTGTCATGTGACCTACCTTCAATGTATGGATCAAAGGCTTCTGACTCAACATCGACCTGTACCTTTGACCACTCCTTTCTATTGATAGAATGAGCTGACATTTTATCGCCTTGACTTAACACTTTAACACACTGCTGAACAAAGTCATCAAAAGATGACACCACTGCATTACTACTCTAATAGCCAATCGGAATCTCTGGCAAACCTATCCTCCAGTGCCGGATTACCCACAAAGCCCTGAAGCAATGACTGGAAAGACTCCATGGAGAAGCTGATGGTGATCCTGCAGACATCTACAAGAATGGGGACAAGATGTTCTTGGACGAGAAACTGACAACCCTATACCATTCTATATGGTAAAAAGGAAGAGTTCCTCGAGACTTTAAAGATGCTACAATCACCCACATTTATAGGGGCAATAAACTTTATGCAGTAATATTGTGATAATCCCCCTATGCATTGTGAGGAAGGTCCTTGCCAGAGATTCGTCCTTAACAGAGTCATCACTTATGTAGCTGAGCCCATCATTCCTGGGTCTCAGTGTCACTTTTGTGATGGAAGAGGCAAAGTATTACTGTATTTGTTTGCCAAACGCCAGCAGTAACAGAACGTTGTGAATGAAACCAGGAGTTACACGTAACGCTTGTAGATCTGACCAAAGTACTTGACCCTGTTAAACGGAAGAGATCTCAAAAACTTGTCTCATTGATTGCTTCCTTCCACAATGGTATGCTGGCCAGGATGCAAGACAACGGGGAATAATCCAAACCCTTCCCAATGCAGAAATGAATTTTTAAAAAAAGGATGTGCTCCAACCCTCAACAGATCATACCATGTGTCACGTAGCAAGAACACGGACCTCATGGCAACTATTTTTCAAGGAAAAACAGAGACAAAAAGGAAGAAGGGCAGACCCCCAATCTCATACATCGAGAACATGACCAACACCAGTGGCCTAAATATTCAAGAAGTTGTCACAAAAGTCAAGGCAGAGCCATTTGGAGGAGATAGCTGTGTCACAGAGTACAGCGGCCAACACGAAACCTGGTGACTCCAACAGGTGAGACAGGTACCTAGCGCTCACACTCTTTTCCATTTTCTTTACGGCAATGTTGACTGATACATTCAGAGGCTTTGATAAGGGTGTGCACACCAAGAATTACTCAGATGGAAAACTGTTCAACCTATGGAGACTGAAGTGCTCAGAGCTGGCTTGCAGGAATGTCTTTTCACAGATAATTGAGCACTGGCTGCTCAATTGCAAGAAAACATCCAGCGCATCCCTGAGCAACTTGCTGCTGCCTGCAAATGCTCAGGCCTTGCAATTCGCTTCAGCAAGACAGAGGCCATGTTTCAACCAACATCATCTCAGGCTTGTGCGCTTCACCATCCCTGATTGTCATCAACACCCAGAGGATTAAGAGTGTTGATAAATTCTGATAGTCGTGCAGTACAGCGAGCAGTAATGGATCTTTTGATGACGAGGTGGCGTTGCGTATCTCCAAGGCTAGCTCTGCCTTTTGAAGGTTGTCCAAGAGGTTGTGACAAGACTATGGCATCAGGCTCGCCACAAAAATTGCGGTGTACAGAGCAGTAGTCCTGAGCGCCCTGCTATAATGCTGCATAACCTGGACTACCTATCAACGGGACATTCAGTAGCTGGAATGGTTCCACAAAAGATATCTACTGTAAAGGCCATCCTATGAGCTGTAGCATCAGTACTGCCTATTGGAAAGACACTGCTCGCATCACAGTAAACTGGCAACAGCATAATCACTTTGGAACAGCACAGAACAACTGCTACACAAGGGACTGGCAGAAGAGAACCAAGGCTGTATAACGCTTTCCCGTGCAGAACCTGTAGACTGAGAATTGTGCCTCCAGGACTGGTCTTGATCCCACATGAAAGCTCTTACCAGAGAGCTGAGATGCTGTGAACAAAATAGATCATTTTTGTGAGCGGATGGAGGCTTCCATAAGGACGCTTATGTGTCGCCTTGTTCGGGGGTTCATTTCTGTAATGTGATCAAGTTGTATACTATAGAGCGTTGGTAAAGTCAGTTTGTACTGGGTGTTGTTGTTGTTGTTGTTGTGGTGGTGGTGGTGGTGGATCTGTTTGTGTTTTCATCGGTTTGCACTTTTTATGAATTATTGGAAAAATCTTCAAATATTTCATAAAGACGAAGATACACGTTTCGGTACAATATAGCCCAGATTGTTCCAATGACATTGAGATAAAGATAAGACAACCATACGTTAGGTAGGACCTCAAGACCTTGTCAGCACATAGGACTTCTGGCTCGTGTCATGAACATTTTGATTTTTTCCATCACATGTGATCAGCGGCGTCAGTGCATACAGAATTTATTTCGTGTGCAGATACGTCATACCATACCATACCATACCATACCGCTGCAGACTGGTTTAGGCTATTTCAGCCTTTAGTCTGGTCTTTTTCACGAAAAAAAAACTTGGTTATTTATACAGTTGAAAAACTTCTTGCGTGGGTATTGATGGCGCAACCGTCTGAAAGTCTACCTAATCAGATACACGCGGTCTGCCCAATGGCGATCCAGACTGGCCTTGAAGCTGTCAAGAGATGGTGCGTTGACCACTTTTTCTGGGAGCGCGTCCAGGGATTCACCACTCGATAGAAGAAAAAGTGCTGGCGCAGCGAACTATTGCAACTCCCTTTCTTGAGCTTTAGACTATGCCCACGGGTCTGCTTAGCACTGTTTTCAAGGACAAGAGGACTCTTCACGTTGTACAACTCGTGTGTGAACTTATAGGTTTCAATCATGTCGCCCCTGTCCCTTCGGTACTGCATGCTGGGTATTTTCATTCTGGCAAGTCGCTCTTCATAGGGATAGTCAACCAAACCAGGAACCAACTTTGTTGCTCGCCTGAGAACGCCTTCGATGATGTCCTTATCTTTCTGATACCTTGGTGACCACACACTGTTGGCAAACTCCAGGTGAGGACGTATCAGTGCGATGAACAGCTGTCGCATGGTTTCAGTGTCGAGGTACTGGTAAGTGCGCCTGATCAGCCCTAGAATTCTATTAGCTTTGTTGACCTGTGTCTCGACATGCCAGCTGAATTTGAGCTCCTGATCAACCAATACTCCCAGATCTTTCTCTCCCCTTGATGACTCCAGCAGCACTCTCTCTTCGCTGTTGTGTAGTCTCATGCTATACACTGCCTTGGGGTTCCTGCGTCCGAGGTGTAGAACCTTACATTTTGTCACATTGAATCGCAGCTGCCAACAATCTGCCCAGTCAACGAGTTTATCTAAGTCCTGTTGAATCCTATCCCTCTTGTTTTGCTCCTCTACTGTGTCAAACATTTTTGTATCATCTGCGTACATCTGACATTTTTGTATCATCTGCGTACATCTGACAGATGCAGTTCACCACCTCTGGCATGTCATTGATGAACACAACAAACAGCATTGGCCCCAAGACACTACCTTGAGGGACTCCACTTAACACCGGCTCCCAACTGGAGAAACTCCCAGTGATCCCAACTCTTTGTCTTCTGCCTGTCAGAAAGTCTGTAATCCAGTATAACACCTGTGAAGTGACTCCATAGGATTCAAGCTTGGAGATTAACCGCTGGTGGGGCACAGAATCAAATGCCTTAGCGAAATCCAAGTAGACTACATCTACAGGTTTCCCCTCATCTAATGATTCAGTCCATGCATCCAGTACACTCAGAAGGTTCGTAACACAGGACCTCTGTCTGATGAAACCATGCTGGCATGGTGCGAAAAAGTTGTTGACTTCCATGTGGGTTATCACTTTGTCCCTAATGATGGATTCCATAACTTTGCAGACTGTGCTTGTCAAACTCACTGGTCTGTAGTTGCAGGGCTGGCTCCGATCTCCTTTTTTGAACAAGAGAGTGACATTCGCCTCCTTCCATTCTTCTGGCAACTTTCCTTCTTCTTCTGACTTAGTGAAAATAATAGAAAATGGCTCTGCCAACTCTTCGGCAAGTTCCTTCAGAACACGTGAATGAACACCGTCAGGGCCGGGAGACTTCCCAGGGTTCAGGCGCTTAAGTTTCTTCAGTATCTCCTTTTTGGAAAAGCTAATCCTTTCTAACTTTTCTGAACACTCTCTTTTCTTACATGATGGCATCTGATTTAGTCTCTCCTGTGTAAAAACACTACAGAAAAATCTGTTCAAGGTTTCAGCCTTATCCGCATTACTGGTTACTGTCCTACCCCTTTCGTCTACAAGATCTGCTACACCTTGCTTTGTCTTCAATTTGCTGTTAGCGTAAGCGTAGAAAGATTTAGGATTTTTCTTTGCATCCTTGGCCACAGATCTTTCAAAGTTCCGAACAGCCTTTCTACATGCTCCTTTGGCCTGGTTCCTTGCTTTTGCATAGGCCTGGTAATCTTTGCCTTCTCTAGTCTCCATGTACCTCTTGAAGCATTCCCTTTTCTTCTTGAGCTTAACAAGTGCGTTCTCATCCCACCACAGTGGTTTTCTTTTTTTCGCATTTCCATTATATCTTCCCCCAATGTTGATCTTAGGAATACATTTGTCCATTTCCCCCACTAGCGTTTTTTTGAAACAGTCCCATGCCTCACCAATGCTAAGATCCTTAACTTTCTCAGACAGGTTTACCTCTCTCAAACCCTCCCCCAGTTTCTTGTAGTCTCCTTTAGCATAATTGTACTTTGTCTGTTGCTCCTTAGAAATGTTCTCTGTGTAAACTAGAAACTCGAAGTGAAGGACATGATGATGGCTCCTTCCAAGTGGAGGATTGTGGATGACTATACCTTCTTCACTGCTAAAAATCAGGTCAATCAACGAAGGTGCATGGTTTGGATGAGTATGAGTGGGAAACTTGACATGTTGAGTAAAAAATGTCTCCCTCACAAATGTCTCCAAGAACACTGTAGCTTTATGGTTTGGACTAGGTGGGGAGGTCTCATTACTCCAGTCAATTTCCTTAAGATTAAAATCTCCTGTTATTAACACATGGGATCTGCCAAAAATCATATTCTTCATAAAACTGTACAATGTTGCATTGTCCTCTGCAGAATTGCTATCAGATCTGTACACACAGCCTACAAGGAGTTTGTCTCCCTTTTTCAACTTGATCTCTACCCACACAGTATCTTTAGATCCTGGCTGATCAGAGACTTTCACTTCCTGCGCTGAGAGATACTTCTTTACATAAATCAAAACTCCTCTCTCTACATTGTCTTCACCGACATTGCAGAAACAGTCATAACCTTCTATGTTCAATTCTACTGTCTGAACATCAAAATGAAAGTTCTTTGGCACCACTTCAGTTATACAAATGATATCTGGATTCTCATTTTCCACTATAAATAAAAGCTCTGTGCGTTTGTTTAAGAGGCTATCTACATTTGAGTATGTACACTTCAACGTTTTGTCATCTATCACTGTTGGTCTCGCTCGACCTCCATGGTACGAGCATCCTGTTTCCTTGCTACATTGACTACCCTGTTCCCTCTGATCACCCAATGTGCTGTTTCTCCCTTGGCTTTTGCCTCCTCTCGCTTCTGATTTCTTACAGATACCAGGTTTCTCATTCGGTCTCGCTGTAAAGGGGTCAAGTCCTGTTTCAAGTTGAGTGAGCGGAAGGTACTATCCTCATGCTTAATGCTACCAATTTTGAAGAACAAGGTCTCCCAACAGTGTAAAAATCGCTACTCACAGTTCCGTAGCTTTCGATGGCGTTCTCGCCATCTTCGTCAGCGCTCTAATGCTGTCTGCGTGAATCTCTACTCAGATCTCGCGAACATGGGATGAACCCAGTTCACGAGATCGAATCAGAGAATGGTACACCGGGGGCAGGGTGTAACGGCCCCGGTCCCTGTTGAGCGGGGGGTTGGTGGCTGCGATGTAGATGGCCTCCTTGACTCCTCGTTGGAACCACTTATTTTCTCTGTCCAGGATGTTGACATTGTCCGCACTGAATTGATGTTTTTCGGCGTGTAGGTGAGCTCCTACTGGAGAAGAGTCCCTCTTGTGTTCTGTTAGTCTCTTCTGAAGGGGGCGTTCAGTTTCACCGACATAATGTTGGTTGCAGTCCTGGCAGTCTATTCTGTATATAATGCCAGCTTTGTCGAGTTTGCTGGTTTTGTCCTTGGGGGTGACCAGCTGGCTGCGTATGGTGTTGGAAGGTTTGGAATGTACAGCCACCCCCAGTTTTCTGATCTTTCTGGACAGAGCGTCACTCACACCTCCTACGTATGGGATGGTGATGTGTCCCTTGCGCTGGTGTTGTTTCACTGGCTGTTGGGATGCGGTGTTGGATTTCCTGCCTCCTGGGCTGTTCCAGGCCCACTTTTTGTAGCCCGAGATGGTGAGCACTTTTTTCAGGTGGTTTGTCTCCTTGTCTTTTGCCTCTTGGGTACTGCATATGGTGTTAGCTCTGTGGGTAAGGGTTCGAATCACTCCCAGTTTGTGTTCAAGGGGCTGGTGGCTGTCGAACTGTAAATATTGGTCCGTATGAGTTGGTTTACGGTAGACCGAGAAGGATAGAATGCCATCAGTTCTGGTGATGAGGGTGTCCAGCATGGCTATGGAGTTGTTCTGTTCCACTTCCCTCGTGAATTTGATGGCTGGGTGTTGGTTGTTCAGATGTTCTGTGAACTGTTCGACCAGTTGCTGGGGGAGGATAGTCATGGTGTCGTCTACGTAGCGCCCCCAGTATCGTGGTGGGGAGTGGAAAGAAGCCAATGCTTTCTCTTCAAAATCCTCCATGAACAGGTTGGCTACTATTGGGCTTACTGGGGAGCCCATGGCTGCTCCTTCTTTTTGTTGGTAGAATTCACCTTGGAAGGTGAAGTAGGTGGTGGTGAGGCAGCAGGACAAGAGTTCACATACGTCGTCCACTGTGAGAGATGTACGTTGGTGGAGGGTTTGGTCGTTTTGTAACCTTCGGCGTATGATCTCTATGCTTTCTTTCACTGGTACGCTGGTAAATAGGGCAGAGACATCATATGACACAAGGAGTTCATCATGAGCGAGGGTGTAGTTACTCAGTTTTTTCCACTAGGTCAGCACTGTTGTGGATGTGATGATCTGTGTGTCCTACGAGAGGTGATAGGATGTCCGCCACAAATCTAGCCGTCTCATACATGATGGAACCTCTGGATGCGACTATGGGACGGAGGGGGACTTCTTTCTTCTATCCTCATGCTCTTTCAGTTTCTTTGAAGCCTTGAGTATTTCAGTGACTTCTTCCTTTGAACCTAATGTGGCTAGCATGGGTCGAGGTTTTGCACTGTTTCCACTACCATCGTTGTTTCTTCGGCCTAGCCTTCTGACTTGCTTCACACTGATAGAAACGCCAAGACCTCTGTCGCACATGTCTTTCATGAACCGAGTGTCATGTTCCTTGCGTTCTGTTACGTCGCTGGATTTACTTTCCTCTACACCAAAGACAACAATGTTCGCATTTCTCCTGTCTTGGTCCTCCATCTCTTCAGTTCCCTGTTGGGCAGCTTGGCTGGTGGTCTGTCTCAGCTGAGACTCCATATCATCTTGAGCTGTTTTCACCTCATCTACTTTCTTTTCCAAGGCCCTGATATGGTTCTCCAGACTCGAGACGTCCTGCTTAGAAGCCTTCTGGTCCAGTGTTTGTTCCACAGACTCAAGTCTTGTCTCAAACACACTTAGAAACTCTTTACATTTGTCCTCAACTGCTTTGTCAGAGAATACAGCCTGCAAAGCTGGTTGGTTACAGTTCTCGCAAAACCAGTGAACATCTGGCCTTGCCATGAAAGAGTATTCACTCTCGCTCACATTTACACACCTGATACAGTACCATGCCAAACAACGCTCACAAGAAAGGAGCTTATCTGTATTGTCACTGAACATTTTCTTACAGGCTACACATTCTGCAACACTCTCGACACTTTGTTCATCATCCCTTTCCTCATTCTGAGTCTGATACCCTTTCAGTTTCAATGTTTCGTGTTGCTGAGTTTTCATTCTCCCTTTTGCGGGAGGACGGCTCCCACTTCCTTTCCTAGTTTTATCTCCTGACATATTGCTGGTATTATGTAGACTCAACTTTTATTTACAACATCCCCATCGTACGTAATTCCATGCCGTTTCATTGATATCCAAGTGCAGCTACCATAACTGAAAAGTATGTTTGACAAACTTTAATCCTTTGACTCCTACTCCCTATCCATCAACTGCAAAAACATGACTTTGATTCCTTTACCTTATCCTCCAGTTTCCTGCAGGAAGCTGGTGGATAGGGTGAGGGAATCAAAGAGTTAAGTTTTTGCTTTGCTGGCATGGTTGGCAATGCAGGATGCTGATAGACAGGGCACGGGAGTCAAAGGGTTAAACAGGGAGTGTAAAACGACAAAGTACGAAACGTCACAGTCGCAGCAGAACATAATAATTTTTAGGCTATGTTTATTGCGCGTGGAGTAACTCCCCCTAAGGCTTATTTTGCTGCAAGCTACTGAGAATTCCGGAAAACGATCGCTCTCAACAAACAGGAATGGCAACGACAGGTGGAAGGAGGACAGTGTTGATAGGAATTGATGAAAGCGACTTTTCAGACTATGCATTTGATTGTAAGTTGATCATGTGCTATTCTTACAAACCCTGTCTAACGCAAAATACCTCAATCTGTACACTAATAACTTAATAATTATGGGCTGTGTGCAGATCGACAAGTACTCGCGAGTTCCGTCCCTTGACTACGGTACCCGACGGCCGTAATTAAGGACGCTACAATGCAAACTCAAGCATCGTCGGCATTAAAATATGCGGAAAAGCTCACCCCAAAGGAGAAATACAGATACTATTGAAAAGCTATGGATATTGATGGAGCTGATCCATATGAAATTCCTAAACAGTCATGGTATGATGGTCTGCACACCCGAGTAATTTTCCTGATGAAGGATAAACTAGTTTTAGTAGTTAGTTTATCAACATTGTGAATTATTTTGCTTACAGTACAGATGAATTTCAGGGCATGAGTCGGGTTTGCTTTTACAAACTGGGGAAATCTATGCCAGTGTTCTTGCATGTGATAATTATTGCTGACCACTGGAGTGGTTTCATTTTGCATGTGTTGGACTAAAAACAAACTTACGGGCGATAAATGGAAAGACCTGATAAAAAACTGGAGACCAATCACAGTGTTGAATGTTGTGTAGAAAACAGGTTCAGCTTGCATTGCAGACAGGTTGAAACTATTTCAAATGCCTTGATAAGTGGAATATTCCACAACACTACAAAGACCAAACAGGCTTTGTTGCAGGCAGATTTATTGACAACAATGTTCGTTTCTAGGTGACATCAATGTCCACTACGACAACACTCACCGTTATGACACAAGACATATCATCAACTCTCTGTCCAATCATAATATGACACAACATATTTCTGAACCAACCCATAAAAAAGGTCACATTCTTGACTGGATCATTTCTCGTGATCACCACAATTCAGCTACTGACAACTGCCTAGTTCTTTCTACCCGTCTAACTTCAGCCCTTCCATCTGACCACTCTGCAATTCTCTGTTCTCTTGACATTTCTCCTCCTTCCCGTACCACGCGCACAGTGACTCGACGCAATGTCAAATCTATTGACCTCTCCACATTTTCATCTGATGCCTCCCGCCTCCTTTCTGAAAAGTCACACAACCTTGCCGATGAATTCTATACTACTCTCCACCATCTTCTGGACACTCATGCTCCAGCCACAACTCGTCTTTTACCTGACCGCCCCCCTACCCCCTGGCTCACTCATGAGATTGCCTGTGCAAAACGTGCCCGCCGCAGAGCAGAGCGCCGCTGGCGCAAATCCAAACTCACTGTACATAGGCAACTTTTCCAAGCCTCTAAAACAAAAGTATCCACCCTCATTGCATCTGCAAAAACAAGCTATTTCCAAACCAAAATCCTGAATGCCTCTTCTTCAAGAGAACTCTTTACAACCATGAATCATCTCCTTGGCACACGAAAAGATTTACCTCTCCCAACAAAACACACAAATGAAGAACTCCCATCTGTATTCTCCAAGTATTTCACCACCAAAATACAAACTCTTCGTGACAGGCTTGACAGGACACCCTGTCAACCATGCCCACCTGACCCTTCCTTCTCTGGCACACCTCTTACTACTTTTACCCCAGTCTCACAAGAAGAAATTCTCAACACAATCAGATCCATGTCGTTCAAAACCTGCGAACTGGATCCTCTTCCAGGTTCTCTCTACTCTGACTGTCTCCCTACTCTCCTCCCATTCATCACTGACATCATCAACACTTCTCTTCAAACTGGAACTGTCCCAGATTCTTTCAAGTCTGCTATTGTTCACCTTCTCCTCAAGAAATACAATTTAGACCCAAATGAACTGAAAAATTACCGGCCTATCTCTAATCTCTCTTTCTTGTCAAAACTGCTTGAAAAAGTTGTCCTCAACCAGCTGAACTCTCACCTGTCTGCGAACAATCTTCTCAATCCTTTCCAGTCAGCCTACCGCCAGTGCCATAGCACTGAAACTGCCCTGCTACACATTCTCAACAATCTCCTCCTTGCAACTGATACTGGCAAAGTCTCTCTCCTCACACTCCTTGATCTGTCTGCAGCCTTTGATACCATTGACCATGGTATTCTCCTTTCTAGACTTCATCATACTTTTGGCATCTCTGACATTGCTCTCTCCTTTTTCACTTCATATCTGTCAAACAGAAAACAAACTGTTCTCATTAATGGCACTTACTCTCAACCTGCATGCCTGACCTGTGGTGTTCCACAAGGATCTGTCCTTGGCCCTGTTCTTTTCACTCTTTACATCTCCCCCCTGTCCACCATCATCAACTCCCACTCTATAAAACACCACTTCTATGCTGATGACACCCAACTTCTAGATAGTGACACACCAAACAATATACAGCGCCTCTTGACTCACACCACTGAGTGTTACTCGGACATTAAGAACTGGATGACGTTAAACAAACTTCAGCTTAATGACGACAAAACAGAAGCTATCCTCATTGGCACCCGTCAGAAACTTTCTCAGCTGCCTCCTCTTTCTCTCCCATTATGTAACACATCAGTCCCAATTTCTGATTCAGCTAAAAACCTTGGTGTCTGCATTGACTCTACCCTCTCCATGAACAACTTTGTTTCTCAAACTGCCAGATCTTGCTACTATCACCTCCATTGTATAAGCTTGATCAGGAAGTATCTCTCTGTGGAAACAACTGCAAAACTCGTTCTCTCCTTCATAATGTCTCGCATTGACTATTGCAATTCACTCCTGTCTGGTCTTCCTGCCTCCACCATTCACATCCTACAGCGCATTCAAAACAATGCTGCACGCCTTGTACTCAAAAAGAAAAAAGCTGACCACATATCTCCTCTCCTGGCACAATTTCACTGGCTCCCTGTATCAAAGCACATACAGTACAAACTAGACACCATGTGCTACAAAAGCCTCAATAACGCAGCCCCCGATTACCTGTCAAGCCTACTTGATATCTATGTTCCCTCACGTACCCTCTGCTCTGCCTCCGATCCTCTGACTTTTCGCTTTTCACGCACCAAGCTCAATACCTATGGTCCACGAGCCTTCTCTGTTTCTGGTCCACTTTCCTGGAACAAACTTCCTCTCTCTGTCCGTCAACAACCTACTTTTGTCTCCTTCAAGTCCGCTCTCAAAACTCACCTTTTCTCCTCTGCATAAAATCCTGACCTCACTCATCCCCCCTCTGTAGCCTGTCTCCACTCGGAGGGGAATCACATTGTAATATATATTTGTATATAATATGCTCTCTATAATTTTCCATTGCTTTTATTCTTTTTCCCCATTTATAGCCATGTGTAGGGGTGTGTGTGCGTGTGTGTGCGCGCGTGTGTAAGTGTATGTTCAGCGCTTAGATTTGATTTTTATCGAGATTTTGCGCTATATAAATATTGTAATTATTATTATTATTATTATTATTATTATATAACACAAGCAGCTACCTGAGCACAAAAACTTTTAGACTTCTTTTGTTCTTAGATTTTGAAAAAGCATTTGACTCAGTAGATTGGTACTTCATGTTTAAAGTACCTGATGCTTGAGATTTGAGCCACACACAATTTAACCAGGGGATTATGGTGTTTTACAAGGACATAAAGCCAACAATTTGTGTTCCGGCCAGATGTCTGAACAGTCTTCTGTTCAAAGAGTCTGCTCTGATATCATCATATCTTTTTATTTTATGTGTACAAGTCCTGGCCTTAATGATAAGATAGAATATAAAAGGCATAGTAATACAACATGAAGATGACATCTTTTAGTATACCAATGGTACTGGACTTTTATTAAATGGCGAGGAATGATCATTTGAAATGGCAATAGAATTGGTAGTTTTGGATGAAAGTTAGGACTTCTGCTAATTGCAGGGGAAACAAGTGCAATATGGCGTGGCAACAGACAGAATTTACAAATCAAGTACATACTACATTTTCAGATGGAATGGAATCCATATGAATTTAAGATTTTTGGAAATTAAGGCATTACACAAAACATGGATGAAAACAACAACAACAACAACAACAACACAACAACAACAAAACCCCAACAGATTATGCCTCTTGATAGAGTTGCAGTTTTAAAATCACTGATACTTTCTGAAATTATTTCTCTGTGGATGTTAACTCTGTCAAACCCATCTGACAACCTATTAGATATATTACAAAAATCAATATTTGCATTTGTATGGAACAAGTCCTGCACGCATACACACATACACACACGTTGACACATCCAAGGTTTAAGAAGATATTTTTTGTATAGACCCGACAGCATTAGGCAGAAGTTTCCCAATTACAGGGGTGGAGTAGGAGATAGAGTACTAACCCAGTATTTGTTCTGACTTGGGGCATACAAAGAATTCTAGAGTCAGAGAAGTAAGGGAACTGACGTTTTGCACAATGACAGTCAACTCTTCTTGTTGTCTGCTTCAGTTACATGACCACAATCAGCAGTTTTTGTGTTGTTGCTATCTTAGTGAGAATATTATCTGTAGATATGGTGTCTTCAGCCTGAATAAAGGAGAAACAGGATTATTTGCTTTGCAGTGATAGTCACAGGCAGGCAGGCAGGCAGAGCAGTGATAGTCACAGGCAGGCAGGCAGGCAGGCAGGCATACTGGCAGGCAGGCAGGCATACTGGCAGGCAGGCAGGGAAACAAAACAAACAAAAAAGACTTTTTACTAGTTTTGGTAGGATTAACCATATGGTTTGTCTCAACAAAAATAAGCAGAACTTTTTGAGGCAGACATTGCTGGAAGGGGAAAAACACGATTAGGAGAAAGGTCCTAATTGCCATTCCCAGAGTGTCGTACCAGCCTTTAGGTTCTCTCCAAGAAATACTGTTGTAATCATTGTCTTTGTCATTACACTCAGTGATTATGACTTCTTTCTATGATGTATGATGTAATGCTCAAATATTAAAAGAATGATCTTTTTTTGCAAGGGGAAAATGCCTAACAGAAAGAAAGCAGACAAACAGACAAACAAAAACTTAAAATCTATAACTTAATCATGATCTTCAATCTGTTTCAGTCTATGCAAGTAATGCACGACACAAGGAGGATGTGATTGTTCTGGTGCATGTCTCTGAATATGCCTCATTGGTCCGAGCACGTGAGTATTTCAGATGCAGTGGCATAAACATGAGTATCAATGATATGCTGCCATTAGTCAGTGAAATTAAGGATTTAAGGGACAGTTCTTTTGATAGCTGTGACTAACAGGCTGTACATGAAATGAGTGAAATATTCAGTTGTTACATAGAAAGTCTGAAGAAACAAGAAAGCATTCCGTGGCAAAAATATGCTAAAATCTTCACTTACATTGCAGAAAGAATATTAAGAAAGATGTTCAAGCAAATTCACCTCACCTCTCTCCTTTGCCGGGATCGGCGGTGGGAGCTATACTCGCCATCACAGGTCTTCTCCAGGTCACACTATTGAGACATCTGTGGGCAACTTCTTAGATTCCCAGACCACAGACATCCGCGAGTCACTTCACTTGAGAGAGGATCTGGTTTGGGATGCCAAAAATCAAGACAAGAAATACCTTGTGGATTTGTCACTGTTGTGTCATTGAATACATTTTTACTGTATTCATGCTGTCTTGCAATAATGTTTTCTGTCTTGGTTAGAGTGGCACCATCTTTGCTGCTGATGCACTGATTTTGTGGTTGAAATTAGTTTTTTTCACTTTCTTAATTTTCTTGGTGTCGGGCGACTGTCCCTGACCCAAAGAGCAGCCATCAATCAATTGAAAATTGGAAAACCACCAGGACTAGACAACATTCCTGGAGAACTAATGAAACGTACTGGCAAATCGGGAATTAAAATGATACATTACCTGTGCAGTAAGATATGAAAAACATGTAAATGGCTAAGAGACTGGAAGTTAAAAGAGATTGTCATGGTGTACAAGAGCTTAAACTGTAAGAACTACAGAACCATTGCTCTCATCATTAGTCATGCTGGCAAAATCTTGCTCATCAT
Organism: Monoplex corrugatus; assembly: GCA_030674185.1. NCBI lineage: Eukaryota > Metazoa > Mollusca > Gastropoda > Littorinimorpha > Ranellidae > Monoplex > Monoplex corrugatus. The sequence continues at coordinate 37,216,686 of JAPXFY010000025.1, read as the reverse complement.
AATACTAAACACTATGAGATCAAAAGTGGAAGTGGAGCCATCAGACTGTCAAGGAGGCTACCAGGCCATCAGAGGAACCACTGACATGCTACTCATTTTACAAATCATGATGAAGAAAATCAGAAACAGTGAGTAATACTATAGGCCTTCATTACTTTCATTGACTACAGCAGAGTGTTTGACAGTGTCATACACCATCATCTCCTTGACACCATGAAGAAGATGGGCTTACCCAAACATCTAATTTCTCTGTACAGCGACCGAAAAGCAACAGTTATATGGAACAACCAAAACTGCAAATATTTAAGCATCAAGAAAGGAGTCCATCAGGGCTGTTTCCTGTCACCTCATCTGTTCAATAGCTACACGGAGGAGCTTGTGAGAGAAGCAGATATTGAAGGCATGAGAGTAAAAATTGACGGTTGAAACATTATACATCTATGGTATGCTGATGTTTCTGCACTGATGCTGGACAATGTCACCAACATGAAGAGAATTATAAAGAGTAGATGCAGCAAACAAGAAGGTAGGTCTAAACCTAATGCCAAGAAGACAAAAGAAATGCATCAAGGGGAAGAAAGTCAAGCATATTGAGATATTCAAATCAACAAGACTTCATTAGACAATGTGAATGATCATGAATATTTAGGCTCAACTAAAGCTCATGACAGTGCCTGTACTAAAGACATCAGAATAAAGGTAGAATGGCGAAACAGAAAAATGATCGATCTTGACGTCTTGTGGAAAAACAGAAGTATACCAACATCCCTTAACTCTTTGACTCCTGTACCCTGTCCACTAGCATCCTGCATTGTCATCCATGTTAGCAAGGCAAAAACTTAACCCTTTGATTCCCTCACCCTATCTACCAGCTTTTTGCAGGAAGCTAACGGATAGGGTGAGGGAGTCAAAGAGTTAAGATTTTGCAGTTGGTGGATAGGGTGCGGTAGTCAAATGATTAAAATCAAAATTGTAAAATGTCTGAATTGGCCAGTCATGCTGTATGGCTATATAGCCAGGGCCTGCAAAAAAGTAGATGAAAACCAGATCAAAACAGCAGAGATGTTGTTCTTCTTAGAGTTAGATGGATCAATAAAAGAAGAATTGAAAGCATTTTGAGTGAACTCACAGTTCAACATCAACTGCTGGCAGGAATAAAAGAAAAAGAAAAATGAAATATGTCATCTGTGCACCCCGCAACACAACACTGATGATAACAGGTTTTGTAAGGGAAAGTTGAGGCAAAAAAAAAAAAAAAAAAGAAAAAAAAAAAAAAAGAAAAAATCCAGGCAGACCACCCAC